>CM052721.1:33496340-33545684 GCA_028551405.1 Uromys caudimaculatus
CCCCCCCCCCCCCCCCCCTCCCCCTCCCCTCCCCCTCCCCCTCTCCTTCCCCCTCCCCCTCTTCTGTGTTTTTTGAGATAGGATCTCATTTGCTTACTGAGCTCACCTGCCTATGCCTGCTGAGTTTCCTCATATTGACTCATCCTGACCTTGTCTTTTGTTGTATCGTGGAGCTTGCCTTCCCTTTGGCAGTTCTGTTGCTGGGCATCGTGGGCCTGCCCTCCTTTGATCATATCCGTGTAAACCGCAGTGCTGGCTCGGTACTTCAGCTCCCACTAGGTCTATCTCCAAGGTGGGTAGGTGGCGAGGAAGAGCTTAATGAATGAGGGCACTTACACTTACGGATGACTTGGTAAGATTCTTTGATTTGCTAGTTACAGGGAGCACCTAGTTTACACCTAGCTTACAAGATTATCTCTGTGCGTTTTTGAACCTTCGGAGAATGCCATATTGCATAGAAGTGAGTCTCAGTCATTAAAAGGACAATCCGAACAACACACCTATTAAAAATACAGTCGCGCCCATGGGGTGCTGGCGCCGTGCTGTTGTGCATGTGATGTCACTGTGACACACATTGCTGATGAATGGATTATCTCACGTGAGCTTCACTCACCTGGAGTGAGGGAGGGAAAAACATTGAAGTGACTTGTGACACATGCAGTGCTGAGCACAAGCTGTCAGTGCATCAGTGCCATGAATGTGAATTTCCATATCAAACCTTTATTCTCTTCAGTCCCTGCTGTTTTATTTACTTGTGTTGTGTACGTGTGTATGTCTATGTGGGTGTGTATTCATGATGCATGCAGACCATGTATCGGGTATCTTTCTCAATCACTGCTTGCCCAGTGTTTAGTTACTCACAGCAGTGAGCTTCACGGTTGCACCTTCTTGTGTGTACATAGTGTATTTCAACTGCGTCTTTCCTTGTGCTATATCCGTACTCCTGACAGCCCCTCTCCTCTTCCCATCTGCTTCCCCTCTCTGTTTGAGGCCGCCATTTTTGTGTGTGTGAGACTCAGCAAGTCTCATTAGGTTGTTTAAGTCCACATGTATGTGAGAGTAACATCTCCACCCCCAACCCTTAATTGTATATAAATCTTCAGGTAGAGGTGAGGCCCGTGAGCTTCGTCGTTCCACCACAAGATGTTTGCAGACCCAGCCTTTCACGGATTAGGATAGACTGATTGGCCTACAAGCTCTTAGGGTTTAGCCATCACTGGGGTTACTGACATGCATGCAATTACTTAGCCTGAGGTCGTGCAGGGGTCTGAACTCTGGTCCTTATTCTTGGTACCATACACCCTTGGCCCACTGAACTATCTCCCGAACCCCAGCCCTCAACAACTTTGCTTGTGTATAGTTGGCAGGGAGTGGCCATCTACACAAGATTTAGGCGTGTTGGAGCACTTGGGGATAGTTTTAAAGGCTTTATAGAGATGAGTAAGTCTGTGCTGGCATCTTTGTTGTTCAGGAGGAGCCAGTAAACATGCCAGTGTGAGAGGCTACAGGGTTTAGTTGAAGAAAGGGCACCAGCAGCCTCCTCCTTTTGCTAGCCAGTCACCGTGATTGCATGCTATGGAGAATACAGGAGGAGCAGGGGGAGCCTGGAGTCCTGGCTGGCCCTGTCAGCTCCGGCTTCTGCATTGAATCCATGTGTTGTTAATAACAGCGCCTGCCTCAGCAGCAAGCCTCTCTCGTTGTTGAGCTTAAACCATGTTGTCTTATTGAAAACTCAAAATCATGTCATTTAACCCACATTTTCGGGATTCATGGGGTGCGTTCGTCCCGTTCTTTCTTCACCCCCCCGTAAGGGTTCAGCAGCTAAGAATTTTCACATTCTCACATGGCTGAGCTCTGTAGCTTGGTCCACTGCTGGTGTCTTTTGTCCTTTTGACTATTCTATTAGTGTTTTTTGTGATTTTTTCAATATTGTGCCATTTTTGCACATAGTTTAAGGAAAAATATAAAATCGCACCCTTTACCATACCTTTCTCTAGAAATAAACAGCATTTCTAGAAAAAGTACACAAACTAACTTTAGTAACCCTTGCCACCTGCTGATAGGTACCTGTCAATCTGAAGTGTTTTTGAGCATGTATCTGATTCTGTAAGCCAGCGTCACAGGTGCCCCTGTACATTCAGCAATACTGGTGATGTCTCTGACTTGCATTACATGGGCTGAGACTTGTAGAAGTGTGTATATTATTAAGACAAGGCCAAGCTGTGGGACAGCTCACATCTGGAGGACCAGCCCAGAGGAAGCGGGAGCCGGAAGGCCAGTGTGGAACTCGAGCAGTCTGGGTGCCCTCTCCAGACACTCAGTGTCCAGACTTGAGTAAACCTGGAAAGGTGGCGGATGGGAGAACACCATGGAGAAGCCTGCTGGATACCCTGGATAACTTTATTATAATCCCAAATTTTCTTTTCTTTGATTTATTTTTAATCCCCCTTTTATTAAACACAGATTCTTTTCTCATACAGTATAATTTCCTCTCCCTCTGTTCCTCTGACTTCTTCCTCTGCTGTTCACATCCACTCATTAGAAAAGATGAGGCTTCTAGGACATACAACCAAGCCTAACAAAACAGAGTATAATAAGATAAAAATAAGATAAAAGGAAAACCATTTATTGCATTATAGTTTTTCATTGATAAGTGGTTGCTTCTTCTGCCGTGTCTAATGTTTTAAGGAAGGTGAAATCACACCATTTTCCTCTTCTTAATATTTCTAGTTAGTGTACAAAATCCTGGGTCACGTCATGACACCTTCGTGGATACATTTCTACGATCGCTGTAATTAGTTCCCGCTCCCACCTGCTGGTTCCCCCCCCTCCCCCCCATAGTTTGGCTTCAGCTTTCGTGGCACACGTTTGTGTAAACTTAGTAAACTTATGTATATGAGAGAAAACATGCACTGTTCTGCCTTTCTCTTGTCTGCTTTGTTTGCACTTAACATGGTGATCTCCAGTTCTGTCAAATTTCCAGTGAAGAAACCAACCTTATTCTTCTTAATAGCTGTGTGCAAGCATCAGTAGGTGGGCTGTCTTGGTGGTTCCATATGGCGTTGTTGGAAATAGTGCGCGTAATAAACGTAGATGTGCTGGCATTTGTGGGTCATGTGCTGACTTGGGGTTTTGGGAATATAGCCAGAAGTACTGTATATGTACATAGGGGCTATTTTAAAATCTTTCCTCCCTCCCCCCTCTCTCCCCCCTCCCTTTCCTTCCCCTCTCTCTCTCTCTCTGTCTCTGTCTCTCTTACCGTCTCTCCCCCCCCCCATCTCTCTCCCCTTCTCTCTCTGTGTGTACGAGACTGACCATGTGTCTATAGAGGCCAGAGAACAACTGTGGGAGTTGGTTCTCTTCTTTTACCCTGTTGGTGGGTCCTGGGGACTGAACGTAAGCTGCCAGGCTCAGTGGCAAATGCCTTTACCCACTGAGCCTTCTTAACAACTAGGTAGTTCTAATTTTAGTTTTTAAAAAAATGTGTTTATGAGCTGGGCAGTGGTGGCGCACGCCTTTAATCCCAACACTTGGGAGGCAGAGGCAGGCGGATTTCTGAGTTCAAGGCCAGCCTGGTCTACAGAACAGCCAGGGCTACACAGAGAAACCCCGTCTCGAAAAAAGTGTTTATGTGTTTGGGTGTTTTCCTGCTTGTATGTACATGTGCCTCTTGCCTGGTGTCTTTCACGGAGGCCGGACAGTGATGTTGGACTCCCTGGAACTAGAGTCACAGACAGTTGTGAGCTGCCGTGTAGGTGCTGGAAATTGAACCCTTGTTCTCGGGAAGAGCAGCCAGTGCTCAACCAAGGAACCATCTCTCCAGGCGCTACCTTTAGTTACTTTGAGACGTCTCTGTATTGATCTCCACCACAGGCGCACCAGTCTGCATCCTCACCAGCCATCCATGTGTGAGGTCCCTCTTCCTGCACCCTCCCTAGTATTCTCAGTGGCTTGTTTTCTCAATGGTAGCCGTTCTTCCTGGGGAAGGATGGGAGTTGCTGTTCCACAGTGGTTAAGGTATCATACACACTATCAGATACTTCCTGGCCAGTCCTTCTGGAGACTGTCTGTGCAGTCAGGACTTGATTCTTTTGGTATTTAATTTATTGAGTTATTCGTAGGCTCTAGATGCCCAATATATGACTGGCAAAGAATGTGTCCCCCACTGATCGTGTCAGGGTGTGGGATGACACTGTCAGCTTCTGAATTCCTTGTCAGCCATTAGAGTCCTCGGACGGCCCTTGCTGATTCCGTATCTTGAACTTTTTCCCTATAAGTTCCAGGCATTTCCCCGAGACCTTTGATCCACCTTGAGCCGAGTTCTGTGTGGGATGTGAGATTAGGGTGAAGTGTGGTTTGTCATATGTGGAGATCCACTCTTTCAGCACCATTGCTGGAAAGGCTGTCTGTCCCCCGATGCGTGTCTTATGTATCTTGGTAGGTATCAGGCGGCTGTTAAGTTGGGTTTATTTCTATCCTGTCCTCCTGGTGTATGTGGCTGCTGTGCCAGCATGATGCTGGTCACTGATGCTGTCCTGTAACTGAGGTGGGGTCTGCGGTCCCTGTGGTGCTGCTCTTTCTGCTCAGTATCACCTGGGTTATTCTGGGTCTTCATGCTTCCATATGAAGTTTAGGATTGAAAACTATTTTAAATTTAAAATTTTTTAGTTGGGAAATAGAATGTCAGTGTCACTGAGTAAATGAGAACTCTGTCCATTATGCTCACCTGGATCCCGACCTCATTCCAGCAGTAGTGCGTTTTCAGCATGCTTTATTTTATCTGTTTCCATACTGAGAATGCATGCACACACCCACAGTTTCAAGGCACTTGAAACTGAAAAGTTGCAGTTACATCCAGATCCATTATGCATGGTGGGAGCTGAGTTTGTGGAGTAGAAAGTATGCAGCACAGTTAAGAGGAGCTGGGGCCCCACTGAGCCAGTGGAGTGCTTGGCCAGCGTGCAGGCAGGCCGGCGTGCAGGCAGGCCGGCGTGCAGGCAGGCCGGCGTGCAGGCAGGCCGGCGTGCAGGCAGCCCTGGGCTGGGCTTCTAGGGCGCTGTCAACGTGGCGCGGTGGCACACACCTGTAATTCTAACACTCTGAAGGTAGAGGCAGGTGGATCAGGATTTAAGAAATCCTGCTATCTAGAGTGACCGTGGGAGCAGCCTTAGCTACACGAGACCCCTCTCTCCCAAAAGTCTTGCTTTTAGTTGAAGACTGATAGACTCATGATCCTTTCTGTCAGTCCTTTGCTTGCTTTCTTTCTTTCTTTCTTTCTTTCTTTCTTTCTTTCTTTCTTTCTTTCTTTCTTTCTTTCTTTCTTTCTTTCTTTCTTTCTTTCTTTCTTTCTTTCTTTGGCTGTCCTGTAACTCTGTAGAGCAGGCTGGCCTTGAACTCAAAGAGCTCTACCTGCCTGTGCCTCTAGGGCACGAGGCTCAGGGCGTGCGCCGCGCTGGGCGCCATCTCATTGTCATACTTCCCCCGAAAGATATTAGACCAGAGAGAGAAAAGGTAAAATGAAAGTCAGTTTCAAAATTATTGTTAATGACTTATTAGTTTGAGCTGCTTCGAGTTCCTTATGTTCATCTTGGCTCTTGTTTTGGAGGAGGGCAGGTTTGATGATGTCAGACAGGTCGATGAGTAATAGGAAATTGTCAGAGGTGATGGGGTGAATTCTCCATGGCCACCATCTCACCCGGAAATTGCTGCACTGAGTTTTATTTTATCTGCAATGCCCTTTTGACTTTCCTCATAACTCAAGCTGTAATTCACTCTCCGCTAACATTTGAAAATTACAGTCATTATATGTGAAATTTTCTAAAAATATATTTTATATTTTGTCATAAACAGGGTACCCAGAATAATCCAACTTACTGATAACTCAGGAATGTACACGTAGGAGCAGTCTTACGGTCCCGACACTCTAACACGATAGGAAACAGTACAGAACATAGGCCGTTGGTCGTTATGCGGACTGGCCCCAGGTTGATGCTCTTTTTCTTTTAAAATTATCATGTAAAGCCGGGCAGTGGTGGCGCACACCTTTAATCCCAGCACTTGGGAGGCAGAGGCAGGTGGATTTCTGAGTCCGAGGCCAGCCTGGTCTACAGTGAGTTCCAGGACAGCCAGGGCTATACAGAGAAACCCTGTCTTGAAAAACAGAAAAAACCAAACCAAACCAAACCAAACCAAACCAAAGACCCCGTCTGAGGTCCTGTCTTAGGGTTCCCATTGCTGTGAAGTTATCAGTAAACGGTTAAGCCAGGCCTGTTGATGTGTACCTGTAATCCCCAACTCCAGGAAACTGAGGCAGAAGGATTATACTCAATGAGATCCCAACTCAGAAAAAAAAATCAGTTAACAAATCAACCAACGAATCAATAAAATTTCATCTAAATACGAATCATGCATTAATTAGATTACGGCTTATGAGTGTGCCAGATGTCAATTTTTTTCTCAGTTGCTTCTACCTTATTTTTTTGAGAAGAGTCTCTCACTGAGCCTGGAGCTTATTGATTGGCTAGACTGGCTGACCAGTGAGCCCCTAAAACTGGGACTATAGATTTGTCCCACCATGGTTGGCTCCTGGGAAGGTGCTGGGAATCCAAGCTCAGCGCAGCTTGCCTGGGCTGTTGTTCCAGGCCTAAAGTTATATTTTGAGAAATATCATTTATTCAAATAATCTTTTCATTTTGGTCTAGGCTTTCCAAGCAGTAGTTATAATACTTAGACTACTACAGTTTTAGGAAGGAACTTCCAGACAGAAAGCCATGGGTGCTCAGGCTTGGCCTATACCCCTCAGCAGAGGGGTTTCTTTATAGCAAAGTAGCTAATGGGTGATATGTTTGAAGCCACTGAAGATAGATAACAGATGGTCTACGTATTTCCTTTCAGACATATTGTCTCTTACTTTCAGCCTCTTCCCCTCCTCTTCTCCTCTCTCCCCCTCCTCTTCCCTCCTCTCTCTTCTATTTCATTCTTTAAGAGGCGAGATATCCACATGTCACCCAGGCTAGCCCTGAAATCCCAGACTCAAGGCATACCTCTGTCTCAGCCTTTCAAGCGTCTGGGAGTACCTGGCTTATAATTTACTTTCCTGAAATTCCACTGTGCTGAAGCTTTAAAAACTCACATCAAAATGTATATCAAAGTTATATTTGTTTGTGGTTAGTTTTGGCTGTCTGCCACTTCGCACAAGCTAGAGTCATCAGAGAGGAGGGAGCCTCAATTGAGAAAATGCCATTTTCTTAATTAATGATGGATGCTGAAGGGCTCAACCCACTGTGGATGGGGCCATCCCTGAGCTGGTGGTCCTGGGTGCTACAAGAAAGCAGACTGAGCAAGCCATGGGGAGCAAGCCAGTAAGCAGCACCCGTCCATGGCCTCTCATCAGCTCCTGCCTCCAGGGTCCTGCCCTGTGTGAGTCCCTGCCCTCAGCGCTCCTGATGATGAACTGTCGCGAGGAACTCTGAGTGAGAGAAACCTTTCCCTGTGCAAGTTGCTCTGGTCATGGTGTTTCTCACAGCAGTGGTACCCCTGACTAAGACCGTCACCCAGAACCTTGTTTAGAAACGGGTTCCCCGTAGCCGTTTGATGTAGCTGGCAGAATTATGAAACATCGGCACGGCAGTCTCTGAAGGCCTGGCTACAGGTAAAGGTAGGGCCACTCTGCTGGGGACCTTGGGCAGCTGAGGAGCTGCACTGCGGGTGTCTGCACCTTTGCAGACAGGGCACAGTTGCAGTTGGGAGCCAAGACTGGGAGAAGATGTTGATCATAAACTCCACAGCCAGAGAAGACCAGGTCAGTGTGGACCGAGAGTCAGGGGAGAGTAAGTGGCCGCGCTCAATAAAGACAGAAAAATGTGTGAAAAGGAGGTGGCAGACACAGAGTCAGAGCCTCCCTGGCGGGTCGGCCGTTGTCAGTGCCTGTGTTTCCTCAGGACCATCAGTGAACTATGCTAGCTCACATAATGTTTATGACAGAAACCGTTTAGTGACTGGGCTGATACAGAGCCCGTGGCCCCACAGACCTGTGACTGTGGGCAAACCATCCTTGCTAATTTGCTTAGAACTTTATAACTTCATTTTACAAAGTAAGTCTGTAATATTTATTTGTACTGCCTCATACTAGGCTAAGAATGGATCGGGTGAGAGTGTAAATTTTTTAAGATTTATTTTTAATTGCGTGTTGGGGGTTGGCACGTGCACGTGGGTGCAGTTGCTTGTGGAGGCCAGAGCCTTCAGATCTCTGGCCCCGGAGCTACATGTGCCTGTGGAGTGTTCCCCATGGGTGCTGGGAACTCAGCCCAGGTTCTCTGCTAGAGCAGCACCTCTCTTAATTGTTGGGCTTTCTCTGTAGCTCCAGAAATGTAAAGTTCTTAAAGTTAAAGTTTAAAATATTATAAAAATATGGAATATAGTGCTGGCATGTTTATTACAACAGGGTGAAAATATAGAGAAATGAGGCTGGAGAGATGGCTCAGTGGTTAAAAGCACTTGCTGCTTTTTCAGAGGTCCCGAGTTCAATTCCCAGCACCAACTTGGTAGCTCACAACTATCTCTAACTCCAGTTCCAGAGGATCCAGTGCCATCTTCTGACTTCGGTGGGTCCTGCAGATACATGTTCCACAGGCATGCATGCAAGCAAAATAACCATAGACATAAAATAATAAAATAAAAATAATTAAAAATAAGTAAAGCATTACTTAAAAAAAAAAAAAAGAAAGAAAGAAAGAAAGAAAGAAAGAAAGATCTAGAGAAACAAGCATAAAAGTTCTTACTGTAACATACTAGTCAGGGCTGGGAATGCAGGTCAGCTGATAGCTTGTCCTACACACATGGTGGCCTTTAAGTTTGCGCCACAGCACTGCATTAAGTAGACGTGGTGGTGAATGCTTAGAATCCCAGTGTGCAGGGTGCAGGGTGCAGTGTGCAGGAGGCAGGGAGGCAGGTCAGAAGCTCAAAGTCACTCTTAGTTGCATACTCAATTCAAGGGATACCTAGGATACCTGAGAAAATCTGTCTCAGAATAAATAAATATATTTAAAGGTGAGCTCTTAAATTCCAGTTTATTGACTGTGCAAACAGGTTTGCAAACACAGTTAACATTTGTATCAGCCTTGGCTATGGTTCATCTCAGAAGGACAACTATTGTATACCTGCTTGAGGTCCTTGGTGCAACTGAGTATCAGGAACGGTTAACAGGCTTAGAGCTTATCATGTTACCATTGAAGGGTTTTAAATACTAGTATAACATGTGTGGCTCTGCCGGGCAGTGGTGGCGCAGGCCTTTAATCCCAGCACTTGGGAGGCAGAGGCAGGTGGATCTCTGAGTTCGAGGCCAGCCTGGTCTACAGAGTGAGTTCCAGGACAGCCAGGGCTGCACAGAGAAACCCTGTCTCGAAAAACCCACACACAAAAAACATGTGCGGCTCTTATAAATAAAATCGTGTGTTTATTTATACTCTGTAGCCTTTTAGAGATGACTTCAATGATAGGCTTTTAAATGGGAACAATTTATAAATCAAGTTGACTTTGAATGGACACAGTATTAAACAGTTAGTGTAGTTACAAGATATGGAAATAGTGGTGAAACACACCTCAGCTTAGAAGATCAAAGCGAGACCGAGATGCCAGGTGGCATGGGGGGGGGTCACCAGGGCAGCAGAAACATGATGAATCAGGTCACACCTGGGCTGGGGAGACTCGAGGATGGACCTGGTCTTGGAGAAGAGACGCGTGGACCAAGCGTCTTTATGGTGAGTAGCATGTCAGCCATGCTGGCTGCGTCTGTTGGGTTTTACCAGGCAGAAACGAGCCTGTTCCAGGCAGTGAGAGTGATGTACAGAGAGATGATTCCGGGCATGGTTTTCACTATAGTAAGGAATCCCAATTTGGCTGGAGAGGAGACTTCAGTTGCCAACTGAAGTCTATATGGTAATTGGCCCCAAAGATGGTGAAATGAGACTTCACATGCTTACTCTCCTTGTAATGCCCAGCCTGTAACTGGCTTCTCTCACATTTTCATATTAAAGGAAAATAAAAAACCGAGTAGGCTGCAAATGATGGGATTTTACTTGGCTGTGCGAGGATTTTTGTAAAAATGACAGCAGCTGTTTACATGGTTTCCGTGATTGCCCTGTGCACATCAGAATAATTTCCCATTGTTCTGTGCACAAGCCCACATTTGATTCAGCTGCCGTCGACTGCGTGCGCTATCACTTTGTTTGTACCTGATGACAGGAGCATGGGTGAGTTTGGAATTCCAAGCTCTTCCAGCTATAGAATGGTGCCTCTTTACGTTATGTGGCACCGGTGATCAGTCTGAGAGCTGGAGCACAACTCCCAAAGCAGTAACGCTCCTGGATTTCCAAATAAAGCGTTTGAAGGAAATGGTATTTGCAGAATGTGCGATAGTGGTGAATTTAGAGAGTACAAGATAATTACTTGTAATTATGGCAATTTCTGTAAGGGAAATCATCTTAATTTGTTCCCACTAAGAAACAGAATTGCTTTTCTCATAGCATTGAATCTTTTTAGGAGATTAATGCCGTGTGCCTTCATTACTCTGAATGGACATTACAGCTTTTCACTGCATCTGAAATTACCCTTTTAATTCACACTTCTGTTTGAATCTCGGTTAAATGCAGTCTTCACTTATTTAAAAAAATCATATTCCAGAGCTCTTGGACCAAACTTACACATGTATCCCAAGAGAATAATACATCCCGACAAGGCACAGATGAAGTGACAGAGTGGTGAGAGGGTCTGTGCCAACTGTTCCCTGAAATGTTTAAAATTAGCTGGCCCTTAGGCTGATGGGTAATTGCCCTGGGTTCAAGGAATGCTGTCTGTGCCTGGGCATTTTTTGTGGAGACAGACTCTGGCTTCTTTTATTTCTAAGTATTTAATTATGCCATTTGGGAAAGGTAACTGTGTGTAGGACGATACAGAAACTGAAGTGGGAAGAGTGAATTTTTAGTAGAATATAATTAACTGGAAAAATACTGAAAAAGAAACGAGGGACATATGTCTCAGTAGGTGACAGGGATGTTAACTACCAGAGCCAAGTTACTACTGTTAGACTGCAGTTGTCCACAGAAATGAGTAACTCGGGCATCTGAGCATCTGGGAACGTTTACGGTAGCGTCTTGAAGGCTGGGGAGATGCCTCAGCAGGTAAAATGCTGGCCGGAAACCTGAGTTTGGAATCCCAGCACTCAGGTCAAAGCTGGGCATAGTGATGTGCATTCCTCAGTAACCCTAGCACTGGGAGACAGGGAGGTGGAGACGGGGGAATAATGGGGTCAGGCTAGTCAAAAGAGTGAGCTCCAGGAAATGACAGGCTGTCCCGTCTGTCCCTAAAAATAAAGTAGACGTGACATTGATATCTGGCCCTTACATGCACATGTGGGGGTTGTACACACACGAGAGAGAGAGAGAGAGAGAGAGAGAGAGAGAGAGAGAGAGAGAGAGAGAGAGTGAGAGAGAGGGGGGAGTGTTTTGTTTTTATCATTGTGTAGGGGTTTCTGTTGGCTATAGTGAATTGAATATATTGTGTTGTCTTAGTTACTGTCCTACCGTCCTACTCCTGTGAAGAAACACCATGACCAAGGCAACTTATAAAAGAAAGCATTTAATATTTAATTTGGGCCTTGCTTTGGATAAGTCCATGACTATTATGGCAGGGAGCATGACGGCAGGCAGGCAGGCATGGTGCTGGAGCAATAGCTGAGAGCTCACATCTGATCCACAAGCATGAACTGGAGAGAGAGACAGACAGACAGACAGACAGACTGATACTATTGTGAACTTTTCAAACCCAGAGCCCATCCCCAGTGACACACTTCATCCAATAAGACCACAGTTCCTAATCCTTCCCAAACAGTTCCACCAACAGGGAGCCAAACAAATGTACGAGCCAAGGGAGCTATTCTCATCTGGTTGTGCTAGAAATTTTCTTTTCTTCAGTTCCAGGCAGAATGTTTTTTAGAGTAGACATACTCTCTGTGATATCCAAGAGGAAGGAAGGTATTTTGGCTGTCAGTTCTCAGCACCAAGTAGAAGCGGTAGCTTTTAGGTAGGGTGAGACAGAGAGGGACTGAAACTTCAAATAACCCAGAAGCCTCATCTTTGAAGTTCTACCCCCTTTTATGAAGGTCTAAACTATAGCCAAACTTGGATGAATGGATTGAAAAATCACTTCAGTATGTATTTATTGGTGGTCTACTACTGTGCCAAACAGTTGGCCTTTTTCAGGTTTTGTAATATTTGCATATACTTAAGGTGTCTTGGAAATGGGACTCATGCCTAACCACAGAGTTCGTTTGGGTCACGCACACCATGTATAGATACATATATATAGTCTGAAAGTAGGTTTACACGTGTTTCCTTGGCTTTGATAGTGACTCTCTGCAGGAGATTAAGTGTGGGATGCTCTGTCTGTTGCATCCCATTGGCACTCTCTACCCTGAGCCTTCAGAGCCTGTCGCACCTCGGACTTTTGCCCATTCTGTGACGTTAACTTTCCTGAGACCTCTGTTCTCCTTGTAGCACTGACCTCCTCCAAGGAATCCCGAGTGGATGGATGATGCCCACACTGTTGTTTCATTTTTGATATAGAAAACTAGTTTCCAAGCCGTGTTCCATAAGATTTATTGGAGAGGAATAACTTCAGTTTTAAAAAGAGTTTGGTGGAGGAGTGTGTAGTCCCCCCCTCCTAGGGATACCGTGGCTCTCTGCAGGTCCAGCACAGACTCTGGGCTAGCAAGAGGCCAGATGCTTCCTTGCTATGGCCCTTGGGTGGCACCGAACTGCCTGCCTTAGAAACTGCTTTCCTATTAAGTCTTTATTTGAGGATTAGATATGAAAGTGTGTCCACATAGAAATAATCTTTTCACAGTTGAAATTGGTCACAAGGAAATGGAGGAAGGAAGAAGGGGAGGAAATCCCGTAAGAAGGACTCGCAGGCACACAGAAGGGCAACGGGAAGACACGAAATACGGTCACTATGCGCTCCCCAGGAACCCGTGATAAACTCCCGGATTTAGTATTTCCCCAGAGCCGTGAGAGAGAGAACCGCTAAGGGACAACGCATTTTCCTAGCAGTTAAACTCTCATAGCTCTTAAAACATGCACCCACTGGTTTTACTTAAAAACAAAAACAAAAACAAAAAATCCTATGGGTTTCACTTCACTCATAAAGGACTCACTTTTTAACAATATGAGATTGGAGAAGAAGGAGAGAAGGCAGGCTTGCTCTCCCTGGCTGCGCACGGCCTGATGTGCCTGGGTGCTGTGGAATCTCCACGCTCAGGCACTTGCCCTGATCCAGAGCTTCTCTTCTCCTTGAAGGAAAAGATGTGGTTTTGTTTAGGGATGTTTGCTTCTGTTCTTTTGTGTCTTCACCGGGGATCAAGGCCATGTGAGCACCACAGTCACCTTGTCACCGGAGTGCACTGTGCAGTGTTGGTACACCAGTGACTGGAAACATTGTTCCCATTTCTCACACATAGCATCATGCAGTTATGCCTGGTCTGGCACAGCGGACACAGGACAGTAGACCGATCTATCATCTATCATCTATCTATCTGCATGACCTTGCTTATTTGAATGGACTTGTGAATTACTTTAGTCCAGTGTTTATAGTCATAGACATTCTGAAAAAATGTTATCTAAAATTTTATAGTACTTTGATAAAGTAGTTGCTTTAGCTATTGTTTAAAATTTGGCAATTTAGAATGTCCATAAATCTCTGAGAATATCAGGGATCTTTAACAGTTTTTAAACTGTTAATCTTGAAACTTACATGACAGAAACATGGTGTTTAATATTTGTTTCTTCATTAAACAAAACAAAATATAACAAACAGCTAAACCGTGCTTTCGCTATTTTGAGCAAAGAAGAGGTTAGAAATAAAGCAACAGACTGTGTTTATCCATGGTTCACAACAAGAGGCTATCAGCAATCCCAGGACCTAAACACATCTAAAATATTACTGATTTTAAAATTAAAAATGAAGACCTTTTGCTCATTTTGTTTTGGGGACAGGGTCTCAGTCTGTAGCCCTGGTTGGCCTGGAACTCACTGTGTAGACCAGACTGCCCTTGAACTCACAGATCTGCCTGCTCCCAGTGCTGTGATTAAAGGCGTGTCCACCACACCCAGACAGAGTGTTAGACTGTAGGAATGAGGGGCGGCTTGCCATGTAAGCTTTAGTGGGTTTCCTTATGACGTTGCAGACATAGATAGTGAGCGCTGGTCACATTCACCCCCACTGCCCTCTCTTCTCTCACTTCTGCTGAGCTTTCTTCCTCTTTCCGGTTTCCCTTTTGCCAGTGGTGTGTGTGTGTGTGTGTGTGTGTGTGTGTATGCTTTGTGTATATATAAAGCCTTGTATGTATGCAACTGTGTGCATGTATTTGTACATTTGTACACTGCATTTTGTGTACACATGTATGTGTGTGTTCATGCTAATAAGGTTTATTAGGGTTTACAGGCACATGAGTGATAATTTGTTTACAGGAGCAAGAGTATCTCACCAGTGGCTACACCACTAAAAAGATCGTATGTCCCTTCCACCACCACCCATTAATGGCCAGTAGCTCCTTGGGGTAGGGTGAAGCCTTGTGGGTCCCTTTCCACTTTGTGATGGAATGTTGTGGTGTGTGGTGTGTGGTGTGTGGTGTGTGGTGTGTGTGTATTGTATGTGTGGGGTATGTATGTGTGTTGTATGTGTATGTGGTGTCTGTGTGTGGTATGTGGTGTACAGTGTGGGTATGTTGTATGTGTACAGTATGTATGTGTGTTTATGTATTGTGGTGTGTGTATGTGTGGGGCAAATATATGTGTGTGTGCACATGTGAGTGCATGTGTGGGTAACTCAGGGGAGCAGACTCTCTCCTTCACAAGGTGGGTCCCAGGGATGGAACTCAGATCATCGGTCTTGGCTACAGCTACCTTTGCCATCTGAGATATCTATCATGGTGACTCTTGCTTTACTCTTTCCAGGGAAGTACGCAGCTTCCATGTGGCATTTGTGTTTAGTTGATATTTACTGGTACTGAAGGTAAAAGAAGAGAACTTCCCCAGGATAGTCCCAGGAATCTCAGTGCACGCATGCGCTGTGTGTGTGTGTGTGTGTGTGTGTGTGTGTGTGTGTGTGAGAAGCACGCGCGCCTTCTCTTGGTGCACCATGCTCGGTGCGTGCATGTTCAGTGTGCGCATGCTCGGTGCGCTCATGCTCTTTCTTGTTTTTTTGTTTGTTTTTTAATTTGAGGTAAGATCTAGTAACCCAGACTTGACCTTGACTCCTGATCCTACTGCCTATGCACCACGATTCGTAACTACCCATGTTCTCCTAACTACGACCCATATTGTTAGTTAATAGCAAATAAAATTAGATTTTCAGTAGGGAGAGTAACAGACGTGTAGATGAGCGTTTCACCATCCAGCCAAAAGTTGATCTGTCTCCTCCTCAATGGAAATGAAACCTTCCCGTCTTGTCACTCAGCCGTCTGGTGTGATGACAGAGGCTGTACAAACACTGGTAGCAACTGCCAGAGAATCAAAATCTAACTTTTCAAAAATCAAAGTTGCTGCCTAGAAAATAAATCAGTCTTTTGTGATAAGACCCGTAGCCTGTTTGCTCAGCTCCCGATACATTTTGTGAATTAACATCCCCAGTTTGGATCTCAGGACACTTTGGAACTACCATCTATCTTCCAGCCGTCCACCTGTTTTATGTCTGTCATCAAGTCATCTATCCATTCTCCATACCAACCCGTCATCTATCTATGTGTAATCTATCACCTTCTTCCATTCCTCTATCCATCTGCCCTGTGTCTGCCATCTGTCTGTCCTCTATGTAGCTATTATTCATCAGTCTACCTATTGCTCTCTTTCTTTAGATAACAAGTTTCTTCTTTCTTTTCAAGTTACAGACACTGTTGGAAAAACAGAACTCAGGAGGCACTGTAGCTCTGCAGCTCACTCGAGAGCTGAGGGACGCTGGATGGTGGGAAGGAGGTCCCTGAGAATGAGACCACGGCTCCCTTGTTGGCTCATGCATGGAGGGCTCTCCTTTAGACAGATTGCTGGCACTCTGTGCCTGTCAAGTCATTTTGTTGTATTTTTAATTTAACTAAAAACTTGATTTGCTGATGAATACCACATGTTTTTAGCAAGGATTCTAAGTCAGTAGCACTTCCGCAGACAGTAAGCAGAAGACAAAAGCTCAACTGAGCAAATTTGTGTGGAGCATCTACTTTGAGCAGGTAATTAGGTGCTGAAGTAGATGGGTTGTGTAGATGAGGCTCTGTCTATTAAAGAAGTTAGCCACTTATCAAGTGCTAACAGCCCACTGCAGCAGAAGGCCGGGATATCAGAAGGATAACTAGCACAGTGGAACACACTGTGGGTTTGGCTCCTGCTCAACAGCAGCTTCATTGGAAACACAAGTATTTTAATTTGTCATGAAAAATGGGTAGATCAGCAACAAGTGGACGTGGGGGTAAAGTATTTTTATTTAAATATACGTTCTGCTATGTAGCCCCGGTAGGCCTCAAATTCACTACATTGCCCAGACTGGCCTTGAACTCATGGTAATCCTCCTGGTGCCAGGATTATAGGCTTGCACTGCTGTACACAATTGTTATTTTTTCCAACTGTGCTGGTTCATTTTTGTCAATTTCACACAAGCCACAGTCACCTGGGAAGAGGGAACCTCAGTTAAGGATTTGTGTCTGTCAGATTGGCCTGTGGCCATCCATATCTTTGGGGGTATCTTGTTTGGTTAGTGGTTGATTGGGGGGGGGGTGCTCAGCCCCGTACAAGAAAGGCTGTCAGCTGAGCAAGCCGTGGAAAGCAAGCCAGTGAGCAGGGTTCTCCACCATCTCTACCTTACTTCCTGTCACCAGCATCTTGCTTGACTCCCTGGTGCCATCTGGTGAGGGACTGTGACCCGTGAGCTGGCTGAAATAATCCCTTTCTCTCCAAGCTGGTTTGTTCAGTGTGCTTTTATCACAGCAACAGAGAAATAACTAGAAGAGAAATTACTTTCTTCAATTTTATTATTTTCATTTACATGTATGTGAATGCCACATGTGTGGCAGTCCTGTGGAGTCCAGAAGAGGGCACTGGAGTCCCTGGAAGTGGAGTTAAAGCAGTTGTGAGCGGTTCAGTATGGGTGCTGGGAACTGAACTCTGGCCCTCTGCGTGGCAAGCTCTCCTAACCCCTCCCTCCCAAGCAGCCATCCCTCCTGGCCCCTCAAATTAGGACTTTGGAAGAGGAAATGGCATCCAGAAGCGTGTGCAAGGTTTATAGTTATGGCTCTAGCTCTTCCCAAGAGCCACAAAACACTTGGGACGGTAACTCCTGAACCTGCATGGTCGTTTTCATAGTCTTAGAAAAATACACCTGTTTGGACCCTTCTCCCAGAGTCTATCCCAGTAAGCCTTGTCTAGGGCTGCACTTCTCTGTTCACTCTCTGTGACTGCCCATTGGTATTGTTGTTATTGTTAATTTTAGATAGGGCCTCAGAATGTAGCCCTTGCTGGAGAGGAACTTAGAGACTCACCAGCCTCTGCCTCCCCAGTGCTGGGGTTAAAGGTGTGGCCCCTCCCCTGGTGCCAGTCAGTTTTGAAGACAGCTTTTTATAGAGGCTTTCCTTCCTACACAGAAGCAGCCTTGGCTTCCAGGTCTCAGGGGACATGTCTCCGATCATTTTTATTTATCAATCTAAAAGTCTCGGTGTTCAAGTGAGTTTCTTCTTTTCTATAGGTGCATGCACAGGTGTTCGATAACAGCAATCGCTAGTGGATAAGAACACGCTAATACATCCTAAGGTTCAATTCCGGAACGCCCCACAAGGATCCCCTCTCTTCTCCTCTCCACTTCTCTCCCTCCCCTTTCTTCCGACGTTTGATTCCAGAATATGAAGCTCTTAGATTTTTGGGAGGAGCTCTGCCGTGTGCTGTGGCCCGTGCGTGGAGCACCAGTGACAGTCAGGCTCCCGTAACTTCCCAGCAGGCACTGAGTGGAGCGGCCATGCTGCTGAAAGTTTCTGTGAGGCTCATCCCCCTTGGTGGTAATAATCTTTTGGTTTTGGTTGTTTTTTTTTCCTTTTAGACATGGTCTTACTCTGTAGCTCAGCCTGTGCTGGAACTTAATATGTAGCTAAGGCTGGCCTTGAACTTGTGACAACCCTCTGCCTCTCAAGATTACAGCAGAAGCCGTCATGCCTGGCCGAGTACCTGTAATTGTAAGTCTCTGTTGTGGCCTGGTGTTTTGTTTCTTCAGTAGTCCAAAAATCTGTCTTCTGGAGGACCCGTGGAGGGATTGCATGCTGGAGGTTCTAAGCAGTTCCAGTGACGTCACTGAGGGCGGAGCCGAGTCTGCTTGATTTGTTATAGTTCCCCTATTCTACTCTCTCAGCATTTTCCTGCCAGTTAATTACACGGCGGCATAGGGGACAATTCCATAACATGCTGAAGACAGCTTCGCTGAAGGCTGACACACTTTCCTCCTTGGTTACACAGCTAATGGCCACTCAGGGATAATTAGTGAGAAGAAACTCCAACGGTCCAATTACTGTCTTCTCAAGGTTTCCCCCTTCATTCTTCTTTGCTCAGATCTTGAGAGATTGCCGTCACCGTAGGTTATGCTTGTGTGCTATTTAAAACTGGGTTTCTCAGTTGAGGCAGACAAAAGGTAGGAGACCTATATTTAGCGTGTGAGGAGAACCCTGTGAGGGAAAGCTGCTGTCCCGCAGTGCGGCCCCGGAGCAGCAGCATTTGGAGAAGTGTCAGCTGGTATTTTACAGGCCACAGCTATGCCTGGGTTTTGGTTCCCGGGTTAAGACTCATACCAGCCGCCCTATCTGTGTACTGAAAAGGCCTGAGGCTTTTGTCTCCCAGTTGCTAGAGCACCCATGGCTCTGTGTGAGATGTAGATCAGCAATCAATGTGCCACTTTCCTGTCAGGAATCTTGGCTTGGGGTGTTATAGCTTACCAAAGTAGTGAAACTGCATATGCCTTGGTAGTAAAGCCGAGTGAGCGCACCCATCGCAGTGCGTGGTAGGGAGAGAGCATGTCTAACCCTTGTGAACTTCTGAGTCAACTAGCCAGGCCATATGTTGTCTGCCTTTTTGGAAAGTCTGTCCAACAAAGAGCACAGTGATTTCATTCTTTTTCCGAAGGTCCGAGTGGGCCTTAGGTGCTTCTCACTGGAACTGGGCAAGCAAACCTGTTTCTGAATTTCGTCCAGACTGGGAAAAAATGACTATGTTAAAAGAAATTCCTTTGGAAAAACCCCCTGCCTTCTGGAATTAATATTGTGACTGCTATAGATGCCACTCGTGTGAATGTACTCTTTATATATTGCGGCACCAGCAAACGTGTGCTGACTGAGTGGGCGTAAGGAAAGCCTGTTATCTCTCTAGCAGTTGGAGTCTTTCCTTCACTGCCCTCTTCCTGTTTGGTTTACAGCCCCAGCTCCCCCTCCCTGGTCCCTCACTGTCTCATCGGCACTGAGTGAGCCGGGCCTTGGCAGAGGAGGCAACACAATTGATTTGCTTTACAGCCTGGCTGTCCTTCCTCTGGAGGTGCAGGCGAGGGGCTGCATCCTGATGCAGTCACCATGTAGTATTGGAGTAATTTTCATAGCTTCAGACTGACACGAAAGCCCCGACCCCGGGCTTCACAGGAAACCACGTGTTGGTGGCTAATTTTCCTGAGGGATAAAGGAAGAAGTCAGCCTACTGAACATCCTTCTCTTCAAGTCCAGGGCTGAGCGCTGGTTCACACGAGCAGTGGAATTAGCGGGGGACATAATGCTGTTCTCTTTCTCCTCCTCACTTGGGTGTATTTTTTAAAGTTTTCAGTGTGCTTTCTTAAAACAACAACAACAACAATAACAATAACAACAACACCTAAAAATCTAGGCAGTTGTTTTCTAAACCATTTCTTAAGTACTTTATTTTATATACATTGGTGTGAACTGGAGTTACAGACTGTTGAGAGCTGCCGTGCAGGAACCGGAAAGTGAACCCAGATCCTCTGGAAGAAAGTCAGTTCTCTTAACCACTGAGCCACCTCTCCAACCCCAGTGGTCTTTAATAATGTTCTTTCCTACACAGGGAGTCACAGAGAAGATCCGTCCGGGAACTCTGTGGCTTTTGTACACAGGCACTTTGACACTTCCTTTTTGTTAAGCAGGGTTGCCAAGTGTGGGTAATATGCACGCTTGCTGTTTTTAAATGTATAAAATTAATCTTGACCTTCTAATAAGTGGAATCATTGTATGGATTCTGCTCAGTCTGAGCAACTGGAGAAAGAAATGATGTCCCTGTCTCAGGTCCCATCCCGGCAGCACCTGTCTAAGCTATGCTGTTGCTCAGGGGATGTCCCGCCCTTCTCTGAGGTTGTGGAGGGAGCTGTACCTGCCCCAGTGGTGTGTAGTGAGGCTCTCAAGGGGCAGTATGCATTCAAGAAACTATAACGTATTATATTTTTTTAATATAAAACACTTTCAAGTCATATTTACCTTTTGGTGGCTATGGTATATTATAAAGAAATCTGTATTTAATTTTTTAATTAACAAATATTATTTGAGGATAGTTCTAGAATTATGTGGAAAATAATCTTTGACCTTCATTTAGTAAAGTGATATTTCCCTTTAAATCTGTCATCAATTATTTGTTTTAATAACAATCACAGCGGCTTACCCATGTGGCTCTTAGGGGAAGTCTTTGCTGCTTTTACTTTAAACTTGTCTGTTACATCTAGTTGTTCTGTGTGTGCAGGATCTTACTGTCTCACACATGAGGTCAGAGAGCAGCTCCCTGCTTCCACCACCCGGGTGCCAGGAATGGAACTCAGGCTCCTAGGGTTGGCAGCAAGCCCCTTTGCCCACCGAGCCATCTCTGCTAGCCCCTGGACTTCTTCCATAATGGACTCTCCATCTAGCTCAGGGCAGTCCACTAGTCTGGTATTAATTATCTTACTTATCTGGTGTTACTGCTCTGCCATCTAAGGATCATCGCCAGTAAACCAAGGCCATCCCTAACGTCGTGGGCCCCAGACCTTTGTGTGGACACACCCCATTCTTCCTGTGTTGTCCCAAGGACCCTCCATCCACCTGAAGTCTTCATATCCAGCCGGACAACTGGTTTGTTTTTTTTCATCTGCTTTTATTTTATGTTGAATTTATTCCCCGTGCCACGAGTGTTTGTTTCTTCAGAGATACCCTTTTCTTCTGTGCAGCCTCCCCTTCTGGCTTCGGGACAATCTGTTCCTTTTTAGTGAGGATCATCTGTCTCAGTGTGGCGGGGGAGCTCATGGTCGGGCCAATCAGGCGTGAGCTCTCTTAGGTGCCTTGTTTACCTGGACACGCTCACTGACTAGAGAATCTACATCCAAGCCCTGATGTCCACCATTACCCTGCATTTTTAAGCACGTGCAGTGAAAACTCAGTACTCTTTTTTTGGCCACTGACACTGTGTCCAGCCCAAGTGGCCTGGGCACTCCTACCAACTCTACCATTATACCAACGGCACATGTTGGGTTCTTTAAAGTGACCTCTTTCAGACACTTGGTGGCTTTTCGGATATGTATACCCTTAGATGACCTGGGCAGCTTCCTGGGCGTTCTTAAAGTGAACAGGAAGATTTGAACTTCTTGATTTGCATGATTTTATAGTGCTTCCTGGATCAAGTGAGTAGCAAATGATCTTTACAGGAAGAGCTAGGGTGGCAGACTGTTAATTAAGCTTGTTAATTAGATTCTGAGCTCTTATTGTACATATTTTACCAGAATATAGTTTTAAGTCATTAGTTATGCCTTAATAAAACAAATTATGCACTTAAAATAGTAAGGGAAAATTGATCAATTTTGTCCAAACTGATCACCTATTATAAACATTGTATTAATTACTACCTAATGTCCCATTTATTTTGTTTTATTAAGACAGGGTCTCTTGTGCCAGGCAGTGGTGGCGCATGCCTTTAATCCCAGCACTTGGGAGGCAGAGACAGGCAGATTTCTGAGATCAAGGTCAGCCTGGTCTACAGAGTGAGTTCCAGGACAGCCAGGGCTACACAGAGAAACCCTATCTTGAAAAACAAAAACAACAACAACAAAAAAAAGACAGGGTCTCACTATGTAGCCCTGGCTGGCATGGAACTTGCTGTGTAGATCAGGCTGGCCTCTAACTCATAGAGATTTGCCTGCCTTGGCCTCCTGAGTCCTAGGATTTAAAGGCATGTGGCACCCACCACACTTGGCTTTTCCATTAGGAAGGCACTTCTTTTTCCTCCTCTCATTTCTATTGTTTGAGACTTTTATACATACCTATCCTGGATTTCCACCAATCTCCCCTCTCCCTCCCCTCCAGTCCCTCCCCCTCCAGTCCCTCCCCTCCCCTCCCCTAGACTCCCTCCCCTCCCCTCTAGTCCCTCCCCTCCCCTCCAATGCCTCCCCTCCCCTCCTTATTCTTATGGACACAGTTTGCTCTGTTTAAACCCACTGGGCACACAAAGTGTTGCCTGTACATGCACAGTACAGGGCGTCACCTAGAGCCCAAGTAGCTTCCCATATCTTTATTTCCAAAGAAAATTAACTCCTCCCACCTCAGCAGTCACTGTTCTCCAGTCATTCCTCAGTTGGACTGTTTGACCCCATTTCCTCTGCCCATTCTGGGATTTTGTCTGGTCCGATCTTGCACGGGTCTTGTGCATCCTTTCACGCCCGACCGCCATGAGCTCACACATGCAGCTAACTGGTTGTCTCCCTGTAGCCATTCTGCCTCCTCTTCCTTTGAAGGCCCCTGACGCTTTGGAGGAGGGGCTTGGCACTGCTCTCCACTGAGAGCTCACCACCGTGCAGCCTTGCGCCCTGTGCGTTGAACAGTGGTGGGGCTGTAGTAATATCCATCTTCTGCACAGAGGCTTCACTAACACGTGTTGAAGGATGTACTGGTCCACAGATTTCATCATGAATCATTGGGAGTTCTTTTCATGCTATGTTCCTACAGCAGAATAGTAGTAGTGGATTCTTTCTGAGGGCCTGTCATGACTCTAACCAAGGGCGTTGGACACCACTAGCAGTGCCAGGCATGGGTTTTGTCTTGTGGAATGGTTCTTAAATCCAGACAGAAAGGGGTTGGTCGCTCCATAACATTTGTGCCACTATTGTACCAGTAAGCATCTCTTGCCAGGCTTGTTTCTCTTGTACCTGGGAGTGATCATAGCTAGTGACTGCTTTCCCCCCTGGCAGCATGCACAGCATCTTCCAGCAGTATAGAAGATAGCCGGTAGAGAGGAGGGTTCCAGGTTGGTGCCAGCTTCATTGCTCTGTGTTTTATGACTCATGTATGTGATGTCTTTGGCAGTAGGGTTTTAACATCAAGTTCTGGAGACTAGCCCAGAATAATGGCAATAACCTGTGACGTTAGGAGGTCTATGGTACCCCACTGACCAACAACTCCAAAAGAGCTAAGCCCATTCCTGGTGTTGGGCTTTTTCTTTGATAGCCTGTGGTATCTAGGAGGGTCATTGTTCACTGCTCCAGGGTGATTCCATTTAAGCTGTGCACGTGTGTGTATTTTAGGAAGTGTCTATAGTAACAGGTTTCATATGGGTTTTAAAGAAGGTCTTTAGTGTTGGTTATCGCTCTCCATACCCCCTTCTCCCCCTGCCCTCCTGTTCTGCACCACACTCCTTCTTGCTCTGTTACCCCATGTTTCTCTTTTATATCCCCCCATTCTGTTTCCCCCTACAGCACCCCCTTACTGTTTTCTCTCATACATGGATGCTAGCTTTTAAAGCTCTGACATAGGTGTCTACCTGTAGAAGTAAGGAAGGTATTTTTGGTGTTTCTATTCAAAATTGGACAGTGAGCTCCTCCAACCAAATTTAGTGGACACTTAACAGAATTTAGTACCATTCTTGGTGTATAGATGCCCGCATACTCACCTTACTTCCCTTGGGAACTGGCTTAGACTTCCTGCCTGTCCTCACCCATCTGTGTGCTTCTGCTGCTCCTTACTGATGGTCTGTGTCGCCCTTCATCCCTGAAGGATGTGGCTCTGCAAAGGCTGCCTGTCTCCTCAGAGAATGAATGCTTCTCCTGCCTCAGGCCTCTCTGCTGCGATTCTCAGTCCTGAACTCTATGCTGTCTGACAGAACCACGATCTCCCGGCCTGGAGAATAACACATTCATCTTCCCACGCCCTCCACCTTGCGTCACCGTCTTCGAGGGGTGTGCTCAGCTCCCAGATGTTTCCAATATCCCTTCCTGTGGCCAGTCCCCGGCTGCAGCCTGACGAGTGCAGATTTACTGCTGCTCTCTAGAGAGCAGGAGCAGAGCTGCATCTGTGCAGGGTACTGGCTTCCAAAAGGTCATTTCCTGCTGTGAATCCCAACCACCACGAGCAAGCTGGGGGTTGCCCTTGTTCCTTCATGTCCTCCCTTTGCTTGAGAGAGGAATTAGGCTCCTTTCAGAAATGCTGAAAGCACGTGACGTCAGATGGCGATGGGACACGACAGTGACTGACTGAATCAGGGATAAACAAGGAGATGTTTAAGCTCACTTGAGCTTTGGCGAGTGTGTGGGTTTCCTGGTGAATTAGAGGGAGGGTTCTGAGTTTGAATTTGTCAGAGGCTCTGCTCCCCATTGTATACAACACCTGCCAAGGGCGGAAAGATAGCCCACCTCTCTTTGAGTTGAGTCTCATTGTCTGTCATTATACTGTGCTTCTGAACAACCCAAAGCAAGGAATCTTCTTTATTTTGTCTTTGTTCATTGACACAAACCACAGCTTACAGAATTGGTGGGGGACAGCCAGCTTCTTACCTTTTCTCTTAATTCTCAACTTAAATTGTTTAAAAGTGCAGATTTGCTTTCTTATCATTTTAAGTAATCTTTTTTCTTTCTCTTTCTTTTTTTTTATTGGATATTTTCTTTATTTACATTTAAAATGTTATCCCCTTTCCTGGTTTCCCCCCTCCCTGAAACCCCCTATCCCATCCCCTTCCCCCTGCTTCTATGAGGGTGTTCCTCCACCCACCCACCCACTCCTGCCTCCCTGCCCTCTATTCTCCTACACTGGGGGAGCCTTCATAGGATTTTGTATATATTATTAACTAAAGCATCAATCTGAGAAGTGTGTAGTTTTCTAGGCAAAACAGACTTCATCAATGCCTATTTGGCATGGATGAAGCTCTGCACTTGACCCCCCAGCCACTCCTCAGCTGGAACATACTGGCTTTAATCTCCCGGAGAAACTATAAAGACTCATTGGGAAGTGGACCAAAAGTTGTGTTTTCTACGTGGCAATGATTTAGAAAGTCTACTTTCCAGCATCTACTCTATAAAACTGTGTCCACAAAATGGAAAATAAAAATGAAGGTAATTTCTAATAACCCTTCCCAAAATGTAACTAAAGTGAGAGAGTACTAACAATCTCAGTCAAGTTATTGAGAAGTTGAAAAAATAGTTTCTGTAATTAACAGAGTGGGCCAGACCTTTGTAGGTCATTAATGATATTGTGTGACTGTAACTTCTTTACACGGCTTACGTGTCATATAGGATGCTGCCTGTGTAGTAGTTAGATCCTTGGTGTTAAACATGGCATTATCACCAGAAGGGTGGTCTTCTGGCCATTTAGAGCCAATAGAAATGCCTTGTCTATGTGAGAACTAGAAAAAGTAGCAAAGCATTTGTCACCAAGTCCTACACGAATTATATGTGTGAGCCACAATGTATCCAACACTGCCAAATGTCTGGCTAAAGACATTGCCTTGCTACAACCATAATTTTTATTTGCTGTAAAATGACTACAGCTCTAAAAAATGTAATCAGACATCGAAGCAGTTAAATGGGTTATTAAGTATGCCTATCTCAATCTTACACCGAATCAAAAGCCCATCCTGTGCAAATACCCAAACCTTGTCTAAAGCACTGCTGTTGTGTCTGAGCGTGTATATCATGTTTCCCGATCGGGAGCCTAAGGAGTTGAGCGTGCTGGGGAAAGGCTTGCTTATAGACTGCTATTAGGGAGATGCCAGATAAGGAAGATTTGGAAATTAATACTGTTGCCTATGTGTGTCTTCCTCCCTGGGTTTTCTCTAGAATTGTCTTTGTCTCTGGTCTAGGCAGATGTGGAGAGAACTCTGCTTCTTTGCTTAGTAATTAGGCCAGAAAACAAGAATAAATCTATTTCTGCTTCTTCATAGGCAGGTGAAAATTCCTTTTCTGAGAAACACCAGGGAGGGCAGTGCCCATCATCTGGTTTCCAGGCATCAAGTGTGCCACTGTCTAGTTTGCTGCCATGGGCTACTATTTCTATGGGCCCCTCTGAGGGCCAAAACACTTCTTAGATGTTAATAGCCCTTTCAAATTTTCAAGAAGTTGTATGAATTAATAATAAGCTGGAAACAATCCCACTTTTAACAGGCAGAGATGCACAGAATGGAACTTCATCCAGTCCTTGTTCTTGTGTGAGGAGGGATTTATTGGACGGTGTAAATTCACCGAACTTGGTTGTGTGATATTGTCATCAGGTGTTGTGAGGTATTGAGATTCAGAGGCTCTCGTCTGAGATAAAGTATCTCTACTCATAATTGCATGTTACTAGCACCAGGCTTCAGACTTTCAGTGTGCCAGATGCCATGAAAGTTTATGATTGTCTTTCTGAGTGTCTTTAAGATTGTTTTGCTAGATCCCAGTGGGAACTGCATCTCCAAGCCCACAAGGCTGCTTCTCTGTTACACAGCAGGGCCAGGCTCTCCCCCATCTGTCTCAAACATAGATTTCAGCCTGAAACTGAGGAGAACGTGTGCCGTGTGAAGTCATTAACAACTGTTTCAAAACAGTCTGATTCCTAACAGTTGGTGCATGTGGAGATACCTAATTAAAATAATTCCAGTCTCGTTAATAAGATAAGTGTGTTTTCTAGTTGCCATGGGATTATCACTATTGGATACAAAGGGGTTGAAGCTTAGCTGAGCAAATGAAGCTTATATTTCAGCGTCTTTATTAACTTCATTATGATTTAAAGAGTTAAATCCTCTTTTCCCCTTACATTTTCATTTTAGTGAGCAGAGATGGGGGTTGGGAAGATGGTCCCCACAGCAGTGTGAGCAGCAGGCATGGCACCTCTGAACCCAGGCGACAGTCCCAGAGAAGGAACACGAGGGTGCAGTGGATTGTTGGCCTCTGATAGTCACCAACACTACCTTGTCCGTAAGACTTTTGAGTTGAAGAGTCCAGAGTGCATTGTCTGTGTCCTTGTGCTCCATGCTTTCTTAGCCGTCAACGTGCCTGTGGTGTGAAGGTGCTTCTCTCTGCTGCTGCTACGCCGTGGCCCTAGCATTGCAGTGCTGTAGCTCCAGTGTTGATGTGGCTACAGTGTTGCAGTGCTGTGGCTCCAGCCTTGCAGTGCTGTGGCTCCAGCCTTGCAGTGCTGTGGCTCCAGCCTTGCAGTGCTGTGGCTCCAGCCTTGTCCTCTGAGCTTCATGTGTGTGCTGTAGCACAAATGCCCCCTCCCCAATACATAGAAAGGAAAGAAGAGGCCCAGAAACTGTTTTTGGGCACATGGGGGATCTTCTTCTAAAATCTGAAGAACATGAAGTCAGATCAGTTTGAAAAAGTTCCTCATGCTGAACTGCCTATGAAAATGAAGAGGGCTATAACAAAAAGCCAAGTAAGTCAAGCCTTCTTCAGGGAACTCTGAACGGAGGCAGACTTCCTTATTAGCTGCTCAGAGCTCAGAGCTATTACTCAAGGATGTCTTGAGAACACACTGTTAAATGCTAAACTGCCACTTGTACAGAAAAACCATACATTTCAGTAGATGCTGGAAAACACAACCTTCGGTCACATTCCACTTCTGTCAGACATTGGTCCCTCCCAGGACTGTGGAGTTGGATCAGTTTCCTGCCTCTGCTGTCGGCCACCTTTGTATCCTTCATGGTTGTTACCGATCCCCAATTTCCCAGTGTTCATGCCCCCTTAAAACTACAACTGTCCCCTGCCCTCACCCCACGTAGGCCTTGATACCTAAGGGCAGAGTTAATGTTTGGATAAGATGTCACATGGATGAGCTGGGGAGGGGGAGTTGGGTTGGTGGAGGGAGGGAGGAAGCTGGAAGTAGGTGTGAGGGAGCAGGTGACGGGAGGTGACGTGTATGCTAGAGAGCTGAAGTCCGAGTTTGCTGCCTTCCCCATGTCCTTATTGTGTGTTCCAGCAGGAAGAGAATTAGCACATGGGCTAGTTCTTGACAAGTGAGGAGGTTCCCTCAACATTATGGTCTTTTCCTCCTGGATCCCGTCATTTGACAAGCAAAGGTGCCTCAAACCAAGCTGCAGTCGTGAAAACGGGAGCTTGTTACCCCCGCGCCTGGGACAAACGTTTCTTAAAAGAAACATCTCAATTCATTGTCCCTGTTAACTCTCCTGCTTCACTGACGTCCTCTTGGCAGGGCGATGAACGGCTGCAGAGCTGGTGTTTAATCATAGCCATGGCTGCTTTGAGCCACAAAGCTGCTTACCTCTGATGACAAGGGGGCCACTAAAACTGCCTTCTACCTGTCCCCGTGTATGTGAGCAGACTAAACAGGGGCTTTTCAGGCAGGGTACTCTACAGCCAAAAGACAGCTATAAGCCACCACCAGGTCTGTTGGGAGCCAAGGACCCCGAAAGGCTCTATTGGCCTTCACGGACACACCTGGCTCAGGTAGAGTCTGTTTTAGAGTCTACTTAGTTTATTATTATTATTAATTAATACTATTAATGTATCTGCATGTATATGTGTATGTGTGGCATATGTGTGTGTACCATGGGCGTGCATGGGCCTGAGGATATGACAAGAGGGCTCTGATTCCTCTGGAACCAGAGTGACAGGCAGTTGTGGGTTGCCTTGTGAATGCTGGGAACTGCATCTGGGTCCTTAGTGATAACAGTAAGCACCCCTAACCACTGAGCCATCTCTGCAGGCCCTATTTTGGGGTCTAAGACAGTGAAGGACCCAAGCAAATGTCAGAAAGCTTTGAATCTAGAACTCAGACTCCTAATGAACAAGGGAACATCTGACACCAAATAAATTGAACAGCACAGTGGAGTCCACCTGCCTGCTCTAAAGCCGGGCCACCTCACGGGCACTGACATCACCCGTATTGGGGGGAGGGGGATTGTATGTGGCGTGACTGTGTGTGATCTGGGTCCAGCACCAGTCACAGAGTATGGGGTTATGTTCTGTTCCTTCCAGTGAACTTGGCAAGAGGCAGCCAGGGTTTCTGTGTCTCGTTTGCTTAATGGCACCCTCAGGAAGCTCAGAAGCATGCTGTCTGTAGATTGGCTATGGGTGCCCCTTAGGTTAAGTTGTCTTTTTGAAACTGTGTAGAAGCCTTTTACAGATCTTATTCCAGTGTTAGCTTAACAGTTAGACGCCGTGGTATATGGAGCCTTGGCTGTCAGAGCAAACTTGGAAGTAAAACTTCTCAAATTCTTCCTCATGTTCATGGACGTTCCCAGCAGAGGCATGGGCAAACCAGCTACTGCTCAGGGCCTCCTAAATGCTGGCCACTGCCCCAGAGTCATCTCACCTACCAGGATGGCAACACTGAGGGTTCAGAATAGCTGTTTCACAGGGAGGAAACTGAGTCTGAGACTCAGTCAGTAACTGTTACTACATTGTGATCTGGGCTTGGAACCTGAGTCTCTTTGTATCAGCTGCACTGCACCGCTCTGTACATTTGAACTTTAAGATGCGGAAGGATTATAGACACATCTAAAGGGAGGCTCCATATGCATAGAATCCCAGAAGGCTGTGCTTGGGAGGGCAACCAGGGAAAGGACAGTTTCTGGGCTTCTCCAGAGGACTTGGATTCAGTCTCCAGCACTCTCATCAAGTGTTCACAACTGTAGTTCCAGCTCCCCTGGCACCGCACTCACATGGGCACAGCTGTGTGCAGCCACACACACCTACACACGATTAAAAAAATCAAAACAAAATATTCTAAAATCCCAGAAAGCATAGATCCCAGCGCATGTTATCAAAGGCCACCAACTGACAGCATGTGGCACCTGGGTTGGATTTAGAAGCCAGTCCCTGAACTAGCCTGCAGGATAACCAGGCAGCGCGCTGGAGTTTTAATAGGCCTTAACGTCGTGTTTACGTGCCACCGCAAGGTTTTTAAGAAGCTGGGTTTTTCATGGACCTGTGTCTCATAGCGATGCCTTAGACATCATTTAGAGTAGACAGCAAGAACCTTTTTCCTCCGTGTGTCTGTTACCACTTCTGGAAACTGGAATTCTGTGGAACCTGCCAGTCCCAGGCTTTTGTTGGGTGTGTGTGGGTCTGATGGGGTGTGCTGTTCTCACTGTTTCTGCTCCTGCAGCTGCATGGGTGTGCTCTGTGGGAGTCACATTGAAAGGAAGTGATATTGGAGTCAGACATGAATTTTAGATTGAGGGTAGGTGGCCTTGAGCAAAAAGCTGATGGCAGGAGATCTTGGCTTTTATCTGAGAACAGCATAAGTAAAAGTGTCTTATGTCTAAAGTGTAGCAATGGTGAATTAAGTTTATGGATTTTTCCCAACAGATTGGTGCTTAGATTTCCCATAATGGATCCATAATGCATTAGGTCTGTGTTCTGCTGCTGATCTAACAACTTAGGTGTTTTTGTTTTGTTTTGCTTGTGAGATAGGGTCTCACATAGCCTGGGCTGGCTTTGAACTCTCCCAATAGCTGAGGAAGACCTTGAACCTGTGAACTTGCCTCCACAACTCAAGGACTAGGCTTACAGGTATGCTCTTCCATGCCTGGATTTTAGTGATACATTTAAAAATCTCTCTCTTTTTTTTTTTTATGTGTGTGTGTGTGTGTGAGAGAGAGAGAGAGAGAGAGAGAGAGAGAGAGAGAGAGAGACTGAGAGACAGAGAGAGACAGACAGACATCAGGGCTAGTGTCAGGCGCCTTTACCCGATGAGCCATTTTACTGACTCTTGTAGCTCATCTATGTCACCTGAGCACAGGCTAGACTCATCTGAGAGGAGGGAACCCCAGTTATGAAAATGCCTCCATAAGACTGGGCTGTGGGCAGGCCTGTAGGGCATCTTATTAATTACTGATTGACGTGGGAGGGCCCCGCCCACTGTGGGTGGTCCTGAGTTCTATAAGAAAGCAGGCTGAGCAAGCCAGTGAGCAGCACCCCTCCATGGCCTCTGCATCAGCCCCTGCTTCCAGGTTCCTGCCCTGCTTGAGTTCCTGCCCTCAGTGTTTTTGATGATGAATGAACTATTTCATGGAACCGTGAGGAAAATAAACCCTTTTTCCCCAAGTTGCTTTTGGTCATGGTGTTTCATCACAGCCAGGGTGACCCCAACTAAGAACTGGCCCTATGGTACATGTTTTAGTGCATGATTCTGGTCTTCACTAGGACTGACTGGGGTAACAGAATAAGTCCATTGTGTTCTCGTCCCCATCCCCACAATAGGGTGGCTCACCTTAACTCCACAGTGATCTCCTGCCGGCCTGTGCCTCCCAGGGGCCACCACGCCTGGCTTCTCTTCCCAGGTGCCATCTATTTGGTTGACAGGCATCTTGGCTTGAGCATGTTTCTTGGTCTTGGTGCCTTACACAGCAGGGGTTTCAACCCCCTGGGCGAGTGATCAAGGGAATACAAATGTCTCACTTCACTGAGGGCTTTCAGGTGCACCTAAGGACTTTGGTTTCTATTCTTATTTTGTTCCTCTGATTTGACTCATCAGCTAACACCGCTTGCTTGGCCACTCCCATACGCTCTCTTCCCTGCCTGTCTCCCTTTACCCATGGTGTTTGCCAGCTGGTCTGCTCCCCACCAGTGTTTGTTATCTATTGTTTCTTATACTTACCTGTCCCGTTGACCTCCGGCTACCTCTGTCTTTCCCAATTCAAACACAAGCAAGAATTAAATAAATCAAAACATAATTTAAAGTAAAAATGGTATCTTTTCAGTATTTGACGAGTATGTATTTATATCTCTTTTAAGATTTATTTTTATTTTATGTGTATAGACGTTTTGCCTGCATGTGTATCTATGTACCACATGTGTGCCTGGTGCCCCTGGAGGCCAGAAGAGGGTTGATCCTCTGGAAATAGAGTTACAAATGGTTGTGAGCTGCTATGTGGTGCTGGGAATAGTCGAACCCAGGTTCTCTGTAAGACCAGCTCTTTTTATTTTATCTTTTACAAAAATTTATTTGTTCACTTTACAAGCCCTTCCTCTCCTCTCAGTACCCCCTCATGCAAGTCCTTCCCCTATTCCACCATCCCCCTCTCAAAGGAGAAGGGGAAGACCCCCTCTGGGTGTCCTCTGTCTCTCTGTCTCTGTCTCTCTGTCTCTCTGTCTCTCTGTCTCTCTGTCTCTCTCTCTTTCTCTGTCTCTCTCTCTCACACACACACACACACACACACACACACACACACACACACACACACGTCAAGTCACTGCGGGACTAGGTGCATCCTCTCCCACTGAGGCTAGAAGACCCGGTCCATTTAGGGCGCGGGATCCACAGGCAGGCAGGCACCAGGCTCAGGGACATCCCTTCCGGCAGGCTCTTAATCGCTGACCCATTTCTCCGGCCTCTATATCTATATCTTTATATCTATAGATCTATATATTTATATATCTATATCTTTTGAAAAATGTTTGAGTCTACGAATTGAGGACTTTCAGTTAACCTCTTGTTGAAAATAAAATATTTTTTGGATGTGGTTGTTTAGGATGTGCAAAGCTGAAGTAGTTACCATAGAAATGCATTTGTAAATAGAGAATTGGCACACAGTGCCTTTGCCATATGGGCCACCCTAAATATATTAGCCAATATTTGCATATTAAATTGTAATGTTCACTTACATCTCAGTCATACTAGATATGGCCTCAAAACTGAAGGAAGGGTGTGTGTGTTGGATTGAGGATGAACTAATTGCCAGCTTGGTTCTATTTGCAACAAGCCTTTTCATGTTCCCAAGTGCAAGGTGGTGCCCATTGCTGCTGCTGCTGCTGCTGCTCCTCCTCCTCCTCTTCCTCCTCCTCCTTCTTCTTCTTCTCTTTCTCTCTGTCTCTGTCTGTCTCTGTCTCTCTGTCTGTCTCTCTGTCTGTCTCTCTGTCTCTGTCTCTCTGTGTCTGTCTGTCTCTCTCTGTCTCTCTCTCTCTGAGACTGCTCAGTTGTTTGGAATAACATGTACAATGGGGCTTAGGTGAGGAGTCAGGGCAGCTCTGGGGATGTGGAAGGACTGAGCTGGCAGGCTGGTGACTGGAAGATGGCAGGTCATTCCTGGCATGGGGAAGAGAGCTTGAAGTGAAACTTGGCTGATGATGGGTTTAGATCGGTACCCAATTTAGACAAGGCAGCTGGGCCCCATCTGTGATGTTTGAGTTTGTGTGAATTAAATGAGATGGAGGCTTCTAGAAATGGAAACGTGAAGGTCTGGGCTTTCAAAACGAAGCTGTAGAGGAGCATGTCGAGTTTAGTGTTAACAGTGAGAGGTGTGTGTGGGGTAAAGGGCGGACCTTCCCGTGGGCCAAGGTGTTCAGGGCAGTCATTTGTCACAAGCAATAGCTAGCAAATTCTTTTCTTGATGATGGTGAGGATAGCTCATGATCTAGTTTTGGGGCCTCCTGAGGCGTGATAAGCAGTGGAGTGCCAGCAAATAGTGCAGTGACTTCGACGGCGTAAGACTTCAAGAATAAAAACTTATCTCTGAACAGTGCTTAAGATAAATTGTGTGATTATAAAAACATCGATGATAGAATTCACTTCTATTCTCAGGTTATACACAGATTGTACTGGAAAGAGCTCAGAAACGAACTGAGTGGCTGGGGAAGTCAGGCTGGGATTTAAATTTCAAACAAAGGCAGACATGCCTTGGTTGGGCAGAGAATGAAGGAGTCTGGGGTGATCACAGTGAGCCTCTCTGCCAAGTCCCCCAGCTAACAGTTGGAATACTTTCACTGGTGTAACCCAGATCGTGTCTTAACAAACACATTACATCTGAGTGGGCTGTTACAGCCTGAGATTTCTAAACTATAGTAAGAGGGAGGCTGTGGACTAATGCACTAGAGACTGAAGACTGTCATCCCTCAGGTGGCTAGAAATGGCCTCACTGGAGGTGATTGCACAGTCAGGGCCAACAGTGAAAAGAGGAATAGTCAAAATTGCCTCGCAAATTTAGAAATTTAGAAATTCTGTTAGGATCAGTAAATCCAGCCATTGGTGGAGCCCCAGGTGTACTTGGCTTGTATTTAGGGGCCATAGTGCTTGGGGATAAGGAACCCTTTTCCTGGGGATTACCTTTTGACCAGTCAGTGTGTCCTTGTGAGAGGCTTGGGGACAAAGCTGTGTGAAGCCCAGCAGATTCCCCCCTTCCTGCCATACCCAGGCCCACAGCCCTGTGTCTTTGTTGCTGTGCTTTCTTTCCCTTTGTCCATATTCACCCTGTCTTTGTCCTTTCTTTTTTTTTTTTTTTTTGTTTTTTTGTTTTTGTTTTTTTGTTTTTTTTTTTTTTTCCGAGAAAGGGTTTCTCTGTGTAGCCCTGGCTGTCCTGGAACTCACTCTATAGACCAGGCTGGCCTCGAACTCAGAAATCCGCCTGCCTCTGCCTCCCAAGGGCTGGGATTAAAGGCGTGCACCACCACTGCCCGGCTCTCCTGAGTTCAACTGGGAACACTCCTTCCGGTCTGGCTCCACAGCTCACAGAAGGCCGGTGTCAGGAACTCACCTGCTCCTCTGCCTGGCAGCCCTCCAGGGCTGCATTCATTCCATCCCTTACGGATGTGTTCTTAGTCTTGGGGCAGCTTGTGTCATCCTGAGGCCGTGCCTGTGCTATGCTGTAAGGGACCGCCAGGCTTGTCAGGCTTGTCTGCATGCCTTTAGTATGTCCAGGCCTAATCTACAAACTCTGGGGGTGACTGGGATTCTGGGGTCATTATGAGGCTTTTCAGTATGTGGGGTGTTCTTGGGAATCCTGTCCTGTACTGACAGCACTGTGCACCACAAAAGGGTCGTTTGCAGAGTGCATTTCCCGTGTATGCACTGAGCTGCTGAATTTGTTAGTCACAATTACCCTGAGGGAGGAAGGGGCATCAGAGAACTGTTTCTATAGCTCTGCTGTTGGGTCTATGTTCCTAGCTTCTTATGTTTGTGGTGTAATTTGTAGTATAAAATTTTGATGCTACAACTGATGGGGTGGCGGTGGGGGAATCAAAATAGTGGTAACAAGTGAGTAGCCCTTCAGCAGCCCCAGTCCTGGAGCACATGCTTGTCCCCTGCATGACTACCTTCCAGCCTTGCCTGCTCACCTGCACCCCAACTGTAACACAGTGCAGGCAGAATGGGGCTTTATAAGGCTCTTGTTGGAGCAGCAGCTTTGGGGGTGTTGCTCTTCCTGCCTCTTATCTGTACCAGTTCTCAACACACTGAGTTCACTCTTCTGCCTGCCAAGCACTGGGCTCTGTCACCCTTTGCAGGACCTTATCAAGGGCAGTGGGCTGTGAAGGACTCCTAAGGTACAGAGGGCCAGCAAGATGATCTGGACCGGGGACTGAATCATTCCTCCTCCTCCTCCTCCCCCTCCTCCTCCTCCTCCTCCTCCTCCTCCTCCTCCTCCTCCTCCTCCTCCTCCTCCTCTTTCTTCTTCTCTCCTCTCTCTCTCTCCCTTTCTCTTTAATGCATGCGTGTGTGTGTGTGTGTGTGTGTGTGTGTGTGTGTGTGTGTGTGTGCCTGCCCATGCGTGTGCACGGGTAGGCTTGAGGTTCATGTCTTGTGTCTATCTCAATCACTCTCCATCTCATTATGTTGTTTTCAAGACACAGTCTCTCTATGCAGCTCTGGCTGGCCTGGAACCCACTGTGTAGACGTGGCTGGCCTATCCTTGCCCCCCACTGCTGGAACACAGAGACCTTTTTCATGTGTGATCTAGTTGGGTTCCTCATGCCTGCACAGCAAAGCTCATTTGCTGACTGAGCCATCTCCCTTGCCCTGGAATTTTTTTTAAAAATGTTTTTTGTTTTTTTGCTTTGTTTCAGTATCAGATTCCTCAGTATCTGGTATATAAAAGATGTTGCACAAGCGCCCATTGAGTTTGGATTTTATTCATCTTGGTTCTCACTGGTGAACTGGTTTGCCATGCAGTCAGCCTTTCTGCAGCATAGAAAGAAAGCAGCTGTCACGTGCTGAGGGAGAAGGCAAACACTTTATTTCTGGCTAACCTATAGTGGTAGAAAGTCAGTCAGGGTTAGGAGTCCTCTCAGACCTCATCTCCTGCTGTTCTAGGCTAGCACTGCTCATGGGAGGGGCCCAGCATCTTGTTCAGTCTGGCTTGAGATATTCTGAGGGATTTTATTATCTCAGTGAATCTGTTGGAAACTCCTCTTCTGCTGTATAGATTTCATTTTCTTTAATTGGGATGGAGACGGAGGAAGAAAATAGCATTTACTAGGCATTCCTGCCTTTAGACTGTGGGTTATTGATTCAGGGGCCTGCAATGGCAGTGCTTGGAAGTAAAGTTTCCCCTGGGAGCACCTGTGTTAAAGGACAAAGGGAAAATGATTAGAATTTAAGTCTCTGGACTCCACTGAACCCGTGGCTTCATTAAAAGGAGGAGGGGACGAGGAAATGATCTGAGCTGCTGTGGGCTTTGTTTAACACTTGCATCCAGAAACTGATAACTCAGAATAAAGCCCCCGCAAGGGCCTGTGAGCAGCCGCCTGCCAGGTGTCGGCAGGCCAGTGTGCTGGGGACAAGCTCCGGTTTCCCAAGAGAGCCTTGAACCTTTGCCTTTCTTTAAGCTAGTTTAATCTCTCCTTCCTGTCTGGGAACATGAAATCACAAAGCTGCACACACACATACACACGAATGCATACATTCACATGCACACATGTACATATGTGCGCGCGCGCACACACACACACACACACACACACACACACACACACACACACACACACTGTCCTTTGATGTGTCACTCTTTAGAAATTGGAGGAAGGAGGATCATGAGTTGGAGACCGGCCTGGACTTGACAGTGAATGCTGTCTCCATTTCTAAAGACTTTCCCCGAGTTGGGTTTTCCTTTCAGACTATATCTCTGATTCTTAACATTGCTACTTTAAGTACTGTGTTCTCTTCTCCATCTATTAGCAGCTGGGGGGTAATGTGACTGGAATATGGAAAATAAATTGGACCAGAAATAGATTTTGCCACCGAACAGAAGTTGACCCTGGAAAGATCACCCAACCTCCGTATCAAAATTCCTAGGTGTTTTTAAAGGACTGGGGAGTCACACCTGAAGTCTGAGGTTAAAAATTCTATCTCCACACTAAACAAAATGTAGCCCATTAATCTTCCAACATCTGGCTACACAAAACCAAACCAACCAACCAACCAAACAAACAAACAAACAAAAAAAACCCAAAATTCCCCCCACCCCCAACCCCCTGTCCTTTCACATGTACAGTTGCCGTGTGCAGAAGCTGCGGGCAGCAGCTGCTCTGAGGAGTGCGTCTGGGATCTTGAGCTGCAGTTCGGCCAGCCTGCATTTGTTGATTTCTTCACAGGGCGACCAGGCCACAAGCATCGAGGGCTGGACACAGCACTAGCAAACAGACAGAGGGCACTGCCATTAACCAGCTTTCTTAGGGAGCCAGCCTTCTTCCTGAGTCTGCTGAAGTATTTAATGCGGCGTATGTATGGTTCTGTGCACTTTTCAATACATAGAAAAGGCTACCCAAGCTTTCTGGAAAGATAGACAGACGTGCAAACGTGGAAGGACCTGGAGGAAGACACCAGAGCCCGATGAGTGTACTGCTAAGTGGACACATGGATCTCTGAAGTCTGATAAAACGCCTTTTGATGATACTTAAGTTCGCTTCGAATTCTGGTTGAATGTGTACTTTAAGCTATGTGAAGGGGCTCAGGTGTTCGTGAGCCTGAACCTGCTGATCCTGCCTGTGACCGTAGCCCAGCCGCTACCGTTTGTGTGTACAAGCGACGTAGCGTCTACTCTGCAAGTGATGCAACCGGGTGGGCCTGAGTGCTGAAGCACCCCTTTGATTGATCCTGTATCAGACAGATTCTTGTGGTTTCTAGATGACATCTGTCAATGCCTTTCCTGGGCTGTCTCACCTGGCTCATCAGCCACAGATCACAGCAGTGCAGCAATTAGGCCTTGACTCTGTGTGTGTTTCTAAACGTCATTGCTTTTATTTCAGTGCATTTTGTAATGAGATAACTTGGTGGCTGAGCAGGGTATCTCAGGGCTGGAATAGCACTAAAGACACGTGGGGTTGTGTGTGCTGGCTTATGTAACACGCAGTAGCAACGGGTAGTGGCTCGGTGGCCGATGGGAAAGCTAAAGTGTTTTCTAGTGTGGCACTTGCTCTCTGGAAAGGAGAAGGGCCACAGATAGGAAAGACAGGAAAGCAGACTGACCGAGCGATTGTCCTTGAAGGAAATAGTGTGTCCTGAAGATCCTTTGCTGAGCTCATGCACATATACACTGACACGCGCACACTGCTGGGTGAATGCGTATCACAGGGCCAGGCTGAACACAGGCTCAATGCATTCTAACTCCAGGGTTTTAAACTGAAACTCAAGCTCCTGCATGGAGGCTTGAAGTAAGGGTACGCTGTGGAGGTTTCCAGCTAAAATGGCATGCTGATTGTTCATCTTGCCGACAGTAAGTAGATCGTTCGGGTTCAAGTAGGAACTGGAGATCCAGATCCCATGCGATTTGACTTTCTGAGGAGAAGACAAAATATTGAGCAAGTGGGGACAGCATAGGATCGTCCGTGCTGAAACCCAGGCAGTGTTGAATGCTGTGTGCTCTGCACTGCAATGTTCCACGGAACCGAGCAGGAGGCCCTTGGCCCTGGGGGCTGGGCAGCAGCCCGAGCAGCTGTGAGAGTGGGCACAGGGATGTCCCCATCTGTCCTGCCTTTCAGTTGGTTTTGCTCCATACTTTAACATCACCAGAGAGGTCACGTTGCTTACCGGGGCTTTGAAAGTCAGCCTGACATTGATGCAGATAAGATTATTGTGCACAGTCAGTGGGTCTGCTGTAAGCCGAGCCTGAGGGACACGGGCAGCTTGCGGTGTGGCAAGTGCAAGGTGATCAGAGAAAGACCCCTTAGGTGGGGCTGAGGCTTTTTAGGGATCCCAGATTTGAACATGAATATCCATTTTAAATTTAAGATCTTGAGAATAATGGAATATTTTCAGTTGTTTCCAAAATTGAATGCAGTAACATACATTGTTAATACAATCAAGTCTAGACTTTGGCCCCTGAATTAAAAATTGGGTATTTTCAACATTACACATGTGTGTGTGTGTGTATGTGTGTGTGTGTGTGTGTGTATGTGTGTATCCTACTAAACTGTCTACTGAAAAGTGACAACTTATAGGAAATAATAGGGCTGACTACAGCCCTATTGTTACTAAAAATCTATGCTACCTTGAGCCATAGAAGCATGTCCAAGCATGTATGTATGTGCAAGCATGTACCCCCTCCCCCACAAAACCAAACAATAAAAATAATAGAACAGACACCTTAGACATACAGCTGAACATGGTCTGAGTGCAAAGGAGGATATTGAAAATGTACGTGGCAAACTAGTAGGTGAAAGTGCTGACTTGCAGAATATGAGGGGCACCGGAAGTGTGGCCGCAAGTCAGCAGGGTCACTTTTTAAGCAGCCACAACAGGAGAAAGACTGGCTCGAGGTGAGAGTTATCCCTGATCTTGTGTACGGATGACCACTTTAGATTTCCCTTAAATAAAGTGAGAGCCTACTCCATATAGTACCCTGCGGCAGCTGTTTTACTCTTCCTGCGGAATTCTATTCTGTTTGCCACTTTCTGCCTATGAAAAGAAAAAGAAAATCCCACACAAACTGTTAGCATCCATGTCCTCTCGGTCTCAGCTAAGTGTTCAGTGGAAGTGTGTGTTCCAGCAGAATAGACTGTTCAGGTCTGGACTGTGTAGTAGATGCAACCAGAAATAAACGGTGCAAAGTTTGGGAGTCGCTCTCATGTGCTCGCCCGGGAAGATGAGTTACACCCTGTCCCTCAGCGGCCTGCTTCACAATGCCAGGTATTGTTCAGCACGTGCTCTGTGCTCCCTGCCCACGAGGCAAGACTGGAAAAGAGACATAAAGTTAACATTTGAAAGTATAGCAGAAACAGAGGCAGACGCCAACCGGCGTAGCTGGGTGAGTCTTCCTGTAGAAAATGGGGTCCCAGCTGGGCTTTGAAAGACTGGGAGAGCTTGGCAGACATGCTGGAGGGGAAGTATTTTTGGCAGATATGGAGCATAGAACAGAAATAGTAAAATGTAGAATGTGATCAGAAACAGGGAGTAGCACTGTGATGGAATAAAGACTGCACAGAGGCAATGAGATAGGGCTGATTAGTGAAAGATACAGCCGAGCAACGGGTTGGATTCAGATCGCAGAACCCTTTGAAAACCTAAGTGAAGGTCCAGCGAGATGGGTCATTTGGTAAAGGTGCTCGCTGCCGAGGTGGCATCCTCTGAGTCTGATGGCCAAGGAGTCACACAGTGGAACCGACTCCTGAAAGTTACCCTCTGACCTCCACATGCATGTCATGGATTTACATACACCCACATGTATGTCTGTCTGCATACACACACACCAAGTAATGCAAGTAAAAATAACAACAAAAATAGGACTAGAGGACTCGATTTGCTCTTGGTAGGGTGGTAAGCCAGTTAGAGTTGTGAAGAAGGGGTGACCTAATCAGAGTCTGGAAAGGCTCAAAAACCTTGACATGGGTGACTACATAACTACTCAGATATACATACGGCTGGCCTGTATTTATTCTCCACGCTAATCCTGAAAGCACTGTGTGGTTAGCATGTGAAAACTCTCTGTACCTTTTGTTCAATCTTGCTCTGAACCAAAAACTCTTTTTAAAATTGTATTTACTGAGTTGGTCATAGTGATCCACCTTTTGAGACTGAGGCAGGAGGATGACATGTCTTAGGCCAACCTGAGGTACATAGTGAAATGCTGCCTCAAAAACAGAACCAAACTAAACTAAAGGGGGGAAAAAAAAAACAAAACCAAAAACCCAGATTATCAATTGAAGGCCAGAAGAAAAGCCAGCAGATGCGACGGCACGTTCCTGTAATCCCAGCACTTGTGAGATGGAGGGCGAGGGTGTGGAGGGCGAGGGTGAGGAGCTCAGCATCATCCCTGGATACACAGCCAGTTCCTGGACAGCCTAGGCAACATGAGGTCATGTCTCCGCTTACACAGGAGCAGGCCTGCATCTTCTCAGCTCCATCAGACAAGGATGGGGTCCGGGAGGGCTGTGGGGAGGCCGAGAGAGAGTGGCTATAGAGGGCCTTGTGATGGAACGGGGACACGTAAAGCAGTATATGGATATAGAGTCCTGAGACTCATGGGACGTAAGCAGCAGGACAGAAGCATCGCAGGTGCCCAGCTGGGGCCCAGGTAAGCTGCCTTGTTCACGTAGGTAAGCTCACTTGCCGTCTGCCTGACCCGCTAAGGCAGTCAGTGCTGAGAAGAGCAAAGTCCTAGCTTCCACGTAACTTACCATCTACTGCGAGAGAGGACAAATGTACTTCATGGGTGTTGTGGAACTCTGTCACCTGAGCATGGCATGCCACTGCTGCCTTGAAATCAGTGTAGCTGTGATCATCTGGGCGAGACCCTCACAGGACTGGGTTCACCAGCATTCACTTGTGGAAGGAGAGGAGGGCCCATCTCTGTCTGTCTCTGTCTGTCTCTCTGTTTCTGTCTCTGTCTGTCTCTGTCTCTCTCTGCCTCTCTCTCTCTGCCTCTCTCTCTGCGTGTGTGTCAGGGTGGGAGGGACCCTCTTCTTAGCTGTGTTGGTGTTGTAAGTCGGTTGTTCTCCTGTAAGTAGCCCTTCACCTGTATTCCCGTGAGTGACCCCAAAGAACTGCGTTGCTGTGCCAAGCGAGACTTAAGCTAGATGCTGTGTGGAGAATGTGCCCAGTGTGCAAAGACTGGATCCCAGGAGGCCATTGAAAGGTCCACGTTATCTGTGTGAGAGATGGCGGCATAGCCAAGGTGCTTAGGAAGTGTTAGGACTTGGTTGGTTGGTTGTTTTTTCTGAAAGCAGAACTAAGTGAAGTTTTGGAAGGATTAGACAGGGTCTTAACAGAAAGTGGGACTCAAATATTTGGCCTGAGTGTCTAATGGATCAGAGAAAGAGAGAGAATGTAGACAGAGAAGTTTTGTGGGGAAGGTAGCTGGAATTAATGGTTTATTTTTTGATGACTGTGAAATATCTCATTGGTTATTTGAGTACATACATAGGATTCAATGGAGTAATGCATTTCAGAGTTAGGCTGTAGCTGTGGCCAGTTACTCTGGAAGGACAAGTGGAGCTGGGAGGGGGGCGTGGACAGTCTGAGGCAGTAGGCAAAGGGGTCCTCATCCTCCTTGATATGGTTCTAATCAAAGAAGGTCTGGTCCCCAGATCTTCCTTAGTCCATCGTCAAACAAGAGGTGAAGATCAATGAGAGGAAGCCAGGGGTGGAGCCAGTGAGCGAATGAAGGAGTGCGCACCCGTACGTCCAAGTTCTTGACTACTGCCCTCCCTGTGTGGAGCTTGACCTGCCTTATTATGGGGACAGCGTGGAACCTCGAGACCCAGCAGAGCTGAGGATCCAACTCAGTCAAGTAAGACTGAGAATAGAGCTGGCGTCACACTCAGATCCCTTGTCCTGAGGCTGGGTCGTGGGAATGGGAGACAGAGACTGAAGAGATGGCCCAGTGGTTCAGGGCATGTGCTACTCCTTCAGAGGACCCACATGTGAACAGCTCCCAGCCACCTGTAACCGAAGCTCCAGGGGGACCCAACACATCTGCACTGCAAACTCCCCACATGGACTGCACACAGGAACATGATTTGACAAAGGAAAGAAAGGTAGTGACTCAGAAATCATAGCTCTTTGTCTTTTGAGATTCTGTTACTCAGGGCTATGTGCTTACGGTGATAAGTTATTGTGGGTGGATTTTCACTTTTGTGATTATAAAATGGTTATTGCCCAGGCTGGTTCTATTTGCTAAATGTCCGCATCACTGGGGGACAATAGCTCCGTTTGTAGAAACCCTATAGATTGTGGACTTTCTCTTGGGTTGTTTCTTTGGGTTCTCAGTCCGTTTGTTAGTCAAGGCTGTGGTTGGAGGCATTTGCCTGGGATTGCTCACTAAGTCAGGACTCTAAAGGCATAGTTCACTAATAATCCACCAGAGTCAGATCTACTCTACTGTCTCTGTTTCAAAGATGAAAGTGGCAAGTTTGTGAGAAGCAGCTCTGGGGTTAGGGAAGGATGATGATCTGGAGAAGGACTCTTGCCAAGTCGGCTAGAGAGCAGTAAGACACTCAATAGCTGTCACTGACACACCACTGCATGGTACTATGTTGCTGTTTGCAACCTCAGTGAACGTGCATGAAACTGGCTTGAACCTTGGTTATCTGGATGGTGGTTCCTGTGTCTCTGTGATGGCCAGGGTCATGCCTGCAGTCCTGTATTCTCCTGACTCTCTTGCTGACCCACTAATGAGGTCCATGCTGTTGATTACAATGGAGTAATTAAGTCCTGCTATTGGGCCCGGGCTGGGCCTACAAAGCCTGTCTTTTAGCCGTAAGTCTGGATGTTGGCAGCACACTGTCGTCTCTTTTGTTCTTTAGCCAAAATCTCAAAGAACAGGCACTTTCTCTCCTGTGCCTCCTGTAAGGACATTGCTAATGTGTCTGAGAGTAAATTGAGGAATACTTTGATTAGTTTTTAATCTAATCTCTCAGGACATCAGAGAAATATATGTTTGGAAATATAAACAAGACAATTTTTATGGAAAATAGCCTATAAATCTTGCCATTTTCTTTGGCAGAACACTATTAACATCTGGTTAGCAAACTGTGGTACCCTTAAGAGAATTGGAGTTGCTCCAATTTCCAATAAAATATTGGATTACGCGACTTCACTTGAGTTTTTATTATTTTCAAGTACATTTTTAAGCCTCTCTTCTCCCTGTAATTTTCAGTGTGTATTTCCTCATAAGCCGTGACTCATTCTCTGCACCAACATTTGTAGGCTACCACAGAAATAACCTCAGAATTGAAATGCCAGGTTACTGACAGGCTGCAGACAGGGAGGCTCCATCTCCGAAGAGGCAACTGTTTTCTGGAGTCCTCTGCTTGAGAGGGAGGGGCCTGGTGTCCTTGGGTACTGGTGTAGTACCAGTGGCTTCCCGTGTGTGATGTACCTTAGCCCCACAGGCAGCCTCTGGCAGGCTCATTAAGTCTGAAGCATAGCAGATGTCATGCTCCATCTTGGAGTGGTCAAGACTAGCAGCTACAGAGGATTTGTGAGTTACCTCATCCCTAGGCAGTTGTGGAGCTGGGAACACAACCTCAGCTACTCATTCCTTTTAAAACCTACAGTGTTTTTATTAATTATTTCAGACCTGTATACAATGTATTTTGATCATATTCAATCCGAGCTCCTCCAGACCTCCTCCCACCTCCCTGACCTCTTTTAAAATATTATTTTATTTGATGTGATGTGTGTGTGTTTTACTTCCACGTGTGCCTATACACCCACGTGCATACCTGGTGCCTGCAGAGGCCAGAGGAGGGTGTGAGATGACGGAGAGCTGGAGTTGCAGATGGTTGTGAACCCGTGTGATGCTGGGGACTGAACCAGGTCTCTGCAAGAGCAGCAGGTGGTCTGAACCACTGGGTGTCTCTCAGGCCCAATCCATTGCTTTTTATTTCTTATCAGCAGCCAAGTTTAATCTGTGCTGACCAGCTACTCACAGGTATGTGGCCATCACTGGAGTGTGGCTGACCTACCAGGAGTCAGTCACAACTGATTCTGCCTCCCCCAGAAGCCGCCAGGTTCCACCATGAGCCCCTCCCCATCCCACACTATAATGCTGTGATGGTTTGTATGTGCTCTGCCCAGGGAGTGGCACTATTAGGAGGTGTGGTCTTGTTGGAGTGGGTGTGTCTCTGTGGGTGTGGACTTTAAGAACCTCATCCTAGCTGCCTGGAAGCCAGTCTTCTCCTAGCAGCCTTCAGATGAAACTGTAGAACTCTCAGCTCCTCCTGTACCATGCCTGCCTGGATGCAGCCATGTTCCCACCTTGATAATGGACTGAACCTCTGAACCTGTAAGCCAGCCTCAATTAAATGTCCTTTATAAGAGTTGCCTTGGGGCTGGAGAGATGGCTCAGAGGTTAAGAGCACTGACTGCTCTTCCAGAGGTCCTGAGTTCAATTCCCAGCAACCACATGGTGGCTCATAACCATCTTTAATGAAATTTAGTGCCCTCTTCCGGTCTTCAGGCACACATATAGGAGACTGCTGTACATAATGAAGAAATAAATATTAAAAAAAAAAACCAAAAAACAAAAGAGTTGCCTTGGTCATGGTGTCCATTCACAGCAGTAAAACCCTAACTAAGACAAATGCTGACTGGTTCGGTCATGTGCAGGTCTTGTGCAGGCAAACGCAGTGCCATGAGCTCATGTGTGAGGCCATCCTATCATTCCCAGAAGATGCTGTCATCTCTGTTCCTCTCTGACCTCCGGCTCATTAAAGTCTTTCTCACCCCCCTCCCCCCACAGTGACCCCTGAGCCTGGGAGGGGGCATAGCAAAGACATCCCACTTATGGCTGAGCACTCTTCAGATACTGATTCTCTGCACTTTGATCAGTGTGTGTGTTAACCGCCATCCACAGCACTAAGAAACTTCTCCCATGAGGTCTGAGAGCTATACTTGTCTGTGCAGAGACACACACAGGGCAGTGTAGAGGGTGAGTGGATACCTCATTCATTTGCAGAATGTCAGTAGTAAACTCTCCCCTGGGGCCATGCGCTCTTGGCTGGATTTATACTGCCAGACAAGGGCTTTCTGTTGATTAGGCCTTAGATCCAATTGGAAAGCATTTGGTCGCCTCCATAACATGCATGCCACGATTGCACTCTCAGGCAGACCTTGCCACACCTGCCACAAACTACTCATGTCGAGCCTGTCCCACGGGGTCTCCTTATACTGGTTTTGAGAATATGATGATATCCCCATGAGAAACTTGACTGGCTTGTTTTCAAGTTCAGTCTTCTTACCCACCATCCCTTTCCCCACAGTTGTAAGTCCAGTACAAGTACATGCCCAAGACCAAGACAAATCCTGTCTCGTCCTGTCTGGGTTTGCAGTTGGCTAAGTCAACCAGGAAGGAGACATACTTCCCAGGTGAGGGTCTAGAACATAACCCTTCTCACCGGTCAACTGGAAGAGCCAGGAATAGCGTGCTCAGCTGTAAAGATGGCGTGATGGTGCATTCTAATGTTGGAGAAGAGGATCAACAGGTAGCTGGTGGGTAGAGTATTTCCAGAGACGCCTGCTCAGGCTTGTGCATGCTACTTGTTCCATAAAACTGCAATCTCGGTTGATGTGTGCAAGGCTGAGAACAAATGTTGTCGTCCCGTGGGCAGGGGTGGTAGAAGGCACCAGGGAAAAGAGCCTGCTTTGCAGAGATGGTTTTGTGCCAGCACCCAGAGACACACCATCCATGTTTGGCGCTCTTGTGTGGTTGGATCCGAGGGAGATTCATTACTGGCACACACGCCACAACTTTGGAGAAGAAGGATTGTTTTTTATTTTGTTTTATGTAGGCCCTTCCAAAAGTGTGGCCTGGACTTATTATTTCTGTATACTGTTATTTAAATAAAACAAGATGGAATTGCTCCTCTCCCATGAGTGACATCTAAACTGTGCTCATCTTGGAGTTTATTTACCTGTATTGATAGCGGGGCCTTTTTACTTAGAAATATCAGACTGCAGAAGAGCTGCAGATAAACAAACAAACAAACAAACAAACAAACAAATAAATAATACAAAAAAACAAACAAAAAACCAAAACAACAACAACAACAAAATACAACAGAGTCCTGATTCCCAGACCCACCTGGCTTCAGTACTTGCGTTTATGAATTGGGGAAGTGCAGTTGACATCCAGTTAATGCAGATTCTGTGACTTTACCACTCAGGGCCACATCAATGCTAAAGGAAGGCCCTGGGAGCCTCCCATGTCATGGCTACGTCTCCTGATGGCAGTGCGCCTTCTCTTTCCCATGCCAGACTTTAATACTTCTTGTAGCAAAGGTCTCCTGTGCGGAGTTCTTTCATGCCTGCCATGTCTTGTGCATACATGCACACATACACACGCAGAATAAATGAACACTACAGGCAGATGCCAAGGACCAGCACCCTAGGTCATCCAAACGTTGTCTCTCCTGGCACATGTGCGCCCGCCCTCACATGTCATTCACACACTTGAAGTAGCCATCATGATGTGTGACTTGGGCACTATCTGTTCACCAGTTCTTTTTCATGTACACTTTCCTGCTCTTTTCTCCCTAAGGCTCAACGGCAGGTCTTCAGGTCTGCTGGAAGTTACTCCTCTCTCAGATTCAGGTCTGTTCCAGCTTACTACCACTCTGATTTTCTGTTGAAAGTGTTTTTCACTTTCAATTGCTTCTGTCAGCGTGTCTCCAGATTTACCAACCTTCGGTTTGGAATTTTCAGGTTGTCCAGGCCTCTGGTCCCCTCTCTTGGGGGGACATTGTGGTTTTTGTCTCTAGACCTTTGATCTGTGCCTGTAAAAGGCACCGTCCAATCTCGTCTTCCTCTCAAGCTCCCCTCTGCTTGGCGGCCTGGCTGTAACCTCTCTTTAATTGTTATCTTTGTGCTGTCCTGTGCTGCTCCATTTGCTTCCCCTTGGTTTGTATGCGCCGTGTTGTTTGCTCATTGGTAGGCCAGATGATGTTTGGCTTTCTCGTATGCTCTGTGTTCTTGTATTTAAGAAACACCTTTAGACTCTGTTGTTGTTAAGTCACATGGAGATGCGTTATCTGAACCTTGCTTCCAAACGCCTGTCAGAGTGAGGCAAGAGCCTCCCTGGATGCAGGTTGATGTTTGCGCACTACTGAGGCAGTGACAGCTAGGCCAGCTGGTCCCTTCTGGGATTTTCCTTGGTGGCTTGTGAGCTCTGGGGGTTATGAGCTGTCTGGGGTTCACTGCTCATATCCTCATAACCCGTGTTAGCCTGAGAGCATTCTGCTTGCTTGCTCTGGGGCTCTTTCCCTGCTGCAGGGAAATGGGTGTGCTCCTGTTTCTCCGCTGAAGGTGCAGGGTGACAGTAGCAGTCTCTTCTGGAGGTGCAGCCATCTTCCTCTCCAGGATCCTGCTGGCCCCATCTTGTCAGTGTGCCTCGGGGATCTTTCAGGTTCTCATCTTAGAGCTGGGCAGGTGTGGGCTTAGCTTTTACACCCTCCATCACAGGGGCTGTGACCTCATTACCTAGTGTCTGAAAATGCTCAGTTGTAGATGTTTTTCCCTAGGACGTTTTGTTGTTTTAAGTCATTAGGTAGGTAAATCTTTTTTCTTACTCCATTTTGGCCAAAGCAGATTTTAAAAAAGTAATTCAATCTCCCTGAATTCTGACTTACTTGTGTGGAAACAAAGACAGGACAATGGGTTTGTAAAGACCAAGAAAGATGGCATCAGTTCCATTCCTATAACATATGGAACGCAAGGTGCCAGTTAGCTGCTGTGGTCACATGACGAGGGGTGCGAAGGGAGCCAGTGCCTTTGTTCTGATTCCATTTGCCCATGGTACAAAAACAAGAGCTGTTTCTAGGGGTGATCCCCACCCCCACCCCCGTCCCCTTCCCGTGTTTGCTTATTTTTAGCAGGGTTACAACATCATTCCAAGTGCTCTAAATATCTAAATAATATAGGCCGTAAGATTGTTCTAAGTCTGAATCGTTTAGCTCTGGCTCTCAGCCCTGGAGTGAAGTCTGTCTTCATCTGCCTAGTTGTCACTTTGTGGGTTAGGCAGCCCCACAAGGCAGGCATCTGGGAGACATAAGCGATGGACACCGTACCTGTCACAAGGAGGGGCCTTCATAAACAGCAGCCAAGTTCACCCCAGAGACCCGCACCTGGAATGACGACCTCTAACCCCTGACCTCCCAGGCAGCACTTGCATGTTTATGGCCTTGCCTTCCCCTAACTTCCTTTCTGAGACCTATATAGATCGTACTTTTTATATAAGACTAGGCTGGTCTTGAACTCACAGAAATCCTCCTGCCTCCGTTGTGTGAGTGCTGCAATTAAAGATGCACATCGATGTGCCCACTGCCACCTTCCTCCTCCTCCTCCCCCTCCTCCTCCTCCTCCTCCTCCCCCTCCTCCTCCTCCTCCTCCTCCTCCTCCTCCTCCTCTTC
>CM052721.1:33546184-33605068 GCA_028551405.1 Uromys caudimaculatus
CCCCCCCCCCCCCCCCCCCCCCCGGCTCAGACTGCTTCTGTCTCAGAGAAACGAAATATATGATAACGTCGGTGTGAGAATTCAGTGTGGTGTGTCGGTGTGTGCCACTAGACTTTGGCATTAACTGACGACTCAAGGAGCACGCCACATTCTAAGAGAAGGTGTTTGAGCGGAAGAGTGAGTGGTTGGCCCCTTATACTCTTCCTGCTTTGCCTCTAACAGGCTGTGAGACTAGAGGCAGTCTCTGGGCTCAGCCTTTTTCACCATGAATGGAATCCCGTGAAGCTCGGGCTCCTCACCCTTGTCTTGTGTGTTTCCTACTTGCTCCTTTGAACTCATGTTTGATGTGTTCGGAACTCTATTATTCTGGCCTCCTCCTCTCCCCCTTCATTTTCCCGTTTACCCCCTGTCTGTCCTGCATCTTGGATTTAATTTGATTTCCATTGTGACCTTTGTGTTACCTGCCCCGCCACTGTCAGCAATCATTGTGTTTTGTTGTCTGCTTGGTCCCTCCTGTTCAGTTTCTGTTTTAATTCTTTTTCAAGTCTGTCTTGGTGTTTGTTAGACTGCTCCTCATTAAGTCCTTTTGGTTTCTTCACCTTCTTCAACATTGAAACACAGTTGTTTTAAACTTTTGGTTTGTTGAATTACATTTAATGCTCTCATCTATATCATTGCCCTGGGTGACGGCTGACCTTTCCACCCTCTGTCTCTGGACTTCCTGACTCCTGCTTTATTCGGGTAGCTCACGGCCATGGAGCTGCAGCCTTGGTTGGCACTATTTGAGGTGACTCCTCCGGGGCTGAATCCTGCACTCTACCCTCTTGGGAGTTCCCTTGGCTCCAGCCCCTGCGTACCTTTCTGCTCATTTCCTCATTATTTCTAGCTCTTGTACATTTTACTTCATTGGATATAACTCAGCACACAGCTGAAACTTATTTTCATATATACCATCTAGTCTCAGTTTTGAGATTGAGAGATCTGAAATTTAAGATTTAAGACAGTCTTGGCCCTGTGCACCGTTTTCACATATGTTGACTGGAAGCCTCTGCGCATGCTTAGACACAGATACAGACATTAACATATCCCTAAGACGTCTTTCGGATCTGTGATTAAACAATTCCTCTTTTGTTCACACGTAGTACTCGGTAACTAGCTGATAAATGAGGGATAAATGAGAGAGCTCTCGAGCCCCAGTCTCTGTTTTGAAGTCATAAGCACTCACGGATCCTTAAGCTCTCTGGTAGCTTGTGTGATACTGCAGTTCTCCACTTCGTTTCATTTAAACGAATGATACACAGAACCTAATTAATTAAGTGGATCAAAGGAGGGAGAATATCCAGAAAGTCCAACACCTGGTGTTTAAAATTGGACTGTATATCAGCAAGAAAGGTCAATATCAGTAAGCAACCAGCAGACACTCCTAGGTGGAACCAGCAGATGCCCCCAGGGACACTTGTGAGGGACAGAGTGGTCCGTTTGTGCTTTCCCACTTCACTGGCCTCCTTATCGTCATAAGCAGACTCTGATAAAAGATCACCAACTAAGTGGTTTGCTTTCTCTTGGCTTCCAAGGCTCCTTTAATTTCCCCATAAACACCGAGATAATCTCACTTAAATGAAGTGCCTTCTTGTGTCTGGCAGAGCCTGCGTTCGTGCTTTTCAGCTTTGAAGGGTTAACACTGACTCTGGATGAACATCTGCTGGCCCCATATTGACACAGGAATAAATTATTCATCGTGTAGTATTTGGGAATTTTAAAAGCTCCGTGATGAATTCTACAAAACTATATTGTGTCTCCGACATCCTTGGTCCTCATTATTTTGTCGTCAATTATTCACAAAAGCTACCCGCCTCTCGGAGCACCCGCCTCTAGGAGCATATACGGAATTCTTGAGGTCAGGCGGGCACATGGCTGAAACGGATGAGACTGCATTAGGACATGATCTTCTTTTTCTTTGGGTGCTATTCCTCTTGTGGGGAGGATTCCAAAGCTCTTTCTCTGCACCAAAGGCTGAGCTCTGTTGGTCGTGCGCGCGCGGGCGCGCGCGTGTGTGTGTGTGTGTGTGTGTGTGTGTGTGTGCATGCACGTGTGCGCGTGTGCACATGCGCGAACTTCTGTCTGTGGAGCACACATCACAGGCTGTGTTCCTTGTGTGCAGTACAGCCAATCTTTCCCCAGTCGCTCTGAAGAAAAGCTGCTTCAGGGATTTTCAGCCTGCACTTGCTATAAAAAGATTTGCTGGGTTTCGTGTAAGTGCACAGAGTGGTGTTCTAAGATCTAGAGTCAAGCAGAGGGCGTTCCTGGGTGTGGCTAGAAGCAGTTTCCGTTTGTCTGCCACTGGGGCATTGACTCCTGCCTTCTGCCCCTGGTTGCATTGTCCATAACTAGGGAATTCTTGAACATGTGTTTGTGTGTGCTTCTGTGTGCAGCACCGGTCTCTGAAGCAATCAAGTGAAGTCTGTGATAAAACAAAAACAAAAACAGAAGCCAAAACAAACAAAAAAACCCATCACTACAACAGCAGTATAGTTTCAGCTTGTCTGTCCTAGGATAGAGAGCAGGGCCTTGTGCATGCTTGCCCAGCGCCACTCAGTTACACCCCAACCCCCACCTACGTTCTGTGCACCTTAAAGCCTCCTGACCTCAGAAATACTCCATCAAAGCAAAAACTTTGCATTTCTGTGATTAACACCAAAGCAAACTTTTGGAAATGTGTAGTAGGAAAAGAATTCTTGTCGCTCTGAGAAAAGTGTACTTCTCTGCGGTGCTGCCTACCCCAGGACTGCTCTGCAGTGTTCTTCATGTTGTGTTATGTGCAGAGCATGAGGGGCGAGTCCAAGTACCGGTGAGAGATGATGGACCTCTCTCTTCCTAGTGTTCTGTCCCTCTAGGAGAGGCCCATTGTCCTGGGCCGCGGCTCTCACCTCACCAACAGTGTCTTGTTAATGCCTTGAGAGAATTTCATATGGCTCTGCCCTGGGACTGGCCGTGCACTTTTTAGGTTGCCATTTTGCTGAAGTAAATTCTAATATGTTTTTAGGTTATGGTGAGATTTTCATATTTTACCCCACAATGACATAGAAACTCATAACTGCTTCCATGTTGAGGTAAACACTTTAGCTTACCTGATCTGTCTCTCCAGGACTGGAAGATGTGGCAGAGATTGATGCTATTTCACAGAGTAGGTTGTAGGGTGGAGGTGGGAACTCCGCCCTCTGTGGGCTCGGCTGTGTGTTCTGCGACTCCACCATTCCTCATGGTCATGGCAGATGGATGGGCGTTTGTTCAGTCTTGATAATGGACATAGATTATATCCCCATCTGCCTGGTAGAAAATCAGTGACTGCACTGAACAGTGTCCGTTTAAAATATTAAATTGCATCAAAACTTATGACATTTAAAGTGCTTTTACAATTTAGTTAAGATAACAATTTCATCTGTTTCCATGTAATTACAGCGGTTCTGAGTCATTTTAATTTAGCAGGGCAGAAAAATATGACCTCTGGCTACATGGCCTTTTCACTGCATTTCACAAGTGTGTGTGTGTGTGTGTGTGTGTGTGTGTGTGTGTGTGTGTGTGTGTGTGTGTAACTTGAAGAGGGTTCATTGCTTTCCATTCTGCTTTTCCCAGGGCTCCAGTGCCCCAGGCCCCTCCTCCCATCTGCTGACAGCACTCAGAGTTTCCACGTGACAGAGCAGCAAACTCCTGATTTTGTTTTCCATGTCAGGGCACACCATGCGTGTCACTTGAGGCGTTCTTGTGGGCACTTAGTTCATTGGTGATAATGCACAGGACCCACTTCAGCTTGAGCTGGGAAGGAAATGTGGGACAGGAGAGCATGGGGGTGGGTGCCTCTCCTAGGAGCGAGCATCAGGGAATCACACTGGAGAGACACTACTGCCCCGTCCTCTGGCACGCCACTTTGACTTCCACTTGGCTTGTTTGAAGGAGCTTGACATTTTGTTTTTCTGTATTCATTTGATTGGGGAGCGTGGGATCAGAAGCCTTTGATTGGTTGGCAGTAATCTGTACCTCTCCAGTAGCGTCTGGTTGTGAGTGAAAGGTCTGAGTGTTTGCAAACCAGCCCTCTAACAGTGGGGTCCATCTACTGTGGGGGGGCCTGTCCTCTCAGGTGAGAGCTCACTCTAAGGATGCTCAGAACTGTGTTTTCTTGGGCTCCATTTCTCCACACAGTAGACTTGCCACACTCCATGGCCTGTGCAGAGTTAGCCTCCAGAGGCCTTCTAAGTGGGCTTGCACTAATGTTCCCCCCAGCCTCTCCACCACACCCTGCCTTTCAAGACTGAACAGCACAGGGAAGGCCCCGAGAGCCACAGCACCCACTTAAGACATGTCTGTGGGTTTGGGGGTGTCGCTCCTAATGTCTTCCAGAATAATGGCTGTTTTCTATAAAGCATTTTTACCTTCGGGGTAACCGCCGGTCACAACCCTCAAGCATTAGGTAGACTGTTTCAGGCCAAGGTACAGATTTACAGGGCTCTGGAGTAATGGGAAGATGACCGCCTGCCTCTCTCCTGTGTGTTACTGATGAGTGGAGTGTGAATTTGGTTTTGACTGACTGATAGCGATCTGGTGGTCTGAGGGAAGATGCCAAGGCTGCTGCTTTTCTTCTTGCTGCCCTTCTGATTGGGCCTTACCTGCTCTGAGTGGGCTGAAGAGAGATCAGTGAGCATGCGTGGGGCTCAAGGTGTGGTATGCACCTACACTATGGCCCAGTGTCCATGGATACCGTCTCTCGTGCCTGAGGTGAGTGTGATGTCAGATGAGTTGTGGCCCGAGTGGCGGAGGACATGAGACGGGCACTTGGATTGAAGAGGAAGCGACAGTCGCTCTTACCAGCTTTTCCTCCCCCTTCTGTCCCAGCCACCTGCCATGTTTTCACTTCTCTGTTCCTCGTCTGGCTCTTTTCTGTTTTTCTTTTTCTCCTTTGCTACCGTGCCACTCAGAGTACTTGTGCGCGTGGCCCTTCACCTCTTGCACTGTTCAGCATCCCCAGCATCTTCGCTTCCTTCTGTCCCTCTCCTTCCTCTTGCTTCAGTGACTGCTCCCGCTCTGTGTTAACAGACTGCTCAGAAGTGCTCCCAGTATACAAAGGATGGGATGCAAGTTCTCCTTGCTATCAGCAAGAGCTGCTGTCAGCTTCCTGCCATAGCAGGTGGCAGCCATGGCCCACTGTCAGCCTACTTGGATCTCCTGTTTGCAAAATCTGGCAAGAGTGTGTAGCTGCTGTCGGGCCTACCCTCCTGCCCCCATTTCTAGTAAACAGAAAGTAGCTTCAGTGTTGAGACAAACGCGGAGCGGGCCATGTCTTTGTGATCCTCGTGTTCCGTTCTGTGGAATGGGCTACTGCGAGCTGCTTCTCGGAGAGTTGTGGAGATTAAATGAGACCTCAGGCCACAGCCTGTCTGAGGCCGTCCCTGACATTCACTGTCCTTTACTTTCTTTTTTTCCATATAAGTTACGTGACCACCAGCTCCCACCCTGAAGATAAAATAAGGGCCCAGACACCTGTGAGAAATAATTTACCACTGAATGGCAACCTCTTTGTAAGGAAGCTTTTAATATTGAATGGATTCTCGCTGGTTTTAAACATTTGAGTATGATCTTGTTTGAGATGAAGAGGACGGACGGGGCCATGTACCTTCTGCAGACCTTAAAGCCCTGTGGTTTCGTGGTTCCCGTCTGGGTTTGCGGTTCTGGTTTCTATAGAGCCGGATGTATTTGAGAAGAGGCTATGTTCGTTCCCTGAGAAGCCTGCCCTGTTTTTGAAACCAGACAGTCATGCTTTTGTGATGATGTTTCCTCTTAAAAATAAAAACAACCGAAAATGAGTTTCTTTGCCAAACTCTCAAAGTAGCTTTGCCTTAGGCACAGCAAATCCATAAAAGGTCACTGCAGGCCCAGTGGCCACCGGCCTCTTGTGCTTCGGAGGACAGGGCGGCTTGGGAAGGAGAAGGACCTGGCTCAAGCATTCAATAGTCCCATGGGCTGGAAGGGGATTTGGGGGGTTGGGTATTAACATTTTGGCAGCGACATTTTTTTCTTCTGTGAGGTTTTATTTTGGGACCTACCTTTGAAAGTTCTGCTAGCTGGAGCTTTATTGGCTACAGCCTGACATTTTCCTTTGTGGCTCCAAATATTTGTGGCTTTTGTGGGTTTTTCTTTTTAATTTTAGTTCCTGCAATATTAAGACCAGCTGGTTAAAGTTATTTATTTTTGATACAGAAAGGTATTATGACTAAACCACGCTGAATAAAACTTGAGTCAGGGAGGTGGCCGGCTGCTGGGAGAGTGAGGGGAGTTCGTGTCAGAAGACAGTTTGCACCCATGTCTGCTGCTCAGGGCTTGTGTGAGGAGTTGTAGGCGGCTCAATCTTGTAAGGCTCCTCCCCCGCCCCCCGCCCCATTAGTTCTCCTGTGCTTCAGGTACATCCAGGGAATGTAGTGGCTACAACCCGTGGTGATGCAGGGAGGTGCTGCATGTTAGCCTTTGTTCGTTAGTCTCCTTCCTCTCCAGTTTATAGAAGAGCGACCTGCTCTCCAGCTGCTTCAGAGCAGCTTCAGGGATGAGAGGACGAGAGGTCAGGAAGGCCATATTCTCTCTCCACTGTGAAACTTCCCTGCCCCTATGGCAGACTGTCTTGGTATGTTTTATAGAATTAGGGCGGGGCTGGAGCGATGGCTCAGTGATTGAGAGCACTAGCTGCTCTTCCAGAGGACCCAGGTTCAATTCCCAGGACCCACATGGTGACTCACTACTGCCTGTAACTCCCGTTCCAGGAGATGACATCCTCTTTAAGCCTCTGTGGGTAGCAGGCATGCATGTGGTACACACACAAACACGCAGAAAAACACTCATGTGGAAGAAGTAAATAAAAGAATTTAAAAAACAGAATTTGTATGATTATCAAGTAATTATTGGTATTGGGAAATCAAGGGAACACCCAAATGACTGTTATAACGTCTAATATGAACAATCAGAAGTCTGTTATTTCCAGCGTGCCAGGGCATTCCTACAAGCTCCTTGATGCTTAGCTGGTTCTCGGGTCTAGCTAAGTACCAGCTAAAAGATTTTTGGGTGCTCTCTTCTTTTTCTTTGTCACACTTTTCAAGCACATTTTAAAGGAGTCTTCCTATGAGAGTCCTTGAGGTAGGCGCCTGTGCATTCTTACTTCCAGTATGGCCAGTGGCCCTTCTTCAAGGCTCAACCTGAAGTCCTGCTGGGAGATGTCACTCGAGATTGCTCCAGTGTCATCAAAGGGTCAGCACAGGTGTTGTGAGCATGGGTTGTCAGAGGCATAAGCCAGGTGCCAACAGTGAGGAACGAGGGACTTTAAAGGCTCGGCATGTGTTGCTAAGTTACAGTATCTCTAAAGAAGCATGGGAGTAAACATACACACACATGGTTGTCTTTAACGTGATGCTATTAATGTCTGAACAAATAGTCTTCTTCATATCTTTTCTCTGAACTCTGAAGGAAATTCAGAATACTAGAATATTGCCTTAGATTCTTTAATTAGAAGCAACTTTTACACACACCTTGGGAAACTGCAGAGCACCTGTCTCTGGTGTATGTGATATGTAACTCAGTGGGCAGATATGTAACTCAGCAGACATGTTCCTGTAAAGAGACCAGGCTTAAGTAAGTGTTCATAGATGCCAGTATATGCTCCAGTGCTGCCTGCAGGCCCACCTGGCAGTGAGCTCCATGGCTTGCCCGCACCACATAAGAGGAATATAGACAGTGCTGTCCTGTTGTGTTGGAAGCATTGAAAGACACGCTTGGTGTTCCAAGCTAGGAGCTGCTTTCTAATTTCTGTCTTTTATTTTAAAATGATTTTTGGGGATGTGGCTTATGCATCTTGAAGACAGTTGTTCCTTCTAGGCGTCCATGGAATGATGTCATTTCCAAGGTGAGCCTTTGTCTGTATCTCTGTGGGCAACTAGAAACTGTCAGAGAGAAAATCTCTCTCCCTCTCTTGGGACCATCATCTGGCTCTGGAAGCAGCCACCGCTGGGAGGAAAGCCATTTGTAATGTCCTCTTCTGGGTCTAATTGTATTCCCAGTTTAAAAAACTCTTTTAAGTATGCAGTTCCTTTTACCTGTTAGTCTTCACGGCATAGCCATAGCGTGCTCGATCAATGACCAGCAATTCCCACATGCTCTGTAGCTTCACTTACCTGGATAATTATGTTACAAGACTGCAAAATACAAGCTTGACTGGCTCTGATGTAAGCTGAACAATTAATATGTTTTTGTTAGTACATGTGTGTATTTGTACAACTGTGTACACATTTTTGTGTATTGTGCACTTGAAATCACAACTGACTTGCAAATATTATTTTGTCATTATTTACCGGGATGTATGTAACTGATTGACTACTTAAATCAACTTAGGCTAAAAATAAGTGCCCTCAGGAATTATAAATTATAAAAAATTGTGTGTGTCTAGAAAAGTATGCCCCCAAATGCAAGGAAAGGTATATACAATAGCCGGGCGGTGGTGGTACATGCCTTTAATCCCAGCACCCGGGGGGCCAGCCTGGTCTACAGAGTTCCAGGACAGCCAGGGCTACACAAAGAAACCCTGTGTCAAAGAACAAAAATCAAACAAGCAAGCAAAGTGTAGGCAGTGGTTTCGGGGTGACAGGATGAAGGGACACATTTACTTAATCTTCCTCCTTTCATTTTATATCTTTACTAAATTTCCAAGAACGAACATACATTCTCTAGTGAGGTAATATACATCTTTAAAATAAAATAAATGGAATTTTAATTTCTAAAACATTTAAAATTTGTTTATTCTGCCCTGTAGTTGAGACATACGGTGTCTGAGTAAGTACTTAAGATTGTGAGCCTCGATCTCGAGTGTGAAGCGACTGCACACTCGTGCAGCAGGCCCGTGTGCAGGGTTAGGGGGCTGCACTCATGACGTCAAAGACTGAGAATCTCAAGCTCGAGTGTGAAGTAACTGTGCATTGCCTTTGGGTGTCACCATGTCAGTCTCACCCTGAGACCTGGTTTTCTAAGCAGGACCGTGTGCAGGGTTAAGGGGCAGCACTCATGACATTAGTGTTTGTAAGCCCAAATGCAGACAATGCTCATTAATATTTTACTACGTATTAGAGTCTATGAACATTAAATTTTCTTTTTTATATAGTTGTTAGTGCAAAATCTTGCAATAAAATGCTGAAGATGCCTGAGATGATAAAATAAATAAGAAATCTCACGTTATTATGAAGTGATGGTCTCAGAAAAAGACCATGGGTACAGAAGATTCCATGAGGCTGGTTGGCTGTTGAGCGCTCGATGAAGTTACAATGTTGCAGGTCCAGAGCCGAATTATCTTAGGCTGTGGTTAAGTGCTGACCAGCCATTCCTGGCCGCCCTCTGTGTCTGGCCGAGCATCTTGTAACTGTCTGAGGAGAACATACTAACTGTGCTCTCGATCACTAGCCCAGAGAGTACCAGTGGCCACCAGGCAGCGTCTGAGGCCTTTGCTGAAGCCTCCTAGGTGGACATTGCCTTGACCTATGACCCTTACCTGTTCTCTGGCTGCGAATTTCGGGAAGTCATTACCAAGTGGGAACATATGTTTCAGGTGACCTGAATCTGTGTTCCTGGGCCAAGGTCACACAAATTCGAATCTGGAATAAGTTGTCTTACTCTCTTTGAGGTGAGAACTGTGTTTTTGTGTCTACATCATTATGATTTCACAAGTAAATGAAGCATTTTTTTTCTTACTCTTTGCTGTGATGTATCACTCTCCAAATGCCCTCAGTTACTGTGAGCGTTTGTCTTGGATTCACCTTAGTCAGCTGAAGTTGGATCCTTCTGGCCTCGGAGACAGACATGTCCTTGGGCCCTAGGGTTGTTTTAGATTTCTCAGAGAGGCCATGTGTGGTACTCTTTGGAGACTTTAAAATAAGGTATTCTCTCTTCTAAGACATGTTAATGCTGGAAAAAGGCATCAGAGCAATAAAACGTGGCATTTCCAGAGTGTTCATTAAATCTATAAGGTGTTGGTTTTATCTTTGGTCACTTTCTGAAGGACCGTAACTATAGGCCTGTTTACTAGGTGCGCCTGTATGCGTAAATCAACGTTGACATTTTCCTTACTTTAATGATAATGTGACTTGTTAATAATTACTATAGTAACTTCCAATTAATGAGAATCGTGACTCGGATTAGATGCTTTCTAATTAGTACTTTGTCATTTTACATCAGCAGAAAACTGTGTGTGCCGAATTAAGGAAAGAGTCCCATTTGGCAACGGGCGGCTCATTAACACGTGGAGAGAGATAGACAGCTCACATCCTTGCCTACGATTTTGTTGAAAAGAAAGGGGGATGGGGTGGCAGATCTCGTGCTCACTACCTAGGGGGCGGTGATGGTAGATCTGGTGTTCAGTACTTTGTGCTAGGTTTGCTTCTATAGGCAAGTGGTGTTTGAAAAACAGGTAAGCTGCCGCCACCGTGGCTGGATTGGTTCCCAGTGAGAGTGAATTTAGAGGCGTTAGGAAGAAGCCTGAGATGCTCAGCAGTTAGTCACTGTGTGAATAATTAAAGGCAGAGAGGATTGTATTTCACATACTAGGACCTTGCAGTGCTGAGGCTGTACAGGCTCTTCGCAGGTCACCTGACTCCCCCACTTTAGAGATGATGCAACTGGGGTTCACATAACTGGCCAGAAAGAAGGTTGGCCAGCTCAGGGTTTTCTTGCCCCGTGTCCAGGGCCACCGGGGGGGGGGGGGGAGGGGAGGAGAAGACCTAATGTTCTGCAGGAAATGGGATCATATGTAAATGAGGATAGAAACAGAGTGATCTGATTCCCTTAGATTTGTCAAAAGCTTGGGACAAGGTTGTGCCTCGTACAGTGTTGAACCTTGACTCAATGGCTGTGCCATGATTAACAAAGCAAGCCATGGATAAGTGCCAGGTTTGGAACAGGGAGCCCACGTGCAGTGTAACATACTCAGGAGTGGGGCTAAAGCCGCTGCAGCAGAGCCATGAGCTAGCAGCCAGCCCTCTCCATTCAGAATCACTCCGTGACGTCACAGGGCACGAGGAATCACCATCCCACCCCTCAGAATGCTCTGTGGCTGCTACGGTGAGCCAGACAGCCAGAAAGAGTAATTTGCAGCAGAGGCTCTCCTGACTCTCGACTCTCTAGTGTGGGGGATGCTGGTGAGATACAGGCTAAGCTCTGACTTGCAGTGAGATGTTGTCATTCTCCAGGGTGAGCCAGCAGGATGTGATCAGGGTCTGAGACAACCCCCCCCCTTTTGCTTTTATTACAAAGTATCTTTACAGTTGTTCCTTTTGTATGATTAAAAAAGTGAAACTCCAGACTGTTTGAAATAAGCAAAAGGAAATGTAAACGCTCTCGAATAGACCAAACTGCCTTCTGTACTCAAAGTCTCTTCATCTCTGCTTGTGCTGGCCCTGCTGATGGCACGGAAATATTTCTCAGGGAAGGACCCTTTCTGATCTGTGGTCCTTGGCAGTGGAGCCAGGCTGAGCATTTGAATTCCAATGAATGTGTTCTTACATTTATACGGTGGTAGGAAGGGCTCAGAAAGCCGTCCATAGTTCATAAGGGGAGACTTGTGGTGAAATTAGAGGCTATTAGAACTATTGGTCTTATTTCCAACTGAATTAGTTAACTGCCTGTTAAGGTTTAGAGCCTATTGACCACTAGGCATTTATTACTTTAGTCATAATGACACAATGATTTCCATTAACTTCCAGAGTTTATGGAAATAAAAAAGATCTCGCAAAGAAAGTGGTTGCATTTAATTATGAGGATTAATTAGGCATTTAAATGTGGGTGTAAAGTATGTTTAAAAAACAAGCATTTCTTTTTCATTGCCATGAGCCAGCGCGCTGAAGGTATGAGGAGTATGTGTCTCCTGAAAAGGCCCGGGTCTCCTGCCTCACTGCTGCTTGTCCTGAAATTGCTGATCCCTGCTTCCAGAGGCCACTTATCAGCTAGTATCACGTGGCATTCGGCCATTTAACATTTTCCGTTAGTCATAACCAGGATCGTGCTGGTAGCGATCAGCGGCTGCTATCTGTATCTATTCCAATATATTAGAATATTAAATATACCCTTCTGAGAGCTTCAGAAAGCGACTTGACTTTTTTCTCAAAGACTTTGAAAGTGAGACACTCGGAACCCACACTCTATCACGTCCGTGTTTGTATTTAATTATGGCCTCAGCTTTATAATTAACACGGATTCCTTCATGAGCTATCAATTAAACTAGAAGTTTTGTGCATTAGCTTTGAACTTGCAGTGGATAAAAATGTCTGTTAGGAGCAGCCGAGTTAAAAGAACTTTTTAAAAAATTAATGCATCCTGAAAGGATGTAGAGAAGATGACAGATTATGAAGTGGAACCTACTTTTTAAGCATCCGGGATTCTATTACATTAAAAATTGATGTGTGGGCTCTGAATATTCATCTCTGGGAGCGTTTGAAATGATGCTGGCGAATCAGAACTACCTCTCTTCAGAAGATTCATTTGCAAGTGTCAACCTGCATTCGTTTCAAACAGCTTGAAATGAGTCTCTTAATTTGTTTCAGAAGTATAGTTTCCAAAGTTGATGCAACTAAGTATCATTTGCATTTCCTCTGGACGCGTCAAGGTCCACTTCCTTGATGTCAGTGTGGATAGGGGCAGCGCGTGTTTTTCAGGCGTGGGGCCTTACAGGTGGGCAAGACAGCCGTGGTTAAATTCTTCTCTGTCCTGGTCAGGAAGCATGGCCAGCCACAGGAAGGATGTAAATGTGTACTTACTCACTCTGGGTTTGGGGATCTAAAGAAAAGATGGAGAACCGAGGGCTTGAAAGACCTTGAGTTTAGGTAAGGAAGGTGGAGTCGGTGGAATTTGCACATCCAGGGAAGGCTGAACCAGACATGCACAGGCGAGAGGCCACTGCTTATCACGGCGGCCTTGTCTCTGTGCTCCAGGGCTGCTGGGGTCACGGAATTAGATTCCTTGCGTTTTCCGTTTGGAAAGTACAAATCTCCACTTGTAAACGTTGTCTAAAGGCACAGAGCGGTGACTCAGAGACAAGTGGCTCTGGGTTTGAATCTTTTTACTCCCAGCACCCCCCACCCCGTCCCCAACAATTGCCTTAAACTAGTCACCTCCGTCAGTGCTGGGCCCCTGCCACCCAGTCCTTTTTCCTTTAAAGGAAGACAGAACAATCTCCTGTATAGTATTTTAAAAGCTCAGTAAGATTACTTACGTGAAAGTGCTTTGTAACCTAAAAAACGTGGGTCCCATTTCCTATCCTTTCTGTAATATTGTAGTCATCTCCCCACGGTGACTCAGGGACAAACCACTGTGCTCTGGCTGGAGAATAGAACGACCCTTTATAAATGGTGACCAGTCACTGGGAAGACGCTTAAACTATCTGATACAGCTGACTTCAGAATGACGTTTTGGAAGAATTTTCTGTAAGTTGGAGAACACCCATCTGAAGTCACACCTGCGCTGTTCTTAAGTTGCTCCCAGACAACTCTGCATCCCCTCACAGCTTTTCCACACATCCACCATGGCTGTGAGCTTCTGACTAAGCTCATTTCTTCTTGCATGCCCTTGAAACCCTGCGTGCACTCTGAGGAGAGGGAATACAATACACCCTTAGGAAAGGCAGACGAGTTCCAGGAGAATACGCCCAGGGTATTTTTCATTAAAAATAAGTGGGTTTGATTCTGTCACTTCAGATTTGTCAAATCCTGAAAGTGCTGTTTTGACATGTCTTATGGAAAGAGGGCTTCGTGAGAGAAGGAGCGACGTCAGCATTTGGCGAGCTCTGGAAAAGGTGCGTGCTGGCATCACCGCTGTGTGAAAATTACCTGTCAAGTAGCACACCGAACCTGGGCCTGCTTAGCCAGTGAGGTATTGGCTCACGTGACCAATGCTCCAACATCACCAAGACCTGAGTTACAAATCAAAGTATGCCGCTGTGCCAGCTTTATGGCGATTTTTAAAACTACAGTAAATCCTAGGAATAGGTGCTGCCGCAGCAATAGAAACCTTGAGCAAAACTTCTGAACGTTTCTCAGTCAAAACAGCCAGCGTTCCAGCTATTAGGACCTGCCATGCTGTTCTGGTAGCGCCCCCCCCCTAAATAATTAGTTTTCCCCACTCCCGCTCTTTCCTTATTGGAGCTGCTGTCATAACTTCTCAAGAGTAACCACACCAATAGGATGAGGTAGATTCTCAGCAAACGAAACCACATTGAATCTTAGTAGCGCTATTTTTAAAATGACGAAAATTGTCTGGGGACCTGAAGTTTGCTATTAGACATCATCTCTCATTATCGAGTGTGACATTTTAGGTTAAAAAGAGACTTTTCACTTGTCCTGCTCCTGAGACCCCGGGATGTTATCTGCTCTGCTACAGTAAACCTTCTATAAGCCGGGAAGAGATCATTTGTGCCTTGGTTGGTCCATTTAGCTAGGACAGTCACATAAGTAACTACCCAAGAAAACAAAATGAAGAAAGTGGGGAACCTGGGTCCAGAGCAGGGGTGTGTGCAGAGCAGGGGTGTGTGCAGAGCAGGGTGTGTGCAGAGCAGGTGTGTGCAGAGCAGTGTGTGTGTGTGCAGAGCAGGTGTGTGTGTGTGTGCAGAGCAGGTGTGTGTGTGTGTGTGCAGAGCAGGGTGTATGTGTGCAGAGCAGGATGTATGTGTGCAGAGCGGGGGTGTGTGCAGAGCAGGGGTGTGCAGAGCAGGGGTGTGTGCAGAGCAGGTGTGTGTGTGTGCAGAGCAGGGGTGTGCAGAGCAGGGGTGTGTGCAGAGCAGGGTGTATGCAGAGCAGGGTGTGCAGAGCTGAGCTGCTTGTTAGAACACCTGTCACATGGAGGAAGTCTATGAACTTTAACCTCCCTGCACTCTCTTCTTATAAAGTAGAAACCATTTTCTTTTTGTGACTCACAGGGGAGAGAGTGACTGGAAGAATGTCAGTGTGTGTGTGTGTGTGTGTGCTGTCCCCTGTCTCCTGCAGCTGGAGGTTGTGAGCCACCTAATGTGGTGCTGAGAACCAGACTCTAGAAGAGCAGCCAGTTCTCGTCACTCGGAGCCACCCTCCAGCCCCGGTTGCAGGCAGGAATGTTTAGAAGTTTGCAGAGTCCTCGGCGCACACTAGCAGAGCAGCGAGTATGTATGCGTCCCCGTGCTCGTTCACTTCGGGTCCTGGTCATAAGGTTCTGTGCCTTTCTCCTTGTTCTTACAGTGTGTGCCTACTGAGCACATACATTTGCAGGAGTCATGGTGGAGCACTGGAGCCTCTGGAAGTAGAGTTACGGATGGTTGTGAGCCAACACATGGATGCTGGGAATCAAACACTGCTCCTCTGCGAGAGCAGCTGGTGTTCTCAACCGCTGAGCCATTGCCCCGGCCCCGAGCACATTTCTTTACCTCTGTGAATGGTCTGTGTGCTGGTTTGACTAGGAATGGCCTCGGATAGATTCATGTTTGAATGCTCGGGCCTAGGGAGTGGTACTGTTAGGAGGTGTGGCCTGACTGGAGGAGATGTGACCTTACTGGAGGAAGTGTGTCACTGTGTAGATGGGCTTTGAGGCCTCTTTTGCTCAGGCTCTAGCCCGTGTGGAATCAGAGCCTGCTCATAGCTGCCTACAAAAGACAGTCTCCTCCTTGGCTGTCTGTGGATCAAGAGGTAGAACTCGCAGCTCCTCCTGCACCATGCCTGCCTGCATGCTGCCATGTTCCTGCCATAACAATAATGGACTAAACCTGTAAGCCAGCCCCAGTTAAATGTTGTCCTTCATAAGGGTTGCCTTGGTCATGGTGTCTGCTCACAGCAATGGGAAACCTAACTAAGGTAATCCATTAGTTTCTGTCTGGGTATTCCTTTCCTTCTTGCCTCTCTGGCTGTGGCACTGGTAGGTGGGTTAGAGCCCTCTCTGCTGTTGTCTTGTCAGTCTTCCTCGGCATGCTGCCTCAGAGCTATCCTGTAGGTGCTGGTTTGAGGGCACACTCAGAGGAGTGCTGGCTAGTCGAGAGACAGTGTTAATAACACACAGCGATTCTGCTCACTACTAGTGTTTGCACCACTACTTGTATGCTTCCTGCCTCTGAACCTTAGGAGATGGCAGTGAACTGCAGGCTCTGCCCGTTTACTGCTTCAGAACCAGGGGCAGACACCAAGGGGGTGTGTCTTTCTTCCCTCTAATTAAAACAAATAATAATTATTATTTATGATAATTATGTTCTGTGACACTTCCGAAAATAGTGAGTCGTCAAGTCCCGAGCCGTTGCTCCGAGTAAAGATGCAGGGTTGGGTTCCCATGAGTCTCTGGCCTCAGCATCTACATCAGTGGATCGGTACAAGACCTAGTTTTATGCGTGTTTCTGTTACAGTCTGTATTATGTATGTCGATTTGTTGACGTTGCACTCCTGGCCAGCAACACTGTGCCTGAAGCTGAGCAAGCTAACCATGCCTGGCAGGCACACGACGGTGGCCCTCTTGAGGTCTTGCATTTAGGGACATACAGTGGGCTTGAGACTTGAGGCACAGCACCCATGGGAGTGCTGAGTCAGCTGGCGTGGCCTCTGCTGGTCTTTAGAGCTACAAAGGTTAGTGATTAGGCAGCTTCGTGAACAACGTCTGTGAGTAATGAGATGGACCCTGCACAGTTCTCTGTGTTCTCTTTTGCTTCTTTTCCTGTGTGTATGTTTTGTCCTGTGCTCCACACACGTGTGTGTGTGCAGGTGCATGTGTAGGCCCGAGCTGGATCCTGGGTCCCTTCCTCCACCCTTCTCCACCTTACTCTTTGAGACTCTCAGTCAGACCCAGAGCGCCCACGCTGCTGCTCTCTCTACCAGCTTGGCCCGGGGATCCGGACCTGCCTCAGCTTGGACTACAGGAAGCCAACCTGCTTCACCTGACACTTGTGTGGTTCTGCGGATCTGAACTCAGGGTCCCCTATGTTGGAATCCATTCTTAATCCTAAATAGCCTTCTACCTTCTGGTGTTTGACTAGTGCACAGTAATAAGAACGTAGCATGTATCTCAATGTCTCTTTCTGTTCTATCACAGCTCTTTAAATGCTTTATACAAGGTGCATGTTGCCTTTCTGTAGTCCTTTCATTGTGTTGAGGTTTGCACTGCTGCCTGCCCCAGTGCTTTCCAGCCGGGGTGTGTGTGTGTGTGTGTGTGTGTGTGTATGCATGAGTGTATATGTGTGTACATATGTATGTGTATACATGTATTTGTGTGTGCACATGTGCATTGCGTGTGTGCTGCCTTGAGTTTTGACATGCATTAACATGTGTCAGAACGTGGTCCAACCCCCAACTCCCCCCCGACTCTTTGTGACCCTTTCCTGACCATCGCACCCTAGCAATGGTAGATTGCTCTGCTTTTGCCCTTTCCAAAATGTCCTAGAAGTAGAGCCGTGCGGGCTGTTGGCCCCTGGAAAGGGGCCCCCTCCTCAGCTTTGACCTCTGGCTTTCACCTTCGGCCGTGTACCCCAGTTTGTTCATTTTCTTGCTGAGTGCTGAGCGCTCGTCTAAACACTGTGCACCCATCTCAGTGCTTCTGAACCCGTGGGCTGCAACACTTTTGGCAAACCTCTGTCTCCAGAAATATTTACATGATTCATAACAGTAGCGTCATTGGTTATGAAGTAGCAACGAAAATAATTTTACGGTTGGGGGTCACCGCAGCATGGGTATAAAGGGTCACAACATTCGATGGCTCTCACAGAGGGTCGGTCCACATGCACTGGCATTGCTGGCAATTACAGGGAAATGATGAGTAAGTCTGCTGTAAGCATCCACAGGCTTTGTGTGGATGTAAGTTGTCATCTCCCTAAGAAAAATTAGGAATGTACTGTCTGGATCTCATGTGCACTGGCTGGTTTTGTGTGTCCACTTGACACAAGCTGGAGTTATCACAGAGAAAGGAGCTTCAGGTGAGGAAATGCCTCCCTGAGATCCAGCTGTAAGGCACTTTCTCAATCAGTGATCAAGGGGGGAGGGCCCCTGGTGGGTGGGGCCATCCCTGGGCTGGTAGTCTTGGGTTCTGTAAGAAAGCAAGCTGAGCAAGCCAGGAGAAGGAAGCAGTCCAGTAAGTAACATCCCTCCATGGCCTCTGCATCAGCTCCTGCTTCCTGCCCTGCTTGAGTTCCAGTCCTGACTTCCAGTGTAAGCTGAATAAACCCTTTCCTCCCCAACTTGCTTCTTGGTCATGATGTTTGTGCAGGAATAGAAGCCCTGACTGAGACATCATGTTAAATCTAAGATTTTGATAGATAAGAAACTGCCAGTTCTTCTTCTAGATTCTTGTGTTCCATACTTGCGTGAGAGAGTTCGGGTTGCCTTGGGTCATCACCAGCACTTGCTGTTGCTTCCCTTTCCTTTTTCTTCTATACTACGTCCGTGCTCAGTACACTTGCTGCGAAATATCCTTAGTGTGAGTGCAAGCCATGTCCTCTGGACAGGACAGGACCCTGCTCTCATGAACTTACAGCAGCTGTGGTTGCCTGCGCAAGATCAAGACAATTATTAACATTGTAGCATAGAGTGGGGAGGGGTTCATGAGCGCCCACCCTCGCCAGGGAGCTACTGATGGTGAATGTCTGCAGGGAGTTGGTTTCTGACTCATAACTCGTCAGCCACACTCCAAAGCAGCTCTTCTCCACCTGTGGGCCCCTTTGGGGATCAAATGGCTCTTTCAGAGGAGTCATCTCAGACCAGAAAGCACAGATGTCTGCATTACAATTCATAACAGTAGCAAAATTAAAGATATGAAGTAGCAATGAGAGCATTTTTATGGTTGGGGTCACCACAGCATGAGGAACTGTACAAGGGTCACAGCGTTAGGAAGGTCGAGAACCGCTGCCCCAAACGGTGGTTGCACCCCACAGTATATCAACAGCACAGACTGGTTTAGGTGAATTCTTGAAAAGAAAGAAAAAATGACCCAGAGCTGGGAGGAGGGAGAGGAGGGTGGATCTGGGAGGAGTTATGGCAAGGAATATGATCAAATACCTGTGTGCACAAGTGCAGTTCTCAGAGAATTACTAAAAATATTTAATATGTTCAAATTAATATTTAAAATGTCCTACCATAATAAAATCTTATTAACTGCTTTACATTGTGCTGTCGTTTTAAAAACAAAGTGGTTTCTCTATAACACACACACTGCGAGAGGATTGTAGGAGCAGGGGGAGGGAGTGTACTCATTGTTCAGTTTTGCTGTGAGCCCAAACTTACTTCTGAAACCTTTGTGGGGCTGGTGAGAGGGCTCAGCAGATATAGGGGCTTGCTGCAGAAGTCTGGAGACCTGGGGCCCAAGTACAAGTGCAGGAAGAGAATCGGTGTGTCCTCTGACATGCACACAAATGTGTTTTCAAAATTTAATAATTAAAAATATTCTTTTTCTAAAACTTGAACTCTGCTATTTCATAAGCGTGGCTGTGAGCATCTCCTTGGCACAGTACTGTGAACTGTCGTGTGAATTCCTGTGCGTAGAAAGCAAGAGGAAATAGCTAAAGAGTAGAGCAGAGGCAAGCCCTTAGTGACAGACTCCTCTCCGCCCAAGGAAGCCTGTGTGGAGCTCCTGCATCCCACCTAGTCTGTCGCTGCTAATAGTCATTTTTCAGACTGTTCTGGAAGGAGCTAACTCACGTCAGCCTGGTAGCATCTGGGATGGCTACACATGGAAACAGAGTCCCAGGAGTCCTTGAATCAGTGAGAACTGAGGCTGCCTTAATCCCCTTGCTGCTGGTAGTGTCTCCTGGTCTGCTCTGGCTCTTTGCCCACCAGCAGTCGACCTCCCCGTCCCCCCAGACTACATGTGAAGGCACACGAATGTTCTCCGATCTCCGAGTTCTGGGTGGAGGGACAGTTGGCAGGGCAGAGCCACAGACTCACGCTGGCACCATATGGTTTCTGGGGAGTTCAGGAAATCCCCCGGCTTTTCCCCCCCTTGGTCTGAGTTTTACAGACTCCCTCTGCCATAACCATGGGAGGAAAGCCCAAGCTACTGAAGTTCAGAACCATTGCTCTGCAGCCCTGGACACCTTGATTGTGTTTTTAAAACTGAGAAGAGAAACTCTAGACGAGGTTTGCACATTTTATAAGCTGACTCAGCGCTGGGGGTGGCATCCACTGACTTGTTTAAATCCTAGTTTGACAGTTCACCTGGTTGTTTTTCTTTTTAACCTCTTACCAACCTATGGTCTTTCTCACAACACCTGGGTTAGTAACACTTTTGATATGGTTAATCTAAAGCTAATGTCGGGAAAACAAACACTTTATCTGAGCGGCCACCTAGAGTCGAGAGCAGCTTTCCTCTAGACATCAATTCTGGAGAGAGCATCAGCCAAGGGGGGGAAGACAACTCCCAGCTGCGGACTCAGCTGGAGCCTCACGTTCATGCAGCTTCGGCTTCTGAGCCCGATTCCAGACAAGATGATGGCCTTTTCTAAAGCAGGCCCAGATCTTTCACGTCATCTTCAGTGTGGAGTAAGACTGGTCAGTTTTTGTTTTTGTTTTTGTTTTTGTTTTTTTAAATAGAAGCAAAGTTTTCTGGAGTGATTCCGCCCAGCTGAGCAGAAAAAACACATTTGCCCCATGAACGTATTCTTTGCTGATTCTCCAAGCTTTATTTTTATTTTCAATATAAGGTATCAACAAATAGAAGCAAGAGAACACCCACTTGAAAGTATCGGAAAATAAAAGAAGTGTAGGAATTGTATCATAGCCACAAACAAACAAGCCCAGCTTGCTGATTTTTTTTTTCTCCCTGTGATTTAAAGCCTTGCAACTCACAATCTAATTAACATGGAACTGAGTTGCAAGTACAGTGGCCCGTTTGGTTCAATAATAATACATTTATATGAAAGGTTAATGAAATGAATTTTCTCTGTATCCAATTCATTAAAAATTACTCTACAATCAAGGGTTGTAATGGAATAGAGATTAAATATTCATGTTCATAAATTGTCTGTGTCATTTCTGATTTTCCTTCATTTCGGCCTCCATGGTTTGAATTTTACAACTAGAACAATTCCCCCGCAAAATGCTGATTTAGAGGCTAATTGCATGTCATTAATTCTTTCATCAAAGACATTGTGTGGACCAGAGAAAGAGTATAGTAGCCAGGGTTGGTTGGCTCTATGTGCTCAGTGCTAGGGGACAACTTTTGTGTGCAGTGGTCATCCAAAGACCTCTTTGCATGGCACCGAATGTCCAAGGTAAACTCCGGTAAAGCAAAGACACATGGATACAGGACTGGGAAGTAAATGAGTCACATAGGAAGTTAAAAAAGAGATGCACTTATGCCACAAAAGGGGAATTTATAGCCGTGGGATATAGGACACTAATGAAGTCTTTTTAAAATCTAAGGGCAACATTGAAAGGCATAGATTCAATCTAGTCAAAAGGTAAACCGTTCACAAATGCTCGGAGTAATTGTGACTTTCACTCTTCATCCTATGTGACACCACACGTCTGTTACATCTGATGCGTCTGAAGTACACTCATGCCCCCGTGCGCAGCAGTTCACCGCCTCACTCACTTGAACCAACAGGGTGTGGGGGAGTCAGGTTCTAGTCAGGCTCGGCGACATTTGGAACTGTGAACCGGGGACACAATGTTGGACATAAAGATGTGAAGTCTGTCGTCCTTTCTAGGGGTGCTCACAGGCTGAGGAGTTTACTGTTGTCAGTGATCAGATCAATTCAGTAGAATATTCTTCCTTTTACTCTCTGAGTGACCATGTAAGCAAAGCACAGGCTAATAACCATCCCAACAGTTTTAGCAACAAGTGGTAAACGCTTTAGTCATTAGATAGGTTTTTGTTACTACTGAAATACAGTGAGCTAGCACGTTGTAGCGTTTATGTCCCTCCAGCTTTAGACTGCAGCACCTCTGCCACACCATAGGTGTCCACGTGTGGAATGGAGAGGTGTCAAGAGGCCTTGAGGGTGATGGTGTGCCCGACATCGCCGCATAAGTCCAGCTCCCCATGACGGGGCACAATGCTGCCTCTGCTCCCTGTGAAGGGACCAAAATGTGCCCCGTTCTCAAATGAAGTGGCTTCCCATGGAAACCATGACAGGAAGAGTAAGAGGGAGCAGACAGGCTCCTGGATGTCATGCCAGCTTCCTCCTGCGGTGGTTGACACCCGTGAATCTCTGCACACTCTGACCTTGGCTATGGTAGGGGCTTGCAGCATCTGCCTGGACTCAGTAATTGAAATTACTTTTTACCAGGTAAAATAGATTTCATCTGTAAGCCTTAGAGGAACAAGTCCTCCTTCAGTTACATGGCTCCCCAGTTGCTTAAACTTCTTTGGAACAAGGGAACAGGTGGGTAGAGCAGATATTAGAATTGGGTAGTATTTTAAAACATTTAAGATTCATTTGACTCATTTTATGTGTAGGATTCTTTTGTCTGTGTGAGTGTCTGCATACCATGTGTGTGCCTGGCGCCTATGGTGGCCGGAAGAGGCTGTTAGATTCCCTGAAAGTAGAGTTAAGGGGGTTGTGAGCCACCATGTGGGTCCTGAACCAGGTTCCGCTACAAAAACAAGTATTCCTAATGTCTGAGCCACCTCTCCAGACTTGAATGTCGTTGTTTTCATTTCCCAGCTATTCAGAACACAGCAGCATTGAACATGTGAGCAAGTGTCTGTGGAGTGTGATGGCCAAGTCATATGCTACACAGGGGCCTCACACTGATTTCTAGAGCTGGCTTGCCAATTTGCAGTCCTGCAACACTGAATATGAGGGACCCCTTGGATCACACCCTGTCCAGCATTTGTAGCTGTGGTTGGTTGGTTTATTGATCTTTGTCATTCTGACTGTGGCAAGATGAAATCTCAAAGTCGTTTTGGTGTCCCTAATTGCTAGGGACAATGAATAGTTTCTTGAAGATTTTTCTTAGCCAGTTTTATTTCTTCCTTTGAGAACTCTCTGTTCTAATGGATCCAGGTCCCTCCCCCTTTTAAATTTGTTGTAGTTTTGTTTTGTTTTGTTTTGTTTTGACTTTATATATTCTGGATATTAACCCTCTTTCAGATGTGTAGCTGGCAAAGATTGTCTCCCCTCTGTGAGCTTCCTCTTAACCGATTGATCGGTTCTGTACCTGTGTAGGATCTGTTGAGTTTTATCGAGTCCCACTTGTCAACTGTTGGCTGTAGTTTTGGGGCAAATGGAGTCATATTCAGGAAGTTTCTTCCTGTATCTGTCTCATGCAGGACAACTGCCCATGCTTTCCTCTGGCAGTTTCCATGTTTCGGGGTTATGTCTTGATCCATTTGGAGCTAGGCTGTGTGGAACAGGATAGCTGTGGGTCTAGTTGGCTGGACCTCCCTCCTCTCCATGTGGACATCCAGTTTGTTGACTGCCGTTGTTGAAGATGATTTATTTTCTCCAGCTTATGTTTCTGGTGTCTTTGTCAAATAGTAAATGGCTGAAGTTATGTGTGCTGGCGTTTGGGTCTGTGAGTCTGTTCCACTGGCCGTCTCTGCAGGGGCACCATATTGTTTCTATTCCTCTGGCTCTGTAACGTGTCAGGTCTGAACCCTCCGGCATGGTTCTGTTTGCTGAAGATTGTTTTGGACATCCAGGGTCTTTTATGATTCCATACGAATTTTGAGATAGATTTATTTGTTTGTTTGTTTCTGTGAAGAATCAAACGGAGATTTTGATTGAGATTGCATTGAACCAGTAAATATCTTTTGGAAGAACGGTCATCCGCACAATTTCACCACTCCATGAGCTTGGGATGTCCTTTCGTTTTCTAGTATCTTCCTCTCTCTATTAAAAGGTTTAAAATGTGGGAGTTGTAAAAGTCCTCCCCCTCCTTGGTTTATTCCTAGATATCTTATTTTCTTTGGGGCTATTGTGTTCTCTTTATGTTTGTTGATGGTATATAGAAAAGCTATTGATTTGTGCAGGTTGGTTCTGTATCCTGTCACATTTGCCGAATTTGTTTATTGTTTCTAGAAGTTTTCTGGTAGAATTTTTCGGAACCTCTAACGTATAGTTTCATGTCATCTGCAAATAAGAACAGTTTGACCGGTCTTTTCCTGTCTGCGTCCCTTTAATTTCAGTCTCTTACCTTATTGCTCCAGCTAGCCCTTCAAGTGCAATATCGAAGAGGAGTGTTCATGGCATCTCCGGCCCCTTCATGGTTTCAGCACGGTCGCTTCAAGGTCGGCTCTGGGTTTTTCTTACGTAGCTTTCTCTGTGCTGAGCCATGTCCCCTCCTCCTCTCGGTGGCTTTTATCATGATGCCCTGTTGGATTTTTGTCAGAGGCCTTTTCTCCGCCCGTCGAGCTGATGCCCATGTGAGTTTTGTCTTTAAGTCTGTTTATGTGATCTGTTACATCTATCGCCTTGTGTAGGCTGAAGCATCCCTGCATTTCCGGGTAAGGTCAGCTTGATCATGGTGGATAAAATATATGTCTGTGTCCAGCTTTCGAGCGTTGAGAAAGTTTAAATGGATGTTCACCAGGGACACTGGTCAGGGGCTTTCTTTTTGTCTTCATGTCTTTACCTGGTTTTGGCATTAGAGTGATACTGGCTTCATAGAAGGAGTTTTGGAGTGCCCTTCCTTCCTCCATCCCTCCTTCCCTCCCGCCCTCTCTCCCTCGCTCTCCCTCTCCCTCCTCCTCTTCCTCCCTCCTTCTCTTCCTTCCTTCCTGGCTGTCCTGGAACTCACTCTGCAGACCAGGCTGGCCTTGAGCTCACAGAGATGATCCACCCGTCCCTGCCTCCCAAGTACTGGATTAAGGGGTACGTTGTCCTGCTCCAGGGTCCACTTCCTCTTCCTTTCTTCCCTTCCTTCCTTCCTTCCTTCCTTCCTTCCTTCCTTCCTTCCTTCCTTCCTTCCTTCTTTCTTTCCTTCTTTCTTTCCTACTTTAAGAACTGGCTGCACATCTCTGAAAGTCCAGTAGAATTCTGCTGTGCGTCCACCTGGGCCTGCATGTCTCTTACCTAGAAGACTTTTTACTCCTGTCTCAGTCTTGTTTGTCTGTTTAGGTTGTTGATCTCTTTTTGGTTTAATTTTGGTTGTTTGGCTGAATCTAGAAATTTATCCATTTCTTTTCAGTTTTCCAGCTTAATAGAGTAGGTTTTTTTAAAAAAAAAATAATATTCTTTTATAAAATTCTGAGTTTCTTTGCTATCTTTTGTAATGTTTCCCTGTTTATTTCTGATTCTGTTAAACTCGAGACTTCTCTGTTGATGTCATTTATCTTCTCAAAGAACCAACTCTTAGATTCATTGAGTTTGAGATATATATATATATATATATATATATATATTTGTGTCCTTGCTGACTTCTTTCTTTTTTTTCTTTTTTTCTCTTTCGTTCTTTCTTTTTCTTTTTTTTCCCGAGACAGGGTTTCTCTGTGTAGCCCTGGCTGTCCTGGAATTCACTCTGTAGACCAGGCTGGCCTTGAACTCAGAAATCCACCTGCCTCTGCCTCCCATGTGCTGGGATTAAAGGCATGGCCACCACTGCCCGGCCCTTGCTGACTTCTTAAATCTAAGCACTCAGAGCTCTGTGCTTCCCTCAGAGGACAGCTTTCATTGTGTCCCAGAGGTTTTGCTGGGTTCTGTTTTCTCTCTTTATTGAGTCTCGGGAATTTTTTTTTCCTGTCTTGATCTCTTCTCTGACCCATTCATCATCCAGTAATGAGTTATTTCATCTCCATGAGTTTGTGCATTTACTAGAGATTTCTTTGCTGTCAATTTTAAGTTTCATTGCATTACAGTCAGTCAGAATACGTGGAGTTATTTCAATCTTTCTGACTTTGTAAAGACGTGACACAGGGTGCGGCATTTTAGGGAGCTTCCGCTTGCTGCTGCGTAGAACGTATGTTTAATGGTATTAAGGTGGAATTGTCTGTAGACGCCCGTCTCGCCCATCTGACGAATAATTTCATTATGATGTCTCTCCCCTTACTTTTCATGCAGATAATCTGCCCAGCTAGACCCCGGACAATGACCGGCAGGATCTGGCTGGCTCAGTGGAGAGCTGGATGCTGTGCGTGGCAGGGGCTGGCAGGGGCTGGTAGGGCAGCTCCTTGTGGAAGCCTAGCGGCTGAGCACTGCGTGACAGTACCCGGAGGGCGTAGGGAAAGTAAAACAAGCAGAATCTCTAGCACTGCCATGTTACTTGAGACCACAACTTGCATCTTTAAGTGGCGTGTGTGTGTGTGTGTGTGTGTGTGTGTGTGTGTGTGCGCATATGCATGTGTGTGTATGTGCATGTGTGTGAATACGTGTGTACACATGTGTGTGAACACATGCATGTATGTGCAAATGTATGTACATGTGCATGTGTGTGTGTGTGTACGTGTGTGAGCACGTGTGTGCGCACATGTGTGTATGCATGTGCATGTGTTGCTCACGGCTGCATATGTTACTGAGGTTGGCTTTTTCCCCAGGGTAAGCCGAATAAAAAGTACTTTTCATCATTTTACCTGATAAATTGTGAAATCATTGATCTCTCAGTGAAATAATGGATGATTGAGCTTTGTTTTAAGCGTATAAGGACTTCAAAATTAAAACTATTTAATATTTTTGTTTCTTATAATACATACTGGAAACCAGTAACTGTAGATATTCTTTATCTCCCCCTTAGCGGTAACACTTACTTATATAGATGCCCAACACATGTATGTGTATCAAATATTTACTATTTATTACTTATTTTGAGATAGGGTCTCACTCTGGCAACCAGGCTGGTCTGAAGCATACTGTGCAGATCAGGTTGGCCTCAGACTCTAAGCAATTCTCCTGTCTCAGCCTCCTTGGGTCCTGGGATGTCTGGTTGTGCCACACCCAAGCTGCATATGCGTACATATAATCCAGGGCGTGTTTGTAGCTAAGCGTCTCTTCAAGAGCCAGAGAACCATGGCTATTCTAGGTGGGATGCATTACTGGAACCCCTAAAATGTAGCGTGGGTGGGTAATGAGAAAACGTCTGCAAACACATGGAAGGTGGGACGGTGGCCAAGGCCAGAGGGCGGCAGTGAGGAGACGATGCTTGCAGGTGGGTTACCTGACACGCCTGCGTTTCACAGCTGCTGCTGCTGCTTCACATCCACAGAGGCAAAATAGCCCGTGGGCATTCATGTTGCTTAGGGGTGAGTTCTCAGTGGAGACCCAGAATAGTCTTCTTCAGATTACCTGAGCACACTGCTACACACTGCAGTAAGTGGGTTTTCGTGGAAACACGGAAGTCGACTGCTCTCAAGTTCTCCGAGTACTCGTGTGATAGAAAATGACAGAGGTATATTTTCAACAGTAGTTTGAGAGTCTAAAACTTCATTTAGATCTCATGAATATCATTTATGGAAATGGTCAAGCATATTTAACTGAACAAGATAATCCATGTTGTAAAAGTAGATAGAATAAGAAGCCACTTATATAGAGACAGATGTGCAAACCCCGAGTACATTAATAATCTTATTTTAAAATAGATTTATTTATCTTAGTATTTTACTTTATATGCATGGGTGTTTTGCCTTCGTATATATCTGTGTACTATAGAGACATTCTATTCTTTCAGTGGATTCTCCTCTATGTATTTGAAAAGCAAATTGCACTTCACAAAACTGACTTCAAATTATGGTTTAAGTTCTAAGTTTAGGGTCTGGGGAAATATCTTGGTTGGCAAACTGTTTACCTGGAATGCTCCAGAGCCTTCATTCACAAGAAAAGAATCCACATAAAGAACTGGGTCCATGTAAAGAAGAGGGTGTGATGGTCTGGTTGTGGTCTCAGCTGTGACGGGGGCTGATGGCTGGCTGTGCCTAATCGTGAAGCTAAAGATCCCAGGGAGAGAGAACTCATCCCAGGAAACACCGTGGATGGCTCCTGAGGAACAGCACCGAGGCTGATGTGCACCCACAACACCCCCCCCACACCTACACACACACAAGCTGGAGCACACACACTAACAGAATTAAAGAGAACTCTATTGCTAAACATTTCTCAGTTCTCTGATAATTTCTTCAGTTAGCTGATGGTCATCTGTTCACACTGTTTTTTACCAGTTTTAAACTATCCGCTTAAAGGACACAAAGGACAATAATCTTGGTTGTTTTGAAACCAAGTACACATATTTTAGGTAACTATTTTAAACCATGTTTGAAACCCCACAAAGCATGTAACCACAGGTAAAGTGAGTAAAGGGAGACAGACATATAGCCACGCGTAGTTTGTAGCCAGCCAGGGCTATACCATGAGATCCTGATCCAAGCCGCAAGAACAATCCATCAAACCCCCAAACAAAAACTACAAATATGCGCATGTTCAGACTGATTTCTTAAAATAAGAATGTGTACATGAATTTTTTTTTTTTTTGTCAAGTTGACACAGACTAGAGTCACTGAGAAAAGGGACTCTCAAATGAAGACTTGCCTCCTTCAGAAAGGCCTATGGGCACATCCATGGGCAGTCTCTTTAATTGCTACTTGACACAGACCTACTATGGGCGGTTCCATCCCTAGGCAGTTGGGCCGTAGCTGGGCAACAAGAGCCAGTGGACAGTGAGTAGCATCCCCCTGCGGTTTCTGCCCTCTGTTAATAAGGAAATGTAATTCATGCGCCAAATAAAACCTTTTCTTCCCCAGATTGGTTTTGGTCAGTGTTCTATCACACAACAGAGAAGAAGCAAACCAGAGCATGATGGGACAGGGCACATGATGTGCCTGACAGGGAATATGATGTGCCTGACAGGGCACATGATGTGACGGGGCACATTCGACAGAAGTTGTATTTCACTCTCCGTTGTTAAGGTGCCATATTAGGCACCTTAGTAAGATACCCAGGAATCTCCAAATAGCCATCCTTATGGAGGGTGTCTCAGATTTGCTCTGCTGCCAAGGATAGTCTTGACGTATTGATCCTTCTTCCCATGTCTCTCAAGTGCTAGGATTACAGGCTGCCAGGCCTGGTTAAGGATGAGAATTTCTGTTGGGCTACCACAGTGGCTTTTTGTGGTGCATGGTGGGTGAGCACTGTACCGGCTGAGCCATAGCTCCAGCCCAGGAACTGTGCTTTACAACATTTAGAAGCAGTATGAGGATAAATGCCAAAGAATAGAACAGAATCAGTGTGTCTGAAAAAATGAACGAAAAATTTAAATGTGAGTTCACAAGAGAAATACAATTTGTGATGTGGTGAAGAAACGAGATTTTACTTATCAACCCTTTATCCTGATGTTGAGCCATGGGCATCTCATTCATAGCCCCGATAAAGAAGCCCCTGGGCACGCTGGCCGCAGCGTAATCAATAAAAACCTTTGTTCTCTCCCCTGTGTTTCCAGGCATACTTCCGACAGGGTGTTGCCCTCCAGTACCTTGGACGTCACGCGGACGCCCTGGCAGCCTTTGCATCTGGGCTGGCTCAAGACCCCAAAAGTCTCCAGCTCCTGGTGGGAATGGTGGAAGCTGCCATGAAGTCTCCCATGAGAGGTAGGTGGGATGTGGGTCTTCAGGGGTGACTGGAAAGCAGGCACCCAGCCTTTCAGGGTTAGAGACATGCTGGGGTCTGCGGGCTGCCGCTGGACTGCCTAACGAGGGCAGAAGAGCTCATGTCTTTGTAGTTTAGGATTATTTAAATCATTTCCACTGTAAAATTTGTTTTAAGATTCTAAACCACAATACCTCTAACAATAAGTGGATTTTTTTTTTGTATGAACAAATATATAAGCCTTTAGAAATAATAAGAGAAGACATTAAGCTAGGCTTTCCTCCCTCCCTCCCTCCTTTGTCTTCCTCCCTCTCTTCCTCCTTTTCTTCCCTCCCTTTGCCCTTCCTTCCTTCCACACAAAACACAGGAGTTAATTCAGCGGGATTAAGAGATAGTTTTTTTCTGGCCTCCCAATCTTGTGGCATGCCAGCTTCCTTCAGGAATTCTCAGCCACACTTTCCTTCTTTCTTCCTGACAGAATCTCATGCTGTAGCCAAGGTTATCATGAACTTAACTGTGTAGCCCAGGCTGAGCTGGAACTCCCAGCAATCCTCCTGTCTCGGTTTCCTGACTGGTGGGATTATAGGTGTGAGCTACCATGTTTGCCTTGTTCTTGTATTTCTTAAAGCTCTCATGGGCAGCGCCTCACATCTTTAAAGGAACACAAACAGGCAAAGGAGATGAAGAGTAAAGTGGAGACTTCTCTGTTGCTTTATTCCGACCAATCTCCTGAGAAAACAGAGCACACAGAGGTGGTCCCGGGCAAGGCTGGAGGGATTCCACGGCCCTGAGCCCACTGTCTTCACGGCAGTGCCGTGGTTTTATTCTGTTTTATTCTGAGGTCCTAGGAGGTCACACTCAGGATCTGAAGAGTACTGGGCAAACATTGTACCCCTCACTGAGCTTTGAGGAACGAGCACTTGGGACGTTTTTGATGAAGCACACACACCAGCTGCCATCTTAGGGCAGTGACAGTCATGATGGCAGAACTGTGGCCTGTAGACATCTTATGCCCACAGCTCGTGTCACAGAACTCTGTCTTTGCCATAGAAATGGTCTGTGTTTTAATTGGTTATTCTAGAGAATGAACCTGAATGTCTGGATGACAGTATCATTTTGTCTAGTTTTACAAATTTGCAGCAAGAGGCGCTTTAATTTGCTGCCTACTATTGTACTTGGCACAAAATATGTGCCAAATAAAACTCTGATGGACCAGACAGTGCTCCTGTCTCCAAGCAATCAGCTCTCTATAAAGGTTGGACATTTCATGTCTTTCGGGGAAAGAGATAAGAAACTTTTCTTCAAGCAGTTTCATAAGTCATACAAAGCCACGTCTTTGCTTCAGGGACTAAAGATTTTTCCCCAAGATGGGCCTTCCGGTCAATAAACCATGATTCAGAGCAGTGCACTCGGGGCTCCAGGACGTTCAGGGGAACACGACGAACAAGCCGACTCCTGTCTTCCTTACCATTTCCTAGAGGTTTTTTTATTTTCTTTCATTTTTTTCCTTTCCTCTCCATGAAGGATATGCATGGAACTTCTCCATCTTTTAAAGGATGGACATGGAACACTTATTTAGTCTATGAAGACAGCGCCGGTTCATCCTGAGGCTGCCCTGCTGCCGCCTTAGGATGCTGCACCCAATGTGTTGATATCGGCAGACTGGCACCTGTTTGGCTTTGAAACAATTTGTTGAGAAAAATATATATATTTTTTAAATCTTCCCTGAGGTGTCAGGGCAGCTGCTCCCTCAGGGTCCCCTGCTCCCATCTTGCAGTGAGTGACCTTGGAGAGAAGCCTGCTCCTTACAGCTGCCTGGGGTCCTTCCCTCAGACTTCATGAGCCCCTCTTGCTTTGGCCTCATCTTCCCCTCCATCTGCTCCCATGGGCCTCTTCTGAGCACTTTTTCTTCCGCCTGTGGCTGTGCAAGGTGTGGTCCTGCACACGCTCCTGCATCCCAGAAGCCCTGCTCTGTGGTGTGTGGCAGCGACTCTTGGAACCATCACAATTTGCCCCTCGTGTTTTACAGGCAGTGCCATCGTCCTGTGGTTCTCTAAATTTCTGACACTGAGGCACAACGCTGTGGTTTGGACCCTTCGCAAACGGATCTGATCTGCTGCGACTCCTTGTCGTTGTCTTAAGTATTTTGTTTGTTTGTTGAGTCAGGGGGTCATGCAGCCCAGCGTTGTCTCTAACCCACAGGGTAGCTAAGGCTGGCCTTAAAATCCTAATCCTCCCACCTCTCAAGTATGTGCCATGTTGCCCAGTTCATTTTGTAATTCTTAAATACAACAGAAAAAAAAAAAAAAAAAAAAAAGCCCCCAAACCTCCCTAGCTCAAATGCTTCTGTAAGCAAACAAGACATGAAAGAATGTCTACAATTTTATGTTTTAACTTTTATGGGTGTTTTGTTTGTATGCATGTATGTCCATGTACAACATGTATGCAGTGCCCTTGGAGGCCAGAGGAGATATTGGGTCCTCTGGAACTGGAGTTATAGATGACTGTGAGCTGCCATGTGGATGTTGAGGACTGAGCCTGAGTCCTCTGGAAGAGCAGCAAATGCTTGTAACCGCTGAGCCATCCCTCCAGCCCCAGTTTGCCTTTCTTTCTTTAAGACAACATTTCATCTTAGGGCTGGGAATATGACTGAGCAGTATAGCACACTTGCCTACTGTGTGCTGAGTTTGAGCTCGGTCTCAGGACTGTAGAGAGGGTTCACTTTTCCAGGAGGGGCCGGCCTATAGTAATACGTGTTTATCCTATATAAATGTACTATCCCTACCCATATTAAAATTAATTTGACTTTTATTATTGTTCTCTATTCTCCTAACGGAAGTGTCTGGTTTATTTTATTTTTATCATTTCACCTATGCACACAAACCAGTTGTGAGTAAACTTTCTTGTGGATATGGTTATGTCACGATACATATATCTCCCTATGGTTACATCACAATACATGCATCTCCCTATGGTTATGTCACAATACATGTATCTCTCTATGGTTATGTCACAATACATGTATCTCTCTATGGTTATGTCACGATACATGTATCTCTCTATGGTTACGTCACAATACACGTATCTCTCTATGGGTACGTCACAATACACGTATCTCTCTATGGTTACGTCACAATACACGTATCTCCCTATGGTTACGTCACAATACATGCATCTCCCTATGGTTACGTCACGATACATGTATCTCCCTATGGTTACGTCACGATACATGTATCTCCCTATGGTTACGTCACAATACACGTATCTCCCTATGGTTACGTCACAATACATGCATCTCTCTATGGTTACGTCACAATACATGTATCTCCCTATGTTTACGTCACAATACATGTATCTCTCTATGGGTACGTCACAATACATGTATCTCTCTATGGTTACGTCACAATGCATGTATCTCCCTATGGTTATATCACAATATATGAATCTATGGTTTTGTCACAATACATGTATCTTTCTTAAACCATTAACAAAATATAGAGCTAAAGGTAAATATAAATTGAGAGGATTTCTCGATCTTTTGTGCTTTTTCTGAGCTAGTCTTCCAGTGTAGTGTGGATGGATGCTTAAGAGATTTGGATGTTGAGGGGCTTGTACCTGCTGTGGGCTCAGCAACACCAGCTGCAGAATGAGGCCGAGGTTGCTAACAGCCATTCTCCAAGGGACAGTGCTTGGGACTCCTCTGTGTCTCTCCCTTCTCTTCGGCAAGTTCAGTCATCTAAAGATGGTCGCCGCTGTGAGCTGTCTATCACCTGTTGTGATTCTATCAGCTCTGGACAGACCCATGGAGACTGGTTTATCAAGTGCCCATGGAAAGTGGCTGGCAAATGCTTAGGCTTTTCTCTCTCAGTTCTGTGTCTGCCCTCTGTGAGTGCCCTCCCTCAGGGGCTCTTTTAGGCCCAGTCACTTTTCACAAGAGCCCTGCTCTGGAAATGTTATGTGAGGAACATGGATTTTCTTCTCACACGAAAGGGATCTGGCCCCAGAGATGCTGTTTGGTAACTTACTGACACAGAGGTGGCATTGCTTCCCCTGGCCAGCCTTTCTGTGAGGGGGAAAAGATTATCCCTATCCCATAATGCTCCCGGAGCCATAGGAGTGAGGCAGGCCCTGCCAAAGCCTTCTCCTCTGCAGATAGACTCTTCCTTTCCTGGTGCTCCCACGGTACCTGGCTCTCCTTCCTTCATGTACCCTCACTGGAAGTCCCACTCTGGTATCAGCATCAGAAGCCTGGCTTCCTAGACAATACTGTGATTTCCAGTATGCCATTTCCTCTGTGAAGCGCTGCCTTAGGACAACTTAGGGTCCCTGGGTCCATCGACAGCTCTCAGAACTCTGGCTGGGAACTGCAGCTTCCGCTTCTAGATTGGGCAGATCCTAACGGTCAGATGCTCACACAGTCCCTCCTTAACACTCAACTTCTTACTTACGGATGTTAGGCTGTGGAGATCAAGTGTCTGGGCAGTGTGAGGCACCACTGCGGGCAGGGTGTGGAATCCCCAGTTCAGAAGTGTTCCTGTGTGGAGAGCTATGCATCTCAGAGCTGGCAAGTGGCACGCCTCTTAGCAGAGGGCTTGGACTTTAGTCTTCTTAAATTCCCAAGAACTTTACATTTCAAAAACCTACAGCAGGGGCTCCGTCAGTGTTGCAAAGGGCCTTTATATTCCTATGGAATTGGTTTGACACTGGTTATTTCATGTATTATGCATAAATTCTAGAAAGAAAAACATCTGAATAGCTACAGGCTGCCAAAATTCTGTTCTGTCTAATCTGCTAAAAATCACAAAATTAGTCCCTCTGATGATAGCGCAAGTTTATCTTAGAACAGGAGTTAGAGCAACCGGCTTGGAAAGAGTCTCAGGGATTAGCTTTAGATTTTTAAAAAGTATCTTACAATCTCTTTCATCAAAAGCAATACAGTTGGCTGGATACAGTAGCATGGTCCTGCGGTCCTGGCTACTTGGGAGGTTAAGCCGGGAAAATGGCTCACAGCCAGGAATTTGAGACCAGCCTGGGCAACACAGAAAAACCCTAACTCAAGCTCCCCCCACCCCCCAACCCAACTGCTGACTAGAGATTCTGGCTACTGATCTAAGAGATGTAATCTCAGCTTAAGCAGATAGCTTTAAAAAAGGAAACTACATGCAGTAAAGTGGACGCTCTGTGTATATTGCTTTAGATATAGGCAGAGATGCACACTGTACATAGGTGTCTGTGTACGCACGTAACCAGGCACATGTGCACATAGATATGTGTGCATGACCATGGCCACAGCCATTGCCCATGCGCTTGGCCGTGTGAGGTTAGTTTTGAAGGACAGACGTGTTCTTTCAGCCATCGCTCACTGTCCTTCCCGCTAAGCCACCTCAGCTTCCACCGCTACATCTGATGCCTGGTCAGCTCAAACAAGCTGTGGAGATCTGTCGCCCTTGTGTCTGTCTCATGCCGGCTCCCTGTGTAAGGCACTCCTTTGCCCTGAGGCACCTCCCAAGCAGAATAAAAGCAGCAAAGAGTTTAAAAGCCATCCTTTACCAAGTCAAGTTCCACTCCCCCGAAGCTCGAGCAGCCTGGGTAACATAGCTCTCCCATCACCTTACGTTCATCTTTGCAGTGATATTTAGTGTTTAATGTGCTTACATTTTTTTCTGTCCACTTCGAATGGGGGGTTTTCTTTTTTCTTTATATTTTTCCTAATTTCATTCCCATCTACCCCCAAACTTGCCCAAGTAAAGTTTTTTTCCTTCTTGGGAGTTTCTAGAGAGCTCCTCACCTTGGTCTTCTGTTAAAGTGTGGTCTCTGCTGCTGTTTCAGGGGCTGCACAGTTGCTATGGGAAAAACTCCTGTTCTTATGCCTGCATCTGTCATTTCAGGACAGGCATCTGAGCACCTACCCCGTCTGTCAGGAATACCTGTTTTCTGCCTTCCACTATAAAAGCTGAGACATCCAGTCCCACTGTTCCCACCCACCTTTGCAGCTGATACCCAAACTTTGAATCAGAAACTACAGGTCCACCTAGAATCTGTGGTAGTGGTGGCAACATTCTCTTCTGAGGGTTGTGCTCAGTGTGGGGTTCTGCCATGGGATAGAGCCTGCATCTCCACGGTCCACTGCATAAATCAGTGGATTTCTACTTAAAAGCTGTCAAGGTCTCGGTAGCTTGCAACCAAATCTTCCCACTCTGGCCACCCGGTGGCCTGGAGCCCTGCTGTGGACTCCGACTTTGCCTCTGATCCTGTCTGATTAACCTTAGCTGAATCAGATAAATGCCCAGATCTTTGTTTGAGATGCTGCTGGTGTCTCTCATCTCTGGTTTGCTCACTGGAGGTGAGGGGCTGCTTCTGAACACCCCTGGCTGCCGGCCCATAGCAGGGCGAGCAATCCTGTTCTCCACATTCTGGGGTCTGCCCCTCTTTTATGCTAGCAGCTCCTGCTCTCTGCAGCTCCTGCTCTCTGCTGCCCTGCTGGCCAGCTACTGCTTACTAACGCTGCTGCTTGCATCTTGACAGGAGTGAAAATGCTCTTTGTTCTCTGTTTACTGATCTGATTGAAGGGAAAAGGCTTTAGGCACCAGTGAGCTTCGGGTTTTCCCTGGTGATGTTGACTCAGTCGGGAGAGCTCCTTAGCAGAGAACTGAAAAGTCATAAATTGTGGCCTTTGGCCTGGAGGTGAGGTTTAAAGAGACCAGCATGGCCGCAGGCTTGATGTGTGGGTCTATCAGAACCACTAATGTAAAGGAGGTTTCAGGACCATGAGAGGCATACCCAGAACTCTTATTATCTCTAAAGAAAATAGGGAAGGGTGGGTCAGGAGCTTGTCATCCTTATCCAAACCCCCAAATGGAGCTAACCCCACACGGTGGGGTAATGACCTCTGACCTACACCCCGACTTTTGCCACTTGAAGATAAAATGGCTAAACAGTCATTTTACCACCTGATAGCTCACTCTGGTTCAGGAGATGGTTTCCTTCTGGCTTGACTTGCCAGTGTTTTGGAGTGTGTGTGTGTGTGTGTGTGTGTGTGTGTGTGTGTGTGTGTGTGTGTGTGTGTGTGTGTGTGGTGTTAGCATCTTGTGGATACCCTTTACTGCATCTTCTAGGAGCAACTGCGAACAGGTATCATTGCTCGTTTGCTTTTGATGACAGGCATGTTCAAGCCACTTACTCACTAGTGAGACAGAGGACGGATTTGATCACAGGTCTGCTGTGTACCACTGGGCTACACAGAATAAAGCATCGTTGATCACAAAAACCCACATCTCTCACCTCAAAGGGGATACGAGAGAGTTTATTTGGGAGCCAAATGTGAGTGAGGGTGGCCTAGGAACACAGACTTAGATTACCCCAAATTCCATGTTCCAACGAGGTAGCAATTTCATAAACTTTTTATGATAACAGAACAAAGAAAAGTCATGAATCAAGACACTTTCTGAATTCACTGGTGGCTGGTGGATCCAGAAGGCAGGTGGTAGCAGTAGGGTGGGAGAACCCTGTCAGAGGCCTCAGATGCTGCCTGGCACCATCCTCAGCTCTTTGGTTGGTGAAAAATCTACAGTTTTACTATACATTTCAAAAGTCTTTTTAAGAATCTGTTTAAGTCCAGCTTTATCTGTTGGTAACAGGGTGTTTGATCTGATACAAAGCGGGCAGGCGAATGGCTGTTTACTAGGCTGAAGATGGGCAAGCTAGATTGTAATGAGGCTCTGGGCCTTCAGTGTCCCAACACCTCTGGTGACCACAGTTTTAATGAGCCAGTCGTCCTCCGAGGTGCAGCTGCTTCCGAGGGATTCTCATTCACAGTAGGCAACAGGTTTATCTGGGAAATATTTCTACTGAGCAAACGTGGAACACTGCTAAAATAACTGATAGCTAAACGGTACAATACAAGTCATAAAAGGAAGATGTGTTTAGATACAGGAGTATCTGTCAGCTGGACAGCGGAGGGTGGTACCCAGTGGAGGGTGGCTGGACCCTCCCACTGGGCCTGTAATGTTCTGAGGAGGAACAAGATAAGTGAGATCTTTCCAGGAGATGTGTTGCATCCTGAGCATTGAAAGCCAGAAGAGAGGATGAGTGTGGCCATGCCCACAGGGGAAGGAACTGCTGGATGGGTGGGCCATCATGTGGTGCAAGGTTCCAGGGTGGAGGGCTTGTGCGTGAACCAGGCCACTGACACGGTTCTAGCGCATAACAGGAAGACCGCTGTGCCTACTGGTCTTCACTCTCTTGTTTTCTTTTCTTCAGACACCCTGGAGCCCACTTACCAGCAGCTCCAGAAAATGAAACTGGACAAGAGTCCCTTTGTGGTCGTGTCTGTGGTTGGGCAGGAACTCCTGACAGCCGGCCACCACGGGGCCTCCGTGGTTGTCTTAGAAGCTGCTCTGAAGATTGGCACTTGCAGCCTCAAACTGAGAGGCTCTGTCTTCTCCGCCCTGAGCAGTGCACATTGGTCTCTTGGGAACACAGAGAAGAGCACTGGGTACATGCAGCAAGACTTGGACGTAGCCAAGACCTTAGGTATGTGTCCCGCCCACATGTCAGCTGCATGCCCTGATTTCGACAGGACCGACACATGCAACAGAACATTTAGCTTTAGGGCCTCAGGTCTTGAGGATTTTTTTTACAATAAGGGTCCAAGGCTCCAGGGAGGCCTTGCAATGTGATTAGCATGTTCATAACCTTCCTGGGGGTGGGGGGTCCGGCTCAGAGTTTTAAGACCCCAAGTGCTGGTTCTGTGGGTAACTCAACTTCATTTTAATTTTGGCCTCTGTGAGAATACTCCAAGGTTTGTCAAAGAGCACAGCACATGTGGTAGACCACGCTGAGAGACTAAAGCAAGTGTATCTCTGTGAGTTCCAGGCCAGCCAGAGATGTATAGTGAGAATCTGTCTCAAACAAAACAAAGGAGAAGTGGAGGGAGGGGTGGGCACAGCATAGTGTTGAGGTTCAGAACCTGCATTGGGAGCCAGATGATGGTGTGATGTCTCAGCCACCTGCTAGCTGGGGGCTTGGGACTTTGTTTCTTGCTGTTTCGGAGGCAGGGTCTCAGTATGTAGCCCAGGCCAGCCTTTATCCTTTGAGCTTCCTGCCTCCTTGCAGAGGAGAAGAGAAGGCATGGCAGTGACTTGTGGCCATCACTGTACTGATTATCCAGGGACTTTCAGGTTACAGGAAGGAGGGCTGTGGGGATCTGCCATCAGATACTCATAGAGAAGTGATGTATGAGAGGAGGCTGGAGTCAAATGGCTGAACCAGCAAGCTGATAATTGCTCAGAACCAAAGGTCATCTGCAAAGTGAGGAGGAGACTCCCAGCAGCAGCTGGTTTGTGTCGCAGTCTGCACCCTCCCGTCCGAGACCCCTCTGCCCCCCTGCCCCCCGTGCATGTGTGTGTTACAGCAATAACATTTGTCCACAGAGTTAGGTTCTAGGATCTTATCTCCCTGTATAGAGTCTAAAGGAAAGTAACTGAAATCCTAGCTAGTAAATTTGTGGCTTTGAAGAGAACCATATATGTTATAAATAATGCTGTAACTTAGACACTTTTTCTCCTTAAATCCAAATCAGGTGACCAGACAGGAGAATGCCGAGCTCATGGGAATCTGGGCTCTGCATTCTTTTCCAAGGGGAATTACCGAGAGGCCCTGACAAACCACAGGCATCAGCTGGTGCTCGCCATGAAGCTCAAGGATCGGGAGGTATGAAACTCACTCGCAAACCAAACTCCGTTTTCAGAGATCTGTGCAGGAAGCGCCTGGGGTGCCTTAACATCCTTGGAAGTTCATAGTCATTGGGCCCCTCATGCCCGACCGGGTATTGAATGTCTATTGCATAGTTCTTGAGTACATGCAGAGAGAGAAGGTCTTGTCTCTGACCTCGGGAGCAAGCAGCCTGCTCAGGTGTGTCGTTCTAAGTCCCTTCGAGTGTGTCATGAAACTCACAGGCAAACTAGCAGGGAACTGTATCTGGTGACACGCTAGCTCACACGAGCTTTGTTTGTGATCTAGTGTTACGACTGTCCCTCCTTCATTTTGTTTCTTTGTTTTCGAGAAGCCAGTTGAGTTTACGGGGAGAGCCAAATGTCACAGTGAAGACCGTCCTTGCAGTGTCAACTGTAACTTTCTTTGAAAGTTGATATCCAGCATGGGTGGCACAGTGAGAAAGCCTTCCTGTCTGCTCCTGGGCACAGGGTAGACTTGAGTTTCAGGTGCACCTAGCCCCTAGTCACAACTGCACTTCCTGGCTGTGGGGCCACCTTCCTTTCCTCTGTTCTACTCAGGGCATGGTGACTGATCTTTACTCTCCTGCTTTATGGCTGCACAGTTGTGTAGGGTCCTGTATATCCTACATGACACACTGGGGTAGTGTCTGGAATTCCATGGCTGCCTTCCATGAAGAAGGTTATAAGTTATGGCTTTTATCATATTAATAGACATGATAGAAAAGGGCCAAAGCAGGGAGAGGGACACGTTTATAAGTCGGTCCATATGTTCAGTTATTTTTGCCTGTTGGACATTTACAATGGGACGTTATTACAGTTATATCATTTAAGCAACCCAGCAACTTCAGGTTTCTGGGGCATCATCGGGCACCGATGCTAGAAAGAACTCGGAGTTTTAAAAACAGCATTTGAAAATATCGGACATGCAGAGGGAGAGCCTGTAGTCCCAGCTCCTTGGCAAGATGGAGCAGGAGAATCAATCCAGTTAGAAGCAAGAGACTGTCCTGGACAGCTCAGTGAAACCCTGTACCACGTGGGAGGGAATCTGTCTCTGAGGCAGCTCAGGAGGGAACGGCCAAGGCTGACGGCCGGAGTTTCATCCCTCAGACCCCTTGGTAGAAGGAGAAAAACCTACTGCCCCTCTCCCCCAAGTTATCCTCTGATGTCCGACACATACACCCACTGGTAAACAAATTTCAAAAATAAATGTTTTGAAAGGAAGGAAAAGCAGATACCTTTACCCCCACCTCCCCCAAGCAAGTAGCATTGCTGAAAACTTTGAACCAGGCTGGAGCACATGAAGACTGTATTTCATTTCATTTTGTTTTTATTTTAAGGAAACGTGAGAGGGCCGGGTTTAAAGAGGTATTCGCCGCTGTGCGTGGCCGGCCAGTTCACTCTCTTAGGAAGGTGTTTGGACACTCTCAGTGCTTGCATCCTCCCCTGCTTATCAACAGTTCCGAAAGCCCAGATGGTTTTACTTTTTATTATTCCTCGTTTATTTTGAGACTGGGGCTCACTTTGTAGACATAGCCCTGGTTAGACTAGAACTCTGTATAGATCACACTAGACTCTTGTCCTGCCCCATCGCCCCTGAGAGCCAGGGTTACAGAAAAGCATGTGCCACAACTCCCAGTGGACAACGGGGCTTGCAAAGACAAGCGTACCAATGGCATTAAGAAGTAAGAGCTGGCCAGGTGCTGAGGGCTGGACAACTGCCTGCAAATATGCCAAGACCTTCATTAACCCGTTCCCTCTCACCTGTGAGGTGTCTGCATTAGCCCAGCTCTGGAAGGGTGGAGACTGCTCACTGTGGTGCAGCCATCCCATGGGTCTCCTTGGTGCTGTGGTTTTCTGTCTCTGGGATTATAGTGCGTGAGCTGTCAATGTGCAGTATGTTCTTAAGAAATGATATGAAAGCAGAGGGGTCCCTGCATGACACCAGTGCTTGGTCCCTGACCGTGTAGTGGCCACCTGCACAGGCACTTGCCACCTTCCTGGTCCTTGGCATGTCCACTGCTGTAGGAGCTCAGGCCTGCCCATCGAGAAGCCCACAGCCAGCCTATCTGCAGAAGACAAGGCTAGCTTTAAACACATTTCCTCCTGTCTCCCCGCGGGAGGAAGGAGTGCACTGAGCCGCCACGGTGCTTGTAGAGCCTTCCGCCATCCTTCATTTCCCCTCCGCCAGGAACAGAACCTGGCCTCTCACTGAGCGGCGCTGCTCGGACACTGTATCCTCTTCCAAGTAGAGCCCCATCATCCGCTTCCCTCAGAGTTGGCAGTGTCCTTTTCTGGTTTGAACTAATGCTTTGTAGCCGCTTGCTACAGGTCCAGACTCCTGCTTGATGTCACTCGAGAGTTTGCCTTCCGTTTCCGGGCTAGTGCGGAGCTGTGTGTCTCTCTCGTTTGCCTCTGGGGTTTTAGGATAGCTTCCGTGTTCTTGAAATGTACTATTAGATTCTTGGCACCTCTCTGAATTTTTGGCTCATAGCTCAGCTTCTGTATCTGACACATTGTAGTGCTCACTAATTCTTTCTTTCCTTTTGGTAAAAACATTTGAGATGGACTTTCTCAGCAAACCTCAGATATACAGTATGGCAGCCCTGACTGTAGTTTCCTGTTGCAGCCAAGAACTCTGGGTTTGTTGATCCACGTGACTGCCCGTGCTCCCTTCCTGCTTCATCTCCTCAGTGGTGGGCGCCATGCCGTCTCTATGCCTCCATTGGCCTGACGTCCAGGCTCCGGTCTGAGCGAGGTCATACAGTGCTTTCCTCGTGGGTTATTTCAGTTGATAAAACACTCAGACCTGCTGTCGTTCCCTGCTGTAAATTTGACACTTGGGTTGTTCCCGTATCATGGATGCTGTGAACAAACACAGCGTCTCTCGTAGCTTCTCCTCCTCTTCGCATGATGTTAGGGAGTGACCCCAGTACCCCAGTTCCCCAGTACCCTAGTACCTAGTGCATGCTAGATAAGTATTCTAATGCTGAGCACTCTGCCCAGCCCACTCTGAATCTTTTAAGGATTTTTTTTTCTTCTTTTTTAGTACTACTGTTTACCTTATGTGTGATAAACTAAGTGTCTTTATTCCAATGTTGTTGGAAACTGCCAAGTGATAAGCCTGGGGTTCACTGTGCCAGAACTTAGAGGAATAGGCCAATGGCGTATGCTTTGTTTAGGCTCCAAGTTCTAGTGGGCGCGTCTGGGATTCTTAGGTGTGCAGCAACTCCCGAAGCCCCAGGCACAGGCGGGGCTCTGTGTGAGCATGTGCACGCAGTTTCTCCCCCAGGTGTTTAGTACGCTGAGATGTGAGGGCGCTGCTTAGCAACCAGCAGTGAGCGCGGTCTTAATCGATGCCACGGTGCTGTGAGTTAGGACAGGGACTGGTCAGACTCAAGGCATCTTCAGGAATCGGCTAAGATGCTGGACTATCTCTTGCGTTATGCTGACATGATAAGAGTTTATTTCTTTAAAGATAATATTTGTTTTGAACAATTATGTAGGAATTCAGGGAGGTAACCAGGCTTTTGCCCACTGTACTGTTGCCATTTCGGACTCTGTTAGCCATGTGCAGTTTTATTTGTGTCGATTCAAATCAAAGCTGACATCCTTTTGTAAGATTGTTTTTTAGCCTTTTCCACTTATCTTTTTCTCCTGAAGCTAAAATCTTCTTCATAATTATTTGACTCTCCTGCTCCTCTCACCGTTCCATGTTTAGGGGTTGCAGGTGTTTAGGAATTATAGAACGTGAGACTGTACCACGGAAGCTAAGCTGGTAAAAGCTTGGTTATGTCTTATCTTTTCCTTGGGCTATATTACAAGACACGAGCTTGTCTGGGGAAAGCTTGTCAAATCTTCTAGCACTCAGGCAAATCGTTCTCAAGACTGTGTCTGTCCTAGTCCCACCAACAACGGGGCCTGGGCTTTGCTTCCTCACACACACCAACGTGAGGCATTAATATTAGAATGTAGGACTCAGCTGCGTACGTTAAAAAAGTAGCGTCCTGTAAGTGTTTTTTCTGGAGACAGGGTCTCACTATGCAGCCCTGCTGACTGGAGCTTGCCTTGTAGACTAGGCTGGCCTTGAACTCACAGAGCTTTCCCAGCTTCTGCCTTGGTTGCTGTGTCAAGGGTGTGCCATTCAGTTTGTATGGCTTTGGTCAGTTGGGTGAATTGGTTTTGATCTGTATACAACCTTATTTTAACTTCACTCTCTGGAGACAACAAGGTCTCACTCTGTGGCTCAGGCTGGCCTGGAGCTCACATCTGTAACCTATGCTGCCCTGGATCTTGTGATTTCCCTGCCTTGGTGTCCCAAGTGCTGGGATTACAGGTGTGTGCCTCCGGGTCTGGTTCCTGTCTGAATCTCTGTCTCCTATATGAGTTTTGGATGTTTTGTAAGGGCTGGAGTGTCTATCATCCCACTGCGTCTGGAAACTGTGTTAAGTATTGTTAGCAGGTGATGAGCTCACACCTGCTGCCATGAGCTTCCACTTGCGCTCCTTTGGAAGATGTCTGTGTCTACTCCACTCCGCCTGCCGGTGTGCTTCAAGATCACTTGTTACATTCTGGAGAGTCTTCCCTTTGGGGTTCTGTTTGGGCTCTGTACATGCTAAGCGTGGGAAACGATATCTTTACTGTAGGGAGTCGCCCATGCAAGAGCCTGCTCTGTTCCTTCATTTATTCTTCATACTTCTTGCTTACATACATTGAGATAGGTTTTCCTGCACCCTCATTGAGCCCATGGATGTGGTGCGCTGCCCCCTGTGCTGTCTGGCGTACCCGCACAGGAAAAGGTTGACTCTGAAATCATAGTTGGCCCAGTGTTATTTTCTCATTGCAGTTTTATCGGGCCATGACTTTGGTTGGTCCTTTGAGTTCTTCAGTAATGCAGACCTCCTCCAGGTGATGGTAATTTGTCATACGGCTTGGGCAACTTCTACCCTTGACTGTCCCACTGAGTAAAAGTTGAAGTGCTCTGAGTGGTGGCCACACCACACCTGCCAGCATCAAAAGCTCAGCGTGGGATCTGCGCTCTGTTTGATGTTTTTTGTGGCTCATGCTTCTGTGGGTGACTGCGCTCTGTGGGCACCTGTGCTGGGACATGCCTCTCTTCAACACCTCTTCCTGTTGGTCTCCTTTGCTCCTCCCTAGACAGTTTGTTTCTACATCCATGCCACATACACCATGACTCCGTGTATCTGTGTAAAGTCGCTAAGGGCTACATTTGAGAGAAAACGTGATAATTCAGTCAATAGGGTCATCTCCACTTGTGCCAATTTTCTTGCAAAGGCCACATTGTCTTTACCTATTCCCCTGTGGATGGACACCTACATAGTCCCATAACTTGGCTGTCAGAATGTATCCTTTTTAATGTGTCATTGTCTCTGTGGCATTTAGTTGCATATCATATGTACTGTTGCATAATTTTTATATTGGAATAACGCCCTCTGAAGCGAAGGTGACCCCTGTAAACACTGGGGACAGTGGAGATAACGCACTGCATCCTACCTCGCGCATCTGAGCTCTGGGAAACTTCAGGATTTTACCAAACCTTAAGATGGCAACCTGAAACCCATTCATCTGCTCACCTTTAGAAGCAATGGGGTTTCCTTTGATGCAATTACTCTCAGATTCCTAATAGGGGAGGTGATACCTTCGCCACAGGATTTTTCATTGAGAGTAACCTTCTGTCTCCTTTAATGGCTTCAAAATTAATTTCAGGTGCCCACAGAGACCTTCCTGTGAGTGAATATTAATTGTCAGGAGGGTCCATAAATTACATTATATTAAATGTTCTCGAGTCAGGAAATCTGATATGCAAATGCACAAGTGCCTCCAAAGGTCCTCCCGGCCTCATTTCTCCCGGGCACTGTGTTTCTCTACCCATCCGATCTGCCCCCCAGGACCCCACTTTGGCTCACTGCACCTGCCTCAGACATCAGCCTCTGCCTGCTGCTGAGCTGCTCTTGGCTTTTCGCCGAGGCCACCTCCCCGTCGTGCTCGTGACTCTTTTGGTGACTGGATTCTCTTATTTCTGTAGTAGGAATCTGTCTCTCCCCATCCCCTCTCCTGCTGTACTTCCTGTAGCCCTGAACTGAAGTGAGGTGCCTCCTCTCCTCATGTTCATTCCCTTTAACAGAAACCTACAAGTTGAGAAGAAGGGGCCTTCACTTTGGGGTCTGTTAACATGGCCCAAGCTACGGAAATGGTTGAGTAAGTGTTTAGGTGTCCCACAACCTTGAACTTGAATGCCGCCTCTGTCGATAATTGCTGTGGTGGCTCTGAGACAGCCTAACTCCTTATGTGGACGGATGGTCATTTGAGTTGTTTCGTTTTCTGGTTGCTTATCAGCTTTTCTTGGAATCTTCTGGTGACCATCAACACTTGTTTCTGAGGTCTTTGCTGACACGTGTGTAGAATGATAGATTTTTGCTAGTTATCTGAAGTGGTCGTAATGAGGCATGTCATCAGCAATTTAAGGGATTCTTAAACTCCAACAAAAACCAGTTAAAAGGTAAAAATGGGTAGGGGACACAGGCGTCTGAGCAAGTAGCTTTGAGTACTGTCACGTGTAGGCAGTATGCTGTCGTGAAGATTAAATGTTATCTCATAGAAACTGCCTTCAGAGTACAGAGCTTGCAGCTCCGGACTCTGAAAGGATTCTGCGGATGTCCTTGGTGTTATTGGGGTCATTGTTTCCTCCTGGCTTTGTCATCTGTGTGTGCACTGTATGTAACTGTGGAATAGCAGTGCCTACGTTAGGGTAACATGGCTTTGTCTCAAATATTTAAGTGTAGTGGGCGCTGTTGGGAAGAGGCGTTTTCCTTTTGCCAGGTGGCTTTGTGTATGTGTCTCATGTCACACTGGAGTCCTGTTTTAAGTTTACCCTGATTCTGGTTTCTTCTCTGTCCCACCATTTCTTACACACTTTTTTCACTCGCCCTTCTGAAATTTAGTTCAGACCGTGAAATTACCTGTTCAAAAGCTTTGCTAACCCCAGTTGCCTCTGGGGGAGTCCGAATACCTTCATAACCATCCCCACGACTTGTGACTGTTCTCCGTGTAGTCCCTTGGGTCCACTTGCCATAAGTTTCGTCCTCCTGAATATCAGATCATTCTGGCTCCCCTGTGTGGAAACCCCACTTTTGATCCTGTTAAGTTTGGCCGACCATCTCTGGCTCACCAACACTCTTTCTCCGTTCTCACTGTTTCTGTCTGACATCATATGAACTGCTGATGAGGTCCAATTTATTGGTGGCTTTGTGGCCTGCTTCCGGAAATGCGTGTGTCTCTCAGGGTCACACTTAACCTTTCAGTGTCTGCACTTAGCCCTGTGGCTGTGGTTGGTCAGGGGCAGAGAACAAAGTCAGGTTTCTTCCCCCTGGATCCAGCATTCGAGCCCCTGCAGTGCGTGCTGCCTTCCCCATACGTCCTTCTGTCGTCATGCAAACAACATAGAGCTTATGAGTCTCATCTCTGACACGGCCATTCTTATGGCTTTGTTGTAGGCTGAGGTTGTGCCAGCATCCTGGTCTTTCTCTCCTACATGTGGATGTGATGTATTTCTGAACCAGCTTGTCAGCCCGCTTTCTCTAGACATGCAACTGCAGCTATGATTAGAATAGATCGTGGCTTTATATATTTATTGGACAGTGGGGCTATAGCCCATTTAAATATAAATGGGCTATAGCATTTAAATATAACTGTGTATATATAAAATACGTAGTTGTGTATTTTTCTTTTTTTCAGTTTTAATGCCAAGAAAATATTTTTGTAGTTTGTTTTGCAGTTCTCATTTGTATGTATTTATGTGCATTTCTGGGATATGGTAGGACATGAAGTAGTCAGTAATTCTGTCTCCATGCATATTGTCTTTTTTTTTTTTTTTTTAGTTTTATTTCTTTTTTAATTATGTGCATGTGTCTGCATGGGAGGTTGTGCACGTGCATGCAGTACCTTTGGAGTGAGGATGTCCGATTCCCCGGAGCTAGGATTACACAGTTGTGAGTGGCCTGTCATGGATGCTGAGAACCCAACGTAGGTTCTCGGCAAGAGCAGCATGTACTCCTTAAGCCGAGCCATCCCGCCAGCCCCAGATATTATCATTTCTATGTATTGAGAACCTCAGCTTCTTTTCCTCTGCCATCACACTGGAAGCAGGATGCTTGCTCTGTGCACTGTGGAGCACTGGGGCTTATTCCTGTTGTCTCAGTGGTGTGCAGCCTTTCTCTGCCCCCCTCCTTTCCTACCTGTTCTGAGACCACGATTCTACAGTGTTTTGCTGCAGTGGACGACCTGCCATGCTTGTTTTCCCTTGGCTGTTGTGTTCCATCTAACAAAATGTCCTTCAGCTCCATCCACGTGGCACAGGTAATGGGATTTCACACTCTATGGCTGTGTCTATCTACCATTAGAAAAATCTGTTGATTGACAGACATCTTGGGCTGTTGTTAACAGTGCTGAAGGGGACTCAGGCATCCAGGCATCTCCTGAGCCATTGAGATCATTTCACTTCATATAAACCAGTAAAGGAATTTTAATTTTTCGAGGCATCTTATGTGTTTTGCACAGTGCAGTTTGACTTGAATGCTCGGCAGCACTGTGCCAGGTGTTCTTGTGTCTTTGATAATCGCTGTGAAGAGACATCATGGCCACGGTGACACAGAAAAGAAGGTCTCTCAGTCCGTTCAGCTTTCTTGACTGCAGCGAGCTTCTCCATCTCTGGCTCCACTCCCTGTTAGCAGCTCTCCTGGGCAGGCATCCCATGGCTCTGGCATGGGTCTCCCAGGTAATCCAGGCTTCAGTTTCACAGCTTCAGGCAGTGGTTTCTCTGGGTCTCTGTGCAAGGACACCCTGGCACATGCCTGGCCCGGCAGCTTTCCTTAGCCGTGGAGGGAGATTCCACAAGCCCTTTCTTGTACCCTTTACTCTAAAACCAGAGCCCCATGGCCGAAGCCACCGATCCCCTGCTTGCTTGGGCTGGGCCTGGGCCCCCCTGCAGATCCATTCGCATCAGCTTCCTGGGTTTGCTGACTTTCTTCACTGTTGAAGCTTCCCTTTAATTTTGCTTTTCAGGAATGAGTCGTAGGCTTAGCTGGGTGGGGTGCTGGGTGGGGTGCTGCCCTGAGGTCACCACTCCCTTCATTCCGTTTAACCTCAGGCTTCTCGTTAGACGTTTTGTCTCCTCGAGCACCGGACTTAGCTACTTTACACCTTCGGATGCTCCCTTTCTCTTCAAACTGTACATTTTTCATTTTTCCTTGCTCAGCTTGCTCCTTTTCATTACAGATCTTCGTGGGAGCGACCACTAATAACCAAGCAACAGAATCAATACTGGGCTGCTCTGAAATCCCCTGCACCAACACTGTTAATCCAAAACCTCTATAATTTAGCCTCAGGCATATTTTTCAGACAAGGGCCAAAAAGCAAGCGCATTACTCATCAAAATGTCACGAGAACGGTCTCTCAGCCACTTACGAATACTCTTCTCCTCTGAAATGTCTTGAGCTGGGCCCCACATCTCAAATTGCCCTCAGCACTGTCTCCCATATGACTGCTCGCATGGCCTTTTAAGCTCCACTTAGGGCTTTCAACCGCTTTCCTAATCTAAAGTCCGAGTGTCCACACCCTCCAAACAAGCAGCCTGTCTCAGCATCACGCTGCTCCTTGGTACCAACTGTCGTCTGAGTCATTGTTCTAGTGTTGTGAAGAGACACCATGACCAGGGCAGTTTTTATAAAAGAAAGCATTTAGTTGGGGCTTGCGTACAGTGTCAGAGGTCATGATAGTGGGAAGCATGGTGGTACAGGTAGACTGTGCGCTGCAGAGGGACTGAGAGCTCCACATCTGGATCTACAGGGAGAAGGAAGAGGGAGAGACACTGGGCCTGGCTTGAGCCTTTGAAACCCCAAAGCCCACCCCCAGTGCCCCACTTCCTCCAACAAAGCCACACCCACTCCAACAAGGCCACACCTCCTAATAGTGCCACTCCCTAAGCATTCAAATATATGAGCCTTGGGAGGCCATTCTTTTGTCTTGTCTTGGATTTTTTGTTTTGTGTTTTTTGTTTTTTTTTTGTTTTTTTTTTTTGTTTGTTTGTTTGTTTGTTTTTTGAGACAGGGTTTCTCCACATGTCCATGGCTGTCCTGAAACTTGCTCTGTAGATCAGGCTGGCCTCCAACTCAGAGATTCACCTGTCTTTACCTCCAGAGGGCTGGGATTAAAGGTATGTACTACTACCACCCAGCTAATGGGGGCCATTTTTACTCAGAGCACCATACATTTCTAATACATCTGTGGTATCAAAATACTCGCTGCTCTTGAAGAGGACCCTAGTTCAATTCCCAGCACCTACATGGTAGCTGTTTATCTCCAGTCCCAGGGAATCTGATGCTTCTCTTCAGTCTGCTCAGGCACTTGCATGTATGTGGTGTGTGAATGCATGCATATATACATATATACATACATAATACAGATATAAACACATAAATGTGAGATAAAATACATACATCTTAAAAACATGCACATATTTAGGGATGGGGAAGAGGACTTGTGAATCCCACGCTAGGTGGGGAGCTGTTGATAGTTAACGGTTTCTGGATAGGGAGAGTCAGTTTTCTTTCCTTTTTAAAATTTATTTATGCGTGCGTGTGTGTGTGTGTGTGTGTGTGTGTGTGTGTGTGTGTGTGTGTGTTCCCATGGAGGTCAGGAGAGGGTGTTAGGTGCTGTAGAACTGGAGTTAGAGGCAACATGAGCCACTTGGGTAGTTCTGGCTGCCATTGGAAACTGAACTCAGGTCCTCGGGGAGAACAAGAAGTACTCTTAATTACTGAGGCATCTCCATCCCCGAGTCAGTTTTCTTTAAGGGTGTGACCCCTGCTGGGCTGACCATGCTCCTGTGCATGGCCCACACCAATGACTATATAGGCAGCAGAAATTGGACTTTGTAGGGTGTTTAAAAAAAAAAAAAAAAAAAAAAAAGAGGACATAAAGTTGGGAGGGGCTGGGATGGATCTGTGTGAGGAAGAAGAATGCTGTTGGTGGAATCCAGGTCCATTGCACATGTGTGAAATTCTCAAGGAATCAATAAACATGTGTAAAAAATAAATACATATTCAGGTCCTTTTCCTGTCTTCTTTTCCTTCCTTCTGTCCATCCGTCCGTCTGTCTACCTATTTGTCCTTTCTCTGTTTGTTTTGCTATTGAGTCTGTATTCTCTCTATGTCTTGGATCTAGCACGTGGTTTGGAAATGCCTCTAATTCCGTGGACGCTAGAAGCTTTTCAGTTTGATGTAATTCCACTTATTTTCATTACCTGTATGTATCCAATATTCATTCGTAGTTAAACTATTCCCCCAAATTTGTTGCCAGGGGTTTGTTATGGACTTAACACTTGATATTAATATGTTGGAATTGTTTTCAAACGAGAAGGTCCTGCGTGGAGCTTCGGTTCTGGAATTCCCATTTACTTATTGTGGGTCACCCCCACCTGGTACCCAGGACAGGGCTGAAGCCGATGTATAGTAACAGCCGCATCCAGGGGGTCAGCACACACCATGTGCTGGCCTTTGCTGTGCAGGTTAGGAGTCAACTGTTGCTCTCATCCTTGGAGGCTCAACCCTCTGGAGGCGCCTTCTGCTCCAGGCCAAAGCTGGTGGTGCTTGTAGCTGGAGGAGAGTCCAGTCGATGGCGGGAGCAGAGGCTTCCTCAACTCGTTGTTGCAACTCCCAAGCTCGAGAGCAAGTTTTAGAAACTAGAAAACACAGCTAAGTTTGGTTTCCTCTCTCTCTCTCTCTCTCTCTCTCTCTCTCTCTCTCAGTTATCTTTGCTGTTAAGAGACTAAATTCTAGAATTCACATCAGGGAGGATTCCTTTTACAGGCTCAGCATGCTACTCACAAAAGATCTTGTAAAGTGAAATCTGACTCTCCGTGGTTATGAAAGTGAGGTGAATTATGACCACCAGAGGCTCCCGGCACCTGTGGGTTTGCCAGGCCAGGACAAAACAGAGCTCCTGGGTCTGCTTTGGCCTCAGGAAGTTACTCAGATGACTCCTGGGGACGCCACCTCCACCACCGCACCAACACCTCCACCACCGCACCGTCTCCAGCACTATTTCCTAGGGGTTCTTTGCAGTCACTCTTCACACAGTGTGTATTATATAACCTGTGCTAGTGGTAATGTGGAATCCATTAAAAGGTCTGTGGTGTGTGTTTGTGTGTGAGCATGTGTGTGTGTAAGAAAGAAAGGATGAATGCGTTTGGGGTAGTTATTTTACCTCTAGTAGTTCAGGGAGTAGATTAAAATGTAAAAAACATTCCGTTTTAGCGGAGAGCTTTATCCTCACAGGGAAGTTCACAGGGGAAGGCTTGGCAACCTTCTCTCTGTGTCTCACAGGCCTTTGAGAAATGAGTAGGACAGTTACACAGTAACTCGGGTCACCCGAAACAGCAGGGCTTGCAGGAAAGGCGGTAGGACCCAGTGCCAAGCAAGCGAGGTCTTTGCATTGTAAATCAGATGAGCCAGACCTCTTAGACCTGAGGCCAGTTATAAAAAACGTCTTTTCGGCCTGCTGATAAAACAGTGATGACCTCAAAGGAGAGAGTATGGGTAGAGAGTCTTCCTGAGGCTGGTGCAAAGCAGTGCGCTTGCAAAGCAGGCCACCGGCAGCCAGTCTAGGTCCCCCTATAAAATTCTGCATCGTAGTCACCACCACCACCACCACCACCACTACCACACCTCCTGTAATGTTTTCCGTTGTCGTCTTCTAGCTGTAGCATTTTGTGGTCCTTGTGCAGAGGAGAAGAAACTTCAGGTGAGGATTTAGGAGACCTAAGCTAGAAAAAAAATGACCCAAACCCAGGATAAAAGGCACCAAATAAGGCCAGCCCCAAGGTGCCAAGGTGATGGGATTAATTAAAAGGGGCTGTAGAAACCAGTGGTGGTGTGGAAACCAGCCTTGGTGTGGGCTGTCCTCCTAGACACTGCAGGTGCCCGGGAGCCTAAGGTCGGCCTGGCAAACAATGGACTCTCTCTCTACCCCCCCCCCCACAGTTTTAAGTATGTTCAAATATTTAAAATAATACCTGCCCATAGTGTAGGCAAAGCAGGAAATCTCAGCAGGAAATTAGAAAGTACAAGCAAGCACAGTAGGAACACAACATCTGAGAGAACCACATCAGCTGGGCTGGTCACTGTGACATTCTAGGTGACAGAAAGAATCTCGAAGATGGGTCAGTAGAAAACACACAGGTGGAACACCAGAGGGAAAGGGAGCACGAAGAGTAAACAGGGCAGGCAAGGTCAGACGCTCGCCGATCAGATGGATGCATGGTGAAGAGAGGATAGAGAGCCAGGCAGAAGCAATGGATATGGAAAGAGTGGATACCATTTTCCCCAGATTCGGTTAGAAGGACATAATGTACAGATTCTAAAAGCTTGGGTGACCTCTCCAAGATAAATGCACATGAAAGCCACACACTACACACACATTAAAGGCCTCTAAGAGTGCACATGCCACAGGGGAAGAGCCTCAATACAGAGGGTGTCTGACATTTTTAACAGAACTGATGAAGGCAAGGGCAAACATCTCAAAGTCCCGAGAAAACTCCTGACAACCCAGAAGTCAAAAACCGAAAAATAACTTTCAGGAGTGAAAGCAAAATAAGTACATTTAAGGTAGGTGGCGATCGAGGAGGTGACCAAGAGCCCTGCACTGTGTGGCATGGTCTGGGGTTTTCAGAGGGAAGGAGAAGTCTCAGGGGCACGTGCTCAGGGACACGGGGGTCACACCAGAGCTCACCTGTGTGTTGCTGAATATAGAAGACTGTGTGCCCTCCTTCTCCTTCATTTCCCTAAAGGCCATGTGCTTGGAGCTAGGGAGGCAGATGGCTCCACAGTGACAGCCACTGGCTGTTCTTCCAGAGGACCCAGGCTCTTTCCAGCACCCATATGAATGGCAGCTTGTGGCCACCTGTAACTCCAGTTCTGGGGGACCTGACACCCTCGCTGGCTCCAAGGGCACTGCACATGCATGTTGCATAGACAGGCGTACATGCCGGCAGAACACCCATATGCATACATTTTTTAAAAATAAAAATGCTTACTTAAGACTAAAATTTTGCTCTGATTGTAGCTCACAGGGGTGAATTATATTTTGTTTGTTTGATTTTGAGTCAGGGTCTCACTGTATAGCCCTGACTGTCCTGGAACCTACACAGGACTAGCCTCATACTCAAAGAGATCCTCCTGCCTCTAGCCTCCCATGTGCAGGATTTAGGGCCTGTGCCACTATGCTGAACCATCAAATAGATTTTATTTTCATTTGTTGTCGTTGAGAGCTGAAAACTGTTCAACTACTTTAAAAACATGTCTGACCAAATGGGCATGGTGGCACACATCTTTAATCCCAGCATTCGGGAGGCAGAGGCAGGAGGATCTCTGTGAGTTTAAGGCCAGCCTGGTCTACAAAGAGAGTTCCAGGACAGCCAGGGCTGTTACACAGAGAAACCCTGTCTCCAAAACAAAATAAAATAAAAAAAACCAAACAAACATGTCTGACAGTTTCATTATATCCCAACACGCAGAAGCCCTGTGACCCAGTGAGATAGCCCCTGGGCACCCAGTCTATAGAACTGAGAACACCTCTCCACACAAGGTACGAGATGTTCAGAGCAGTTTCACTCATAACAGCAAAGTCTGGAAATAGCCATCTTCCTCAGTAGAAGGATAGATATATTAGCTGTTTCTTGTACAATATGAGCAATAGAAATAAATCTCAAGACCATTAGACTGTGGGGTGGGGGGTGATCCAGGCACAAAAGCAAACATAGCTTATGATCTGAGCAGCAAGAGTCTAGAGGAAGCAACCCTGGTCTGCGGTGAGAGTAGAGGTCGGGGACCCGGGGCCGAGGAGGGAGGGAGCTAGGTGCGTGAGTTAAAATGTGTGCATCACATCATGTGTGCATGTTCTATGCAAACACGTTACGCTCCAGCTATGTGTGCTGAACATTTGGAGTTGTGTAAACTGTAGACCGTATGGAGATCTGAAAACACAGAGAGACTCTTAACAGAGCACGCAGCTCCCTTGACTTTTACGTTTTCGTAACTTTTGTACCGTAGAACATTATAACAGGAAGGATAGAGAAGTTGTTTTGGTATTTATGTATTTGGTATTGTGGAGCCGGGTCTGCGCGGGAGGGGGTTCACAAAGCACCTGTGTACTCTCCACGCCAGGGAAACAGCCACCGAACAGCTTCATCTCTCTCCTGCTTGACATACACTGCACACCTTAGGACAATACCGAACATGCTGGTGGCCAACTAGATGCCCCCAAGTGCTGAGGTGCACAGTAGCCATGAGCACAGGTTGTGTGTGATGGAGTGGGTGACACCTGCCTCGAGCACTAGACCACCCTGCTTTAGCTGATGGAATGCCCGCTTGCTCAGACAGTGGCCTTCGCCTAGGGTGGCTTCCCACAGTGAGTGCTATAGAATAAGGCCACTGGCTGAACATGAATTCAAGGTCACTAAGAGTTCAAGGTCACCCTCAGCTACCAAGCAAGTTTAAGTCTACCCTAGGCTACATGAGACTTTGCCTCAAAAGAAAATCTGGTATGTCTAAATATCTTGAAGTAGTCCCTTACTTATCTATTGAGACAGGATCTCACTATGTGACTCTGGCTGTCTGTAACTTGCCATGTGGCTCAAGCTGTGGTCAAATACACAGAGATCACCTACCTCTACCTCCCAAGTTCAGTACTGATAGCAGCACTACACACACACATACACACAGATACACACACACAACCACAGACACACACACACACAGTCACACACACGCGCGCACACACACACACACACACACACTCTCTCTCTGGGCATATAAGCAACAGTTCCTTCACTACAGAATACTCTAGCAAGAGAGCTGGATTGCCTTGCTTCACACGAGAGAACAGTACATTTCTTGTAAGAGGAGCAGAGAGTGCAAGTGAGCATGTCTGTCAGGAACCTTTGAAGCTCAGCACAGTAGGACAGCCACGTTGCTGGAGTGAAGAAACACCCCACACCTGCACAGCCTGGACGAGGGCTCGGGTTCCTTCGGTGCCTTGAGGTCCTGTAAGAAAACAGGAAGAGCAAATCAGTAAGATTGCTTTAGCAGTCTGTATCACAAACTGCAACTTTATTGTTTGGAGCAAATCATGACGTAAAGTCTTTCTCTCCTTGTTGAAAGTGAAACACATAAGCAGTTAGGAAGGCCTCCAAAACTCACAGAGGAGACCAATGGTTGTCTGGAAAACTGCTTTAGAAACAGGGGTTACAGAACTGAGCCTGCTGTCCCCTACGGAGGCTGCCTGTGTGTTTTCCAGTCCTGTGGTTGTTAAATTGTACTCTGCTGCAATGGACTTTAAGAACCCTCTAAATAGAATTCAAGGTTCTTTCTTAATTATGGCCTGGAACATAGCTTAGTTTGCAGAGTCTTGTCGGGTACAAAAAGTCCTGGGTTCAGTCTCTGGAGCCTGGCGGTGCACACCGGCATCAGACACAGGAGGCAGACACAGGTGTTCGGGTGTCTTTGCCTTTATGGTGAGTTTGAGGCTACCCTCTTTTAAATATCATACAAACATTTTGGCTGGCATAGAACTCATACACACTTATAGGGACTGCTACATTTGCTCAGACTGCACGTCAGTGTGCTCACCCTTGACATCTCTTAGGCCTCCTCTTCTTGTGCTAGGGGCTGAGTCCGGGGCCTTGCACATGCCAGTCAGAGGCTTTCCCATCGTGTCTCGGTATTGGCATTGGCTCTCTACTGGCTGATTTGGAACACGCAATGACTGCTAAGAGCCATAGCTATCCTACTGTACTCTAAGCATTGGGAGTCAGTTCTCTTCCAGAGCAGCCTGAGCCCCTTAACCACCGGGTGCCCATCCCCACACAGCCTTTCTCCAGTCTTTCAAGCGACGGCGTTGTTCATGCACCCCAGCCCCCACACTTCTGTTTGATTCTTGTGGGCACTCTTAATAAATAAAAACTCCCTCATAGGTCCTTTTGCTTTATATTCACTAATCTTTAAAATTGGTTCTTTGTAGAAATATCTTAAGTAAGATCTAGATGGTTGAGCTAGCAATGGAAGCTACTATTTCTTGGGCTATCACAGTCCTTCACGTCTCCACTGCCTGGCGGACACACAGCTCCTGAGCAGGAGGAAGAGCTGTGTGTGCATATCGTCCCAAAGCGCATCTGTGTTTCCAGTCGGGTTCTGTTAGTACCCGCGTGTTTAAGTGAACTTCAGCTGAAACGTGATGTGTCACGGAGAGTGGATAAATAATTCCCAAAACGGATTTTCTGTGAATTTTGCAAACTAAGCATGCCTTCTAAGCGCTGCTCAGCCCACTGTTTCCAGCAGCTCAGGAGTCTGACTCTGCTATCCTCCAGTGCTGGCCACAGGAGGACGAGGGCTGTCCTGAGGAGCGGGACCAGGCTGAGTTTCCTTGGTTTTCCTCTTGTGCCTCCCCTTGTTCTCAATGCCACCCCCTCCCCCCATCAGATCCCTCTCAACTCCCCCTCCCCCATCAGATCCCTCTCGACTCCCCTAGCTTAGGTTGTCCGTCGCGCGAACATCCCCATTCTTTGTTGATTCTTTACTGGGTTTACATGTTTTGCCTTTGCACTGGCCCTCTCAGCTCTTCTCAAGCACTGGCAGGGTGTGGTCTGCTTGTCACTGCTACCCTGAGATTCACCGAGGCTCTTGAATTTGTGGCCTGAAGCTTTTACCCCACTGCAACATCCTCAGGATCGTCTCTTAAATTCTTCTACCTCATGGTTTTGTCCTCTCAGTCTCTCAGAATTGAGACTGTTTCTAACCTTATTTCTGCTTCTTCCCCTCCTAGATCACACAGCTCTCCTGTCTAGCACATGCATGGGTGTTTTGCTTGCACACACATACGTACGCGTGTACCATTGAACACCAAATCAGAGTCTTCTCAAAGAGTAGACCGTGCTCTGAACCACGTAGCTGTCTTTCTAGCACCTATTTATTCTATTTTTACTTATGTGTATGTGTGTGAACAAGCTTGTATCTATGGCTATGTTCACGTGCGTACAGGTGACTTGGAGGCCAGAGATGCAGGATCCCTGCAGCTGGGTTTATAAGTGTTGTGAAATTCTTGCCATGGCTGCTCAAAACCCAATTCAAGTGAACAGTGCACACTCTTAGCTGATGAGCCATCCATCTCTCCAGTCCTGAAACTGGTTGTTTTAAAGTACATCTTACTTCTTACTGTCTTATTTTATTATATTAACTTTTATTTTATATGATGAGTGTTTGTCTTCATGTATGTCTGTGCACCACATGCTTGCACAGTACCTGCAAAGGGCAGAGGAGGGCATCAGATCCCCTGAAACTGGAGCCTCAGATGCCTGTTACCCACTATCTCGGTGCTTGGAAATCAAATCTAGGCCCTTCCAGCCAGCAAGCTGTCTCTCTTGCCCTCCCAGCCAGCAAGCTGTCTCTCTTGCCCCATCTTAATTAGGTTTTAATTGAACATTTGATACCAGTTATTTCATGTACCATCTCCAGGGATTCATGGATCTGTTTCTGTTTTCTTTCCATCTCTCCTGGTTCTGTTGTGCCTGGTTCCTTTCATACTGACTACTGACCATGATATCTAAACAGTACTCAGTATATCTTAGTGATGTGGTCTTTCCCCCGGGTGGGGGCCTCTTCTTTGATATCTGATAGGCAATTAGAGTAAGGTCATCTGAATCAAGAAATATAAAGCCTGGGATGATCCTAGCACCTGTCTTGGTCATTCAACCTCTCCGTTCAGCCTGGCTCTTTGGCTTGGTCCTCACCCTAAGCCAAAGAGCCAAAGATGCTACCATTAGAAGCTTGAGGCTTTCGTTTTTTATCTGTGGTCCCAGAAGAACGCCAAGAGCAAGAGTGTTAGTGTGTGTGGTACTTGTCTTCTCATTGTCTAGGTGGCTGCTGCCTATGGAGTCTCACAGGGAAGTGCAGTGAGATGCTTTAGGAATGGTGTATGAGCTTCTTTAGGAAAGGTAGCTCAGACCCTGGGTGCATCTTCCATAGTGCTGACCCTTTACGTCATGGCTTCCTTAGTAGCTTTGAACTAGTTTTATCTGCTGGTTGTGGGGGGTGCTGAGCAGCTCTGGTAAGAGTCTGTACCTCCTGACAGCCACCTCACTCTCACCTTTGAGCCAACTGGATGACTGCACACCTAGTGTTTGCCTCTGCCAAGGATCTCTGCTCATCCTGCCCCCAATGCCCATGCAGCACGCTGGTGCCTGTAGGTGGCTGTTTAATTACACGCCTCTGTTCTACTGTTTCCTGGGAAACGGTTCTCTCTGCTATGAAGCAGTACGTTGTATGTGTCATTATAAATGTTCTGATTCCTGATGCAATTATTTAGAACCACGTCTGTGGACCAGGTGAAAATCTCAGCCCTCGTGTGACAGCCAAGGCTTTGACAGACTCACCAGAGGACACACAGACAGCTGCTGACTGTTCAGTCAGGGACTTCCGCTTCTTTTTTTTTTTTTTTCTTCCTTTTTTATTTTTGATACTTTATATACATTTCCAATGTTTCCCCTTTTCTGAGTCTCCTCTTTGTATACCCCCCATC
>CM052721.1:33611970-33640768 GCA_028551405.1 Uromys caudimaculatus
GGGAGGGGAAGGTGGAGGAGGGGGAGGGGAAGGTGGAGGGGGGAGGGGAAACGGAGGAAGGGGGGGAAGGGGAAGGAGGAGGTGGCTGCTTCACCCTCCTGGAATCGAAGCTAGGGGGACTTGAGCAGGCAAGGCAGCCCTCTGTAGTGCTCTGATGGTGACCCTTGGCGTCTGTCTTAAACCTAGGAACCCTGGGCCGGGCTCCAAGTTCCCGTGAACAAGTTAGACAGGGGCAGATTCCTTTCTGGGCACTGTTTTTCAGGCTTGAGGGTGTTTCTATTATGTTTGCTTGGTTTTCAGATTTGGGGAATTTTTCCTTTTATTTACTAGGTCCATCATGGTAAAAATGAGTTTCCTCCTTTGTCTTTTAGAAATAATAAAAGGCCAGGTTGAAGACACTGAACTATCACGATAATTCTAGTTCTCTTCATGAAGAAATGGATTTTTTTTTCTCTCCCAGATGTCAGGTTCCTTTCTGTCATAAACTTATCAAGAAGAATGAAAGGAAGACATTTGCCCCGGCTCCTCTCTGGATGGGAAAGACACACTCCTGTTCCATTAGCGATGGAGCAGGCACAGTTATGCCCTAAAGAATTACTACAAAGTGTGTCCCCTGAGACGCAGGCTGGTCTCCAGGACAGACCCACAGAGGCTGGCCTTCTCCACTTCTGTGTTTGCTCTGTTAAAGCACGGGCTCCACAAGCTCCTCGGAGTGTACATGTCCCATGCCTGCCCCCGCCTTTTCTCTGAAGAGGCCACACAAGAGAACCTGTCTCCACTGAAACGGCAGAATTGTGAAGACATTTTCCCAATAAATGCGCAGACAGTTGAACTGAAGCGAATGGCAGAGAGCTTCGGAGTGGAAGGTCGGAGCTAAGAGCAGCTTTCTGTCTGCTCCCGGCGGCTCCTTCTGCCCTTTCCCCTTCTTGCAGTTTTCTCTGAGAGAGACCATGTGTCCACGTCACCGCAGTTCCGAATGCCACATATCTAAGTGTCTTCAAAATGCAGCACAACACTTTCAAAGGCAAATAGTGAAGCTGTTTCATCCGGCATTTCCACGGCTGCTCTTCTTAGTGGGTTCTAGACGTCACACATAAATGTGACTGGCCGGTTTTTTTTTTTTTTCCACAAAAGTAATATGAAACCCTTTGAGCTGCCCTCCATATTTGATGCTCTGTCCACTGAATACACAGCTCATTGTGTTTTTTCTTAGAAATGCTAGCTTCTTATAGTGTTTATATTATATTTTAGAGACACGGCCATTTCTCGTAGTTTCGTGCTATACCTAGGTATTTTCTGAACTGACATCAATTATCATGTTGTCTCCAGTATTCCAAGTCCATGATGAAAATTACAAAATGTTAATTTGACATCATTATTGCAGCTACTGTCAAATTGTCCCTTTATGGATTAGTGAACGCTGTTTACACCTTTGTATGCACAGTTTGCTCTTGCATCTTAAAGGCTGTAGGTACATCCCACCGATTTGTTGAGTGGGTGAGCTTACGTTGGAAACGTTGGTTTACGGTGCTGTCCCAGTGAGAAGCGGCTTTGGGTCATAGGCTACTTCTCTTCCTGCCGTCTTTGCTGGGAGTTTTTGAAGCCATTTGCTCTATCTCAGCTTGTCCGACTTTCACATCGGCCTTATATCCTAATACAATCCAGAGAGAGAAAAAAATAATTAATACAATCAGAGAGAGAGAAAATTGATGACCCCACCTCTGATCCAGCTTGTACGTCTTCAGTTTGGATGGTTTTTTGATTTCCGCTGGCAGTGAGGAAGGGGACGAGACTAACTCCTGACTGACCTTGGAGGTCCCCTTGTCCTTGTATCAGGGGCTCCATGGCTCCACATGTGCACATTCAGCCTTTGTTCACGTTTTCAGTAACAAAGTTTGCATCCAGAGTCCAGCACAGCTGTCTGCAGGGCCAGATGCTGATAAGCACCAACTGTTCCTTAGGGCACACCCTGGCCGATCAGGCATGCTACGTACATACAGGGTGGACAGTGAGCTCAGAGGACAGGTGTCTGTTCTTCGGGGAAAACTTCGGAGACTTTCTATTGAATAGTTTTCCATGAATGTTGCAAAGGAGTAAGATTCTTCCAAAGGCAGTGTGTAAAAGCTGACTCTCCCCCACCCCCAAGATTAGCTTGTGGAGCGAGGCTAGGCTGGTACCCTGCCTTACTCCTCTGTGTGAGCCCTCCTCTTCAGCACACACTGTTCAGGTAGCTCCTCGGGAAAGCGTGTGCCTCTTCACCCGTGAGTCCCCCTTTACCAACAAAGTGAGCCGCATCTCTTGAAAATATGACCTACATTTAGCACCGACACTTCGGGTTAGCCATTCTCCCTCCATTAAAAATCTCTTTAGTCACATCGAACATATTCATAAGCGCTTCTAATTTGCTCATATATCAGACAGAAAAGATGAGGTTACAGCTGCAGTAATAACTCAGAAGGCGAGGGGGCATGTTTAATATCTGCGCTGGTGTTGTTTGTGGCTCATCTGGTTCTGTTCATTGTTCTCATGGAGGTTCAGCCTGGAAATCGCTGCCATCTTGAACACCACCAGCAGCTGCTGTACAGAGGGGAAGGAGTCCTGACCATGGTGGGCCAATGGGTGAGCTAAGTGCCCTGAAGGCCCCTGACCGGGGACACCTGGAGTGGCACCGATGAAAAGCCACACTTCTGTCACACTGGGCAGTGGCGAGCTGCTCCTTCTCCACCCGTTGTCCTCACGCGCTCGCTCACAAGGAACGAACGCCCTGACACATGCATGAAGCATGTGCTCTTCACCAGGATCTCCACCTTCAAGGGGAGGGGTGGAAGAACAGCCCTCCTGAGAGCCCCGGCCAGGAAACTCAGTGTTAAACCAGTCAGGAACGGATTATTTATTTCTTGGTGTGGGTGCCCATATACTTTAGGAGTTAAAAACTCAGACTCAGACTCGTGCTGGGGACAAGGGAGGAGAATTGATTAAAATACATCATAAACAAGCACAAAACAGCCAAAAGCTAATTTTAAAAAGAGGAAAATATTTCAGACTGCACAGCTGTTTGTCCCAGGCATTGAATGCAGAGTTGGCACATGTGAGCAAGTAAGGCTTCTTGCTTTGTCCCTAGAGGGCTTTCCTTGACCTTCCCCACTTCCCCACCCCAGTGTGGCTCATATCAAGCCAACACCCCTATCGGCTGTACCCATGCTCTGGTTTTGAGTGCCTCCGGTGTTGCTGTCCAGGGGTGGGATGCGCATGCAGTTGTTCTGTCTGGAGGAAGGGCCCATTGCTCCTCAGCATCTGCAGCAGGTCTTCGCTTTTCTGTGGTGTAGACCCAGTCTGCAATGACTTTTGATCCATTTCCAGTTCATCAATCCCTCGGGATGCCTGACCACCACCTTTGCACGGCACCGTGGGCCCTGTCTGCAGGGGGCCCTGTCTGCAGGGGGCTCTGTCTGCAGGGGTCCCTGTCTGCAGAGGCTTTCCTCTGCGGCCTTTTCTGTACCTGTTGTTCGGTCTCCGAGACACAGCAGCGGGGGCTTCTCACTGGGTTGCCAATGTGGATCTCTAACTCGTGGGTTCCATCCTGCTGTCTTCCCACCCCAGCCTCACAGTGACGGGTCACAGGTACACCCCACACCTGGCTCACTTTCCAGCCATTTCTTCCCTGCCGAGGCTCTCTCAAATGCTTGCTGACAAAATACTTGAGTTCTTCAACATCGTTTCCCGCTATACCCTCTCTGTACAACCCAGCTTATTTTCAGGACCAAAACCATTACCCCAACCAGAGTCACTTTCCTGTCTTATTATATCCAGTGCCCGCTGGACACGGTGCGCAGCTGCTCCAGAGTAAGCTTATATAGACCCGGACTCATTGCTTTCAGCTTAGAACTGATTTGTCTTCGTTAATTACAGGTATCACCTAATACCAGCACGGACCTGGCCACTCAGACAGGAAACAGGATCTCTCTTTCCAGCCCCTCTTCTCCTGCCCTTTACCTCAGTATTGTCCTCTCGCTCGTCCACTTTAAGGAGTTAGGTCCTCATCACGCATGCCTTTGAGTATGCAGGAATGTCTTAATGTGGACATCAAGACAAAGACTTGTGTGTTGGCCATGGTGTGCCAGGTGGTGTGAGCACAGTTGTGATTAAGGTGGAAAGGCTCCGTCCCCGTGGAGCTTTTGTTCATACATCAAAGACAGCAAGCCCATAAATGTGTAATGTCGGAGAACTCCGAGCCATTGCATTACAGTGACATCGCCACCTACTGGTGCTTTTAGTGATTTGCAGGCTTAGGTTTTGTGAGCCGGTGAACAAATCCTCCTAAAACATTCTAGGAAATGGCACACTGTGACTACTTCAGCTATTGAAAATGCTGTTGCTCTTGACTGGCTACACTTGGAGATGAATTTTTAGTTATAAAACCATAGCTCAGTCGTGCCATGAACAACTTCCCTTGGAGGAAAGAGGTAGGCATGGGTCTGGGCTTGCCAAGTGAACCGACTATATCACACCTGTCCCAGTAGGTAGGTTCTGCCCAAGAATGGTGGATCTTTTGTGTTCTCTGAACAGAAACATGAGTCTTTGTCTTGATGTCCACATCTTAAAAAGATTTTAACGGTGCTAATGGTGGTGTGGGAGAAGGGGGATCCCGGCACCTAACTTGGTCCATGGGAACTGCTCCTCTCTGGTTTTCAGCCACCTCACTTTGGTGGCGTGTGTTTCTGGGGAGGCGACATGGCACACTGACAGTTATGGGTTTCATGGTAACAGTCACAGCTTAACTATCAGGCTGTCACTTGTAGGAATGCCTAGAACTATAGAATTGTACCTTCCCCTGGCCCTGTGGCCATCTGAACCCAGCACATTTCAGGGTTGGGGACTGCCAGCTATGACTGACCACAGGTGGTGACTGGCAACCTCATCTTGCTGACGTGGACTTCTGGTTTTCTCGAAGCCCGCATTCACCAGCAGCTGTAGCTCCTCCTGGACACCGCAGGGCGCCATTGCGAACCTGCTGGGGCTGCTCTGTCTATCAAATGAGTAGGAACAGAAGATAGAAATGGGCTGACTGTGTGCTGTCCTGGGGTTGCCCCAGGGTGTTGCCATTTCATGTGCCCAGGTTATGAGGCCAAACGATGATGTGGCTATTTTGAGTCTTGTGCCCCCTGCATGCAGTACAGCTTAATTTTCCCATCCAAACAGAGACTGTCTTATAGACACCCGGTGTTCCAAAACGCTACAGTGAATATCTATAGCCTGTTGTATGTTTTACTCTTAGTCTAATGGAATGTGGGAAAGAAGCCGGTTGGATTTGATTCAAGATTTGTTTTAATGTCCATCCCACAGCGGTCTAATATCTCAAACCCAGGGCTGGGGCATGGCTTGTTTGAGAGAGCACTTTCTTAGCCTACAGTTAGTTCTCTACAAACCAGATGTGATGACACACAGCTGTAATCCTCACACTCAGGAGGCAGATGCAGGTGGCTCAGAAGTTTAAGGTCACCCTAGACCGTAGAGAAGCTTCTGACTGCCTCTGTGTGGGGCAGTTTCTCATGTCTCCATGGAATTGCATCGATACTGTGCACCAGACCGTGCATAGAGTGCTTCATAAACCTTAAATCACTTTCTCCAGATCACAAGTTAATTGCTATGAATTGCTATGAATTTATTTATTAACTCATATATATCTTTTATTTTCATTTCTCTCCACACTGTCGGGGGAGATACAGAGCCCAGCACTCCCATTCTCAGACTATACCATCTTCTAAACCTCGAGGTGGCACACGGTTTATTGAAGGACACATGGCAAGCACGTGAGGGTTTCCAGACCCTGTGTTCATAACTCACCCGCTCTGCCTCTGTAGCGGGAATCAGTTGTAGGTGATTGGTGGACGAGATGGCCATGCAGTCGGTGATCTGTGGGTGGGCGGCTGTGCGGTAGGTGATCCGTGGGTGGGGCGGCCGTGCAGTCGGTGATCCGTGGGTGGGGCGGCCGTGCAGTAGGTGGTGTGTGTGGGGGGGGTGGCCGTTCGGTAGGTGATCCGTGGGTGGGGCGGCTGTGCAGTCGGTGATCCGTGGGTGGGGTGGCCGTGCGGTAGGTGATCCGTGGGTGGGGCGGCTGTGTTCCAATACAATGTTATTTATAATGACACCTAATGAACTGGGTTTGTTCTCTATAAGCTTTCAAACTTCCCTCCATGGGACATTTTCTGCTACTGCATAAACTTCCTTCAGCTTTTCTAAGTTTTGTGAGTTAGGTTTCTATACAAACTCAAAATTGAATAATGGGCTCATGGTGCATTTTTTTATTAGTTGGAGGGACAAATGTGTAATTAAAATTTGTCATAGCCATGCTTCCCAAGTGCCAGGCTCATCCTCAGCAGCCTGCGATGTGCCCAGTCCTGTTTCTTATCAGTTGAGGACCCCTCAACTGACAAGTGGGAATTCAGAGAGCGGGATAATTCAGACCTGAGCCCACACCACTTGGCTGCCCAGTTCTTAGCTTCCCTGCTCTGTTACCTGTCAACTGTACAAGGGGCTTCTCTGCCATCCGGTCGCTCGGCCATGCTCGGCTCTCTCCACCTCAACACTTGTATCTAAGCAACTGTCTCCAGTCACTCTGTGGCCTCCCTGAGCCACAACATTCACCTCTGTGCTGGCTCATTTTTTGTCAGCTTGATACAAGCTTGGGTCGTCTGGGAAAGTGGAACTTCAGTTGAGAAAACGCTACCATCACAGCGGCCTGTAGGCAAGGCTGTGGGGCACTTCTTGATTGGTGATTGATGGGGAAGGGCCCAGCCCACTGTGGGGGGTGCCATCCTTGGGTAGGTGGTCCTGGGGTGGCTGAGAAAAGAATCTGAGCAAACCAGGAGGAACAAGCCAGTAGACAACACTCCCCTGTGGCCTCTGCTTCAGTTCCTGCCTCCAGGTTCCTGCCTTCGCTTCTCTCAATGGATTCTGACTCAGATATGTAAGCCAAATAAACTCTTTCCTCCACAAATTGCTTTTGGTCATGGTCCTTCTCACAACAATAGGAAGTAAATTAAGACAGCCTCCAAATCTGTTGGCACAAGTTTCTCTCCATATGGCTCAGACGACAGAGTAGCATTTCCAGTGGCAAGTGTCTCTTTAGGATTACGTATTAGGCTGGCAGTGGTGGCACATGTGTTTAATCCCAGCACTTGAGAGGCACAGGCAGGCAGTGAGTTCAAGGTTAGCTTGGTCTACAACCAAGTTCCAGGACAGTCAGAGCTACAGAAACCCCGTCTCAACTACCCCCGGCCATCATGTATTAGAATGTAGCGACTCCATTCAGCTTAGGGCTGAAGTGTCTGTGGTAGGGAGCATGCACTTTTAATGTTTAAGATAGTTTGTCTGTTTCAGTTAAGGGCAACTTCTGATTGACTCTTCACATGACTGAGTGTTCAAACTTTTGAATTTGAGTTAAAACCTTTAACTTTGTTAACAATATTAACATCGACATACCCTCACACAAACCTGTGCACACACGTGAGTCACACACACATGAATGCGTGCACCACACAGACACACAGAATGGCAATACAAAGAGAATAAAGAAGCTAAGTTTGCAATCTTGAGAGAAAAGCAGCATTTTGCACTTTGAATTATGAAGAAAAGAAGATTAAGAATAACAGAATGTCGTTTTACATGTGCCTTCCAGGGCATCACAAAGAGCGCCCTCACAGTGACGCCGGCGTGTGAGGCATCTGGGCCGTGGCAGAGTGGTGTGCACTGCAGACCACAGTTCACAGTTTATACAGAGAGAGTATTTCTGCAGCTGTGTCCCAGGACCAAGCTTTGCCTCTCGGGGCCATTAGGCCCTTTTCTTTTATGTCCAGAATAAATTCCTTAGGTGTACGCTAATTAAAATGTATCTAAGTAGCTGAAAGTCCTTGATTCAGTGACAAGAGAAGCGTAACCTTCTCTGAGAAATTGTGTTCTGGTCTCAAAAAGATGGAGTGACCGTAGGGTCTCCAGGCCTGACCTCTGAGATAATGTCTCAGAATTGAGTCTTCAGTAAAATAGATAAAGTGTCTTTATTCATTCCCTCAAGCTGGAGGCACATCCGTGCTCTCATTCTGTTGGGTGGATAGGTGCTGTGGAGGGCTGCTGTCTCTGTGAGTGCTCAGGCAGCTGTGAGGGCCTGCAGCCTGCCTCGAGGGGAAGGAGAGCTGGTGCAGCCTGTTCTGGCACCATCCTGGTAGAGGCGCTGACCTCCTGCCCCTGACCTCGAGAAATTCATCAGCTCCCCAGAGACAGTAAGACATTATCTCACTCAGCCCTCTGGCTCCAAGTATGAATTCACTTAAGTTATCTCTGCAGAGGAGAATGTCTTCATGGTCGACCTGCATGATTAAAAATTAGTTTTAAATTTAAAAAAAAAATTACCCGTGGGGGATTTAGTGATACCTGTTCCTACGATCTTCAGGGCCGGCGGGTCACTTGGCGCTGTGAGAAGCAGCCGTGGTGATATGGGTAATTGGAGCTTACATGGAGTGAGCGTTCTCTGTGCCAGATATGGAAACAAGAACTTATCTCTTCACTTACTTAATCCTCAGAGCTGCCCGGTGGGGCAGATCCTGTTCTTGCCTTCATTTTGCAAATGAGGGAATGCAGAGTCAAATCCTCCATGTAACAGTGTCAGATTTGAACCCTGGGCTGTCATTCCCCAAACTCAGCGTTCCTGATCTCTGAGTACTTCTGCCTTCTACCTTGTCTTGCTGTCCTGCTTCTCTTTGGGGGATAAGTTATTAGGATACATAAAGAATCATAGACAAATCTGGAGGCTTATGGAATTAAACTAATCCCCTAGTCTTGCCTATCATGAATTGACTTGTGCATTCTCCCTAATTGGAAGCACTCACACTGTAAAGCTAGTGCAACCAGCAGCGCGGCTGTGCCCCACCCCCTTCACCAACACACCCGACCTTCCCACAATGAGGAGCAGGAGGAGTGGAAGCAGGAGGAAGCAGACCTGTAAGCAAACTCTGGTTTGAATTAAGTGTGGTCCTTTCCGCACTGCTCCGAGAACAGAGACCCTGCCGCTTGAGAAGAGTTGTTTCTCCCTCCCCACATGCATGTGGCAGAAAGCCCACACTGTGGATTCAGGGTTTTATATATGGAGGATGGAGCTGTAACCAACACGGGGGTCATGTTCCAGGCCCTTTCTTCCCATCTTACTAACTCCTGAAACCAAGTGACCTGCTTGTGTCATTGGCGGAGATGGCAGCTGATAAGGCTCGTGTTTTGACTGCCATCTCTGAGCATTGCCAGCATCTCATTTTAAATTTTAATGTCTCCCTTAGTTTAGAAGCACCTCTGGAACTAACTCATTCTTCCATGTCGAACCAGAGCCTGAGAAAGTTGTGGAGATTAAAGTAAATTCAGCCCCCAGCCTGGCCCCTGACCTCAAGGCTGGCTGCAGTGAGAACTGTCAGGGAGAAAGATGGGACGTTAAGGTTTCCTGCAGTTTTCAGCCGTGTGTGGGCACCACATGTGTTGTGTTCAGTGAATACAAATACATGAACACATGCTGTTCCCATTAGGGACACTTCAGACCCTTCTGTCCCCAGCCTTGCTGCAGAACTGAAGGGGTCATTTATCACAGGCCACTTACCAATCCTGACTGGGCTTTAGGCCCTTGTACACATAAGCAGTGAACGGTGTGTCCAGGCCCTTTCAGAGGGCCGTCACATGACGACGATGCTCTTTCTCAACGTTCTACAAGTTCATTTGTGGGGAAGCAACCGCTGACTTCTCCAGGGCTCTGCAGGCCTGACCATGTGTCCGATCTGCTGAGGCTTTCAGGTTGCTAGTGAGAGTGTAACACATTCACTGTGGGCGCCCCACCCCTTTCTGTTGGCTGTAGCCGGCTAACCTGTCCTTACTCCTATACACGTGCAGTTGTTGACCTTCTGTGACCTGTTCACTTCCTCTGTTGACAGGGTCTTGCCTTCCCTTCTTTGTCAAGATAAAGCATTTGTTTTATAAGACTTAGGGCCTTCACCCCCCACTCCTTTCCGTTTCTCCTCACACAGTCTCAGGAAGCTCTTTCTACACCGTCCTGTCCTCCAGCTGTGTGCGTATGGCCTGAGGGCAGCACTGGCTGTCCTGTTAGCTGGGGACCTCAGGAATGAGCTCCCCTGAGGAGCCCCGCAGCACAGCCCCAGGTGCCTTACATTAGCAACCTGGTGCCAGAGCCCCACCCTTCCTTGCCTTGAGGAAGCTCACACAAGGAGGGCCGGCCAACTGATGACTGCCCCATCCTCCTTCAGGAACGGTCACCAGAGATACCCCCTTGCTGGATGTTGATCCTGGAAGCCATGGCAGACACCCAGGGGCCAGGACACACACTCTTCACACTGTAAGAGTGCTGGCGTCTTGGCTCTCTATACTTCCTGCTTAGCTGTCGGGCCCATGGGCCGCCATTTCCTTCCTAGCAAGGCACTGGGCTGAGCAGTCTCTGCCTCCTTTCGAAGGAGCATTTCCGCTGCAGTCTGGTGCAGTGTAGCCCACCATCCTGTCTGATTTTTCTCATATGTGATAATTGGTCTTTCTGCTGCTTGTCATTTTCTCACGAGGCCAGTAACACAGTGAGAAAAGCAGGAGCTCTGAGGTCCGTGGAGCAAAGACTGAACCCCAGTGATTACGAGATTGCTGTTTTGCCTGTTGTTCGGCTCTGCCGATCCCTGTTTTCCCATGTGCCTGTAGGGAGAGCTGTGGCCCCAGGCAAGTGCTCATTTCAGAATAACCAGTATAGAAGATTTTTAGATATTCCCAACATAAAGACATGATCAGTAGGCGACAGACGTGCCAATTACACTGACCTGACTCTTGCACATTGTATTCAAGCATTGAAGTATCACGCTGTACCATATAACCATGCACAATTATGTGTTGGTAAAAATATACATGTTTCCTGCTCTTCTTTCCCTTCTTCCTTTCCTCTTTTAAGATAGGTTATTTCTAGGTAGCTCTGGCTGTTCTGAAATCACTATGAAGACCAGGCTGGCTTGAAACTCACAGAGATCCACCTGTTTCTGCCTCTTGAGTACTGGGATTAAAGGCGTGCACCACTATGCCCAGCTTACCTGTTTTTCCCATCTTCATAGAGTTGGCCTGAGGAGGAGGTGAAAGCATTGCTGGGTGCTAGTAAGTAGTAATTTTAGGGGCTGAGAAGATAGCACAGTCGGTTAACAGGGACCTGAGTTCCATCCCTAGGCCCTACATACAAATGCCAGGATTGGGACTGGAGAAATGGCTCAGTACTTAGGAGTAGTTTCGAGGACCTGGGTTCAGTTCTCAGCACCCATATCGGGCAGCTGGCAACCATCTGTACCATCAGCTTTCAGGGACACCTTTCCTGACCTCTGTGGGTACCTGCACTCACATCCTCATACCAGCACACACACACACACACACACACACACACACACACACACACACACACGCACGCACGCACACACACGCACATACACGCACATACACGCACACACGCACACACGCACACACACACGCAGAGGTGCACGTGCACACTCACAGACATGCACAGAGGTGCACAGACACAGGCAGGCACGCACACACACACGCACGCACACACACACACGCAGAGGTGCACGTGCACACTCGTGCACAGACACAGGCATACATACACACATGCACGCAAACACACGCACGCACACATGCATGCACGCACACACACACGCATGCACGCACACACATATGCAGAGGTGCACGTGCACACTCACAGACATGCACAGAGGTGCACAGACACAGGCAGGTACACACACACGCACACATACGCATGCATGCACACACACGCAGAGGTGCATGTGCACACTCACAGACGTGCACAGAGGTGCTCAGACACAGGCAGGCGCGCGCGCACACACACACACACACACACACACACACACACACACACACACACACACACACCCGTGGTCGTATGGGCCGATTTGTTCTTTTTTTTTTTTTTTGGTTTTTTTTTTTTCTTTTCTTTTCTTCGAGACAGGGTTTCTCTGTGTAGCCCTGGTTGTCCTGGAACTCACTCTGTAGACCAGGCTGGCCTCGAACTCCGATTTGTTCTTTACTTGTTTCTCTGTTTTATGCACTCCACACTGGCTTCAAACTAACCACGTGGCCAAGGATGACCTTGGACTCCTTATCCTCTGCCTCTGCTTCCCAAGCCTGAGATTATAGACAGCTATAAGATTTTTACCCCCATCAAAACCTGTTAAAATAATTATTTGGCTTCATGGATCTTCCAAAGAAAATTTGTTTCTAAGCATCATGGAAGCCCTAAAGGGAAGCTTCTGTGAATGCAAGCATGGCTTTCAGGGGACAGCTTTGCACACTGTGAAAACGAAGCCTGCACCGGCTTCCTCTCCGCGTTCTGTTTAGTGAGCTCTAAGGGCGTCTGAATGATAACTGCATTCTCTCTTAATACATGATGTTGCCGCTGAGCTTATTTTGCTTGTAGGCACAGCACAGGCCCCATCAAGACTAGGCCCCTGCGTGGACCTCCTTCTAGGTGCATGTGGTTGGCTGCTAGATCCCTTTCACTTCACTGAGCTGTGAAATTGACACGAAATTGTGCCGTTAGCTGGTTTCTGAGGAGTAGGTTACACTTGAATATTCTCTTCTTGCTTGCACGGTACATGAAAAAAGATGACAAGATTAAAATGTCCCATAAATGAACATAAGCAAGAAAATTTAGATGTAATTTGTAATGAATTAAAAACATTGAATAATGTATAAGAGCCCTGCAAGGGGAGGTGTGACTGTTCTGGGCAGGCAGCTGCTGCCCGAGGAGCCAGCTTTCTCTTTCTAGGCTGACACTTTTCCCAATTTCAATTGTCTTCTCTGTGGCCTGTGGCAAGGGGACAGTCTCAGGGTCAGATGAAGTCCTCCAGGAGCATGGCTGAGTGTCCGTGTGTGCTGTTTGCTTGGCCATCTCCTCTCTGCAGTTAGAGAACACATCGCCAGCCTTCTGAGAGGAAATCAATCCGTGCTCCACCCTGCTTGTTGAGGGAGGTGTCCTTGGGCAGGACACAAGACTCTCAGGCACCTCTCCCGAGCCTGTTCTCCTTCCCCGATGAGGCCTTCTACCTTCTTGCTGTGATTCTTGTCATATTTTTGTTTCTTATTTTACCATCTGACCTGAGAGTCTTTCCGACAATAATTGACATCTTACCCCCTGTAAAATCAGTATATAAAATTGTTACCTGTCTTTTATTCAGTGCTAAAACATGAGTTCCACGGGACAGAGCCTTCTCTTCTCCTTATGTGTTCTGCGTCTCTAGTGACTGCCACACAATAGATGTTCAATAAACATTTCTCGAACAAGCGGCTGAAAAGAAAGCACGGGCCTTCTCTCTCTCTCTCTCTCTCTCTCTCTCTCTCTCTCTCTCTCTCTCTCTCTCTCTTTCTCTGCAGCTCTTTTGCACCCAGCTTCTCCTTGACACTGCTCTGCTCTCTATGTCATGGCCATACCCTCTGCATGGACGTGAGTTCACATTCCCTCCAAGTGCAGCCTGGAGGAGCCTCTGCTTGGATGGAGCTGAGCCTTTCCCTTGTCCGCCTCTCTGGTGTCCCCTGTCCACCTCTCTGGTGTCCCCTGTCCGCCTCTCTGGTGTCCCCTTTCCACCTCTCTGGTGTCCCCTTTCCACCTCTCTGGTGTCCCCTGTCTGCCTCTGTGGTGTGGAGCACTTGATAGGAGCCTCAAGGCTGAAGAAGAAGAGCCCCTCCTAAGAGGGAAGGGCCTGCTATGCTTTCTGCAGTTAAAGATCTATCTTAGTTTCCAACCTATCATGAATCAACGTTTTTATAAAATTCAAATCAGAGAAAAATTGAAGAGTCAAATATATAAGCCCTCTTCATTAAATACAAGAATGCTGTCCCGTTACATTCTTGAGGTTGCTACTCTTGAATTCCTGATATGGTTCTGTATTTGTTACATGAAACATTTGTCCCTCTGTAACAGGTGAAGAGTCTACATTGCTTGGGGAGCAGTGTGCCAGGTCCTCCGTGCTCAGTGTGACCACAGCTCTGTCCTGTCATCAGTGCTCCTAGCCTGTCACTGTGTTGCTGGTCACAGAGGTTAGGTGAAATGGAAATCGGCCCCATTTAATTGGCACCAGTAACTGGCCACAGGCAAATCATCTGGAGTGGGACTCCTAGCAAACACACACACACACACACACACACACACACGCACGCACGCACGCACGCACGCACGCGCGCGCACACACACACACACACCCCGCACAGCGCCGGGTCACTGCCTTCAGTTGACCACAGCCCAGAGGATTTGCATGCTCTTCCTCATGCTGACTGAATCTGCTCACATGTTATTTTCCTCAAAGAGAGGCAAGTATTAAGTATATGTTTAGAGAAACAGAAACTCTAAGGGCTGGGATTTTGAAGGTTTTTTGTAAGAATTTCCCCCAGTATTTTATAGTAATCTCACATATATCAAATTCATTTTGATCTTGTCTTTCTAAAGCCCCTCCATGTTCAGACATTCCCCTGGCCCCCCATGTTCAGCTATTACCCCGCCCACCCCTGTGTTCAGCCATTACCCCCATGTTCAGCCATTACGCCCATTTTGTCACATATTCACTTTACATATATTTTTTACTTTGCTTTTGAGAGTAAAAACTTGACCCCTAAGAATGTCAGTTTGTCGGGAGGCAGAGGCAGGTGGATTTCTAAGTTCGAGGCCAGCCTGGTCTACAGAGTGAGTTCCAGGACAGCCAGGGCTGCACAGAAAAACCCTGTCTCGAAAAAACCACAAAAAAAAAAAAAAAAAAGAATGTCAGTTTGTTTTTACTAAGAATAGAATAGTCTCTTACATAACCGTAGTACAGTACAATTTTCAAATTCAGGATTTTTAAAGTACATTACTAAGGAACCCATTCAGGGCCTAATGGTTCATTCAGAGACTCATAACTGCTCCCTACAAATAGAGAGTCTCTTACATAACCATAGTACAATTACCAAATTCAGGAGTTTTAAATGCATTACTGGGGAACAAATTCAGGGCCCAGTGGTTCATTCAGAGACTCATAACTGTCCAGCGTGCAGAGGCTGAGTGGCCGTGAGTGCGACTGTACCAGCCTGTCCCTGCAAAGCTCAGGGAGCATCCTGCAGTAGGGATCAGGAGAGTGACAGAGCCAGGGGCTGGGGAGGAGTGCTGTGGCCTCTAACGTGGGTGATCATCACGCGGCCCTCACATGATCCTCATGTGGTCATCACATGATCCTCACGTGGTCGTCACATGATCATCATACGACTGTCACATGATCCTCACACGACTGTCACATGATCCTCACACGACTGTCACGTGATCCTCACGTGGTCGTCACACGATCCTCACACGACTGTCACATGAACCTCACGTGGTCGTCACATGATTGTCACAAGGTCATCACATGATCCTCACTCCATCGTCACATGGTTCTCATGTGGTTGTCACATGATCATCATGCAGTCATCACATGATCCTCGCACAGTTGTCACATGATCCTCATGTGGTCGTCACATGATTGTCACAAGGTCATCACATGATCCTCACTCCATCGTCACATGGTCCTCACGTGGTCGTCACATGATTGTCACAAGGTCCTCACATGATCTTCACTCCATCGTCACATGGTTCTCATGTGGTCGTCACATGATCGTCATGCAGTCATCACATGATCCTCGCACAGTTGTCACATGGTCATCATGTGAGCGTCACATGATTGCCACACGATTGCTGTACACATGCAACCACAGCAGCTGTGGTCACTTGCACAAGCCAGCGGGGACTGGGCAGGAGCTCTCAAGGCCATACTCCTGCCTGAGGAACAATTGGCAGTTGACTGCTGCTGGGAGATTGGAGCCAATTTTCCTCAGGGATGTTGTCACTACCATGTTGCCTGTGCCCCAGTGGGTGGCCCGCCACATATGGACAGCATCGATTAGACTCAGCAGATTATGAATTTTTTTCTAAAGGAACGTAAAGTTGGGAGGGAGATGTGGTAGGGGAATTGAAAGGGCCTCCGGAATAGTGGTGGATATAATAAAAGTATATTGTATACATATGTGAAATTTTCAAATAATAAATGTTTTTAAAGCAAGAAGCTAAAATATGGAAAAATATCATGGCCTCCTAGATGTCTGCAAATCTTACACTAGTGATGTGTGGTGATATCTGCAATGACCATAAAAGTGTTGTTGTTGTTGGTGGTGGTGGCGTTGTATGCTGGGCAGGTACTCTGCTACTGATCTGCACTTCAGTCAAGTCCTGGAAAGTTACACTGAATCAGTCCTGCCTTGTGCAGTCACAACTGTCACTCACATTCATCAAATGCCCAGAAACATTTTTGCAGCACAAGATATGTTTCCAGATTATATTTTGCATTTAGCTATCATGTCTCCTCCCCCTTCCATGAATTAAACATTCTCTAGCCTTCCTTGATGACCCTGCTCACTTTCATAGACCCTGCTTCCGGTTGGGTTCACTTGTCTGAGTTTCTTCAGGGTTACATTTCAGGTATACCACAGCAGAAGTGGTGTTGGGTCTTGGTGCATGTCATCAGAAGGGGAGCTTTTGTTGTCACAGAGGGGAACCTGGTACCTGGTTCAGGTCGGGTCTGCTTACTTGGCAGAGTGGACACTAACATAACACGCCGGGAAGGCCAGGCTGGGGCTTGCATGTGACATGTCCCCATAGTCTCGTGTGTTTGAATCCTTGGTCTTGAGCTGGCAGCACTGTTGAGAGAGTTGTGGAAACACTGGATGTGAGGTAGAGCTGGCTGAAGAAGGTGATCAGGCCCGGGCCTCAGTTCTAGTCCTGGCTCTCTGTTTCTAGGCTCTGGTATGAGAGAAACCTTTGTGGTTTATAAATAACGTGTAGGGAGATCCTTTGAGAATAGATGTGAACATTTCCTTATCAATCAATGTCTATTTGTTAGTTGATAGTTATCAAAAACAAACTCTCCCCTCTCACCATTTAGTCATTATTTTATTCTCCAATGTTGCTAACTTGAGTATTTTGTTTTTTGGAATGGGAGGCCTTCCCTGTGGCTCCTGTGTTCCTGTGAACAAGTCTCCATTGTTCTTCAAATATTTCTTTATTCTCTGGTGCAAAAAGATGTTCCAGGTTCATGGGCTGGTTCCCCTGTCTCGGCCCTGGAAGCTAATCCAGAGTCAAATCTGTGGGTATGCATGTATGTATGACACAGACATGTGTACATGCATGTGAAGAGATGCCTGTTACTATGTATATGTTTCCAGATATACACACTTAATATGTATCTATAGGTTGTTGCTTCTTCCTTTTTTGAGACACAGTCTCACTATGTAGTCCTGGCTAGCCTATAACCTTTTCTGTATTTAATTACAATTTTAAACTAGGCATTGAAACACTAAGTCCCTACAGATGGCTCTGTGAGAGTTCCCTCGCAGCCCTGTCCTCTGCCGTTACATCATCTCGATGTGCTTTCTTGGTCCTGTAATATACACAAAGTAGCTTGAGAAATACTAGTTTAGAGGACTATAAAAACAAACCCCAGCCGGAGTTCAACATTGTTTAGGGTTGTTTGTGTGTTTTTCTGAGAACAAGTCATCAAAATACCAGGTTGCAGGGCTCGGTGGCTGAGCTCCCGCTTGACAGAGTGACTGTGCTGCTCATCTGAAGCACAGGCAGATTCATTTTCTGTCTTCTCGGGACCAGAGGTCCAGGATACAGTCAAGCAGCCTGTGGTGCTGTAGCTCTCACTGTGACAAACAGTTGTGCACCCTTGAATGTCAGTGGCACCAGGGGAAAAGCAGGAACCTAGAGAAGGGACCCTTCTTCCTCAGGGTTACAGGTTAGCGAGGCCTTGCCAGGTCCCCAGGCTCTGGGGGCTCAAGCTGATCAGTTTCATTGATGTCCCTCATGTTTGCAAGTATGTCTTAGCTTCTGTTCCTTGCTCTCAGACATCACAGCAACATCCTACTGGGGTTTCTGAAGGAGAAACCTGCAGTGAGCAACCCCATCTGCTCTCCGGGGCTTTCAGGCCTCATGCTGGTTCATGTCAGGGCTTTCTGGCCTCGTGCTGGTCCATGTCAGGGCTTTCTGGCCTCATGCTGGTCCATGTCAGGGCTTTTGCAGTCTGTTAATTTTGGTGTCTTAGTTACTTTTCCTGGGAAGAGATACAATGACTAAAATAACTTACAAAAGAAAGTTTAATTGGAGCTGGCTTACAGTTTCAGAAGGTTAGTCCATGACCATCATGTGAGAAGTATGGCAGCCTGCAGGTAGACATGGTGCCAGAACAGTAGCTGAGAGCTTATATGATCCACAGGCAAGGGACAGGGATGGGAGATGGGGAGGAGGATGTGTTGGGAGGGGGAGGGAGAAACCTCAAAGACCATCCCTGGTGACCATGCCTCCTCCCACAAGGTCATACCTTCTGATCCTTCCCAAACAATTCCACCCACAGAACTGAGCCTGTGGGAGCCAATGTCACTGAAAGTGTCACAGTTGCTTTGGTTTTATCTTAATCCTGGCTGTTTTGGTATTCAGCAATATCTGTAACAAGTGAGACATGCTGACACCATTTCTGCCAGCTTCTATCTGTGTTGGTTACTTTTCTCATACCTGCAACAGAATGCCTGGCAGAAACAACTTAATGGAGGATAGATGCATTCTGGCCACAGTGTAACAGAGCATCGGTCTGTCATGACAAGGAAAGCATGATGGCAGGAGGGGTCCGCACACACAGCAAGAGCTTGCTTGCTGCATGGCTTCTGACAGAGCACCAACTAGAAGCAGAGATCTGGGTCTAGAAGTGGGAGCAAGCTCTAACCCTCAAGGGCCAGCCATAGTCACCTGTGTCACCAGCCATGCCACCTCTCAAAGCTCCCACAACCTCCCACACAGTACCACCAGCCACAGACCAAGTGTTTCACACATGAGTGTGCAGGGGTGCTTCACATTCAGATCTCAACACCACCTTTCCCTAGATGTTAGGTTAATGTCTACCTAGATTTCAATTGTCTAGTTAATTCAGGAATGATCACCTATCAGTATTTTATCCAGCTTTTTTTTTAAATATGGTGGTGTGATCTCTTCAGTTTTATATACCTTTCTGGCTTAAAGATTCACTATTAACATCTTAAGTTCCCAATAGCCACGATTGCCACTCAGCGCCCTGCGTCTATACTGGACACAGCTCTGTCATCGTCCTTGTTCTTCTGTACAGCCCTGTGCTGAGCAGAAAGCAGACTTGGGACAGCAAAGGAAGAGAAAAGCAGAAGCCTATTCCAGTCAGGACAGGGCGTGCGTACACTGGTTTCTCCCTTGCAGACAGCTGCTGTAGTGGCCAACCTCTGTGAAGAATGGTGCTAGATGACAGGTAGGCAGGGCAGGGCCAGGAGGCCTGAGCTGCAGGACTGGCTCTGTCTACAGGTTCTCTGCCTCACAGGGCTGGCAGAGCAGCACTGAACTGAAAAACCATAGGTCACACCTGAGGGAATTTGAAAGTATCCAGAATTTATAGATCAGAGAAGGGCAAGGGCAACAGCAACAGCAGCAACAGCAACAACAGCAACAACAACAGCAGCAGCAACAACAGCAGCAGCAGCAACAACAGCAGCAACAACAGCAACAACAGCAACAGCAGCAGCGGCAACAACAGCAACAACAGCAGCAGCAACAATAGTAGCAACAGCAGCAGCAGCTGCAGCAGCAGCAACAACAACAACAACAGCAGCAACAGCAGCAGCAGCAGCTGCAGCTCCCCCCGGTAGTGATGTGTGGTCCCTTTTAGGCTCTTGGGAATGTTCCATGGGAGTCACACTGGTTCTCATGAGCCCACTCAGAAGCATGGCCACGGAGAAGGACGGTCCTGGCAGATGAGCAGGCATCTCATGATGGAATGACGATGGCTGGCTGAGAGGTCCAGGCGTCTGGGGAGACACTGGAGAGCTGTGTTTTAGGGGCAGTGCTAACATTCTCTGGGGAAGGCTATGTAGGACAGATTCTCACAGACTTAAAACTTGGCTTGAAATCAACACCCTGTCTGCACAAAAGTTCTGATGGTAGGCTCCAGATACAAACCCGTCAGATTATCTGTTATAAATATGGTCAAGGATTTAAAACAAAACCTAATGCAAAGAAGAAAGAAATGGAAGGCATAAGGAGCCAAATTAACTTCTAGATTAGAAAAAATATAGTTCAAGAAATGGGAAATTATCAGATGGGCACAGTGACAGATTAGATACAGGAAAATCAGTGACCGGTAAGATGCAGTGGGGGAGGCTGTCCAAGTGAAAGCCACAGCAAGGAGGCCGAGGAGGAGGAAGAGATGCGGGAGGAGTCTGTGGGATGTGGCCACGTGTTCTGACAGACACGCAGACCCACAGACATTTGGAGCAATAATAACGAAGGGATTTCCTAGTTATGATGAAAATGCAAACCCAGGATACCCGTGAGCTCTGCCTGTTACTTGGTGGATGTTTCTTCTTGCCTCTTGAAGCAAAGAATTCAGCCAAGGGACACAAATTAAGCAGGTGCTTATTAAGCAGAGTTAGACACACTCCAGAGAGCGACGGGAGTGGGTTGGCCTGAAAAGGGCGTGGTCGCCTGGAGGACTCTGTGTGGCGGATTTTCAAGACGTTTCCATGGCTTCCCCATCTCAGGAAGTCACTGCTGAGCCCCTGCAATGGGTACCACTCTTGTGTCATCAGACTCCATGGTGCACGCTCTGTGTTTCTCCCTTCCCTGCCTATTAGGATATTGGCCGGTGGGCATGTGTGGACCTCAGGACAGTGCCCTGGTGCTTAATTTCTGATATGGTAGGAAGAACCTAACCGCAGTTTCAAGGATGCTGAGCACAAGGGCATTGTATTAGGAGACAAAGTTACCAAGGTATAACTACAGTGCCCCTGGTTGTTTCCCAGATGGCTCCCTGCCTACACACCCAGATACGATAAATAGAGTAACTGTACCAAGTAATCAAACTGATGAGGGCACACAATAAAGAGAATTTTTGATGAGCAGCCCTAAGAGGAACAAAGATGAGAAAAACAGCAGACTCTTCAGCAACTGCACAAGCCAGAGGCAGCAGACGGCACCTTTGAAGTGCTAGGAGAAAAAAGCCTGTCACCCTCACATTCGACAGCTAGCAAAAGTATCTGGCAAACTCAATAACCAGCAAAAAAAAAAAAGCATAAAATATACTTTTAAAACAATGAAATAAAGACATTGTCAAACAAAGGTTAGGAGTTGTTCCTTGCAGAATTGCACTCAAGAAGTGTTAAAGGAACTTTCTCAGGGGGAGAAGATGGAGAGAGAGATTCCTGTCCACACAAAGGGACGGGAGGTGCTCAGCACGTGTACGTGTGGATACATACCCATGACGTTGCCCCCTTCCATTTATGTAAAGGACATTCAACTGTGTAACACAGAAATACTACCATAGTGTGACGCTTACAAGAATGTGTCACAGTGAGGGCTTAAGGGAGAGGGGTGAATGAATGAAAGACTGGGGGGGGGGGGGGGTCTGACGGTGTGCGCCAGTCAGCGAGAGACTTCGGTCCACGGCAGTGAGAGAGCCACTCTGGGCATCTCCGTCTCTACCACAGACACAGAACATGGTTTGCATGGTGGCCGTGGCAGCTCACTGCGGGTGCAGTTAGTGCTATGCTTGTGGTGCACAGGAGGCACTTAGATGCCGCATTAGGACTGACTTCTGAAGGCCACGACAGAGACAGTGTGAGAGGGGGCAGCTAAAAGCCAGTAGAAGAGACACAAGGAAGCAGGTGAGGTACAGAGTGTTGTCGGGAGCCATTTCTAGGTTCCCATTAAGGAAAGACCAACTAGTAAGTTCATGGTTGGTAGCTTCATCAGAACTCCATAGGTGCTCAGCACCTTCCTGGCACTCTGTCCATCCCTTCCTGATAAGTACCCTACCGAGTTTTCAGAGGCCTTGAGCCATTGGCATCTTTCAGGATGATTCTAGCTTTCTGATTCCCCATCCTGATCTGGGGCTGACAATTTAAGGTGCTAAGCACACTCTTCCTTTCAGGTTCGCCTGTGTACTTAGAATCAGCCACCACAGCCTCCATCCTTAGCGCTTCCGTTAATGTGGACTGAACATCTGTGGCAGCCCCCTTGGTCACCCAAAGCTTGCCTTTTATTGGCCCTCGCATCCCGTTCACGACCAAACTAACTGTGTCCACTCTCCTGACATCACTTGCAGACTCCTGTCTGCTCCTGAAGCCCCATTCTAAGCCCAGTGGGCATGCCACACATGCAGGCAGGTCCACCATGAGTGTCAGAAGTGAGGAATCTAACCCAGGAATCAGGCCTTATGTGTGTGTGGAAGTAGCCAAGGATCTTAACTTGCCCTCCCAAGCTGCCCTCAGAGGTGACTGCATACAGCCATGGGACTCTGGAGAGTTTGTGGGTGGTCTGTGGAGAAGGTGTTGCCTCCCTGTAAGTAACTGTTGATGGGCGTCTGGTGCTGACCTGAGGCTGCTATTGATCAGCAGGAAGTGGGAGGGGGAGAAACAGCCACTGTGAGTCCATGCCCAGGGATAGTGCTAGAGATGGGGTGGACCTAACTGATCAGGTTCTCTCCAGTCACATTTAATGGCGTGCCCGTCTCTGCCCCAGTGTCTTCAGATGCTGCCAAGTGAACGTGCACTTCTTCTGGGTCTCATACTCTGTCCGACTGTTACATGTGCCCAAGCATAACGGCAAAGTCACTTTCCTTTACAGCTTGTAAAGCCTCCCTCACTCCAACAGTGTCTCACTCTGTGGCCAGCCCATCCCCGGTCCCACAGTCCCCTTCCCTACACCCACTGAGTGCTGGCGTTACAAGCATGCCACAGACCAGGCTGAAAATGTCTGTATTTTAACCTCCACTCCTGCCTCATGGTAGCTCAAGGCCTCATTTATAGTAATGCTTCTCCTTGATCATAAAAATTAGTCTGGAGATGACAGTTAAGTCCTAAAGCCTTTATCACTGCTGAGCTGCAGAGGAGGAAGGCGGTTGGTTCCGCCTGTGTGGAGCTGAATGAAGGAAGCAGACCAGGCCCCAGTGCCAAGATGGACAGTTCCCTCATTCCTTCCTTGACCTCTTGATCTTTCAGAGGTGAGAGAGAGGGCGAGGAGGGAGGGGAGGGGAGGGGGACACGAGGGGGGGGGAGAGAGAGGGAGGGAGGGGGGGATATGAGAATAACTGGAAACAGTCCCAGCATATCAGGCTGCTCGTGCCCCACAGGGTGCTTTTCTAACTGAGCAAGCGAGCTGGATTAACCCTCTTAATTCTGTCTATCACAAAAGTCCATGTCTGGGAGCAGCCTGCTCCTCAGAGCCGGTGTGCAGGATCACAGCTCGGGTTGGAGGTTCACGTCTGTAAGTTCATGGTCCCCAGGAGGAACTCCACTGTGACTCCGGTTTAGAAGTAAATTCTGGTTTCTCAGGTGCTTCCTTAGCACATCTCTGAGTGCGGAGATTTCTGTTCACTGCCTGTGGACAGCACCTTAGGGCAGTGAACTGTGCTGGGCTCCAGCCCCAAGGTGAAGCTAGCCCTGTGCAGAGCGGGCCTGCGCCTTGACGGCTCTTTCCGCCTGGCAGTCTTAGTGGATTCTCCATTGTCATTTAGCCAGTGATGTACTGGGCTGTAGAGGGGATGTTAGTTATGGTCCTTTGTTTTCTTGTAGCAAATATAACTCATGGCTCGGATGCTACTGCCAGTGAATTTATAATGCCTGAATGATCTTTGGGAGATATATATATATATATATATATATATATCCGTTCAGCTGGGAAACCAGCCCAAGTTGTCTTTCTTTTAAATCACCATTTAATACTATTTTTCACTATTCCACTGTGTAATGGACCGATATTAACAAATTTACTAAACAATATAGCAGCATCCTAAAATAATGCATAAATAGCTCAATAATATTTGTGTATTTTGTTGGATGTAGAGATGTCTCCCTACAGTGAATAGCAATGAATGTAATTAAAATATAAACAAAATCAAGTGATAATACAGGGCCCCACTTAAAAGCAGTAAAGTGGGGTCTAGAGGTGTCGCTCAGTGGTTAGAGCACCTGCTGTGCTAACATGAGCAATGGAGGTTAGGTACTTAGTGTCCATAAAATATCCTGGCTGTGGAGCTTGGGGGCCAAGGCAAGCAGATCCTGGGACTTGGTGGCCAGTCTCTACCCCACATGATGTGTTCCCTGGGAGACCCTGCCTCAGAAAATAAGCTTGGCTGTGATTAAAGATATACAGGGTCTCTCTCCGGCTTCCTCACGCTCACACAGTGAGAACATGAACGCTAAAATGAAATGTGGCGTTAATAATTATAAGTACAATTTGCAATATGATTCAAGATTAAAATTTAAATATAAGCGGCATAACCCATGTAACCCAATCAAGAACCTATCTAGTGGTGCTGTTTGGTTTGTCCAGCCTGTGGTCCTGTGCTGAGCCCTGGCCCCTCGGCCCTCTCACTGATTCCTGAGGCCCGTGGAGTCCTGGCTGTGCTCAGGTGCTTTTGATTTGAAGAGACAGGAATGTCTGAGGCGTCTGTCAAGAGCAAAGGGCTTTCTTCAGAAGGTTCATGCTCCCTGGGTGGAGTTGCAGGACCCCAGGCTTCTGCTGCTGAGGGCTGTAGGCTCTCTTAACCACCGCATGCCCAGTGGCCACCCCTTCTCTGGGTACATTCTCTCAGCTTTAGCTCCACTTCAACCTGTCCCCTCCTTTTCTACTTTTTTTTTTTTTTTCCTGTTCATCGGTTTAATTTATGAAAACAGGTTAATCTTCCTGTTTGAAATCTTTTCTTCTTCTAAAAGTAGGACATGGTTTACTCTGTGGCTAAGCCGCTCCTGCGGGTGAGTTGTCCAGCCCGGCTCCCACAGCCATGACTGTCAGGGGACCCTGTGGCACTCACAGAGCTAGCTGTGGCTCTCAGCAGGGTGACACAAAGAAGCAGCTGTTAGGAAAAGAAGCTATGGGCAGGCATTCTCCACCATTGCTCTGTCCATGCCAGACCACTGCCTGCTTGGCACAGGTCAGTGTCTGGAGAAAATGACTCCCGTTCCCAGCTCTGCCGTAGATCCGTTTTCAGAGATGCTCACCCAGTGTAGTCCTTGACACTTGAAGCCCGGTGTCTGGTCAGCAGCAAATATGTCACAGCGTCCATATGTTTGCTCTTTGTCTCACAGAAATCCACAGTTCCTGTTCATTTTCTCCCTTACCCAAGCCTCGGTAATTGCATGGTTAGAAGTATAAATGACCTGATGTTTAACTTCGATTCTTTACAACAAATAAACACCTTCCTCCTAGACATTGGTTTCCATGGGTTTTCCTAATGGCTATGCTTGGCCTATTAGAACTGGGCTCTTGACGGCTCCCCCATCAGCCATGTGTAAGCTGCTCACATCCTACAGTGTCCCTTAGGACCTGTAAAGTGAACAGAGCAAAACCGTTCCCAGCTGTGATCCTCAGACATCACCATTCCTGCCAAGGGTTGTCTTGTGACTCCACGAGGACTCACAGACGCAAGCTGCGCATCTGACTTCTGCAGAAATTCAGACTTAACACGTAGGCCTCTGGATGTGTTTCCTGCCTTCATTTCAAAACTAACAACAACAAACCACAGGCTGGGAGGTTCTGACCTCCCGAGTTTCCTTGCCCTGTGTTAAAGCATTTGTCACATTACACTGACACTGACTCTGCTGTCTCTCTGTGCCAGTCAGTAGTTATGGCATGAGAAGCATGTTGAGAGGAAAACCTAGACATGTTAGCATGAGAGCACATCTAGCTGTGTAGACAGATGCTCACACCGTTAGTTATAGACTCCCGGTCACCGTGCTGATCGTCCGTAAAGTGCCTGCCGCATCTTTCACTGACAAGTGTCCTCCATAGGCATATACATTTCTCGTCCTTTGATTTTTTTTTTTTTTGTTGTTGTTGTTGTTAAAAACTCATTCACTTAGTTGAACAAGGAGTCTGGACTTTCTATTAGGTCATCTCTCTTGGCTGAGGAAGATTAAAATCCTGGGACTGGAATCGTCAGAATGTAATAGTTTATAGTCTGGGAAGCTCTCCCCTGCCTTTGAGACAACTCACACTTGAGTAATGTTCAGGCCCTTCCCATCTGGCAGTCCAGGGGATACTTCTAAGGCTAAATATCCCATTTCTGCTAGCCCCCCACCCAGGCCTTCTCTGGGTCCCCAAACATTTGTGTGGTGTGGGAACAGTCCCTGGGTGGGTCTGTCTTGCTATGTCCTGTGTCACACAGGACGGAAGGCATGCTTTCAGGCTGGCTAGTGTTATAACTCGCTAGTGTGGCAGCTCTGCTTAGTGACTGCCTTGCAGTGTGCCTGGGTCTGGTCCTCAACACCGGGTAGGGGGAGAGAAATCGACATGCAACACAGATTGATAATGTTAATTAACGCTCATAAACCATGTTGAAAGGCTTATCAGTTTCTATTGTGCCCCAGCACTGGGGTAGAAAACCTGTCTGTCCCCGGGCTTCTGTTCTGTCCCATGGGTAACTTGGGATAACGGGATGGAAACTGCCAACACCTCGTCTGTCCATGAGACATAGACCTGGCCAGTGACAGCAGCTCTGGTGTGTCAGGGCTCATGGGCAGTGAAGGCAAAGTATTGGTTTACCGGTACTTACCATCAGAGCCATAGCTGCATAGCTCAGGGGTGAGGGCAATCTTGTCTGTTTTGTTTTGTTTTTTTGAGACAGGGTATCTCTGTGTAACCCTGGCTGTCCTGGAACTCATTCTGTAGACTAGGCTGGATTTGAACTCAGAGATCTGCCTGCCTCTGAGTCCCGACTGGTGGGATTAAAGGCGTGTGACACCACAGCCTGGATAGAGGACAATTTTTTTAAAGCATATTTTGGTGAGGGATCAGGACTTGTATTTTTTTAATGGGGGGTGGGTACATGCTGGGGATAGAACACAGTGACTCCCCCTGAGCCATATACCAGCTCAGAAAACATTAGTTTAAAGGGAAGAAAACTTCTTAAATTAATTTGAGCAACAAAGCAAATACGATCTCAGGGTGCGGAGGTACCATACCAATGATTCTTAGGACTGGGCCTTCAGCGTCACGGCCCAGGAAGGACTCAAGCAAGAAGAGGCCACTGTGCCCATTTCCTCTCTTAGGGATTTGTTTCTCCCCCCCCCCCGCAGCTGTATAGCCCAGAAGCTTCTGCCTCTACGTGGGGCCAGACATGCCCCTGATCTGGTCCTAGCCCAGAATCAACTGCTTAGAGGCCAGGACTTACTTTACTTTTAAATGTGCATTTAAGATACCTTTTAGCTCTTTGGTATCAGAGAAAGTCTAAAATCCCAGCAGCTCCAAAACATTCTCCAGAGAATCTGCCTGGCTCAGGGGTTCTGTGGGTCCCCTGAGGGTATAGAGCCATGGCTGGAAGAGTGGGGTCATGTAACCCACCCTCTTCAGGTTAGAGAGCAAATCCTTGGGCAGGGGGTGGAAACACAGGCTCACAGAACCCTGGATGTGTGGGAGAACTTGGGTGCTCCACAGACCAGTGGAGATGGTGGAAGTGTGGACTCTCAGGCCTCGTGTCTGCGCATACATCACAGCTCAAGAAGCAGCTCGTGGCCATGACTGCCCACACCACTGGCAGGTGGCCTTGGGCTGTGGCCTGAGGTGTGGCAAGTATTCATCAGAACAACGGTCTCTGCCCCACTGTCAGTGGCAAGTCTTCCCAAGCGTGACAAATCAAGGCTGGTTACAGACATGGACAGCTGTGTATGGGGAGACATTACCCCAATCTGAAGGAAGCAGTAATAGAATGTTGAGATAGCAGTCAGACGGGAGCTACCTAGGTTTCTATTTCTTCAGCATGTCGGGTCTTAAAGATTCTTAGAAACTTAACTGTATCCATTTAGAAAGCTGTTTCTCTCCAGTTTCCATTTTGGAGTTTAGAGTAAGGCACTTGCGTGGGTGTCAAATTCACATTAAATCCTGGCCACCGTGCAATTGTATTTCTTCATATAAAACATGTCTTGTCACTGAGCACTAAGTCCTTCCCAACGAAATCTCTTGGGGACGTTCAGGTTCTGATCACTCAGAAGTCCCACTGCGGTGGATGACCACAGAGTTACACAATAGATAAGGCTGGAGCTACGGATTCAGGTCTGATGCAGGTGCTTGGAGCTCATCACTGTGTGCGTCTCAGCTGAGTCTCCACGTATGTCTATCTATCGGTGAGAGCGAACGGAAACCTTCAGCCACTGCAGCAAGGTGTTTCTCACTTAGAACTCTGAACGAGATCCCGTCTCAGGCCAGGAGTCTATGGTGGGACTGGCTCTGAGTAGGCTCAAAGCATTATGTGTTCACTGGAAAGACGGAAGGGCAGAAGAGCAAGCAGGTGAGCCAGCATGCTGTGCCACGGTCAGCTCTGGACTCTCCCTTTGGGACACACCTGCTGTGCTCTGCGTCACGTGCTCTGGATGTCCCTGCTGTGTTCCGTGTCACATGTTCTGGATGTCCCTGCTGTGTTCCGCGTCACGTGCTCTGGATGTCCCTGCTGTGTTCCGTGTCACATGTTCTGGATGTCCCTGCTGTGTTCTGCGTCACGTGCTCTGGATGTCTCTGCTGTGTTCCGTGTCACATGTTCTGGATGTCCCTGCTGTGTTCTGCGTCACGTGCTCTGGATGTCCCTGCTGTGTTCTGTGTCATGTGCTCTGGATGTCCCTGCTGTGTTCCGTGTCACCTGCTCTGGATGTCCCTGCT
>CM052721.1:33647543-33678972 GCA_028551405.1 Uromys caudimaculatus
GCTCACAGGAGGCTATAACCTGCTCAGCCTCACAGAGGCTCACAGGAGGCTATAACCTGTTCAGCCTCACAGAGGCTCACAGGAGGCTATAACCTGCTCAGCCTCACAGAGGCTCACAGGAGGCTATAACCTGTTCAGCCTCACAGAGGCTCACAGGAGGCTATAACCTGCTCAGCCTCACAGAGGCTCACAGAAGGCTATAACCTGCTCAGCCTCACAGAGGCTGAGTGAAGGGAAATTAAACTTGGCTTTTATGAAGGAAATCCCAAGGGGCTCTGACACTGCTTGTCCCCCTCCTGCCGTCTGTTCCTTAGCAGTTATTAAGGGCTATCTCCGCCAACCCAGCGCACAATTAGAACATTGTGAGACTAGGCTCTGCAGGCCAGTTACCAGGGCTTCGGGAGGCTCCTGAAGCAGTGCTTTGCTGGGTTGTTACAGATCGCATAATCTAACAGCCCCCCCTCCCCGCTCCTGCTTAGGGGTTTGGGCCGCCCGCCCGTTCTGTATTAGGCCTCATCTGCTCTTCAGATCCTTAAACCACCCCATGAATCAGTGGGAAGGAAATCGACGTCATAGCACAAAAATCAATGAGCTACTTCTTCTGGGGGATTACTTTCACCTAAGCTTGCTCCGAACTGAAATAAATGATTCTGTGGTTTGTAAAGGGGATGCATGCGTGGGGGTGGGGTAGAGGATCCTCCCCTCGCCCAGGACATCCCGCCTCCATCTCAGAGCTGGCCTTCTTCACAGGGGCTTATTTGTATGTATGTATCTACCCTGTACACTCTGTTGTTCATATAACATCATAGTTGATAATTCCAGGTTAATTCATACCAGTCAGCTGGTCACTCACAGGCCCGGCTTTTTCCTGTGTTAATCTCCTCCTTCTGGTCCTCTGGACTCCACTCAGTGAAGCGCCACTTTATTAAAATGTAATGGCCTGACCCGGCGAAGTGTGGGAAGCTTGGCCAGGTTGTCAGGTGTAAATCCTTCAAGATTTCAGGTGCCTGTCGGCTTATTGTCATTTTGTCACATGTGTTAATTACCGTGCTGAACCCCCACCCCCACCCCCGTGACCTCAGGCTCTGAGCAAGGTCGAATATTTACAATTCACATTTAGAAAAAAAAAAGTTCAAATGGAGAAGTAAATGAAAATGGACGGAGTTGCCCCTCCTCCACAACCCTCCCCCCCCCCATCTTCTCTTGGAAGGTGAAGCCTCTGTTCTGTCTCAGCACGAGAGAGGCAGGGGGATGGAAAATGCTGTGGACAGTATTTCACAGGCTCTCAGAGGGGATGAGGCCGGCAGTGAGCTACCCTGTGCCTCCACTGAGGTCATATTTTACCTGGAACATATATTAGTTTTTGGTGTTTGGTGTGAAATCCGAGAGACTAAATAAATAATAAACAGTCGTGTGAGAGAGACAGGGAGAGTGTGAGTCACTGCGCAGAACCTCCTGCTCCCGGGAGCCCTCGTCATGAGACACTTAATCTTCTCCGAATGAGCACAGATGCGTGGCTCTGTTTTCAAGTGGTCCCTGTAGCGTCTAGCATTTATGAGTCCTTAATAAATTTTTATCATAATTAATATCCCAAATGGTTTGGGGTTTTTCCCTGGGGGATGGTAGAACTGAGGCTCAGGAATCTGTGGGAATGATAAAGTATTGTTTTATGAGTTTCTATTTCCCTGTGCCTGAGGGCATCTTGATTTACTGGCTTACATTCAGTATCCTGAGCCCCACACTCTGCCCGTCGGGGCTCACTATTATGGAGTGTTGAGCCAGGACACCGTTTATTGTCTTAGACACATGAAGCTGGAAGAGCGTGCCCCTCCATCAGATGAAGCTCTATGGCTGGCGATCAAGATTCCTTGGCCATCTGGAATTCTGGGAACAGTTTGACTTTTCCTTCAGGGTCAGTGTCAGCTCAAAGGTGTTGTACGTTCAGGGCCGGGTTGTACGTCCACCCCGTTCCACAGCTGGGCTGGGTCCCCTAGAGTAAGCCCAGAGGCTAGCACCCACAAGAGTGTACACAACCGCTCAGCGCTGCACAGACAGTTTGCACACCTGCTGTCTCTGTTCATTAGTGCATGCTCTGTTGCCCAGCAAGGGACAAGACAATAGAGGAAAAGGTCAGCAGAAAGGTCAACATGGATCTTATGAAATAATTGGCCGTTGAGAGGAACCATGAAGAATGGTTGAAATTCTGATGAGCAAGACCAGTCTGGGGGACCTGGGGTGGGGCGGGGTGGTGGCGCATGCCTTTGGTCACAGTACTCAGGAGGCAGAGGCAGGTGGATCTCTGAATTCAAGGCCAGCCTGGCCTACAGAGTGAGTTCCAGGACAGCCAGAGCTACACAGAGAAACCCTGTTTCAATAAACAAACAAGCAAGCAAAGACTAGTCCAGGGAAATTCACTAGGTATTAAAAATATGGCAGTGAATATATGTAGTCCCCTCTGCCTTAAGCAGACACACTGTGCTCGCCCTCGGGAGTGAGCTGGGCAGGGTGATAGAAGCACAGTGCGGTGGCCCTGAGCCTGAGCACAGCACCAGCTCCTATCACGTATCCGTGATGCTCCTTTGGGACTGTGTGAGATCACGGCGGTCACGGGAGAGCAGAGGTTAGGTCCAGGGTTAGGCTTCCAAAGACTGGCAAAGGCTTATAGAAATGGCATTCGGTAGTGACCAGAGGATTAGGAGCTTAATTCTGCCATTAAAACAAATAAGGAAAGACCTTTCAGGAGAGTTCATAACAGTCTGTAAAGATTTGACCCGAAGTAATCATGGCTCCTTGTTATGAGTACAGTCAGGCACAGGGGACCTTAAGGCCATTCTAAGATTCAGGTTCCTAAGCAGTGTGAATGTCACAACTCCTGTCTGTTGCACACGTGTTATCTTACTGTGACAGATGACAACATCCATCAAATATTTGCTTTGTGCCAGGACTGAAGACAGTATCATCTTATATCTTCCAACAGACTTGCAGGGTAGGTCTTTATCCTCATCTTAGAAAAAAAAAAAAAGTTCTGGGAGGTTCAGTACCTTGCTGGGAGGTGTTAGAGAGAAGCACAACCCTGGGCTCTGGGAAGCCGTGCCATGCTTGTCCCGCTCATCCCGCTGTCTCCCCATCGCAGATGCAAATGTGTGCACAAAGAGAAAATGAAATTGGCAGAACGGTGTGTGCAGTGTGTCACCATTCACACAAAAACTGAAAACACACAGAAACACGGCAGATCCTACTGATCCATAATAAACAGTGATGGTAGCAAATGTTCGGGGAGTGGGGGACATCGAGTCTCCCAGGAAAGACTCTGCAAAGGGAAAGGGAGGGACCCTAGCTGGGACCTTTATTGCTGGAGGGCGTGTGTGCTTCAAGGCAAATTTGGGAGAATGTTAAAATCTGTTAAAATGGGCCACAGCTAACTGTTAGATTAGTTTTCTGTATTCTAAGTGCTTAAAAAGATAGAGCAAAAGGAAGAGCAGACCTGAGTTACTGAGTCGGAAGCTTGGGTGGCGTGGGCTTTGGAGGAGGGGCTGGAACACTTGCACGGGTCAAGTCCCTCCTCCGCAGTGAGGAAGCTGCCTGGCCTCTGGCCAGCAGTGCCTCTAAACTCAACATCTTTTATAACTTTTCTAACTATATAACTTTATGCTCTCCCCGTGGCCACTGTGATCTCATACATCTAGGGAGCTGGGCGAATCCTGCCATCTCTACCGTTTCTCCTGTTTTTAAAGCTACAGCCATGCAGCTAGGATTCCAGTGACTAATGCACTCAGAGACTGTGTGACTGACACCTTAGAGCTCTGAAATCAGCGCAGCCTGGTGTCCCTGCCCCATCACTGAGGACAGAGCTGTCAGTCTCACTGATCTCAGCTGTGGTGTTTCCATATGACATGGGTGTTGCCGAGCACACAGTAGGTATTTTTAACAGGTTGTCTCACTTGTCATATGGCTCTATACCATATCAATGCTGTGCAGTTCTGTGTTCTGAGAATTTCTCGTTATGTGTCCATTTCCTGTATGCCAGACCCAGGGCGTCTCTGGTCGGGTCACACTCTTCTTGCCTGTAGGTGGTGAGCATATGGCCAGGCCCTTCCACCTGGCTCCCATCTCCTGTGTGGCGTTAGCTGAGGCTGCAGCTGTGCCTGGCACCACAGAGAAGCTCACGTCTCTTGCCCCCGTTGTGTTGAGTTTTCTCAGCACCTGGAAGGTCCCCAGCCTTCCGTGCTTCTGGCCTTTCCCTCACGCCCAGTCCCTAGGCAGGAGTAAGTATCCCTTCTCTGCTGTCACTTGCCTCTGCCTTCCTCAGCCTCCCTTGCACTTGGGACAATCCAAGCAGCCACCATTCATCAGTGCCTACTGACGGATAGCAGATACTCAGTAGGAATGAACGTGGTTGCCACAGTGATAAGTTTTGGTACTGACATAACTGCCCAGATGTCACCCACTGTGTGCTCCTGGCTAATGTCCACCCCCAAATCGAGATGGCACCGTCCAGCCAATCCTGTGTGCCTGGCTTCCCAGTGAGCCAATCCAGTGAGTGTGTGTTCATTCTTTCACGGGACAGATGCCCAAGAGGTAGGTGAGCCAGAGCAACTGAGACTTTTAAAGAAATCTCTATCTGTTTTCAAAGTACAAGGAAGACATGGAGTGTCTGGATGGTCATGCTGCCTCTTAGTGACAGCATTTAGAGACATGCGTACATGCCAACACATGCACACACACATCTACACAGTCATGCCAGACTTTGGACTTCTCAAATGCTGTCTGATCAGTGTGGCTCTGTTGGCTTCGTGCCTGACTCTGCGTATTTCTCTAGTGAGCGTGTTTGCAGTTAGAATTGCTGGGTTGTCCATAGAAGTGATCCTGGAGCTGCTTTTTTTTTTTTTTTTTTTATAAAAAAATTTGGGGGAAATGGCCATGCAAGCGCCCGAGGACCTGAGTCTGGATCCCCAGCACCCGTGTAAAAGGTCAGGCATGGTGATGCTCGTCACCTATAAATGCAGTTCCTGGAAAACAGATGCTTGGGGTGGGGTGGCCGGCTAGTCTAGCTGATCGGTGAGCACAGGTTCAGTGAGAGACTGTCTCAAAAAACAAGGAGAATAACTGGGGAAAACACCCAGTGTTGACCTCTGACCTCATACACACCCACTCACACCACTGCAGGGACATGCAGGAGGGCACAGGAGAGCACACACACAGACGCATGTATACATGCATACACACATACAGATTGCAAGTACAGGGTGTGTGTGTCTGCGTGTGTGTGTCTCTGTGTGTGTTTGTGTCTGTGTGTGTCTGTGTGTGTGTCTCTGTGTGTGTGTTTGTGTCTGTGTGTGTCTCTGTGTGTGTCTGTGTGTGTCTGTGTGTCTGTGTATATCTGTGTCTGTGTGTATGTATGTGTGTCTGTGTCTGTCTGTGTGTCTGTGTGTGTGTATATCTGTGTGTATGTATGTGTGTCTGTGTCTGTCTGTGTGTCTGTGTGTCTGTGTGTGTCTGTGTCTGTGTGTCTGTATGTGTGTGTCTGTGTCTGTGTGTCTCTGTGTGTGTGTATATCTGTGTGTGTGTGTCTGTGTGTGTGTGTGTCTGTGTGTGTGTCTGTCTGTGTGTGTCTGCATGTGTGTGTCTGTGTCTCTATGTGTATTAAGCCACTCTTTTATTTAACATTATTTTTATGTCTCCAACAAAGAATGAACTATTGGTTTACCAAGAATGTTTTCTTTCTGTAAACATCACCACCTGCATGGCCCTGCCCACTTTGTGGCTGGCTGTGGCTGTGTCCCAGGACAGCACAACAGATGAGGGGAGATGTGTCCTTCTGCTTCTAGGTCTGGCTGTGACCAACCCCCATAGTGGTGGCCTGTGCATCTGATCTTCCTGCTGGGTCAGCACTGACAGTGAGGTCATCTGTCAGTCATCTGTGGAGCAGTGCCCACCTCACCCCATTCAGCCTTGTCCATCTCTGCAGCTACCTGGACTCTCATGAGCAAGAGCTAAAAGCAACAAGCCAAGATCGTGGCGCTAGTAGCAGTGGGCACTATCCTGATCACCAGAATAAATGTGTGTTGGCTGTAGTATCATAAGTGACCGGCATGGGGGGGTCCTGCATTATGGCTGCCCAGTCGGCCAGTTGTTTGACAGTGGAGTCATGTCCCTGTAAGTGTTGTGACAGTTTCCTATGACAATCCCTTCTAGCCTAGGGGCTGTTTTGTGTGTGGCAATGGTTGCCACCTGAGAAACTCAGCTTCCTCTAAGGAGCCATTTTTGGTAATGTGGCTCGAGGGGCGGCACAGGACAGGGCTCTGCAGCCAAGAATCCTGCTGCAAATTACTGGGTTGGAGTCTAGAAAGAAAATGCCTCCATCAGGACATTTCCAGGACTCTGGGTTGTTGTGTGCAGGCTTCCCTGGCTCCCTGCAGTGCACCTGAGACCACTGCACCAGTGTGGCTCAGCTCCACTTGAAATTATTCCTTATACTTCAGTAATTGAAGTGGAATCTTACTTCCTTTTCTGAATTTTTCCATATTTTGGGATTTTCAGAATATTTTCAGTGAATCGTATGTGCTTGTTCCTGGACCTTTATGCACGGCAGCTTTTTTCTCCAGAACAGTGCTTTGCCATCTAATTTTCTTTGTGATATCTTCCATGTTTTGACATAAGTAAATTAAAATTTTTATAGACTTATATTCCTTTTTTCTCCCTTTGTGATTTCTATTGTTTTCAGGCTTAGGAAGCCCCTCTCAGTTCAGATATTAAGTAGCATACATTTGCCTATAGTTTTATTTTTTTGTGTGTTTGTTTGTTTGTTTGTTGTCTACCTGACCTCATTTTAAGAGCTATGTGATTTTTTAACCACATTTTTTATTTCCATTTAATGAGCAGTGTTTTATTTCTTTATGGCTCTTATAGCCAATACTTTTGTTTGAAACAAACAAACCTGTATGTAAGCATGGGTCTAGCCCAGGGCTGATGAAATGGCTCAGCAGGTAACGGGCACTTGCACCCCTTGCAAGCCAGATGGTCTGAGTTTCACTCCCAGAGCCCACGTGACGGGAGAGAACAGAGTCTCAAAGCTGCCCTCTACTTCCACATGTATCATGGCAGGCAGGAGCACACACACACCAAGTAAATAAATGTTGCCTTTAAAAAAGTATAACCAAAGAGCAAACCATGCCTGAGAGGAGGAATGGCACAGACATTAAGAGAACAGGCCAGCAGCCTCTGGCTCGTAGGTGGGCGAGAGCCCGACTGGGCAGCGGAGCTGCTCTGTGGAAGGCCTTCCTCGCCACTTATATTCGATCCACATCTCTCATCCCGAACAAGAAATCAATTCAAAATGGACCAAAGGTCTTAATTTAAAAGCTGAAACTGCAGAGGAAAGCAGAGGGGGTGCCTTTCAAGACACAGGCGCAGGCCAGAGCCTCCTGGTCAGGACACGACACAGGAAACAGTCCCAGGGATCAGTGGGATTCCATGAAGGTAAAGATGTCTGCACAGCATTGGAGCCTATCATCAGAGTAGAGACAGCCGGAGAATGGGAGACAAGTCTTTGCCAGCTGAACCTCAGACAGGGGCTTGATATCCAGAATGTGTGTGTGTGTGTGTGTGTGTGTGCGCACATGTGTGCATATGTGTGCGTATGTGTGTGTGTATGTGTGCATGTGTGTATATGTGTGTATGTGTGTATGTGTGTATGTGTGTGTGTGTGTGTATGTATGTGTGTGTGTATGTGTGTGTGTATGTGTGTGTATGTGTGTATGTGTGTGTATGTGTGTATGTGTGTGTATGTGTGCATATTCGTGTATGTGTATGTGTGCATATTCGTGTGTGTATGTATGTGTATGTATGTATGTGTGTGTATGTGTGTTTATGTGTACATGTGTGTACATGTGTGTATGTGTGTGTATTGGTGTGTATGTGTGTGTATGTATGTGTATGTATATGTGTATGTGTGTGTATGTGTATATGTGTGTGAATGTGTGTGTGTATGTATGTGTGTGTGTATGTGTGTGTATGTGTATATGTGTGTGTATGTGTGTGTATATGTATGTGTGTGTGTTCATGTGCATGTGTGTGTATGTGTGCATATTCGTGTGTGTATGTGTGTGTGTATGTGTGCATATTCGTGTGTGTATGTATGTGTATGTATGTATATGTGTGTATGTGTGTTTATGTGTACATGTGTGTATGTGTGTGTATGTATGTATGTGTATGTATATGTGTATGCGTGTGTGTATGTGTGTGTGTATGTGTGTGTATGTGTATGTGTGTGTGTGTGTGTTCATGTGCATGTGTCAATGTATCTGCAATAACTAAACATAAAGAAAACAAAACACAACACAACCTCACATTGCCAATCAGTAAACAGTCTAAGGAGCTGAACGCTTCACAAAAGTACAAATGGCCAATAAATATTTTTAAAAAGTGTTCAACATCCTTGTCGTCGGGGAGAGCAAATCAAAACCACTTTGAGATTCTGTCTCATCCCAGCCAGGATTCCGGTGAGGATACGGAGAGATGAATCCACACTCCTTCATGTAGGGAGTGCACACTCACTCAGCCATCATGGGAATGGAGAGGTCCTCAATAAGCTAAACGTAAACTAACACTTTAGTTGGTCTGCCACCACAACTGGTGATCTTGGTTCTTTAATGCAGAACTCCAGCCTAGACCCTGCGGCTGTAATGGACTGATCTCTAAATGTGGCTGGCTTCACAGAGTGGGCTAGTTGTAGAGCGCAGTGGGCATTGTTATGCAGAGAATTTTACTAAGACCCCAGTGGTGAATACATCTCCCCACTCTCATCCCCAAGCCCCTGAAGTGCGTCCTTGATACAATCAGTGCGTTCCCCTCAAGTACCCAATGTGTGTCAAATGCCCGCTCACGCTGGTTCTCTCTCTCGTGGCACTTGTGTGACGTTCAAGGACCACTGTTCATTTTGTGAAAGGGAAGGCACTAGACAAAGCACACCAGGAGAATCGTAACCCACGTGGACATTCTAGGGGGGGAGACTTTGGGACTGGTGAGGTGGTGTAGTATTTTAGAGTCCGTACTGCTCTGCAGGGGACTCAGCTTCCATCCCCAGCACCCAAGCATCCATGCTGGGTGACTCACAACTGCCTGTAACTTCGCTTTTAGGAGATCCAGTATCGTCTTCTGGACCCATGGGCTCTGCACTGACACAGAAACACACACACAGACACAAACACACACACACACAGACACACACATACAGACACACACACACAGACATACAAAAACACACACACACAGACACACATGCACACACACACGCGCACACACACACACACACACACACACACACACACACACACACACAGGTTGGGTGTCTTTTCCTTTGAGTTGCCAGTTCAACAAGTTTAGGTTTATCACACCTAAACCTAAAAATTGGGTTTAATAATAACCAAAGTGTTTTTTTTTTAATTAAAGAACTATTTAAAGTCTAGAAAGATAGCTCAACACTTAAGAGCATATGTGATTCTTGCAATAGACCTGGGTTCAGTTCCCAGCACCCACAAGGCGGCTTACAATGATCCATAAGTCTAATTCCAGGGTATTTGATGCCCTCTCTTGACCTGTGTGCACACCAAGCACACACAGTACACATGCATACATGCAGGCACTGACCTGTGTGCTCACCAGGGACACACACACAGTACACATGCATACATGCAGGCACTGACCTATGCGCTCACCAGGCACACACAGTACACATGCATACATGCAGGCACTGACCTGCGTGTGCACCAGGCACACACACAGTACGCATGCATACATGCAGGCACTGACCTGCGTGTGCACCAGGCACACACACAGTACGCATGCATACATGCAGGCACTGACCTGCGTGTGCACCAGGCACACACACAGTACACATGCATACATGCAGGCACTGACCTGCGTGTGCACCAGGGACACACACAGTACACATGCATACATGCAGGCACTGACCTGCGTGTGCACCAGGGACACACACAGTACAAAACAGCGATGCACGTAAACTAAATCAGTCTAAAGAATGTCCTTCCTGAGAACTCTTTGAATGCAATCAGGACTCTGTGATCTTGCACATGAAGTTGAGGTTCTCCCACCTCCACACTTGCCAGCAGTCCTCCTGACAGACCAGTGTTTTATGCAGGACCTGTCCCGTTCCAGCCTTTATTTTGTGTTCCTGCTTAGACATGGATTAGTTGGACTCTCCCATGCTTGCTCCCCAAGTTCCTGCTACCCCTACAATCTGACCACATCCTGCTCCTAGGCTCTGACCACGCCACCATGAGGAACACCCTTCCCCCTCCCTCCCCCTCTTCTGAACTATAAGAGGTAAAGTAAACACTAGGTGTGATCCAGATGACAGCGTGTAGACTCATTCCAGGGGTGTGCTCCTCCTCTCTTGAGAGCTGCAGTGGAGCAGGGCTGTGCCTACCACATGGAGCCCTCAGTTCCCTTCCTCCCCAACTCACCTTGCAGCTCCTCCTCTGTCTGTGGTCCAGTCACTGCCTCCCCCTTTCCCACCACTGACCCAGAGAAGATACTCTGCCCCATTAAAGAATCTTTCGGAAAGAGACCCCCGAGGCGTCCATAAAGCTGATTTCTCTCGGTGCCTGTGTGGAGCCTCCTGGAAACGGCCCTGCCGCTGTGGGAGTTGACCCAGTTCCTCCTTTGTGTGGGGAGAGCACACACTTGTCAAGGTGCTTTTAAGCAGCCTTGAATTCACAGCCTAGTGTGCTGGTTGGAAGCCACCGGTGGTTACAACTGTGGCTGTAAGAGCAGTCAGTGACAGGGGCAGCTTTCTGGGGGCCAGCAGATATATCAGGTGTGGGGGCCAGGACACGTCCCACAAATATAGATACCACTGCAGAGAACACGGCACTAACAATGCAATATCCGTGGGCCGGCCGGCTGACCTGAACACTTCCAAACTTAATCTTTATAATCAGGCAGAGGAATTAAGAATTTTAAATTGCCTAGAAGACATTCAGGAGGACTCCTGCATGTGCTGTGTTTTTCCTCCGTCTTGATAAAAGTCCAAGTCTGTGTACACTTTGTGATACAGTTTGGCGAGTCATTCTTATATTGAAAAGTAGGAATACCTACCTGCCTGCTAAGTGACTCCAGGTGCTTCACTGTGGACAGTGTTTTCACTCACACCCCTCCCTTGCTGCTGCTGCTGCTGCTGCTGCTCCTCCTCCTCCTCCTTCTTTTACTTTATTTCACTTTGGGCCAGTTAATTAATGCTTTTTTCTTTTGAAAAATGGGTATAAACATTTCCACCTGTATTAGGCCATCATATCCCCTGGAACTGGAGTTACAGACAGTCGTGAGCCACCATGTGGGTGCTGGGAACTGAACCCAGGTCCTTTGGAAGAGCAGTCAGTGCTCTTCACTGCTGAGCCATCTCTGGAGGTAAACATTTCTACCTTGTGGTAGTCCCTGTGGACTAGTATGCGCTTTTCACAGTTTACTGTCTGAGTCAAGATGGGGCCCGGTCTGTAAGTACCGCGGCCCCTTCCCGGCCCCTTCCAGCCGCACATTCAAAAGTTCTTGTCGTTGGTGACGACTCTGATTTGAGAAGCCTAGTCTGTAAGCCCCTGGTGACTGGTACACACCAGGCCCAGAAACCGGTGCTCTCACAGTCCCAGGCTCTGCTGCTTGGGCACCGGTACAATGCCACAGTGGTAACGGGAGCTCTGTCTGACCATCCCGTGCTCACGTGCACAAAGGATGATTCCAAAGATTGAGCAGGAGCCCCACTGGCTGGGTGGGGGCAGCAGGCCGAGGAGCAGGAAGCAGCAAGCAGAGCAGCGGTTTCTACCCACGGGGAACCCAAACAGGCACTCGCTGAGTTCTGCCTGGGAATCTGAGTTGACTGGTCAGTTGGAGGGTGCTGCAGGACTGGTCAGTTGGAGGGTGCTGCAGGACTGGTCATAGCATTCCCACCTCAGAGGATGCAGAGCCAAACTCCATGGCTTTCGGTGCATCCTGGATGTTTGCTGAGCAACTGCTGTGTGTCAATCATCCTGCAAGACTCTGAGTGACAGAGATGGCGTGTTCCACTGTGTCTCATGGGAGGGTCCTTTGCATATCTCTTTTCTTACTGTGCTAAGTTAAAAATACTAGTCATTTTAGACCAGTCAGGGCTACAGAGAAAGCCCTGCCTCAGAGACAAAAAACAAAAACCTGGACACTTCTTCTTTTTACAGTAGACCACATTTCCTCTGACATTTAGCACTCGAAAACAAGCATACCACTAAGAAAACGTTTTCAAGTAACATGATGAATAATTTGATTAAACTTGTAATTAGAAAATTTATCTAGCCAGGCAGTGGTGGCGCACGCCTTTATTTAATCCTAGACCTTGGGAGGCAGAGGCAGGCAAATCTCTGAGTTCGAGGCCAGCCTGGTCTACAAAGTGAGTTTCAGGACAGCCAGGGCTACACAGAGAAATCCTGTCTCACAAACCAAAACAAACAAACATAAGGAAAAGAATAAATTTATTTAACGATATAACCTGTTTAATGTCATTCTACATACTTTATGATAAGCTAAAATAAAACAAGTTTGGAGTCTAAATTAAAGTTTTAATTAATCTTTATTGACATGTCTACATTTGACTTTCAGACCTGTGTACAGTATCTTATTTCTTTGGAGATTTCCAAAACATAGATATTTATGTGTTTGTATGCCAAGTAACTCATGTGCCAGAGAAACAATGACAATTGTCACACAGAGGAAATGATGGTTTTCAGATGCTTCACTTGGCATCAAAAAGAGGGCAGGATGGCGCTGATTTGTACATTTCCTCTTTAAATGTTCAAAGCAGATTAAACTAATATAAGCACATGACATCGAAATTAGTTACTGTTTTGTTGGTGTATCCTAACAGTTCACAGTGACTGAACACACCCTGTGAGCCTGCCACAATCCCAAGCCCCTTAAATGTGAGGTTATCAGTGTCCCATGAAGTGGGTGTCATTTCCCAGTTTTTTATGTAAAGAAACAGCCAGGGTGAGCTTTTCAGGGGAATGTGTATCAGGGTGAGACTGGGACCCAGGAAGCACACTGTCCCGTGCCCACCCTAGATGGCTCAGCTGGCAGAATTAGCAGTTGTGTAAAAAGTTTGATTAAAGTTGTCAAAGTTTAACTTTGTTACTAAATAGCACTGAGTATTTTAGAGAATGAAACAATGCATTTTAAATATTAATATTTCAAACCTCACTTGTTAAGACTGTGACATTATTTTAAAATAAATATTTAAATTTGCCAGGTAGTGGTGGCACACACCTTTAATCTCAGCACTCAGGAGGCAGGCAGATCTCCAAGTTCAAGGCCAGTCTCATATACAGAGTGCATATACCACAAGAACTAAACCTTCAATCATTCAGATCCCACGTTCTTTCAGCTAGTATGGTTAGGTGACACGTGGCGCTAGTAGCCTGGGCGAGGTATAAAGCCTCTTCCGGCCTTAAAGCCCTCTTGTCTCTTGCTCTGCTGCGTGGGTTTGGAATCATCTTCCCCCTAGGGAAAGAGGGTGAGCACTCAGAGAGCTGAGGCTGCCCGCCTCTGCCCCTGAGCATCCGGAAGCCGTGTGTTTCATAGGGGCTCAGCAACCTTTACAGCCTGGCCCTTCTGGTGGGAGGGAGGGTGTGGTAACGGTCCTTCACGGATGGAAGCAGAAGTTCTCGGTTGTTTAATTCCAAAACACCTCTCTGGGTCCTGGAGGATCCTTTTCCACCCAATTTACAGGTCTCCTGTTACGCCCTTCCTGGGACACTCATGTACACGTGTGTTTTCCATCTGTGTGCCTCCACATCCCTCTTTGTATCTCACCCCACCAAAGCTAGGTTTTATGACTCAGTGTAAATACTGCCTTCGGAGGGCGATCTGTTACATTCCAACCCCTACAAAACAGCGTTTTATAGCCACTGAAGTGCAGGGTTTCTGGCAGCGATGGCATGGAACTGAAAACATCACGCTCCAGCGAACTTTGTCATGGGAAGCTCCTCCGAGCCTGGGCTATCTGGTGTCTACCCCGGCTCACTCTAGTCCCTAGCAGCCACGACAGCTCCAGGTGTCGGCTTTGACGGTCACTGTGCTGAAGAGCTACAGAGAATAGTTGTGTGGTCCTCCTGGCATAGCCTTGCCACAGAGGCAGCTACAGGGAGAGAGAGGGAGCAGAAGCCCTGGGGACGCTGAGGTGACACCAGGAGTCAGGTCCTCTCTGCAGTTTCAGAAGTTGTTGGCTCTCAGCCTCGGCACAAACGATGCGTTACATCAAGTTTATACAGGGCATCAAGTTTTCTAAAGATGAAATCATTATAAATTCTGGCAGTTTTCTGGTGTAATTAAAATGTCTAACAGGGAACCCCTGGGAAACCAGATGCAGGTTTACTATTTCTGGAGCCGACAGTGGCAGTGTTTCTTGCCAGCTTTCATATCTTATGACCTATAAATTGCTCTTAATAGCTAATCTGTCATCCAGGCTCCTCACATCAGAAAGCTTGTTTCCTTATTAATCTGTTCATTTGCATCTGCAAAGGACATTTACAAATCCTTCGTTTGAAAACATTGCCGTATAATGCCGGCCATTATAAATAATTCATCACCTGTGATAGAAGCTCTTATGCCTAGGTAATAGATCTTTGTGACATTATATTATTCTTTCAACCCTAATATAATTTGGATAAAAATAATTTTTATGAAAGTCCTCTGGCTGCCGGGTTACCATGGAGAGGCTGTAACTATTACTAATGACCCCGTAAGCTCAGAGTATAGACTCAAACCAACTATTGTGCTAGAAAGGCAGTCAGATCTGCATACTGTTTATACAATAATTGTGTAATATCCCTCCAAGCTGAGGTTTAGCGTTTGGGACCGTCTGGTTTGACTATGAATAAACCTGGCACCAGTCACGGGCCACGGGCGGCACGAGAATGACTGTTGGTCTTACATGCGTCCGTTTATGCGGCCCAGCTTAGCTTCCTGTCTCCGAAGCTGTTTGCTCATAATTCTCCAAGACCCCATCTAGGAAGCATTTTCACTCAGATCCTTAGATTTTAACTGCTTTTGTCTGTGTTCCATTAATTTGTCTGCTTTCTTCCAAGAAGCAGGCGTAGAAGGTGGAGCAGGGAATGAAAAGGAGCCACCATGCTTGATGTGGGGCCTTGGGTCAGCTTGCTGGCGGAAGCCAGGGCGGTGGATACATATTTCTATATTCTATCTGGCTATTAACAGGGAAGTGTGGTCTGACCATCAGCTTCCCAGTGGCACCGAGGAGGGAAGTGTGGTATTGCTAGTTTGACGCTTTCTCCAGAACAGGCCACGGCAGCCGCCTGGCAGAGGCGCTGGATCTGGACAGGTTTTGCCATGGAGTAGTCACTGGATGGCTTGATGAGCACTGATGGAGGAGGTGGCCGTGACTCTGTCCAGGTGTCCCCAAGCACTGAGCGGACGCCCCAGGAGCCCTTGGCCACCATCTACCCTTCATAAGAATCACTTTATCACCCCGGGTGCTGACTCAGGGTGACTGCTCAAGTCTTAATGTATTCATAAGATGTGCAGGCCATCTAAGACAGCCCAGAAGAACGGGATTCAGTCTGCAGGCTTGTGCCCTGGTAGCTATTGATTCTCCGGAAGTAGACCCATGACTTGGAGAAGCCCGGTTGACCTTTGCATCTAGACTTAGGTGCCCGGTTCTTCTCAAATGTGGTTTTCCTATAAAAAGGACTTAAGTTCCATTGTAGAGGCTTATGTAGCTGGCACATAACTGGGCCACTAGATAGTTTTCATAGCCGACTCTCACAAGGATGTCTCCTGGAGAGTAATGTTACTAATGTACGCCCAGAGTATTAGTCAGGATCGGCAGGTCATGTGGTAAAAAGCAATCCCGGTATCTCAGTGGCTTAAAGCAGTTTCCTTTCTTGTACCCACTCTGTGTCCATTACAGATGAGCCAGGGGTCTTGTACATGCTGACATGCTTCCTACTTGCAGACCAGTTCAGATGGAACCATTTATAGCAACAGAAGAGAGGATGGGGTCATGTGTGCCCTGCCCGCCATTTCCCAGGAGACAATCGCGTGCGTTAGCTGATGGGGGAGCACAGCCACCTCCAGTCGACTTCACATAGGCAGGGGAGAGATGCCCTAAGGACTGCCCTCCGTCAGTACTTAGACCGTACCAGACCGCAAGCGGGTGCCATTTTAGTTAGCATTGTTCTGCTTATCCTGTGGCTCTCCCTCCTCTGTAGGGCAGGCAGTACAGACTCCTGCCACGTGCGCTGGGCCTTCCGGGTGGAGCTGGAGCCGTGGACGCCAGGACTGGAATTGCCGTGTGTGTGTGTGTGTGTGTGTGTGTGTGTGTGTGTGTGTGTGTGTGTGTGTGCCTCCCGGCAGTGCTGTTAGTCCTTTTAGGACGTCACACCTCTGTGCATACAGATTTGTCTCATCACGTGTCAGGTCTGACATGATGATCAGAGGAAGCCGTGTGTGGAAAAGCCTCGGATTGTCCACCCTAGGTACAGACTCGGCCAACCTGCTCTCCTAGGCTCACATCTTCTTCATGCCTCTGTTGGGCTGTTTCTGTTTCCTGGAACTACCCACCCACCCCCGAAGAGGAAAGCGCTATCTATCTATCTATCTATCTATCTATCTATCTATCTATCTATCTACTCATCTATCTATCTATCTATCTATCTATCTATCTATCTATCTATCCATTTATCAATCAATCGATGGCCTTATTTTAGAGCAGAAAACTGGGGAAATAGCGTTTGCACACAGTCACCTCCCACTTCCCCTTCCTCGACGTCTTCTGTGGGGTATGTATCTCATAAATGATGAGCCAGCGTTGATGTATTGTTAGTTGAAGTTGACATTTACAGTAGGGCTCACTCTGTGTTGTAAACGTAAATGTCACCTATCTGCTATTGTATCATGCAGAACGGTTTCAGTGCCCCAAAACCCCTGTGCTCCACCTGATATGCCACCACTCACTGTCCCCTGGAACTTCTTCACTCTGAAGCTTGCCTGGTACTGAGCAAATGCAGGCAGAAGGAGCCGTTTCAGGCTGGCCCCTTTCACTGATGCGTACATCTCTGGTTTCATCTGTGTCTCTCCGTGGCTTTACAGACAAACAGTTTAGCCTCATTTGGCCTCATAAATGCCTCAGTTTAACCATTAACTGAAAAGTCTCTAGCTGTGTTATTTTGGTTTGGAGGTGAGGCCTTGTGAACTCCAGCTATTAATTCTGGTGTGTTGGCCACCTGAGGGCTGGGACCATGGGGCTGTGATTTGGGAGGTTGTAGAGCCTGGGAAAATGGAGCCTGACTGGAAGAAACGGGTCACTGGGGCGGGCCTGACTCCACTTCCTGCTCGCTCCCTGCTTCTTGACTCCAGGTGCAATGTGCCCTCACCGTGGTGTTTTTCCTCAAACCCATGTCACCTCGAACCTTAAACCCAAACTAATCCTTCCTTCCTTCAGCTGCACGTCAGGTGTTCCTCAGTCACAGCCACAGAACAAGTGACACAGCCGTCCCTAAAACAAGGGCAAGCTGTTCAGGCAGGTATTTGCAGAGTAGTAGTCTGGGCACTGTGCCGCCTGCTGCTTGTGAGGGAAATGGTGCTGGCTGTGTCAGGGTCCAGCTGCTTCTGCTGTCTTGGTCGCTGTGGACGTCCCCTAGTCCTCTTACCACATCCCTGAAATTACTAATGCTAAGTATGTTGGAGTTAAAAAGAAACTAAAACCTACAAGGTTAAGCCTGAGCCAAGCCCTACCTGGGCTTCCCAGGCCGTACAAAGTATGACTATATCTGTCTCACAAGGGGGGGACCTGGGGTCATCAACGTTCTGTGGTGTACATCACAGCCTCATGGGCTGCTGTGCGAATCTCTGTATGTCTGACTCCAGAGCCTACCCGTGTGTCTGTGTTCCTTTCCTGGGCTTTGGTAGTTAACTGAGGACCCGGGGTTTATGAGCGCTGGAGCTGGCAGGAAATACCTCATACATGTGGATTTAGGTAGTAAAAGGGAGAATCAATATTTCTGCAACTAACTGCAAATACAATCCCCATTTCCCCAAGTACATGCAATTAATCAATTGGCAAGCACACCGAATATTCCTTAGGTAACCGTGCAAAATATAACCGCTACAAAAAATGCACACAGTAAGGGAAATGTGTGCGAGACGGGAGGAAACACGTGCATTGTCAGGACCGCGTTTAACGTTCACGTCACCAGTGTGGTTCTAGTTCGGGTGGCCTAAACCTTATTTTATTTCTCTAACTCAAACCCCTGGAGAATGGGTTGACATGTGAATGAATGTCCAGCTCTACCTTGGGCCTCATGAAGCTCGTCAGGGTGACGGGGTGGCTGGCCCCAGCGCCGGAGCCTGTAGCTCAGAGCTGTGCTTTGACAAAAAACCCGACTCATTTCTATCACGTAGACAGAGAAAACCATTGTCTTCCTCTGCCAGATAGTCTGTTAGCGATGCTTTCTGTATGCATCTTAGTATTCAAATACAGATGTTCCCAGATGTGCCTCTGTGGGAAGCAGCTGCTGCTTCTCTGGCACAGAAACTGCAGAGAGATAACACACAAAGGCAGCACGAGCCTCAGTACGAACAGCGCCTGCGTGCAGTGGGCCCGGCGTTCCCAGGCGGCAGGGGGCCTTCGGAGCCCCCCCATAACCTGAAACTGTTTCAGATTACCCTTATTCTTCAGGAGTGGAAACAAAGACAAGTGATTAATTTCAAACCCACTTGGCTGATAAATACCATCACATGTTATGTGCCCAGGGACTGTAAGACACTAGATTTTATTTCCTGTGAAACGGATAGGAATATAGAAGTCCCATCACGACTACTGATGTTCGCAGTGGCTGCTTCTAGTGGCTGCCTGGGAACAGCCCAGCCCCGAGTGGCTTGGGGTCATCAGTGCTCACACACCTTGGCTGTGAGTTCACAGGGCACTGCCCCATTTACCGTGGTACAATCAGGCCTTACCCTGTTGGATCCCAGCCCAGCCCTTCCAAGTATGTACGATGTTGTTATTATTAGCACCATTTTATAAATCTAGAAGACGGGGTGAAGAAGTCAAATGACTCCGATGCTTAACCTTGCTCCTTTTTTGTGCAGTGCTGAGCCATGACGCATGCTGTGAACGTCACATAGTGCTTCCTGGAGACCGCGCTGGTAGGACACTGCCGTGAGCAGTGCTGCCTGGCAGCTCTGCACACTAAGGGGAGGCTGGCAGGGAAGGGCTGATGTTCCTTCTCCTCCCCACACCCTGGAGGGAGGCGCCTGGTTGTTCCTCTCCTCATGCCCAGAGAGCTTCAGTGAGGCAGCTCCTGTGTCTTCCTGGCATTTAGAGAAGTGAAGAACCAGAAGCGCAGATCTCTGGGCCCTCATTTGGAGTTGCCATAAACCAGAAGTTTCCAAGCACAGTGGCACCTGGGGTGTTGTGCCTGCTTGAGTCTTATAAATCTGTCTGTGCAGTGTTCAAGGGCTCATTGCCTCCAACCAGCTCCATTCTGTGAGGCTAGCTAGTGAATTATTTATGGATTACATATTTGACAGGGGCTCGGGGCTACATTGGAAAACACTCGGCTCCCGGCTTGTTGCTGTAGAAGGTAGAAATGTCTGTCTGGAAACCAAGGATCAGGGCTCTTCAGAATAGCTGAGCTCAGTGTGTCTGGTCCTCTGCTGCCTGGCTTCCCAGAGAGGGGCCTGTGCATCCTACCACCAGGACAGCTAGCCGTAGCAGGTGGGAGGCTGAGCGGTGGCCTGGAGAGTGAGGTTTACACAGAAAGGAAGCTGACGCAGAGGAAGGGATAGAAAAGGGAGACAAAAGAGGCCGAGGCCAGGGCCTACGGCAGATGAAGAAAAGATTGCGCAGAGGAGTGCTGGTGTGGTTCTAGTAGCCGTGGTACAGTAGGCTGGCTGGCGTAGCACCCTCCTCTGTCCCCCAGCGGTCAACAATGTCTCAGTGGCATGTTGCCCTGTGACCTCACTGCTGCCTTGGCCAGGGTCCAACCGGTACATAACAAAACACACCTGGAATTGTATCTGCTCTCACTCCTTTGTTGGAACACGTGTGTTGATAAAGGCAACTTAAATAGTTCACTTTACAAACACACCACTCAGAAGCACTGTAAAAATGGTAAAACGTGGTCTCAACCCTTAACAGGAACTGCTACCTCAGAAAGTGAAGAAAACAGGGAAACACATCACTCTTGTCTATGAAATATTAATAAAAGCCTTGGGAAGGGCACCGAGAGAACACATGTGATGAAGGAGCCCCCTCCTACGGGGCAGCACCAGGGCACTGTTGCCCTTAGCCGGAGGCCCCTGTCAGGGTCACTCCTTCATGTTACAGAGGTGGAAGCAACATGAAGAGAGAGGGTCACATGTCAAATGGTTGCAGGCAGGCACGAAATGAAGGAGAGGAGGGAAGCGTGCTTCCGAGCCTGAGAATAAAGGGAGGGGAAGACGCAATATTACTTCCCTTTTCTATCTCCACACACGTCTTAGAGACCAATGCTCCAGTCTGACTGCATGCACCCGGTAGGAGGTAGAAAGCCTATAGCCTCTTCTTTGATGCTCTGGCTTTCAGTCTGCTCTGTGCCTGTGTGGTGTACTGTACTGACAGAGTCGTTTTCAACCAAGACCTCTAATTAAAGTCTTTTTTTTTTTTTTTTTCCTGTGGCGGGGATTGAACTCAGGGCCTTGTGTATGCTAGGCAAGTGCTCTACTGCCGAGCTACACTGCCAGTCCCATTAAGGCCTTGTGTGCAGTGTGTGGGGTCCTGAGAGGCCACTGTTCAGAGACTCCAGAAGGTAGAGGAAAGCCGGAGTTTCCATATGAGCAGGAGAAGCATGGGCCAGCCGAGCGGGGCGGGGTATTGACCAGATTCCTCCTCTGATCCTGATCCAAGCCACAAGCCACCTGAGGGAACAGGATAGGAGAACAGAGGGTCCTGGCTCCCAGGGTTATAAGTCATGGTGGAAAGCATTTCCCTCAGTGCCTGCCACTGGCTTTGGGGAGAGATGTCCAGGGGCGCAGAGCCTCATGTGGGCTCTCAAGCGCCCTGTGCTCTGGGCACGGAGCCACAGGGGTCCTCCAGCACCCCATGCTGATCATTCCTGGTTAAGAGGGTGGGGCACCCTCTGACGCCAGTCGCAGGGGCTAGTGGGTATTAACGGGGCTGCAGGGGCAGTGACTGTTCGGGATCTCTGATGAAAGCTCCGTGGAACACCACCTGCTTCTGTGGGGTCCGCTTCAGCAGCCACTGCTTACCAAGCCGTTGTCTTTGTTAGCGGCTTGCTGTGGGATGTGCTCTCCATCAGTTCTGTGTGCCTCTATGGCCTCCTGATAGAAAGACCACTGAGAGCTGGATCGACAATTCCAGACAAACTCCAAGGTTTTATCGGCTGACACAAACCAAAGCCGTGAGTTTCTGGTGTGTTCTCACTTCCCCGCCTTGTCTTTCCTCTCTAGGCAGCATCGTCAGCCCTGAGCAGTCTGGGTCACGTGTACACAGCCATCGGAGACTATCCCAACGCTCTGGCCAGTCACAAACAGTGCGTCCTTCTCGCCAAGCAGTCCAAAGATGACCTTTCTGAAGCCCGAGAACTCGGGAACATGGGAGCTGTGTACATCGCCATGGGCGACTTTGAGAATGCCGTGCAGTGCCATGAACAGCACCTGCGGATAGCCAAGGACCTGGGGAGCAAGCGTGAGGAGGCCCGTGCCTACAGCAACCTGGGCAGTGCCTACCACTACCGGAGGAACTTTGACAAGGCCATGTCCTACCACAACTGTGTGTTGGAGCTGGCACAGGAGCTGATGGAGAAGCCCATTGAGATGCGGGCCTACGCTGGCTTGGGCCACGCAGCCAGGTGCATGCAGGACCTGGAGAGGGCAAAGCAATACCACGAGCAGCAGCTGGGTATCGCAGAGGACCTCAAGGACCGGGCGGCAGAGGGCCGAGCGTCCTCCAATCTGGGTAAGGACCTGCCGGTGTGACCCTGAGCCAGCAGCCTAGGCTGCAGATGGCTGGAGGAGCCACCGTCTTTTTTGGGAGCTTGTGTGGTTTTTGCTCAAAAAAATTCATTTTGTATCTTTCCTTCAGTCATACCCCCCTGAGCCTGCCTACCGTAAAGCACATTGTCTCTTCTGTGCCCTGAGAATTAAAGCCTTGCAGTAAAGGGAAACACACACACACACACACACACACACACACACACACACACACACACACACACACACACGCAGCCCATCCAGAGAGCAGAGCGCCTCCGTAACAGAGAGAGGAACGTGAGGGTGACAGGAAACTGCGCTCGATTTAAGGGCCTGAGGAAAATACAACAGGGACGACTTTAGTTGGTGAATTAGTCCACAGTGTGTCTTTCCCTCATAATTACGTGTATTCAAAAATAATGTTGATAGTCTTTGTATAAATGCAAAATCGTTGTGTGAAAGATCTACAATGAAGACGCGCCTACAGTTGGTTTGGAATTCCGTTGCTGTCAGGACATTTTAGCGTGAGGGCCGATGCGTAGCTGGAAACTAGGCACTTTTGTGAAGTCTGTGTCGGGAGGTACACCTGTGTCTGGAAGTGTAGGCTGAGCTCATTGCTGAGCCAGCCTTCTGGTCATGTGTGAGTTCTTGAGGGTTAGGTGGGAGGAGGGGTAAGAAGGTGACCACACTGGCACCTGCATGAGCTTCTGATGCCACAGACGGCATCTCCATCTCCACCGACACCATGTTAGCACTTCCCTGCCCTTCCCTCCACCTCTGCTGCTTCTAACAGTATTCTTTGTTTAAAAAAAAAAACAAAAACAAAAACAACAACTCATGCTGTGGCCATATGCTGTAGAGGCCTGCAGGTTCTCAGGTGGCTCTGAAGAGGGCCTTGAGACCAGAGCGAGAGTCCAGGCTTACAGGGGGACACAATGTGTCATCTACTGAGTCCACACCTGAGAACTGTACCCTTGAGTCACACCCCCCTCCCCAGCCCTGTATTTTCATTGGGGCTGTATTCATAGTTATCTTTGGCTGCATGCAGCCTGCAGGCCCCGGGTTCGTCGTGTCTGGGAAAGTCTGACAAGAACCAAAGTAACAAGTTCCTGGCTGTCTGTGTTCATTCTACCAATGATCAGTATCTACTGACTCCTTACTGTGTGATTAGTCCTATGTAATTTATTTAAGGGATGTCGGCACCCCAAAAAGCTTTGTGCGTTTGAAGAGCTAATAATATAGTTGGAAAACAACGTGCACAGAGAGCATCAGGGCTCATCTACTTGCCCTTGTTGACTCTGCATTGCACACAGAGCATCAGAGCTCGTCTACTGGCCCTTGTGGCTATGACTCTTTTCATATCTTATAGTAGCTTATAGATTACATCTTGCATTCTACCTGTTTACAGTCCCTAAAAGGCCATGTAGTGATGTTTTGCCATGAAATTTCTAGAAGGGAGAGCCTAGGGGTAGGACACCCTGGGAAGCCTGTCACAAAGCTTACACCCAAGCAGACCATCCCCAGAGTTGAGATTTGGCCCAAAATGGATCGGCATCTGTGGTGAAGAGCACATGAAAGAAAGACGGGTTACCACAGGTTGGTGGCCAGAGGATGGGGCAGAATGGCGTGAAGACTGGCCATGGCTATGCTGGCGAGCAGAAGCCTGGAAGTTATGAAATGAGCGGGGAGAGGCGCACAGCGGGCAGGAGGCCCCGATCATCTGAGCCGTTCAGTCCAGGATTGAAGTCCTTCGTAAGTCCGTTGTCATTCTTGTCACACTGGAAGGCCACGTGGGGATGTGCCCTCTTTGTCACTCAACAGGGGCACACACTGTACCCTTCCTCACTCATACATAGATGGGTTTCTAGATCATTCTGGTTGGAAATTTCCCAGTTTTTAGAAGGCACACGCTGCTGTCGTTAGCCCTTTGGCCGTGTATGTTTGCTATTCTAGTTGTCTCTGCTTGCATCTTGCACAGTGTTCCTCTACCCCTCATCTGAGTCCTCACTTTACCCGAGCTGAGAACTTAGACCACTGCCTGTGCCCCTTCTTGTCAGTGCAGTCAGGTAAAGGTCTCACACTGCCTGGGAACAGTGCTCTGTCCACCATGTGATTTCTGTATTATGTTTCCACTTTCATTGAGTTCGAAAACATTTTAAGATCATTTGTGATTGCTCTTTGGTCCATTTGTTTAATTTAAAAGTATTTGGGGCAGAGCTTAGTGGTCAGTCGTTTGTCAAGTATACATGAGGCCCACGTTTCAATTCCTAGCACTATATAGAAAATAATCAATAATCAAAGCACTGGGCTGGGGATGTGGCTCGGTGGGCGAGTGCTTGGTGAGCAGCATGGGTGTAGTCATGCACCCTGTCACCATCACCGCAGAGCTAGGAGGACAGGTGTGCAGAGAGCAGATCCCCGGGGGTTTGGTGACTTTCTAGTCCTACTCTCATGAACGACTGGCACGGGGGTGGGTGAGGTCTGACAGATGCCTGGATTGGTCTCTGAATCCCCAAGGGGCCATATGAGATGGCAGGAGACTTGGCGCTTTCTTGTGTGTCTGTGATGTGGATACACATGTGTGTGGAGTCCAGAGGTTGACATTGGGTGTTCTCAATTGCCATCTTATAGGCAGAGGCAGGCTCTCTCACTAAACCCAGACTCACTGATCTGATCTGGTTCCTCTAGCTAGCCTGCCTGCCTAAGGCTCTGCTGCCTCTGCCTCCCGAACACCGGGATGATGCTCGATGCTCGAGGCAGGCTGCCACGGGTACCGAGAGTTCACGCCGGCACTGGGGATCCAAACTCCAGCCCTCACACTTGTGCCCTAAACGTTTTGCCCACTGATCCATCTCCTCGGCCCTGACTTGGTAAATTTTGATATACATTTTGACAGAATTTTTCAAACCTATGAATAGAGGAAGAAGAAGAAAAACAGGAAGAAAACCGTGGTCTAGGTCTCCTGGGTACAGAGCAGAATGAATGGGTCAAGATATCAAAATATCTGAAAAAAATAGCTAAATACTGCTTACATTTGATGGAATGTTAGATAAAACCATGTGCACGAGCGCGCGCGCGCACACACACACACACACACACGATAGATAATCTGATAGATGCAGATTCAAAAAAATGAAAGAAAGAAAATTTAAAGTAAGCCATATCTGGACATAATATTATAATCCAACTGCTCCAACTGGTCTTATAGGAAATCTCAGAAGTCAAGGAAGTAAAAAGGTGTTTCCACTGAGCCTTTATCAGAAACACAGGAGGTCAGAAACACTGGGGAGACATCTGGCAGGGTTGTGGGGTTAAAACAAGGTCTTACTCTTTAACCTTGGCTGGTCCTGAGCTCATTCCATACACCAGGCTGGCCTCAAACTCATAGTGATCCACCTGCCTCTGTCTCTGCCTCCCAAGTGCTGGGATTAAACGTGTGCTAAAAGAAACAGTAAAATCCCCATCAACCCAGAATGCTGTATCCAGGAAAATGATTCCTCAAGATGAAGATAAGCCGTGTGCGTGTGCCGACAATCCCAGCACCCAGCAGGCAAGGCTCGCCCAGGACTTCGGAGCAAGTCCTGTCTCAGACAGGCAGACAGACAGACAGACAGACAAGAAAAACAGTGAACCGGGCAGTGGTGGCGCACGCCTTTAATCCCAGCACTTGGGAGGCAGAGGCAGGTGGATTTCTGAGTTCAAGGCCAGCCTGGTCTACAGAGTGAGTTCCAGGACAGCCAGGGCAACACAGAGAAACCCTGTCTCGAAAAACCAAAAAAAAAAAAAAAAGAAAAAGAAAAAGAAAAACAGTGAGCAGAACAAGCAAATCAAAGGGAATGAAGGCAGACGTGGTGTACCTCAGGTGAACCGCTGTGGACCGCTCATCACGGGCAGAGAGCCGTAAGAAATACGGGATAGTGTTTTGGACAGACGGGAAATGGCACCATATGGAGGATCAGGTATTTAGGAGAGAGAGAGAGAGTGCCAGAGCTGGTAAATACAGGGATAAACAAGACACTGTTTTCCTCTTAAGTAATTAAGGTGGGTGTTTAAAACAAAAATATAATACTGTATTTAAAAATAATGCAGGTATAGCAATAGTGTGGCAGCTGCAGCAAGGAATACAGCAGGTGGGAGCAGATGCGTCTGCAAGGCTGCCGGGTGTGCTCGGATCTCCCAGGGAACGTTCTGGTCTTAGCTCAACGTAGACGCCAAACTGGAAAGAACATTTGACGCCTTCAGAGGAACTCCCAAGAAAAACACTGCAAAAAGGGACAGCTACCAAGCAGCGAGCAGAGAGGACAAACCAGGGAGTGCGGTTTAAAGGAGACAGAGAAACACCAAAACCCAACAGCTGAATGGAGATGTTAAATATCAGAAGGCCACAAAGGGGGGCTGGAGAGAGGGCTCGGTGGTTGACAGCACTGGCTGCTTCTGCAGAGGACCTGGGTTCAATTCCTAGCACTCACGTGGTGGCTCACAATCTGAAACTCCAGTTCCAGGGGACTAGATACTCTCTTCTCGTTTTCATGGGTACCAGGCACACACATAGTGTGCAGACACACATACAGGCAAAAGCACTTACCTGTATGGAATAAAACATAAAAAAAAAAAAAAAAAAAATCATTGCTTAATTCTGTGTCATTTGCACTTAACACATTAAATAAGTTAAATAAATTAAATAAATAAATAAATAAATAGATAGATAGATAGATAGATAGATAGATAGGAACCACGGAAATGCCAAGGGAAGGTAGGAGTGAGCTTATTACTGTCAGATAATGGAGGCTTTAGGAGAGAAGTGTATCACCTGTGATTAAAAAAAAAAAGATCGGAAAGAATTCTTAGTGTCATGGAAACCAGTTTGTGTCTCATCAGCTCACAGGGAAGCTGCACACTGGAGACCTGTCCTGGGTGGTCACCCACATTACCACAGCCAGAGTACACTCGTTATATCAACATAAGTAAAGGCAACTCAAGGAAAGAGAGCGGGTGTTTTATGTTAGGGAACGTGTAGATTATTTCCCCTTATAATTAAATGATTTGCTGAGAGATGAGGGGTAGGGACTCGGCAGATCGTGAGTGTGTGTTAGCCCGCGGGAGAGCCTCAGAACACAGTTTCACAGAATTGAAGAAGAAACAAACACATTGGCAGCAACAGCAGAGATTTCTTCAAAATGGGCATTCCTAACAGTTGATAAGCATATATTTTGAAAAATTCAAAAGACAGAGGTGATCTGAACAGCAATGCCAGCTGCTTGGCCCGGTGACATCAAAGTGTCATGTGTGTGGGAGCTCTGTAGCCTCTGACCACAGGAAGATGAGACCAAAATTCAGTAACCAGACAGTGTGTGGGAAACTCTCCAGATTTTAAAATTGTCTGGTCCACGCGCCTGTGTGTAGGTGGACGCTTCCCTGTCTGTGCCCACGTGAGACCAGAGGGGACTATTGACACCCTGCTCTGTCACTCTCTGCCTTGTCGCCTTAAGACAGGGCCTCTCGCTGAATCTGGAACCTGCCCTTCCATGCCTGCCTGGTGACGGCCATATTCATGATGGTGACTGTGGGGAAAGATGCTGCCTAAGCTCTGCCCACCGGGCAGAGGCCGGCTGAGTTGCCAGCACGGACCTGTCGGTTTCTCCTCACTGGGTGTGTGGACAGCACCAGCTCTCCTGAGCAAACAGCCAGAAAGGCTCATCAGCTATGGTGTCCACCTGTTACTGAACCTTGCTCGTATAGATGCAGTTGGCCACTTGCATGGGGGACCTCAGTTTCTACCACATGACCCAAAGTTCCCAAGATTAACCACACTGGCCACAGAGCCACGATGCTGCCACGGGCAAGCATCCCAACGGTGCCGAGACCCTAGACCCTCTCTTGGGTGAGCCCAATTGTTTCCTGCAGAAGTGAACTTTAAGGTACATATTGCATTTTTTAGGTTTAGAATTTTCATTTTGTTCTTTTCTTTAACATTTCAGCACTAAGATTGTGGGTGTTCATTTGTGCTGCGTAATTCTCCGTTTACATAGCCGAGTCTAGATTTGGTGTGTGCTTTTAAAGCCTCGACAGCTAAATCCATGTGGGTCATCTTGGGGTTAGACCCTATTGATTGCTTTTTCTTCTTCTTCTAAAGTTTGGTGGATATCCTCATACTGTGAGATTTAAAGTGTGTAATTCACTGGTTTTCGAGTGGCCATGGTTGTTAGTTGATTGCCTGTCATTTTTAGTATCAGCACACTCTATGTAGTAACACACGTATATCACATTGTGGGGGAGGTCTGCGGAAGGGCCGCCTTCTGACATCTATCTTGATAACGCACGTGTAATGGCGTTGCTCTCCCAGGCAGCTGACTTGACGGCATTCAGCCTCTCCTATTGGGGGGTGTCAGGGGAAGTTTTTCTTTGCAGTTTTTCTATTCAGGGGCTGTCATAGTTAGGGATTCTCCTGCTATGATAAACACCATGGCCAAAATGAAACTCAGAAAGAGGAAAGGGTTTATCTCCTCTTACAGCCTGTGGTCCATCACCCAGGGAAGTCAGGGCAGGAACAGGGAGTCAGGAACTTAAGCAGAGGCCACGGAGGAGCACTGCTTGCTGGCTGGCTCGTGCTCAGTATTTTCTGCTATGTCCTCCCGTGTCTCCCTGCCCCTGTGTGGTAATCTACAGTGGCATGGGCTAAGAGGGAAAGCCCCATTGCTGGAAGCCCCTACTCATTTTAACCCCCACAATTTGACTTTTGCCCTTTCCCCTCCCTGGGTATCAGCAGTAGTCTCCTTAGGTAAAGCTGGGAGGCCTTCTGAGGTTCCGACTTGGCTCACACTGCAGCCCCTGAAGTTCCCCAACCCTGTTCTGTGCAGGATGCTGTCCTTCCTTCTTGACTGTTCTTTGTGCAGATTAAAGGTTGTTTGTTTGTTTGTTTTTAAAGTTGCAACAGTGGGGTATACTTCTATGGAAAAAGTTCTCACAAAATTGAATAAAATAGGGGAAAGGACACTGTCCCCTCATGTGACTTATCTGCCCCACACCCAGCATTAGTTACTGGTAGTGGCTTGGTAGAACCTTCCAGACCCTTTACCACATGCACAGACACAGACCTCTGTGGATGCAGGCTTGGCGGCTGCAGCCTGCCCCATGTGTGGAGTGGCGTCATGTCACAGTCATCCCCCCCCCCCACTCCCCTCCCCATCTCCCTGTCATGGCAGCTCCCTTCCCTCCAGGTAGGGATCCTTGTCTCAGTTCTGACCTTGGTCTGTTTCTGTTTATCACCCCTAACCTTTGACTCCTGATTTCTGCACGCTGCTTCCAACTCTCTTCTTTCTTACCTTCCTGCTGTCTCCCGTGTCAGGATGCCTAGTGCCTCTCATCCTGCACACATGTTCAATATCACTGAAGCCGAACAGACACTTCGGCTTTCGGCTCTCCAACAGTGGCCGTTTGGGCTTAGCTGCTGCTGACAGCTCCCCTTTGTATATCAGTTCCCGAGGCCGATGTCACCAAGTGCTGTGAGCCTGGTACTTAAGCAGTGCCCGAGAGTTCTCTCACAGCTCTGTGTTGGTGCTAAGACCCTGAAATCAGTTCCACTGGGCTAAAGGCAAGTCTGTCCTACAGTGGCCTGGGAAATGTTTCTTTGCTTTTCCCTCCTTCTGCTGGCCACCCTCACATCTGTCTGAAGTGCAGTAGCTATTACAGTGTCTGACTGATTCTGAAACCACATTGTCCTCTGTCCTGCCCCAGACCAACAACTTCCTCTAGTTGGGTCAGCCGAGCTCCTGTCAGGCCTGCCTAGTAGATCAAAGTAACCTCTTCCCACCCCCTGCTGCCGTGGAAGGTGACCTGCACACTTTCTAGGGAAGAACCGTGGGGGCACTGACCAGCTTACCACACTGTCCTGACTTAGCATACCAATATCAGTTTCTGTCCTCTTTCCTCTGCTTCAGCTGACTGTCAATCTAAGCTGCTGAGGGAATATTCCCTTAAAGGTTCTCGGCCTTTGCCTCTTCCTGGCTGCCCAGTGAGTTGCAGGAACCCAGCAGCTGAGCTCTTCCTCCAAGCCTGTCATCCATGCCCCTCCACCCTCTACCGTGGAATTCAGCTCACTTTAAAGCACCACTTGTCGGCTGCAGTATCCTGTGTCCACACAATGATCAGCCACACGCGGTCTTCTGACTTTATTCCTGCCTCCCTGAACGCTGTACCTATGATGGGCCCTCCTCACCTCGGCGTTTCCCACCGAGGCAGTGCTTTCCTCTCTCTCTCTCTCTCTCTCTCTCTCTCTCTCTCTCTCTCTCTCTCCCTCTCCCCCCCCCCCCCCGTGTCTGCAGTTCACCCTCCACTTCAGAACAACCCCAGATTCCATTCACTGCTTGTAGCCTCTCTTTATAGTCAGATACTGCTTTGTGTGAACCCTGGTACTAATGGAACACTGTCTCTTGCTCTGTTCTGTTCATTTGTAATTACTGTTATGTGTAGAGCCACACAGTCACCTCCGAGGCATTACAGTCCACGGCTGTAGGAGCTGCCTTGTCTTTGTGGCCTCTGTCCGTCCATACATGTGACCCTTACACCCAGCAGGCTCTCAGTGCATTTGGCTAAGAACAAGCAAGTAAGACTGGAAGCACAAAGCTGTGCCAGGGCGAGGTGGAGATCAGCGATGCCTTTGGAAAGAAACTGGAGGAGGGAAAAGGTTGGGCAGAGCTCTTGTGAGCTCACTTTTCTGCCCCACCCCCTGTAGGGACTTCTCCCACCTTAAGGACCATTGGTGAACAGAAGGACAAACAGGTGTCAAGGTGACATTGAGAGGACAGGAAGGAAGGACAGTCAGGGAAACTGAGTCAGGGACGGGTTGGGGAGGGGACCAGGTGGAGCTCAGAGAGAGGAGAGCTTCAGGATGTGACAGGTATAATGTTTATATCAAGGAAGCTGAGGAACGTGAGCTTGGCTCCCTGAGGTCTTCCATCGAAGCTGCAGTGCCTGTGAGGGACTCCGCAGAGCTGATGGAGAGATGTGTCACCTGCTTCTGGTGTGTGAGCAGCCGAGCAGCCTGGACGCTGTCTGAGTAACCTCATCCTGTGAATCAGGGCTGACGGAAGCCTCTTCAGGCTCTAAGCTCCGAGCAGCTGCACTTACCGGACAGTGTTTCCGTCACCTGGAGGGTCTTGGTGGTTCCAACTTAGGCACTTTGCAATCAAACCTCTGGTGTGCTGTGGGCTAGGTTGCTAGAGTGATGTCCCAGTTAATGTCCTCCTGCTCTAGTTGACACAGATGTTCTCATTGACTGGGAAGCCAGGGGAAGCTGCCTCTCCTCTCACTGGGAGAGAGTGTAACAGTGACTGTACCTGTCCCTGCTCCTGTCCTCCCCCACTCCCTGCCCTCCCCCACCCCCTGCCCTCCCCCCACC
>CM052721.1:33679072-33716921 GCA_028551405.1 Uromys caudimaculatus
CCCCCACTCCCTGCCCTCCCCAACCCCTGCCCACCCCACCCTCTGCCCATCACCATCCCCAACCCCATTCTTCCACCTCCAGCTCCTGCCCCACCCCCACCCCCACCCTCATATGCATCCCATCTCCATCTCTATCCTGAAGATGACAACTTAATTTGCTACACCCCTGGCTAGATACAAAGTTGGCCCATTCTGGAGGCCACTGACCACACACATCAGGCTTAGCCTACCTGTCAACAGTGTTGGGTCTGAAGAGAGAGATAGAAAGTGTGTTCCAACAAGACTGGAGGTCTGTCAGCCGTCCAGTAATCTGCCTGGAAAAGAACTCTGCTTTCTTATTTAAAGACATCTTTTGTCTAGGCAGTAACTTAATTGGGGGTGAAAGGACGCTAAGACGTTAATTCATGCTTTGCTCCACTAGTCCTGCTAAGCATCAGGTACAGGGTGGGTCCTGCCCTCTTCTAGTGGGTACAGTCAGTCAGTGTGGTTCTCACCAGGAGCCTTTGACTCCCCCCAGGTGTGTACAGAGGTGCTCCGGGCCACACATGCACCATAGACCTTAGCGACACGCCGCTCATGCACACACGGCACCTTAGTATTTCATGAAGGAAATAATCACCGTGAACCTGTGCAACTTGGAACACTGGAGGATCTTATAACAAATTATTTTGTAGGGAAAAATGCTGCTAATAATCATTCTCTTCCACACTTTTTACATTTCAATTTGTATGTTGGATTCTCATCAAGAGGAACAAGGTCTGGTTTTATAGGTATGTCTACAGGCAGTAATGAATCTCGATCCCTTGGGTGTTTTTCTCTGGAAATCCTCAGAATGACATGTAGGGCCATAGTCAAAGCTTGTCTCCTGGCGCAGCCTGTCAGACCTCACTGGACGTTCTTGGTGTGGTAGTGTGGACTCACACTTATGCCTTATAGAACTTTTCTTCACACGTACCCCAGGAGTAAGGGGCTTTGTCACTCTGCAGAGGTCACAGGGTCAGAATTGGTTAAGAGTCTGGGTCTCAGACCTCATCCGGCAGACTTTCCATCCCAACAGGAGCACCGCTGGTTACAGGCTACAGCCATGGGGCACACACTACACCACCAGCCTAAAGATGAGCCAGGTTGCAGACCAGCCTGGGGCAGTGCCCTGCTCTGCCCAGCTCCCAGGCAGCAAGCCTCCCCAGGACCAGAACCACCGCAGATGTCTCCTGCCCGGGACAATGGGCTCAGGACGTCCTGCGCTGGGCCAGGCCTTTCAGAGAATCCATCAGTCCTCACTATAATGTTGTATGAACAGAGAGAAGCTGCCAGCCAGCCAGAATCAGGTCACAGAGGTGGTACCCGCAGATGGCTCTTCACTGTGACATAGCCACCACCACTCTCTGAGCAGAGCCAGTTATGTGAGAAGAGACCAGACTGGGCAGATTCTCCAAGTCTGGTGTGGGAAGCCACCACACACCTCCATTCTCACCTGAAGATGAAAAGAAAAATTGTATATATAAAAGAGAACGATTCGATTCCAAAACGCGCACCAGGCTTCACCCCATACCTCTCAGTGCCTGATAAATACTAATAATAGTCTCTTGTTCCTTTGGGTCAAGATCTGCCCCCTGCTTGTCCAGACGTTGCTGCTTAAAAGGTGCAGTGCCTTGCTGGCAGATGCGGTGTTTGTAACACAGCAGAGGTGGGCAGGGCAGTGTGTGTCCCGGTCAAAGTATGCTCTGGACCTGCAGGATACTGCACAACTGCTGCTGGAATAATGGATAGGCGCCTGCTGCCAGGCCCCAGAGTGGTGTCTCCAGCAGGCAGAGCCTAGCAGTAAATTAGCTTATGCTTCAGCATGGCAGTTGGCACTTGGTTCATTTGTAGATGCTAATTGTAATCTGATGTTATCAGCAGCAGGTAATTGAAATGGGCTTGATGAATTACTTAATTTCTTTTAATAGCTGAGTCCTCAAGAACTGAATAAAGAAGATAAGGTGATCAGGAGGAAAACACAACTTTCTAATTAGTGCTTGCAGGTTTCCCTCTTCTTTACACAAATGGTTATGAGCATGTGAGGCTGGGGGAGGCTGTGACTCAGAAGCCCCCATGGGGGCATTTCCCCTCGGGCAGCCCTGTCCTGAGCACTGAGAACTCTCCAGCTGGGACTTCAGAAAGGAGCCCCAGAGGGACCACAGAGGGCATTGATTTCTAAGTGCAACTTTGTTTCTCAGACTCTGGTGAGTGGCTCTGCCCTGGTGGCCCCGCCCTTCCTGTCAGCCCCTCCTGTGTGGCCCTTTTCTGAGTACCTGCTGCCTGGAAGCAGCTGGAGTTCCATAGTTGCAATAGCTCAGGCTCCTGCTGCCTCCACCTGGCACCTGCACCTCCCACACCTGCCAGTCTCTGAGCCTCTGCAGCAACACCTGTGTAGCCAGCCCTGGCTTGGCCAACAGTGGCAAAGGCAAACGTGGCCGTGGTTCACACCTGCTGTTCTGGGCTCTGCCTGCTGGACCTATGACTGCCCAGAGCTCAGGCGAGACTGAAGGGCTTTCTTCCAGAGCCTTGTGGCTCTGTTTTTGGATCTCAGGTTCATTCCTCAAGACCCAACAGTTTTGGGATGACTTTAGAAGAACTTGCTCTGGACTGGTTCCTTTCTTTTTGAGAACATTGAAGTAGCAGCATCAAGATTGTGCGTCTCCATAGACGTTTGGAGGCGACATGGTGAGTTATTGTACTCGGACTTCCTCTAAGGGTCTTCTGGTGTAGCCCTGTGAGTACAGCAATGGTTTGAGGAGCAATTCCAGGGTTCTCAGCCGTGGTGTGACTCTGCCAATACCCTTTGTGTAAAGACATAGCAATGCCCCTAGCAATGTTTTGTTTCTTTTTAAAAGTCATTTTGCATGACTTTGTTTGTTTTGGGTGGGGGCTGGGGGTGGGAAGGTGTGCACCATGGCCCCCATGTGGAGGTCAGAGGACAGCCTGTGGGGGTCTGTGCTTTCCTTCCACTGTGTGGGTTGCTGGGACTGAACGAGCCCCATCACCAGGCGTGGGAGCTGGAGCCTTTGCCCACTGAGCACCTTCTCTCATCCGAGCTGTCCTGATGTAAAGTTTGTTGGGCCGTGTGTGTAGGACCTTATATCGGTCTGATTATATCTCATGCTTTTTTGTTTTCTTTATTTAGCCTTTTATTTATAAATATCAAGTGTGTGTGTGTGTGCTACAAATAATATTTGAGTGTGTATATACTGTAGAGAAAGTAATAACACCTCACCTACTTTTGCCATAAGAGTGGTCAAAATCTAGTATATTACAGGTTTGTTTGTTTTTTTTTTATCTTGTTCAGAAGGCAGCTAGGAGAAGACTCTGTCTTACAGTCTTGACGTATACAGCACAGAGTTATTAACTACGGTGACCATGGTGTGTGGTGTAACATTAGAACTTGCTCCTGTCTAATGGAACGGGTCATGCATTGGCCAGCACCTCTCTTTGCCCACCTCTAGCCTCTGACTCACCATTCTCCTCTCAGCTTCTGGGAGTCCAGCCTCACCAGAGCCTACTCATCAGCAACGCGTGGAGCATTTATCTCCTGCACTCGTGGAATTGCACTGACCACAATTCTAGGTTCATCTGTGTTGTCTCAAATGACTGGATTTCTTCCACCTGTGAGGCTTCACAGTATCCCAGTGTGTACCTAGACCAGTTGTCTCTATCCGTCCGTAGATGGACACAGGTGCTTGGGTAAGTTGGTCGTCACACACAGTCCTGAGGTGGGTACAAAGGCAAAGAGAGGAGATCTCGGACACACCCATCCCACTTGTGTTTGTAGGTTTTGTGTCCACACCAACTTCCCAAACCCAGGTCTAACTTCTGATTAAGTTACCGGTTAGCCTCTTTTCCCTACACACCTCTACCTAGCCTGTCCTGAGAACGGTCTCAGGATTGCCCACGGCACAGCCCAGAGATCACAGAAGCCATCCTGGGATCCCCACCTCCTTCCTTCCCAGCCCAGATGTAGCAGTTCCCCTCCCAAAGCCAGTCTGAATGTGTGCTCCTGCACCGTAGGCTCAGCGGTGCCTGCCTGGGTCCCTTGCAAGACCCTCTCCTCACTAGTCCCTGGGCTGCCTTTTCAGACCATGTGCCACATGGTTGCCATGGCAACTCTGTAGCAACTCCCTGCTGCTCAGTCTCATCATGTCTATGCTCAGAACCCTGTTCTGGGTCCCCGCGGCCCCCGGGAGGAAAGCCAAAGTCCTTTACCTGCCGTTTTCATTTCTCCAGCAGCCCTCAGCATCCCAGAGCACCTCTCAAGCGCCGTCCAAGTGTGGGAAAGACAGACATCTAGATTCAACTGGCATTTCACAGAGTGCCCTTCAGCTTTCAGAGGGATGAGCACTGACCCCTCCCCCTGCGGTGCCAGCCTCAGTTGCCCTACTGAGTTTATCTCTTGCCACTCATCCAAACCCAATTCAGTGTTCCCCAAGCCTCAGGCGTTCCTCACACCACAGTCCTCCTCCTTCCTTGTGGAGCTTAAAGCCTCCCTTATTCCTTGTTCCCTGAAGTCAGAAAAACTGGCTTAGAAGTGTCCAAGGAGGATGTCAGGTGTCCGGCTCTGCAGCTGTCCATCTTATTTCTTTGAGGTGGGGTCTCACTGAGCCTGGAGTGAGGCCAGTGGCTAGCGAGCTCTAGGTACTCATTCTCTCTCTCTCTCTCTCTCTCTCTCTCAGTGTGAGTTCACAGATGTGTGCAGCCATGATGAATTTTTTTTCTCATGGGGTCTGGGTTCAAATCCTGCTTAGGTCTCATGCTTGCACAGAACGTGCCCCTACCCACTGATCTATCTACCCAACCTCAAACCTTTGAAATGAACTAGAAATACGGTGAGCTTGGGAAATAGTTAAAGCATCAGGCAGCCACTGGATTTTATCGTACCATTTTAATTTTATTTCTTCAGTTAGTGGTGCTAAATTAAGCAGATCTTTCTCCTCCCTTTACACAGCCCTGTGCCCTACAGCTGTGCAAGACAGTCTGATTAGCCAGGTAACTAAATAATATATTAACCTTTTGGATCTTGATCCAAGAAGTTCTCGAAGCGTGGGTACAATGGGGCCTTTGTGCAAGTTTGAAGAGTGCTAATATTTATGACTCTGGACAAGAAAATCACCAGGATAGGACACTGCTCCTTCTTTTAAGTGCCTGCACTTAATGGTCTGTTCTCTCCTGTGTTTAACATCCAGCCTTAGAGGCATTCAAATAGCAGGCTCCACAAAGGAAGAATGAAAAGGCCTTTGTAGAAGCTCCACACAGCTTTGAAGTGGCTCCGAATAAAGACATGACACTTACCGAGTGTTCATTATTGCGTTTAAAACGCAGACTTGTTACCATTAGGAACAGGAAGGGGAAGTCAGGATCCCATAGAGAGTGTGGGGAAGAGCTGCGGCTGTCTAAAGCCAGAGCTGGAGCTCTCTGAGCTACCACTGAGCCTCCCTGAAGAAACAGCTAGGTTCTTAAGAAAGCTCAACTGGCACGCCTAAGGAATGAGTACAGAGTGACACAGCCGCTAGGAAACCCAGAAAGTGAGGCAGCTTCCTGTGGTCCTCACTGTCAGAGATGCCTGCCCGCCCACCAGCGGCCCTCACAGTGCAACCATCTCTCTCTCTCTCTCTCTCTCTCTCTCTCTCTCTCTCTCTCTCTCTCTCACACACACACACACACACACACACACACACACACACACACACGAGTGAAATTAACAGAGACTCCATGTTTAAGACTCTTTGCAGCATAAATTAGTAATTTCATGGTGACTTCAAAAAGTCACTTTTCCAGAGGCTGCTCCTGAGGCAGAGTGTGCACCCCCAGAACTGGAGGGAAGCCAGGAGGCGACTTTTAGTCACTACTGCTGACTCAGCATGTCCCCACTTGACTCCCAGGCATCTCGGGCTGCTGAATGGCAGCGCTCAGTGGCTTGGGTGTGCAGAGATGCTCCCCTCCCCCTCCTGCTGGAGAACCGCTTGCCCTGGGGAGGGAGCACTTTCATTTGCCAGGGAAAATTTCACTGGTGCCACCCTGAACAACGTCTCCAAAAGCAGTTAAAAAGTAGGACAAGGGCTCTGCCATGTGCCCAGCGCCTGTGAAACAGGCCCTCATCAGAACGGCCCCTGTGGCAGAGCTTAACGGGCTACATTCTTAAGCCAGATTGGCAGAGTTGGCCACTTACGGGAAGCAACAGCAGTCAGTAATTGCATTTCCCTGATTCAGATGGTATGTTCTAGCAAATCCATTATGGGACACTGAATAAGACAAAGACAGCTTATAACACGGCCCAGCTGCTGGGGGTGCTCTGGGGGGACCTATAATCGGCTCTGCGACTCGGTAAAACTGGTGAAGCCTCACAATAAGGAGACCTGGAGTCCAACCAGGAATTCCAGACTGTCGCCTTAGCAAAACAGATGGTGGCCCCCAGGTCGTGGCTCTGTCAGGCGAGCTGGCGTTGTCTGCCTCACAGATCTGGTACTTCTCACATGCCTGATGGATAAAGATGTCCACATTGCCTTTGTGCCCACGGAGAACCCACAAAATTCTGACCGTGATACAGGGCCCGTGGTGTGACACCTTCTCCAGCCTCCATGCCCTGGGGCCTCGGAGTTCTGTGTGCTCCCGTTGGACTGGCTGCTATTATCCTTCCCTAGAAAGACAAACTACTTGAATCATGGGTCGATCTCTCTGTGCATAAAGGACTCACTCTCAAAGCAACCCACAGGCGTGTGTGCTGTGCCGTGGCTGAGGTCACCATAGATCCCAGAATGAAGAGAACGTAGTAGTAACAGATGCTTGGGGCTATTGATGGCTAGCTGACTTTGTGGTCTTTCTGTTTTGTTTTCCCTTGTAAAATGGGCATAATTATAACACACGTACACACCAAGGGCAACCAGGACTAAATGTATCGTATGTGCAAACTTCCAACCTACCGAAGCGTTCTGATCTTCTGGGAAGGAAGATGTCTCCAAGAGCAGTTTCAAAGGTGAAGTGGGCAACCTGCCCTGTGTGTCCAGCGGGCCTGTGACGAATGGTACCTGGCACACAAGGACCCACCCCCATCACCTCCGCCACACTGCGTCGTGTACGGGAAGACATTGTTTGTGTAACACAGAACATCTGCCCGTCCTGGTAGCGTGATCCGTGGATGGCGAAGACACTCCAGAGCACTCTAGGCTGGTGTTTGAATTTGTATTCTTTGACTCTTATCCTCCCAGTTAAAAACATTTCAAATGAAAAAGACCCTCAAAATAAATCAGGACATGGATGTGGACTTGGTTCTAATGCTGGCTTTACACCCACCTTTAAGGGACCGTGGGCAGAGGGCTCTCCATCCTGGGTACCATGCAAGGCAGGCACAAGCCGTGCCCCATAACTCGGAGAGGTCTGAGTGGGAGTTAGATGTCTGGGTACCAGGCCTCACCTCTGTGGGGTCTTGGGTAAGCCCCTTTACCTACAGGGTCTGCTTTCAATAAGAAGGACAATTATTAGAATCTAACCTTTGGTTCACGAACCCTCTGGGGGTCAAATGACCCTTTCACAGGGGTCATGTATTAGGTCACATATCCTGCATGTCAGGTATTTACATTATGGTTCATAACTGAAGCAGAATTGCAGTTGTGAAGTAGCAACAGAAATTAGTTTATGGGGGGGGGGTCACCATAACATGAGAAACTGTATTAAAGAGCCGCAGCATCAGGAAGGGTGAGGGCCACTCAATGGAACATCCACACGCTAGTGTGGCTTTCTTGTCAGATTTGTGGCAGGGATGAGAGAAAGATTCTTCCCAATGAGGCCTCAGCAAGGAGCAGAGAGCATGGCCTTCAAAAGGAGGCAAACTTAGCTTGCCAAGTTCATAGCACGGCATTAGATTCCTTCCCAATTCCAATTCCGTTGTAGTTGTAGGACCCCGTGGCTCCACAAGGCTCCTGAGATCCACATCAGCTCTCTCCAGTGCCCACGGGCATCTGTGCCTGCCTACTGGGGACCTCTGCAGGGTCTGCTTGCTAGTCCCTGCAGGCTGTGAGCCCCACAGATGTCAGGGCTCCCCTTCAGATGTCTCTGAGTCCCCAGTGCTTGTCTCTCTCAGTGTGTTAATCTTTGACGCCCTGTGAATTAATGAGGAGTGCTTAGCAGGATTGCAGCACTCAGTAAATTGTACTGCTGTTATTACACACCCGTAGATTTGTCTCTTTTAAAATAAGCATACAGATGTCTGCACTCATCTCAGTTAGCAGACTCCAGTAAGGGGTGTCCACTGCCAGCATCTTTGGCTTTCTAGAAGATTCTCACCAAAGAAAGATGACAATAGCCCCAGAGTTTACAGTACAGCCCCAGCTGTCTGAACTCTCACTGGTGACTTCAGAGCATCTTCTTGAAAAAGTCTGAAGTCATTTCCACAATTAGGCCTGGGTGGGAGTGTGGCAGGGGCAGGGTAGGGATAGGATGGGGGAGGGGTGTAGGGGGAGGGGGGCAGGCAGGGACAGAAAACCTGGCTCTTGGTTCCAGACCTGCCCTGGTTTGAATTGTAGCCTGGAACTGTGTGGTCTGGGGAGAGTTAACATCAGATGTGGAACAAGGTTAAGGAGCTCTGGGTGGGCGTGAGGGCCCCTGCAGTGCAGGCTCAGGAAACGTGGCAAGGACTGAGGTATCCCATTCTGGAAGTGAGCTTGAGACACCAGGTTTCTCCCTTATCTGTCCCTTCACTCGATTCCAGGTGATGCCAACGCTCTGGGGGATTCAGAGTAGTTCTTTGTAAAACAAAACAAAACAACAACAACAACAAAACCACAATAGAAAAACTTGACGATTTTGACCTAGCCAGATGAGAGAACCCAGCTCCTTTTATGTTGTGGATTTGCTACATGTTTCTTTCCAGGCTAGTGAAAAAAATAACTTTCTTTCCTTATATGGCTTAAACCATGAGTCCTTTTTTTCCCCTGTCTTAACATTCTGGGCCTTCTGTGTGATCTTGTTTTGTTTGCTTCTAAACACGTTTTGTAATAATGGCAGGAGCAACAGTGTATCCGCAGAGTATCTGCTGGCATTCCCTTGTCTGAAGGGGGGGGAGACCCCCCACAGCTCTGCCTAGCTTACCTGCAGTGCACCTGAAAGAGGGAAGCCTTCTAAATGGTTGCCAAGTGATAGATTCCCGTGGGGATAGGAACAGCAGTGCTTTCCAGCAGTGTTGTAACTGACAAGGAGGCCAGTGCCATCAAAGTGGCTTTGGGAACAGTTGTTAGCTTGGCGCATCAGCTTTCTGATATTTATAAGGGACTTCGCTGAAATGGCCACTCTGACCTTTGTGACCATACACACTGACCCATCTTTCACTGGTCAGCTTTTGTCCCTTTGTCTATCTACTCCCTACCCGGTCTACCTCCTGTCAGTCCTTCAGATAATCTTTGGACACCTGCCATTCATAGGGGCAATCTCCTGGGAGACCAAGATCAGTGGGTTGGGAAACAGGAGACTGCGGTTGTCTGTTCCCTAGGAGGCCACTTGTAACACAGAGCTTCTTTACTGATAGGTGTGACACCTCCCAACAGAATGTACCTAAAGGCTAGTGACACTCCTCCACCCCCAAGTCACCAGGCATGTGCTCAGGTGTATGCACAGTGAGGCATCCCAACATCCTTCAGAAGGCCCGCTGTGTTGTGGGGACTCTGGGGGGACGGTGTTTGGATGACGGTGTACCTGTGTGATGGTTGTTCTGTGGATGGTTAAGGGAGGTAGACAGAGCATGGTATGGAAGTCCTACACCGATTTTCTTCTTTGCCTTTTCTTTGTTCTCTTTTTACGACTCCAGTAACGGGAGTTTTATTACACAGTTTGTGTTCTCAGCTCTTTTGCTGAGGCTCTGCATAATTTATGATCTAGATTCCAAAATGTTAGTGAATTGCTCCACCAGAAATAATGGAATGTGACAGCAGTGGATTCCACATTCTTGGCCCAAATATTTGTGTCTGTGGTTTGCAAGTCATTTCATAGCATGACTGCTGCACTGCTCAAGCTGTTACCAGGATGGAGTCTAACAAAGGAAGAGAATTTGGGTGACTAAAAGCACAGAATAGGTGGGTCAACAGCACTGTGCTTGTGTGTGTGTGTGTGTGTGTGTGTGTGTGTGTGTGTGTGAGAGAGAGAGAGAGAGAGAGAGAGAGAGAGAGAGGTCTACTGTCCTCTCCTTCAGCAGGTGCACCCCACCCCACAAGCTAGGCAGAATAGCTGCGTTCTTTTTTATTATTATTATTATTTCAACCCCAGCCTCTGTGCTGATTAGCCCCCACTGGGCACCATCATGCCTGAATAAAGCAGTCATCTGACCTCTCAGTGCACCGCAAGAAGCACCCCAGGGAAAACGTCCAGTGGGCGGTGACTGTGAAGCCTCAGGGAAACTCGTGTGCACCAAAGGCACAGTGCTGACCCATCTTTATTAGGACATCGCCCAGCAATGTCAGAAAGATCTGGAGGCAGAATCCACTATAAATGCCAAAATCACTTAAATGACCAAAAAAGAAGAAGTCACAGCACAGAAAAGACTGCTCCCTGTGATGATGTGGCTTTGTTGGTGAGTCACGGGGGCTTAGTGGCCACAGAACTGAACATCTGAGGCACTGGGAGGTTTGTCTTGGTATTGATTGCTCCTTCCTATGGCAAAAAATGAGGCAAAAAATCATCTGACCAGATTCCTAGACTCCCCCTGAGGCTGGAGCTGACAAGAAACAACAGCTGTAGGCGTGCCGAGGACCACGGCTACAGCAGGCAGAGCCCTGTTCTAGCAGACAGCTGCTTTTTCTCTTACCAGAACCACGGACAACTCACCCGGTGACCAGTTCACTCATGGTCGCACCACCACAGAGATCATGGAAAGGATTACAAAGTGGATGCCTTGTGGCCTTTGTAGCCGCTCCACTGCCAGGGCCCTTTCATGAGACACAAACATTGCTGCCTGCCCCTTCACTCATTGACTTTGTATCAACTGTGTCTGAGATATAAAGAGAAAGGGTGGAGAAAGCAACATTCTTGCTCCTGTTTTTAAACAAACACAAGATGTGAAGGAAGACAAGGCTGAACAGAGCAGCACATGATAAATGCGATAGAGTGAGTGCAGGGGCGTGGTCGAGAAAGCCTTCTTATACAGGATGGAGTGAGGTCCAGAAAGCTGGTCTTGGGTTGTTGGGATTATTGTTCTAATATGTCCTTATGAAAGACACATGATCCAGATATTTTATTTATAAGCCAGATGCCTAGATTGGGCAGATAGAGGGGTGTTCTAACTTATTCCCCAGCCAGTAAGTCTCTTGTTGCTTTGTTTCTTCTTGCAGTGGGGTTCTGGTCCATGGCGGCTTCCTCCTCTGTGTCTGCCCTCCCCCCATCTGGAACCTCCAGTCCAGTTGTACTCTCTCCACCGCCCAATCACAGCCTTTTATTGACCAGTTAAATTAGGGAGAAGTTTCACATGGCATCACTTGAGTTCGTGAGCATCTGCTCGCGGGGATCAACCTCACATTGAGTAACCAGTTTTATCAGGATGCAAGCAGCATCAGACCCACTCCAGTGGTTTCTTGGGCTCGGAAAACCGACCCTACAGTCTTGGGCTCGAATGCAGACATTGCTCTTTACTCCTTGCCCGCCCGTAGTCTGGAAACTTACTGGCAACAATGTTTCTGGTTATTTAGTGATAGAACACCTCTTCCTCTTCCCCCTCCTCTTCTGCATTTAAAGAATTAATTCCAGCCTCAGATTTTTGGACCAGGCTAATGAACCCATAATTGAAAAATATTTCCAGTAATTGTTTCTCCAAGTTAAAAAATCAAGTCTTAGGAATCTGACCTGAAAAAAATATGCATATTTCTGATCTATAGTTTGTTTATATGAATAGGTGAAAGGGCTATGAAGCCATGCCTATTTAGTTATGCATTTAATTAACCTGCCTTTAATGAGAAGATTACAGCCATTTCTGGAGCATCTGGGCCATGGATAGCATGCCTGTGCTGTGTATGTATAGCCTGTGAAATGATTTGGGGAACCCAGAAGGCAGTGCTGATAGGTGGAGACACTTGGGTTGACCTACACCCTCTGAGGGAGTGACAGTCTGGAAGCAGAAGTTCCAGAGGCTGTGATCTGGTGGATTGGTGTGAACAGTTTCAGTTCATAGCAACATTAAATGCTTCTTCAGACAGAGTCATGTGCAGCCCTTTCAGCTCTAGAGGTGTATCAGACCGGAGGTGTATCATCCCCCAGGCTGTATCTGCTTTAAGGTTTCCCCTCAGAGACCACCTCATGCTGGAGGGACTTTGTGGCTCTCAGCTTTATCTTGGCCCCGTGGCTACTCTGCACCTGTGGGTAGGGAGGTTACACACTGCTTAGGATGGCCCAAATAGTTGGAGCCACACTCAGGCCTCCCAGGAACAAGAGTTTTTCCTTAGCCACCTTCCTGAACTGTTCCCAGGGCATGGCTGGCATGTTGTGGGTGGGCCCTTCTACACAGAGCATCTGGGTGGATGTAGTTGGCTGTGTGGTCCTAGCCTCTGTGAGTGAAACCAGAGATCAGAGGAAGATGGGTAAGCTCAGGGCCAGAAAACCAAAAAGTTGGGAGGAGAAAGGGACCTTCCTGGGGATATGGAGGATCATGCATTTTAGAGCTTGCAGGACTGCAGAGACTGGAGACCCCAGACCTCAGCTGAGTCAGGAATTTGAACGGCAGAGCTGGCTCTCAGCTGGGTGGGGAGGGGCTCCAGGTAAACAAGCAACCTCTCCTTCCTCCTGCAGAGGGAGCCCTCTAAGCTTTCATTCAGTGCCCCTGATTCTGACAGCCAACCCCACCCTCACAACTCGTCCAAAAACAGACTGTGGTGGGGCATCCTGTCTTTGTCCCACAGGCCTGTCTGTTTTCCCGGTCTTCCTGAGCTGCGAATGGGTCTCAGAAATGGAGCTCAGTGGGCACTAGGAGTAGCGGCTTGCCACTCACAAGCAGGCTTTGTCTTCTGCTGCCTCGTGCTCCACTCCAGGCTGTTTGCATTTCCCTCCACATCCCGCTTTGCACACCCCCTCCCCCAGCCTACCCTGTGAGGTGCCTGGAGGTTCATTTTCAGCTGGTTTAGCTCTTCTCTGTACCCAGCGCCAGCCCTCAGGGGCTGTGCATCCCTTAGGACAAGGGGTCGTCCTCAGAAGGCTGGCAGCATCTGATGCACGGTCTTTAATCCCCTCAGATCTCCCATCCCTTCCCAAACTCAGGGAAAGGAAGGAGTACACGGAAGGATGTAGAGTCTCATGCTTCACGCTTCACGCTTCTGTGTCTGTGTTTGTGAACCGATGGTCATTGTTATCTCCCGTTTATTTCAACAATCCTTTATTCTTTGCTCATACCTTTGAGTTCAGTTCAACCATATTGATTTCCTCCTAATGGAATACAAGCACCATCAGATCTTTAATGCACGTCGAGTTATATGCACTGTTTGGAGAGGCAATGCCGCCTAGTGGCAGACAGCGCAGAATGCCGTGGTCTCAGTAACGAGCAGGATTTTCCCGAACTATTAAAGCCAAGGTGTCGGTGGCCAAGCCTAAACCAGTGGGTCAGCTCCTCAGGTTGCCGTCAGCTCTTGTCAAAGAGGCACAGGCTTTGGCAGAGCAGGCATCTTGTTGGAGACTCAAGACTGGGGCCATAGAACAATTAGGCCCTTCTTGTATGCTCTCGCCTCTTAGCTCCTCGGCTCCCCTTGAACACAAACTTATAAACATTTGTTTGGCGTTGCTGTTTAATTTATGGCATCGAGGAATCTACTGGAACATTCGAAGGGTTTTTGGAGTCTTCCTCCTAGAGTCTAGCAGCCCACCCCTCTGCATTATTAAATATTCATAAAAGCAAGTTCTAACAACTCTGACAGTATCTTGAGATCGTAATGATTTTCTGTGTGAGACACTTGTTTACTTACGACTGTCTGGCCGATGCTAAGATCTCTTCCAGGGGATGAATTAAACTTATCAGAAAGCACTGAGGAGAGCTGCAGCTTTAAAATACACTCCCGGGGCTGGAGCGATGGCTCAGCAGTTAGGACCTGAGTTACTGTGTGTGCTCCCCTGTGCGTCGACACACGTGTGTGGTGAGAGAACAGCCTGCATTGCTTCTCTCCCTCCGCTGTGTGGGTCCTGGGGCTGGAACTCAGGTCCTCGGGCTTGGCAGTGAGCATTCTACCCACTGGGTCATCTTGCCAGCCTGAGAAACTTTTCCTATTATCTTATGACTGAGTGTAATGGTAGACATGTGACTGCCACTCAGAGCAGGAGCTGGTTCACACCCACACCCAGAAGTAGCTGATTCCCTTTCCCTGAAAGACATAGTCTAAAGAAACGCTTGCTCTATTGGAGGAGGCAGGAAACGAACGGGTGGTATGGTAGTCAAGCTTGGGGAACTGGAACTAGACCCCAGGAAGAAACCATCAGAGGGACAAGAGAACAACAGTGCAGTTCTCAGAGGAGGCTGGAAAGAGGGGCTGTGTCAGCCCGGAATCCTGTACCCCACCGAAATGGAAATCAAGACGTCCTAGGTGAGAGGAAAATCTACAGAATTTGTCATCAGCAGACTCGTTCCAAGACAACAGCAAGAAGGCGCTTTATACAGAAAGGAAATGATAGATGGAATTTTGGAGCACCAAGAAGGAAGAAGAATCCCAAAAGAGGGAAATACGGGCAAACTGAACAGACTCTCCCACCTGCACCTTGACCAATAGGAGCACATGGCACCTCCTCAGCGTTCTGTCAGAAAACAGACAGACATGGACGTTTATCAAGGTGGCTAACATCCCAGGCCATTGACAAATTAAAGAAAATCTGATTTGAAAGATTTGAGACCATAGAGAGGATGGTGTCCAAACTCTATGGGGCCAAACCAGAGAGCGGGGAACATCCAAACACTGAGCATTCCTGCACCACCCACCACCACCCACCGGCCTGAGTGTCCGGAGGGAAGGGCTGGAAAAACATCCAAACACTGAGCACTCCTGCACCACCCACCGGTCCACTCCTGCACCACCCACCGGTCCACTCCTGCACCACCCACTGGTCCACTCCTGCATCACCCACCGGCCTGAGTGTCCGGAGGGAAAGGAAGACGATGTTGAGCTGAGTGCAAGCAACAAGCTATCGGAATGTGTGGGGCTGTAATAATGGCGTGATCAGAAATGCAGCAGTAATGACGGTGATCACACGAGAGGAAAAGTCTCAAGTCCATCTTCTGCTTCCCCTGCAGAAACCAGAAAAGCAAGCTGGCCAGGAGAAAGGACATTATAAAATAAAGGCGAAAACCAGTGACCCAAAGCCCACGAGCAAATAGGGAAACAGAAGGACAAAAAACAGTGATCAATAAAAATAAAAGCTGGCTCTTTGAAAAGGTCGACACAGTTCACAAATCTGCAGTGAAACATGAGTTACGCTGAATACCGGGAATGAAGTGAAGGGCATCATTGTTGACCTGCAGGCATTTAGAGGGAAGTGGGGACCATGCCGCACACCGCCTGTGCACAGGAAGTGGGGACCGTGCTGCACACAGGAAGTGGGGACGGTGCTGCATACCGCCTGTGTACAGGAAGTAAGGATGGTGGGGCATACAGACATTTGTCAGCTGCAATAATGTGGACCAATTATTTGAAAAGCAGTAATCTAAGTAATGTTAGACCCAGTAAGAAAACCAAGTAGAGGGCTGGAGAGATGGCTCAGCGGTTAAGAGCACTGACTGCTCTTCCCAGGGTCCTGAGTTCAAATCCCAACAACCACATGGTGGCTCACAACCATCTGGACAGCTACAGTGTACTCATATACATAAAATAAATCTTAAAAAAAAAAAAAAAGAAAGAAAGAGAAAGAAAACTAAGTAGAAGTTAAACTTCCCCCAAAAAAGAAATGTTAGTCAGGGCTTGATGGTTTTGCAGGATAAATGTACGAAACACTTAAGAAGTCAACACAAAGTGATTCACTCTCCTACAAAACTGAAGGAGAAATTCCCGACCTCTTCTACAAAGCCCATGTCATGGTAAAGCAAAGGATCTACACTTGGCAAGTGTACGTATAACACAGTATTCTGCATATGCACAGGTAAAAGCTGTGAGTGTGAATCCTTTTTAAATGTATTGTAGTGTCGTACACATGACGGCTGTGTGTGTGTGTGTGTGTGTGTGTGTGTGTGTGTGTATGTCACAGTCAAACCTGTGCTGGCTGGCTCTGTGTGTGTGTGTGTGTGTGTGTATGCCACAGTCAAACCTGTGCTGGCTGGCTCTGTGTGTGTGTGTGTGTGTGTGTGTGTGTGTGTGTGTGTGTGCCACAGTCAAACCTGTGCTGGCTCTGTGTGTGTGTGTGCCACAGTCAAACCTGTGCTGGCTCTGTGTGTGTGTGTGTGTGTGTGTGTATGTGTGTGTGTGCCACAGTCAAACCTGTGCTGGCTGGCTCTGTGTGTGTGTGTGTGTGTGTGTGTGTGTGTGTGTGTGTGTGTGCCACAGTCAAACCTGTGCTGCTCACAGAACGGAGAGGGCAGTTCTGTAGAGTGTCCCTCTTACTGCTACATGGTTCCAGGGACCAGACTCCAGCTGCCAGTGCTGTGTGGCAGACTCCTTTACCTACTGAGCCATCCTGCTGGCCAGATATAAAATTCTTAACAGTACATTAGTGAATAGACTTTAAAAACACCCTGAAAGAATTATATACCACAGGCAAGGGTGGTTGTAAGACCAGGGAAGAAGACAGAGTCAACAGTAGAAAAGCAAACAGTGTGGACTAATTTTTTACTTATTTGTTATTTTAATTGATTATTTGGGAATATCACACCATGCATCTGATCATGTTCACCTCCTAGTCTCCCCATATCTGCCCCTCATCCCTCTTCCCCCCCCTTCCCCAAAAGGAAAAAGCCAGTCTGTTCTGTGTTGTCTATATACTCTCTGGAGCACTGTCAAATTCCTAGTCCCCTCCACTTCCAGAGAGGATGAGTCTTTCTCCACCTGCGTCTGTGCCAGAAGTCATCAACTGAGAAGAGCTTAAGTCCAGCTCTCCCACGTGGTGCAGTGTGGACTACTTTATTAATAAGCACGTGAGGTGTCTGTTAGTGCAGGGTGCCAAAACCCAGGCTCACACAAAACAGGCAACACCAAGTGCTGCTGAGGACTCAGGGCAGCTGGAGCCGTCACTCACGGGTGGCAAGACACTGAGTGGTCCTCATAGGTGTCTGTCCCGGAACACCAAAAGGTCCCCATACTGTCTGTGCAGCTCCCTATGAAACCAATTGCTTCAAAGTAAAAAGAAAGGGAGAAGGCCACGGTCCTGGCAGGCCAGCGCCAGAACTGAGAACAGACACCTCAAGACACGTCTCTTGCAATCTCATCTAGAGGTCAGAGCTGGTGAGGCCTCCTAGTTCTTCGCCCACTGGCATCCTGAGCAGACCCAGTACTTCTCGAGTGGTTTACCAAAGGGCTGGACATGCCCCTGCCCTTGAATGCAGTTAGCCTGTGACTGACTTCCCAGCACTCTCAGTCACAGTAAAAAGTGCAAGGATCCTGAAGTTGCCAGGCTGAGGACTGTGCTGCAGGCCAGGTTAGGTGTGCTTCTCTCTGTAGGAAGGGTGTCGTCTGATTAAAATGTGCAGCGCCGCAGGACTGCAGGCCTAACACTGCATATTGTCTCCCGGTCACTCTCAGGGGTTCGCATCTCTGGCAGCTACCATGCTGGACACCCAGACCATGGCGCTCACATTCCTGTGTTTGTATCTTCTCGAGCCTCCCTCCTCTCTGTGATGGTTAGCCCTGAGCACTACCCTTTTTCTTGGAAGGTGAATCTTGAAAACTACTGTCACCTAGAGATTACAATGCCAATAATCTATCTCTTAGCATTTTTGGCATAAAAGACACAAATGCAAGAAATCAAAATTTCTGAGTCTTTTGAGTAAAGGATGTGTCTTCTCCTGACATTACTACCTTAGAGATTAGCCCAGGGACAGAAGAGAACAATCGGAGGGCACGGTTGCATTCTTGTCTCCAGGCACTGTGCCTTATCTGCAGGACAGCCCTTGGCTGTAGTTATCTGACAGATGAAGCCGAGGCAAGAAAGGGTCAGCTGTATTCACAGTCAGTGCATGGTGGTTCCTCGTGTTTCCAAAAAATTCACCAGGAAACTAATTTTAGGTAATTTTTTTTTTCTGGGAAAAGTTTTTACTTCAAGTTTGAAACATCCAAGCTTGTAAGCATAATTACTAGATAAAATTTTCTTAAAAGGAGTGGGGTAGCACTCTCTGCCCACACCAGTACCAAGTTCAGAACAGTGGATCTGACTCAGGTCCCATGTTCACAGACTCGGTCAACCTTGAAATGAAACGTATGGACTAGTAACACAGCACTTACCCTACAGGTAGCACAAGCCAGCTCCAGAGGCCACAAGGTCCGTGCAGATCCTCTGATGTCTCAGGAACTTGTTCTGCAGGGATCTTGGAGATAGGTGATCCCCCTGGATACTGAGGGTTCAGTGCTTACCAAACAGGCACTGCCTATGTGCCTGTTTCTCCAGAGTAGTAGACACAGCCTGAAGTTCCTTGGGCATGGCCGTAGGTCTTCTGCTCTTCCTGGGGTGCAAGCAAAAGCAGACACATCTAAATCTGGGAAAAGGGCAGCTTGACCAAGAGTTGAATTAGCATAAGCATGGGGGCCTCAGCAAGGGCTCTGCTCAGACCTCTGCATGTCTGCTCCAGGTGGTAGAGCCGTTCTCTTCCTGCACGCATTTCCATTTAGCCTTGGTCTCTGCACTGTGTCCTGGCTCTTGTCCCCTAAGAGCTTATTAGAAACTTAGCCTGTCAGAACGCCCCACCTCAGGCCCAGCTTGTCAGCCTTGATGTGTCAACAAGGTCCCCAAAGATCCTCACTGACATGAGGCTGAAAGGAACTTTGGTCAGCACCCCTAAGAGCACACTGTTACTATCACAGGGACCCACAGAACCAGGCCACTGGAAGTGCTAACGTTCCCATGTGCAGGGGTCATCTCCATCGAAGTGAGAGGTGCCAGGTACCCCCCAAGGGAACCCCATGCACCTCATCTTCCCACTGCCTTACAGGGGCCATGATAGCCACAGTTTACAAACAATAAAAAATAAAGTTTGAGACTCAATAGCTTGCCTGGGATCACACAGCCAAGAATACTAGAACCAGGAGCACGGAGAGCCCTCCACCCACCCAGTCGCTGTGCTTTCGGAGCATCAGAGAACATGCTGGAAGAATTGCAGAGAGGGCCTGGGTCGTGCTTGGACCACGAGTACCAGCCCACAGATCCTGACGTGGTCTCAGCCCTGCAGATCTGGCTGTCCAGGCAGATGGGCATTGCTTTGTAATCTCTGTAGCTACCGTTCTGTCTCCCCCCTCACACACAGCTCAGCCCTTGTCATCAAGAAGCATTTGCCCTGGCTCTTTCAGAGGTCTGCACTCAGCTCTCATATTCCTCTTCAAGACTGAGAACAGATAACACAAGGCTAGTCCCATGAGTATGACTGAGTCTCCTCCTTAGCCACCCAGCTGGGCAAATGCAGGTTTGCTGAGATGGAGCAGTTTGCTAGAATGGCAGGTCAACTGAAATAATTCCCATCAACCCATTTCTTTACAGTACTTCTGCGTAGGCAAAGGATCTAGCCCTAGAGAACCAAACCCTGGGAATTCCGGTTAATGCCGCAAAGGCTGGCACAGGTTCTGATGTGGGCCAAACTCAGGGCTAGAGGAGGAAGAGGAGGCAGAGGATGAGGTGGGTGTGGCTTCTTTCTTAGTTCACAATACTGAAGGAAACAAAGAGCAGCTAAGCCTTGTAAATCACTTATATTTTTGTTAGTAGTTGAAGTTTTAAAGGTAAAATGGAGTGAAACCGTGATGTTTTATTAACTATGTATGTCAAAAACAGTGCCCTAGCGTAATCAATATGATGATTAAAGACATACTACATCCCTAGCCTGCGGCTGAGTTTTTGAAACCCAACGTCTATTTTCTACTCTACCCTCAGCGAGCCATCAGAGGGGGGCGTGCCAGGACTCAGGCACTGTGGAACTGGATCCTGTCAGTTCTCCCTGGCCAGCCCCTGCAAAGCTCCACCTGTGACTTTGGTCCGTCAGAGTGACAGGTCCTGTGACTGCTTTCTTGAGGAGAGGCTGCTTGCTCCTTGGAGGGGCACGCTGGTTCTTCACCAGCTCCCCATGGCTCCGGAACTGTCATCAGAGTTGGAGGCTCTTTCTAGGACCTGGGAGACTCTAGCCAATTAGGAGCCACCACCCGCCCGGTGCTGCAGTCAGCCCAGTCGTTTGAGCCTCGTGGGTGTTGTGTCTTTCCGTAATCGTACACGCAGCCACCTTGCCGCTCTCTAATTTCTGCCTCCCGGATCCTCTCAGGATCTCTGTACACGAGGATGTGCTGCGCAAAGCCCTCAGTGGAGGAGGCTTTCTCCAACTAATTTATGCAAATGCCTTGTAAGAGAAAACCCCCACCCTTTGTCTCTTCCCCCAGCCTCTCGTAATGAGCTGTGCAACAATATTTTTTTTTGTTTAATGGATGAGGCATCTCTGAATTAGTTACGAACATATTCCTATACTGAATAAATTTCATTAATGATTTTTTTTTTTAACATCACCGCTAAGCCGGTTGATGTGTCTTATTAATGTCTGGTGATAATCCTCTCTCAAAAGGAGTCCTGTAAAATCGACTGCAGATAAGAGGCCCATCATCGAAGAAATACAGATCTCCTGATGCAGGCCTGCTCCATGGCCATCTGTAGGTTTCGTGTTACCAAAGCACAAGGCAAAAGCATTCTTCATTTTATTTTTTCCTTTGGCACAGAAAAACCTTTGGCAGCTTTGGAGTGGGGGTTGGTGGGTATTCCTACACCTGTCACCCAGCATTGTTGTGGTATGCACTGTGGTGACACAGTGAGTGTTCACATTTAAAGGTTGCTCAGCAGTTTGTGTCAGAGCTAACGGAGCCTCAAAAATCCAGGTGTTCCTTACTCTCGAGGGCTGGCAGACCCTGACTCCAGGGAGCTGAGGTGGGAAACAGGTCCAGACTAACAGTAACCAGCTGTCCCACTTCAGCTAAGCCACTCCCTCCTTGTGACCTCACTTTCTCCATCTGGAAAATGAATGATTAGTGACAGTGCGTCCCTGCTAGGGATGACGCAGAGGTAGAGAGGGTGAGATGCAGGGCTGGTGTGCTCTGTGGAGGAAAGATCTCTGTGACAACCTCTGATGTCCCTCAGGGTATGCAGGACTCAGTGGCTGCTTCTCTGCTGCTATTGTGGATTCTTTTGGAAAGGGTTGATGGGTGGGGCGGGTCAGGTCTCAATTCATTCTTTCAGCATTGGGAACTGCGGGACTTCCCCCCCCCCCCCAAAGAATCACCCGTCTTATTTATTCTTGCCCTCAAGAGCAGACTGACAGCTTCAAGCTGGGCGCAGGGGGACAGCACAGGGATGGTTCTCACCCTCCTGTAGTTGGGTAAAGGCCTCAGTCCTTGGAGCTGATAAAATGGATGTCACTGCACCCTGGGAACTGAGCTGTGGCTGCCACCGCTGTGAGACAGGAAGGCAGCCTGCCCAAGCACCTGAAGAAAAGAGCCAAACCCCACTAGACCCCACAGGCAGTGTTCTGTGTTTAGGGGGAGCTGCCGGGTCCAGGCAATAGCTTAATTTAGTTGAAGGTCTAATGGAGAAAAGCAAAAATAAGTCAAAATTGCTACATAAGTGAGAAGCGACAGTCTCAGGTCAGGCAGGGTTGATAGAACCTTCACTTCCATGTATGTAGAAAAGTTGGTTGCTGAACACAGAGTATAGACTGCTAGGCCTGGAAGAACAGAGCAGCAGACAGAGGAATCCACCCCCTCCCGACATGCTAGGCTGTGATACATCGAAAGCCAGCAAATGTTTGGGACAGTCCAGTGTCAGCATGAGCTCTGAGTCTCTGGGCATGAGAGAGTCCACCTCAGGGTCCTCCTGGTCCCCAACAAACCCCAGGCACAAGAGAGCCCACCTTAGGATTCTCCCAGTCCCCAGTAAACCCCAGGCATGAGAGAGCCCACCTCAGGGTCTTCCTGATCCCCAATAAACCCCAGGCATGAGAGAGCCCACCTCAGGGTCCTCCTGGTCCCCAGTAAACCCCAGGCACGAGAGAGCCACCTCAGGGTCCTGCCGGTCCCCAGTAAACCCCTCCCAATCAAACCACGAAGGAGACATTCACAGGTCAGTCCCCTTCTGCTCTTTAACCTGTTGCTGATATTACTATGACTAGAAGCCCATGTACCGATGGAACACACGTGCAGAATGCAGGAGTCACACTAGAGTGTCAATCAGAGAGTTTGAATTCTCAATCCGATTTGATTTTAGAACAAAGCTTTTCAGATCCGATGGCTTCTTCAGGAAAGCAGGCTCCATAGTTTGCTCTCCAGCCTCACTAGGAAACACATTCATCTTGGCAACTGAATTTGCAAAGTGAAGTCAAGTTGAAGTAGAGTCCTCTTGGCCTAGGCTGTCCATTTCCAGGGTTCCCTCTGATCCAGGTAGACCCCGCCATCCTCCTCATCTGGTCTCTGCTAAAGGAACGACATCGCCTCTCACCCAGAGAGCATGGCTGGATTCCACAGCTGCAGCCACCACCACCACAGACTCTCAGAGGGCAGAGTGACCAGGACAGAGTGAGGGTCAGTGAGTGGTTCCGTCCTTAAAATCTATCACTCAGTGACTGACACTTCTGTGAGTGGTTTCAGTGGTCACCTAACCACAATCCCTTTGTGCAGCAACGAATGAGACGCTGAGAGGCTAAGTGCTTTGGAAATGAACAGTGCTCTAGAACTCAGGTGCAATTCAAGCCCATGGTACAGCAGTCTTTGTAGAATGTTGGGTCGCAGAGGTTTTTGGTTTTTTGTTTTTGTTTTCAACAGACCAGGCAGATGTTTTCTTCAGACTTATGAACCCAATGCTGAGAAGCGGACATTAGGCATATATTGGTGTACATGTGTGTCCGTGTGTCCGTGTGTGTGTATGAGGGTATGTGTGTGTATGTATGTTTGTGTGTGTGTGTGTGTATTCGTGTGTGCAGCCACGCCAGTGATCCCGGTGTCTTGCCATCAGTGAGACCATGAGAGAGGAATGTTGGTGTGTTGCTGTAGTTATTATTACCCCCACTGCTATTTTTAAGTCTAGACATGTTCCTTGGGCTGGCCAGATGTCACTCTGATGTCCTGAGTTCAATCCCCAGGTCCCAGTTGCTTGGAGGAAAGAGCCAACCCCTCTGTGTTGCCCTGAGACCTCGGTAGGTGTGCTGCAACATACAAACACAACAAATAAATACAGTCTTGTCTTACATATTTGAAAAGTGTTTCTCCATTAATAATAATGGGAGAAAGTCCAAATATATAGTCATATATATTTTTTTCCAGGGGGGAGTCTTGGGGATAGAACCCAGACCCCTGAGCCTGCTAGGTCAATGCTCTGCCACCAGGCAACGTCCCAGTCTTAATTTATCTTCTTGATGAATTGCATCTCACAAATAGAGAGCTGGTGGGGGACGATGAGTTACAGAGCCGGGGTTGAGAATGAAGGTTTGCAGTTTCTCAGACTTGTGCTCTAATTACTGGATGACTGACAGCCACAAGGCCTCCCAGATGACAGCCACAAGGCCTCCCAGTCAACCAGTGCTAGTGACTCAAGAGTTCCACCTGGCTGGTGGCGGAGAGTGAACATGTTTTTCAGATTGTTCATTAGAGCGTCCAGCGGGCACACCGAGAGCACCCCGAGAGCAGCCTCACCCCTGGCTACGATGCTCTGTCACTGCGCAGGTTGGGTTTGTCCCTCAGACCATATCCAAGCCGTGCCAGTGGCTGATTAGGATCACCGGCCCCACAACCTGCTACTGTGCTTACCTACCAAAAACACCAGGCAGGAGATGGCGTTCCCTTTCCTCCACTGCACACAACAAGAAGCAGAGTGTATTCTCAGAGAGCCGTCGCACACGGATAAGCGGTGGCACTCTCAGAGGCAAACCTATCCTTGGGTCAGATGATGCCAAGTCCCTTTGGTGGAAACTTGTGGCATCTAAGAGTGGTAGCTGCATTACTTCCTATAAAATAATCCCAGAGGGAGGCAGATTGGAGGACTGTTGGTTGACACCATTTGGAGCAACCACCATTCCCGGAAGGTGGACCGCCATGCTCATTTCCAGTTTAATTTCATTGTGATGGTCTTCTGAGGGGAGACCTGAGGCGGGACAGTGAAGTAGCAGTGCCACAGAAGGGATCTTGCAATGCCCGGGCCCACGTCGTACTTCAGAAAGCCGCCGTTCCATCGTAACTGGCCCTTTGGCTTACTCAGGTAGTAGGATGTGGTGTGGAGGTGACAGGCCACCGGCAGGATGAGCCTGACTGGCCTTGGGCGTAAAGGGCTCCATTGCCCAATTGTCTGCAACTTGTAAAGACTGGTCGAGGAGGGGGAGAGCAGCTATCTCGGTGTCACAGAAATTCCACGGAAACAACACCCTGTGCTACTGCTCGGAGGCATCCGCCTTAGAGGGGTGCCCTCCTGTCGTTGACTGATGCGGCACACTGTCTTCTCCAGCAGTGACTGACAGCAGGCCTGCTTCCCCCCAGCTCCTCTCAACGCCTCAGCCAGCCCAAGAGGTTAGGAATGACAGTGCCTGATTCCTCCTCCTTTATCAGCACTGTGGAGCACCCTTTCCTAGCCACCCCCTTGTCGTGACTTTAATTACCATTTCTCCTGCTCCATAATACAATTAATCTTTCCTTCTAGCTGAGATTTATGACCACAGAGGCCCAGGGGATTTTTTAAAGCAATTCACCTTCAGCCTCTGTCTCTGATTACCCACAGGGAAATAAGGGGTCTGTATACAAAGTCCATAGAGTACATGTATAGGTATAGATATAGATGCAAATGCTTGCTTTAGGGTGGCTTCTTGTCACTGTAACCTTAGCCATGGCAGGAGGGGACCACAGAGCAAGTGATCTATTTTCTTAAGCTGACATAAAAAGACAGGTGTGTCCAACCAAGTATGCTGTGGGACAGCAGTGGGGGCGTGAGAGCTTCCCACACCTGACTGTGGCAGGCCCCTCTCGGGGGAATGGAAGGGAAAGGCACCTGAAGAAAAGCTAACATGGGGCCACTTCCCTGGTCCCATAGAGGAAAGGGAAGGAGCTGTCAGGAAAAGCAGACAGGTGCATTCGCCTGGATTGTGTCAGGGCAGAGCAGTACTAAGCACAGCTCCCTGGCGACGGCACCCACCAGGGGTGGCGTCTGCTGCTTCTCCCACACTTGAAGTCCTGGGATTTCCTCAGCACCAATGTGGCTGCTGCCAGCATGTGGTCTCAGCTGTGCACAGGTGTTGCTAGAGGAGAAACGGGCACAGAGTCGCGTCCACCTTGTACAAAGAGGCACTGTGTGAAGCAGGAAAGCAGGAAGCGAGTCCATCAGGCTGCCCTGAGTTGGGTTGATTCCAGCGGAACCTGCCTCTCAGGTCTGCGGGCCTAAGTTCTGGAACTTTCCGTGTCTCTGAGAGCGCAGACTGACTTTTAGCTTTTGGTCATCATGGTACAATACCCAAGAAAGTAACTTAAAAGTACAGGTTCTGGCTCCTAGTTGCAGAGACCATCACTGGGGGTTTGTGGCGAGGACAGAATGCCACAGCAGCAGGTGTGCTCAGCTCCCGGTGGGCTCACAGCATCGAGAGACAGGAGGGATCCAGGACAAGACATCTGCTTCAGAAGCCCATCCCCAGGGTCCTCCTTGGTGGTGTATTAACCCTCTAATGAGGCTAGCCCACCAGGATCCGATCTCACTCAACAGCGTCCCCAGCTGGCACCCAAGCCCTGGGCACATGGGCCTCGGGTGGCTCTGCAGCGTTGATAAACCAGGCCGAGGCAGCTTCTGGAAAAGCCTGCCATTCCGTAAGACACTTATAAAGTTACATGATGAGTGATTTTGGAGTTATCCCCCGTTTGAAGATATACTTTGCTGTCCAGCCTTGGTGAAAATAATGGCAGGTTACCTACAAGGACATGGCCAGTTCTCAAACCTGCCCTCACGCCTTTGATTTGAGCCATCTGTTTACCGACTAGGACCCACATCCCCACCCCGAGCTCTGAGGTAATTTCAAAACCATGTAGAAGTGTATGTGAAAACTTGAGCCGGAGGTCCAGGAGTCTCAAGTCGACAGGGAAGGGTCTCGGGACCACACCTGCTGTGTAGAGGCACCAGAAAGAGCAAATATAGCACCATGCCCCCTCCAACCCCAGACAAGGTGTGAGCCAGCCTGTAAGTGTAAAGGTCACGACCCTGAGCTAACGTAGGACACAGTACCGTTTATCCCATGTATAATCTGCATGCAGTGTCCTCGGGTAGGAAGAAGACATGGTAACTGGAGAGTCTAGTGACCAATTGATCACTTCCTCTACCGAGACCCCACAGATGGGAAAATGTGCTTAGAGTACATCAGCCTTGGTTACTGAGAAGAATCTCCTGATCCAAAGGGGGCTTCACAGAGCACACGGTGCCAACTTGCCTGCCTTGCTTAAGTATTTAACTGTCAGGAGAATAGTGTAACGACTCTGCGTGCCCGTGCCGATGGCCTGGTTTTGTTTCCTCTATTTGTGTAAACACCCCAAGTCCCCCCAACTCCTAGGATATGCCTAGGGACACTGAGTGTTTCACCCATGAACAGTCCACAGAAGAGAAACTTACTCAGCCTGGCTGCCATGCTAAGTCACACTCTGTCTGGAGGCAGGTGGGTTAGTACAGCCAAGGGGACAGGAGTCCATGAATTCTGCTGGCTGCTCCCCTCGCCTCCCTGAGACTCATAACCTTCACAGGGTGAGTCTGGGGCGGGGACGTGTCTTTCCTGTTCCCCAGATCCCGTGTTTCCTACGTGGACCACTGAACTCTTGTCTGCTTGAGAACAGAAGAGGAGGTGGGCTCTAAAAACCCAGCTGGGCACTGGTAGCGATTGATAAGAACGATCAGTCACAGTGTGCGTAAGAACTGAGGCCCTGCTCCCAGCCAGCTCAAATGAGAAGCCGCCAAAGTTCTCTGCTCAACTGGCATGGGTGCCATTTTAGTGGAAATACTCTCTGTCTGGTCTGCCCCAGTCACACCGAGTCGGCCACATGGAGTGTGCTGAGCATGCGGTCGTGGCCCTCGCCACAGCTTTGACCTTAGTATTCCCACACAGAAAGCCCATGGTGGAGACCCACAGTGGCCATGTGTACATCCTAAACACGTGTCCTCTCCCACAGCCCTGGTGAGGACCCAGCTTTGCGAGGCCTGTCTGCCCCACTAATCTTCATTTAATTCCCTCCCCGAAGCCTATTGTCACGGAGGGCACCCCTGCTGGCAGCCCCTCTGTACGTCCTCATCTGAGTGGCATCCTGGAAAGGGGCAGGAGGAGCCGCACATTAGCCCCTCAGCGTGAGGGCAGCCATTCTGTGCTGCTCTCCGGCTGCTTTTAAGTCTCTTCAACAAAGAGAACAGCTGCCAAGAGACCACACTGTCCCCACAGAACGCCCCACGCTGGCAGCAGCCCGAACCCGCCAAGGGAGACACCAGTGGAGGGAGAGGCCAGCTCAGAGAGGCCAGCCTTTCTGCCCTTCTCTGTGTGTGGAAGCTGTCATTTTGAAAGCCCTCCTCTGGTCCTTTGTGGACCGGTGGAAGATAGGGAAGCAGCATCAGCTGTCTGGAGACCAGATCAGTTTGCTGTAACCAGCAGGCAGCTTCCCTCACAAATCATTGCCACCCTGGGCAGCCATTTCCCTCCCGACTGCTCCCTGCTCACAGCCCATACCCTTAGGCCAGAGTAAGAGAAAGAGACTTTCCTTCTGTCGCCTTGTGCATTAGCCACACCGTCTTGGGTATTATTCACAAAGCAAGATACACATGTTGCTGGTTGTGTTTCTTTCTTTCTTTTTTTCTTTGTTTCTTTTCTTTCTTTGTATGTTTTTGAGATAGTCATATGTTGCCAGGCTGGCCTTGAACTCACAACCCTCTTGCCTATACCTCTTGGGTGCTGGGATGTCCCGCTATGGCCAGAACTCCATATCTCTGGGATGATTATAATCTGACTTTATTGTTTTTAAAAGGGGGGTGGAAAAAGACTTTGGATTTTAAAACAAAAACAAGAAAGCCCTCAGACTCATTGCAGGTCTGTCTGTCTATCTCCAGGGCACTCAGCTGAGTAGGGTGGAGGTGTGCCTGTAAAACAGGACTCTCAGCCGGGCAGTGGTGGTGCACGCCTTTAAGCCCAGCACTTGGGAGGCAGAGACAGGCGGATTTCTGAGTTCGAGGCCAGCCTGGTCTACAGAGCGAGTTCCAGGACAGCCAGGGCTACACAGAGAAACCCTGTCTCGGAAAAAAAACACACAAAAAAACCCAGGACTCTTGACTTTGTCTAAAGCCGGATGTTTTCCTGAGGCTGGGGTTCTTGGAAAATGGAGTTCAGCTGTCCCCATGGGAGGGCAGTGGTAACAACAAGGCCTTGTATTTGGTGGGCAGAGCCACATGGAGCATGCTGTGCTCGGCAGCCTTCCCTGAGAAGGCCCCTCGGTCTTTCTTCCTCTTCTATCTCAACCAGCAAGCAATCATATAGGCGCCTAAGAAGTTGCAGTCGACTCCAGAGGCTGTTCAGGGATCACTGAGTGCAGAGGTGTCTGTCATTAGGAGGCGGGGCGGAAGCAGGGCCAGGCAGGTCTTGCACCCACAGCGATCCTTGGTTGAGCAGATCCTCTGGCCCATTTTAGAAAGGAGAAAGGTAGTATATGATTCATTTTGCACAAGGAGGGTTGAAGGCAGTTTAGGAGGACTGGCTAAAAGTGGGTCTTTAACTGCGATGTCTTCATGTATCCACCATTGAAGGGCCCCCACGCTGAAGGGTCATTTCTTCCTAGGAAGTCATTCCTCCAACCCTGCCAGGCGCCCGGAAACTCCGCCCCCTCGGAGAGACAGCTCCATGACTGGACACAACCCCAGGAATGTCACTTGTCTTGTGGGGTCGGAGCTCTGACTCCTCGCGTGCACACCCCATCCGACTGCACCTCACCATGCTTTTACAGCCGTTGCTTCCACGTACACGGAACAGCTGGCATGTCCACCAGATTCAAGGCAACCTCATCAGTACAGGGGGCACTCGCTCAAAGTTTTTATTTGCTAATTTAGTGCGGGTAAGATGGTTCTTCAGGCTTATTTTGTATTTTGTTAATTATTAAAGGAAATAAGTGCCCCCCCATTCCTCTCTGTGCCTCTTCAGCTGAGTTGTCTGCTGACATTTATTATTCTTTGCCTATTTGCGTAAATTGGTATCTTGACTTTTTTTTATTTCTAAGCCAACAGTGAATTTTTACAACAATTTTTCACAGCAGCTGCTACAATTTTTCGTATGTTTTCACATATTTTCTAGTGTGTTGTGTTTGCCCTTTAATTTTGTGCATTTATTTGTAAAACATTCTCATTTTTGTCATCAAATCTGTTGGGTTTCCTTGGTGATTTGAAATGTGGAAAGCCGCCCTCCCTCTGCAGCCCTGACAGTGCTTGACCCCGCCCACCCTCGGACCCCGCCCATCTCCAGACCCTCCCTCTGTAGCCCTGACAGTGCTTGACCCCGCCCACCCTCCGACCCCGCCCACCTCCAGATCCTCCTTCTGCAGCCCTGACAGTGCTTGACCCCGCCCACCTTCAGTCGGTCTAAAGCCTTTGACTCAGGACTAAACTCACCTTAGATTGAGCTATAAATGGCATTTTCTCTAACCTTCTGTTCTCTTCCCCGCCATTGCAGGGATCATCCATCAGATGAAAGGCGATTATGACACAGCCCTGAAGCTCCACAAGACCCACCTGTGCATCGCCCAAGAGCTGAGCGACTACGCGGCCCAAGGCCGTGCCTACGGAAATATGGGCAATGCCTACAACGCCCTGGGCATGTACGACCAGGCCGTCAAGTACCACCGTCAAGAGCTGCAGATCTCCATGGAAGTGAACGACCGTGCCTCTCAGGCTTCGACTCATGGGAACCTGGCTGTCGCCTACCAGGCCCTGGGAGCCCATGACCGGGCGCTGCAGCACTACCAGAACCACTTGAATATTGCCCGGGAGCTGAGAGACATCCAGAGCGAGGCCCGGGCTCTCAGCAACCTGGGGAACTTCCACTGCTCGAGAGGAGAGTATGTCCAGGCTGCACCCTACTACGAGCAGTACCTCCGCCTGGCTCCCGACCTCCAGGACATGGAGGGGGAAGGGAAGGTCTGCCACAACCTCGGCTATGCCCACTACTGCCTCGGCAACTACCAGGAGGCTGTGAAGTACTATGAGCAGGATCTGGCTCTGGCCAAAGACCTTCATGACAAGCTGAGCCAAGCAAAAGCCTACTGCAACCTGGGCCTGGCCTTCAAGGCCCTGCTGAACTTCGCTAAAGCCGAGGAGTGTCAGAAGTACCTTCTGTCCCTAGCCCAGTCCCTAGATAATTCCCAGGCAAAGTTTCGAGCCCTAGGGAACCTGGGTGATATATTTGTCTGCAAAAAAGATGTGAACGGCGCGATAAAGTTCTATGAGCAACAGCTGGGCCTGTCTCACCACGTGAAGGACAGACGGCTGGAGGCCAGTGCCTACGCAGCCCTGGGTACCGCATACCGGATGGTCCAGAAGTACGACAAGGCCTTGGGTTATCACACACAGGAGCTGGAGGTCTACCAGGAACTGAGTGACTTGCCGGGAGAGTGCCGGGCTCACGGGCACCTGGCGGCTGTCTACATGGCCCTCGGAAAATACACAATGGCGTTCAAGTGCTACCAGGAGCAGCTGGAGCTGGGGCGGAAGCTGAAGGAGCCGAGTCTGGAGGCCCAGGTGTACGGCAACATGGGCATCACGAAGATGAACATGAACGTGATGGAGGACGCCATCGGCTACTTTGAGCAGCAGCTGGCCATGCTGCAGCAGCTCAGCGGGAACGAGTCCGTGCTGGACAGGGGTCGGGCCTACGGCAACCTGGGGGATTGCTACGAGGCCCTGGGGGACTACGAGGAAGCCATCAAGTACTACGAGCAGTACCTGTCTGTCGCCCAGAGTCTGAATCGCATGCAGGACCAAGCCAAGGCCTACCGGGGTCTAGGAAACGGACACAGGTAACGTGGACAGGGAACGGGGCTAGACACGCCTGCAAGGCGGGGCCCTGGCAGGAAGGGCAGCTGCAAGCTGCACAGCAGTCTGCTCCCACGCCTCGCGTTCGGCTTTTCCACTTGACTTAAGTAGGTGATAATGCTGCTGTCGTGTATGAAAGACACACCACAGCCCAGAGAGGGCAGGCTCATGCCTGAGTTACACCCGGAAGTCGGTCCAGGGCTCAGACCTCACGTGTAGTACACGGATGCTAGAGTTCACAGGGCCGGAAGCTGGGTGATCTGCTCAGCTTTGTGAGCGCCTCCATTCCTCCACATTTTATGGATATGTTTATCAGCAGAGCATTCAGTAGACACTGGTTCTCAGTCGCATCTGGTGACAGAGAGACAGGCCCTGTGCACCAGTCCTCACCCACGCTTGGCACCTGCACAGCCATCCAAACAGTATGGCAATGCCGTTCTAAACACATGTCTGTCTGCTGTGGAACAGAGGAAACCAAGGCTCAGCCGATGAGATCACATGCCCAGACAACTGGCTCCATCTGCCACCAAAAGCCTGCTCTGGTCGTCTCTGAGCAGCTCACACTAAAGGCTGTGCTGGCCAAGGGATGCTCCCCCACAAGGGAGAGACTCAAGAAGGTGCCATTGTATACAGACAGGGCCTCCCTCCGGGGCAGGGGAATCAGGGCTCCTGGAGGGGAGGAAGAGGTCAGACAAATCGTCACCCACAGAGTGCTCCAAGAAACTCAGGGTGACCGATTTATAGCTCCTGCAAAGTGATTTCAAAAGCACCATCTAAGCAGTAGTGGAGGCTGGGAGGCCCGAGTCCCGGACCCTGCTATCATCGTGTCTATTAATATGTTTTATGTTTCCTCGGGGGTGCGCGTCCCACTGAATTGCCAGCTCCTGGGAAGGTCACTAAGGGATGACTTTTGAATTGCTTTCCAGATTATGAAATTCCTCTGCGTCTCACTCTAAGGGCGCACGATAGATTTTTAGCTAGAGAAGGAGTTAAGAACCTCTAACGTAAGTGACAGTGACGAATGCTTTTCATTTTCTCAGGGGCTTTAGCATGTCTGCACCTGCACAGCTGTGATCTCATTGCTTCTCTGTCTGCATCCCTGCAGGGCGACGGGGAGCTTGCAGCAGGCCCTTGTGTGCTTCGAGAAGAGGCTTGTGGTGGCCCATGAGCTCGGGGAGGCCTCCAATAAAGCTCAGGCCTATGGAGAGCTGGGAAGTCTCCACAGCCAACTGGGGAATTACGAACAAGCCATCTCCTGCCTTGAACGCCAGCTGAACATTGCCAGAGACATGAAGGACCGAGCCTTGGAAAGTGATGCGGCCTGCGGCCTTGGGGGTGTCTACCAGCAGATGGGAGAGTACAACACAGCCCTGCAGTACCACCAGCTCGACCTGCAGATTGCAGAGGAGACAGACAACCCCACATGTCAGGGCCGAGCCTACGGGAACCTGGGTCTCACCTATGAGTCCCTGGGCACTTTCGAGAGGGCCGTGGTCTATCAGGAGCAGCACCTGAGCATCGCCGCGCAGATGAACGACTTGGTGGCCAAGACCGTGTCCTACAGCAGCCTGGGAAGGACTCACCACGCCCTGCAGAACTATTCTCAGGCAGTCATGTACTTACAGGAAGGTAGGCAAAAGGTACCACCAGGGGAGACTCAGACAGCACTAGAGAGAGGGTCACACAGGCCCTGCCACCCCACCAGGTGTCCCTCCATAGTTTTAAGGTGTTTCCCTTTCCTGCCCCAGTTCTCTGGACCCCTACTGCCTCCCCATCTCTCAGTTTTTGGTACCTGCCCCTAGCCCGCTGCCCAAATAGCTGATACCCCTTTGGTTGTCCGAGCAGCGACTGGACACGTGACACATCCTCACCAGTCAGATCATCAGACAGGAGGGCCCACTGCAGAAACAAGCCCAAATGCCCCAGGCCATGGTGACCGTCCAGGAGATACCTAATCACCACGGCCTGCGGTTCTCAGCTCAGGCACGGCAGCTGCTAGCTAGCTCAGTGTCTCGACCTGGGGCCCGGCCAGGCTTCTTCTGGTGTTTGCTCTGACAGTGCACAAACCGATGTCAAGGAGGCGGCCTGGAAACTGGGCACCTCTTTCTCTGCTGCTACAGCGTCTGCCGGTGGGGGCCTTCATACAGGAGCTAGAATCTCAGAGCAAAGGGATTGCCTTCCTCCTCCATACTGGGGTATCCCTGCGCTTGTAGCCCTCAGAGGTGCATGGGGTCACTGTATGTAGGACAGGGAGAGAGGTAAGTGTGCTCGCTGCTGAAAGGCACTGAAACACCTTTGTAAGGGCTTACACCTGCGCCCCGTAGGCCGGAGTTTACTTCTCACAGTAAAACTCAGACATGCCTTTGGCTACCTTCTGCTTTCTTTTTTATCTTTCCTTGACAGTGGCGAGAAGCACATGTTAGCTCATTTCACACGCTAGGCATTTTCTCTACACTGAGCTGCACCCCAAGAACTGGTCATGCATCCCCATTTTTGCAGCTGTGTCACCAAGGCTTGGAGAAGTGCCACAATTTGACCCTGACTCTTAAGTTAGTTCTTTGCAGAGAGGGCTCAGCCCCTGTCTGGAGTTGTTTCTGACCTCATAGAAACTGCAGGGTTGGGGCAGCTATATCCTCCTGTTCTCTAGCCCCAGGGGACGTCCCTGGGGTGGGAAGCAGGAGGCTGAGTGGACAGTAGCTACAGGCTGGCAGTGGCTCAGCACAGGCATTCAGTGGAGAAGATCTGAAGCTGGAGCCACTGTCCCACCCCTCTGTGGCTCCCACGGGCCCCTAGCTTTGCTGTAATTCTAGTATTGGGATTGCCCAGTACCTAGCAGTGGCTTCCAGCTGGACGTGTGAGACCCAGGGTTTGCAACAGGGGTCTTACTATTAATTCCCTCCTGAAACACCATTTCCAGGCAACAGCTGGCTTGGCTGGAACATTGTCACAGAATTCTATATTTGTGGGAAACTCTGCAGTTTGTTTTTATTGTCTCTTGTGATAAGTCTCACAGAGCTCTAAAAATGTACGTGTCTTTGAAAACTCCCCATAGTGGCAGAGAGGGTTTGTGAGCCAAGCTAGGTGTCTCTAGTGCACTCTGAGCAGACTCAGGACACTGTAGAGCACCTGATAGCACTCTCCAAGTGCCCAGCAGGAGGTCCTGCAGACCTGCAGCCCAGGGGCGGTGTAGCTGGAAGTCACCCCAACTTTCAGTTGCCTGCCCAGTGCAATGGAATGCTGTGTGGGTCTGAGTCTGAACAAATGCCAGATGATGTGGCTGGACACCGGCTAACTCCAGGGATTTTTCATCCAGCCCTTTTCACCCTGGAAACTAGCAAAGGAAGTAGGCTCAATCCGGGCGACTCCCGGGGGCTTTACCACAGTGCAGGAGAGCTGGCCATGCGGATTAGAATGTGTAGGCTCCTAGAAGACAGTTCAAGTGCACCTCCCCAGTGGCCTGTGGACACCCTTCTTGCTGGGGACACACTTGGAACCAAGCAAGGTCCCTCTCTCAGAATTTGTCTTCCAAGGGAGTTACCAAGAACCATACTTCTGACTCAGACCAAGGACTGCACTGAAGGGTCAGTGTGGTGGGCCCTTTGGAAGTCATAACAACCAGAGTCATCCTGGTTCTCCCAAGAACCATTGTCTTTCATGTGAATTATTTACAAATTCTTCTGTTGCCCACTGCCATGATTTAAACTCGGAGTGCTATTTCTGAGCTCTTAGAGCCATGTGTTTTGAAATGCATCATAAATTAGGAGGCTTACCCCTGAGCGGCACGACTCACAGCAGCCGCTCAGCTGACTCAGGGCCTTTAAAAATCAGAAATCGCACAGGCCCAGAGTGCTTGGCGCAGGCTTCCTGCCCTGACTTACATAAGAGAGGAGCCTGGCTTATGTGTACAGTTGAGCTGTGGGAGCCACATGGTGACTTGTGTGCAGAGAACACTGGATTGCAGGCAGAGTGTCAGAGACCATCGTGGAGACCAATATGATGAACTGTGGCTTTCAGACTTAGCCCCACAAAGCCCTAGAGGTGGCTGGTGTCCTGAAAACCCAAAGCTTGCTGTAAGTGAGTGACCCACCGCAGGTGCCTTTGTGGAGACCATGGAAATGAGGGCAGCCATTCAGCCTTCCCGCTCACAGTAGCACTTGCTTTGCAACCCCGCCGAGGCACATCACAGATGGGACCCAGAGCGTGTCAGCAGCTTCAGTCACAGGAGCAGGGTCCAGCTGTGCACCGTTTCACTTTCAAGACACTCATGAGCCTCTCATCAGTGCTGCCTGGATGGTGTGGGGTGAGATAGAAAGGCATGTTGTCTCAGCCTCTGTACCTGGCTGTCAGGAAAAGCTTTTCCCAGGCAGAGAAATCTGAGGATATGAATGTATCAGCCAGGACTTTTCATTTGCAGAGCTAAGTGTTTTATATCTGTGAGAGCAGTCAAGTTAGGGTACACCAGTTTTCCTGTTTCTGCCTGCCCTACCAACCTATCCACTGCCAGCAGCCATGACCTGGCTCCTGCTGCAGCATCTCCTCACGTCCGATAACACTGGAAGCGTCCTCTCCCCGGGCTGCTTTGACATTCCCTGCAGCCTTCCTTACATGCATCCGAAGCAAAATCGCCAGTTGGTCCCTGTCCCCTCTCCTTACAGTTTCCTGTCTGCTTTCAGGTTTAAGGTTAGCTGAGCAACTGGGTCGAAGAGAAGATGAAGCAAAAATCCGCCATGGTCTTGGTCTCTCCCTTTGGGCAAGTGGAAACCTGGAGGAGGCTCAGCACCAGGTACGCAGAGCTCTGTCCCAGAGCCCAAAGCACCTGCCATGGCTGTCTCCGCAGCTATGGAGTTGTCAGAGGTACTGGCCTATCACTAGGCTAATGCACCCAGAGTCTCAGCCTGTATGGCCAGAGAGCTGCCACAAGTCCCGCTCCTCCACGGGACAGATCTCTCAGTGGTTTCTCAGATGCTTGTATTGTGCACTGTTATGGTTAGTGCTTTAAAACCACGTTCTTTATTCAGTGGAGAGGTAAGATCAAGATACATGGCTGTTGGGCTTTCTGTCCTTGGAGGTCTCTAGTTAGGGCAGAGGGTATAACCTCTCTGCCTTTCTCAGAGGGAGTCCTCACTGCTGAAGACAAGTGTGTTGTCACACTGGTTGTGGGTGGACGGGAGATGTCTGCTTCAAACTCAGCCTTTGGCTGTTTGAGTGATTACTGAGAACAGTGTGCCGGGAAAAGGGAATCCCTCCATGAGCTGAGTGAGGCCTGTCTCCAGAGGAGCAGCCTGGGCACAGGGTGGGACTGAGTCTGTGCTGCAGCATGCTGGGGGGAGGGGGGTTAGGGTGATGAGCCGTTAGGGTGCTGAGCCATTAGGGTGCTGAGCCATGAGCTTAGAAGTGTTAAAGATTGGGGTTGAATGTGGCTCAGCAGGGAAGAGTAGAGGATGTGAGTTCAGTTCCCAGCACCCACACCGGACAACTCACAACCACCTATAACTCCCCCTCGAGGGTACCCAACAGCTGCTTCTGGTCTCCACAATCACCTGCAGACATGTGGCAAGTGGACGCCCACGCACACCAATAAAAATGTAAACTCCTCTTCTAAAAAGTATTAAAGGCAATGAAAAGGATTGATGCTGTCATTTCCTGTGTACAAGAATCAGAGTTTATATTAACGCAGCATTTCACGGTTTTGAAAGTTCTTCTGCTCCCTGAGTTATTCTCAGACTCCTTTGGGAAGACAGAAGACAGCTTTATCAACAGAGAGGAAACTGAGGCTCTGTGTCAGTGCTTGAGTGGCAGAGTCAGGAGCATCTCTATCTGTTCTTCTGCCCCAGGCTCCTCGCTCTGGGCTGCCAGCCTGCATAAATGTGGAGCTTTGGGGACAGGGTCTCCCAGGGAAGTGTCAGCTGTCTGGTCCTCAAGGTGCCCATGTAACTGAAACCAGCCCCATGGGCTCAGTGACACTGGGCCACCTACAATCTCACTGCCCAGCCTGGTCCATCTCCATTGTACCCAAGGCTTGGGGTGGGATAGAGGAGGCAGTTATTCTTGTCTGGTGACAGAAGTAGAGGATTTTCATTGCTTTAATCAAAACCAGCTCCTGTTTGTGTTGATAATTGGTTTAAAATGTCCTTGAGACTACAAGTCCTAATCTTTCATATTCCCTCATCTGTCAAAGACTGGTCACGTAAACTCTAGTTAACTGGGGCTGAATTAACTGATTTCTTCAGATCCACAAGGACCTGCCTGGCAGTCATCCTTTTGACCCCTTTAAAAGGCAATTTCAGGTTGTGTGCCCAGGTATGAGCAAGAGATGTCTTGCGTCCATGAACTGCTGGGCATTGGTTGTGGTCTATGGGTGACAGTCTCTGTCCCTTGCAGCTTTACAGGGCATCGGCCTTGTTTGAAACGATTCGGCATGAGGCACAGCTGAGCACAGACTACAAGCTCTCTCTCTTCGACCTGCAGACATCATCTTACCAGGCCTTGCAGCGGGTGCTCGTCAGCCTAGGTGAGAGCAGCCGGCGTCCGCTTGTGTACCTGTGCATACAAAGCCCATGGTTCAGTAATGAAAGATGACTGGCCATCAGTGCAGACTGGCCACAGCCTGCTACTAAACGGCCACTTGTTCATTCAGCAGAGATCAGCAGAG
>CM052721.1:33717021-33746814 GCA_028551405.1 Uromys caudimaculatus
CCTCCCCCACAGACCACCCCTGCTCCAGGTGTCCCTCCCCCACAGACCACCCCTGCTCCAGGTGTCCCTCCCCCACAGACCCCTGCACCAGGTGTTCCTCCCCCAGACCACCCCCTGCACCAGGTGTCCCTCCCCACAGACCCCTGCTCCAGGTGTTCCTCCCCACAGACCACCCCTGCTCCAGGTGTCCCTCCCTCACAGACTATCCCCTGCTCCAGGTGTCCCTCCCCAAAGACCCCTGCTCCACGTGTCCCTCCCCACAGACCACCCCTGCTCCAGGTGTCCCTCTGCCAACACATGCTTCAAGCCTCACTGAGGCCATGTGCTGAGATGACACCGGCCACTTCTGTTTCCTCAACCGTGTGTTCTTGCTGCTGATTGCTCAAACTCTGTGGGCCTATGTCCCAGGCTGTGCCACACACAGTCAGGGCTCTTCCCCACTCTACCCCCAGCCTGTGTATTGAAAGGCAGCAGGGCAGTCCACGGCCACCCTGCCCTGGGCCTCAGTGTCCACAGTGTCCCTTCTTGGCTCTTCCATTGCCTGTCACGCACAGGAAGATGTCCGTATGCAGTGCTTTCACTATGACAGAGCACCCAGGAACAGCAAATCGCAGAGGGTGTATTAGGTTTATCATTTTAGGGACGAGGCAATGAGAGTAGGAAGTGTGGTCGCCTCACACCACAGTCCAAAGGCAGAGAGACATGAATGCTGGCCCTCAGCTGGCTTCCCCTTGTCTGTTAAAAGGAAGACCCTTCTACATGCACCCAGAGCTGACTCCCAGATGATCCCCAAACCAGGCACGGGGGCAGTGAAGGCAGACAAACATCACAGTGCTCATGCTTCAAGCTGGGCGTTAGAGGCCTTTTTACACACCTTTGTTTCCCATGCATCGAATGCTCAGGTTTCCTTGCAAGCACAGGCTGGGATCTTCCCTGGGATGTCATTTATTGCTCATTTTGATCACACTGTTAAATCTGTCCAGTACTTTGGGGATAATTTTCCATTGTGTGCAGAAATCGTCCCTGCTGTTCCAGTTAATAAGTTAATAGCGTAAAAGAGGGTATTTGCACGCAGTCACATAAACCCCTTCTTTATAAGGCCGCCTGAACAACAGGGGGCGAAGCCTCTGGAGTCACTGCAGTTGTGGCTTGGGCTCCCGACCCTAAAGTCTGTCCTCTGCAGTGTGTCCCTCGTGTGGCTTCATGTTGTCACGCCTCAGCTCCCAGGCAGCAGGAACAGGTGTGCACAGCCCTAAGAGGAGGCAGGGCTAGGGCACGGACGGAAAGGCTGCAGGGAAGAAGCAGCTTAAGATCTACAGGGAGCTCAGAGGCTTCTGCCCTCTGCCCAGTGGGATGATAGAAGCACAGGGTGCCACGGGCTCTCAGCAAAGGCACCTCCCATGCAGGTGGTAATAAAGAACACCTCGACATCTCCACAGTTGGGACCTCACTGAATCTTCTGAGCTCAGTGGCCAGCTATCAGAATCCCTCTTTCTGGGAGTGGACCCGAAGCAGTGTACCTGAAATTCTACCACAGCTGGCACAGAGGCTGTGGATCTCCTTCCCCAGATCAGATGGACGCTCAGCTACTCCCTCAGTGAGCACGCCCATTCCTCTGTCTCCTAGGCCACCATGATGAAGCCCTGGCGGTAGCAGAAAGGGGCCGGACGAGAGCATTTGCTGACCTGCTGGTGGAAAGACAGACGGGACAACAGGACTCCGACCCCTACTCACCCATCACGATCGATCAGATCTTAGAGATGGTGAATGCTCAGCGGGGACTAGTGCTGTACTACTCCCTGGCCGCAGGCTACCTCTACAGCTGGCTGCTTGCTCCTGGAGCAGGTAAGGTCTCTGTTGAAGCACAGGAAGTGAGGAGGTGGAGAGGGGCTGAGGGGGGTGCTGAGGGGTGCCACATGGGTCAGGTGAAGGAAAACAGTATCAGCAGTGGATATCTACTCATTCTACTAATAAAATAGCTCAAGGAGGTGTGGCTCCTCGCCATCGGATGAGAGCACATCCAACATGGGTGCTTAAGAGAAGGGTGAGGTGGCAGCGGGTTTGTCGGAAGACGCTCACCAGCTATGAGTGGTTTGATCATTGTGACCCCTGATAACGTTACATCCCAAAGTGATGATGACTCTCGTGAGTTATAAGTAAATCATAAGCTTCAATTTCAGAGTTTAACAGAACCAATTCGGGTTTTTGTTGTTGTTGTGTTTTGGTTTGTTTTACTAGTTCTATTGGAAAAATCTGTTTTTGAAGTGAAAATTGTCTTTGGTTAAATCAGCACTAAGCATGCAGGATGTAATAGTTTCACTGAATACAAAACTACTAATTGGCTGTGGGGCCATATTTTTTGCATAATAAAATGCTGATGGCTTCACCATGCGGGGACACACCAGATCCAATTAAAGTATATTGACTGGAGAAGCAGGTCTTATAATTGGGAATCTTGAAAAAATGGGCTTCTCGCTTATCCGTAAAAGTTCAGCTGCCAGGGAGACGTGACAAGCCATTCTCTCTGTCTGAAGTAGAGGTGACCATGTCAGGCGTTGGCTTCTGTACCTGCTCTGCCTCAGCAGGACCACCTTCCCCCTACAGCCGCGCTCACCTGGGCTTCCCACAAACAGAATCCTCACTCTTCCCCCTCACCTTCCTATGCTGGGTTTAAGATGTTATTTTCCTGCGCTAATGAGCGATGTCCGCACCCCTGACCCCAAAAGGGGCTCACACCCATGTGGACAGGGTTGGCAGCTGGCAAATGTCAAGGGCCATCTCTGTAGTGGCTGCTTTGTTGGGAACATGTCTGACAGGTGGCATGCTCAGATCATGTGACAGTGAGGCTGGTACAACCAGGCGGCTATTGTGCCCTTTTTTTCTCTCTGCTGTTAATGAGACTGAAGCTTTTGCCAGGGCTGTGATCCAATCAAAGGACCAGCACACCTCATTGCCATATGAGAATGCGGCCCGAGCTTATTGCCAGGAAGCCACTGTTGGTTTTATTTTAGAATGGATACACACTTACTGTGGTCTGCTTTTGTGAAATGAAAGGTCTCTGGTGACAGCTTCCACTTGGCTAGTTCCAGTTTTGTTTAGGATTCCAGTCGCTGCAAGGGTTTGATCTGGACACTTGCACGTGCATCACGAAGCACAACTCCTCAGAGCGTCATTCTAAAAGTGCGCAGAAAGCAATCCACACCCAGGGGCTTCTGCATGTGTCATCGGAAGCTTGCCTGTGTCTATAGTGTGCGCCGTGAGCAGGCACGGGCCCAGTTCAGGAAGCCTGAAACCGCAGGATCCCAGTGTGCTTGCCAGAGAAGCCACACAGCGCCATGTCCCCTCTCCTGCCTTTGCCGGAACTCTCCTGCTACCCAACCACTCGTGACCTTGCTATGTCTGCCTTGTTGCAGGAATCCTGAAGTTTCATGAACATTACTTGGGTGATAATTCGGTGGAAAGTTCCAGTGATTTCCAAGCTGGCAGCAGTGCAGCCTTGCCCACAGCAGCCAGCTCTACACTGGAGCAGCACATCGCCAGTGTCCGGGAGGCCCTGGGGGTGGAGTCTTACTACTCCAGGTAGGAGGCTGTGCTGAGTTCATCATTGTTCCATTTTGGGTGGGTTTTGGTGGGAGATTCTGGAGCAGGAAATGTAGAAGAAACCTTGTGGGAATCTCATATGCGTGGTCACTGCAGTAGACAGGCAAGTGTCCACCATGTGTGGGCGAGCTGGGAAGGACCTCTTCAGAGATGTGGGCTCCCTGAGCAGAATGTGGCAGTGACTGTAAGTGTGGCAGTGCAGGTAACATGACAGCCAACTTAAACAGAGGCTATACTTTTACTCATAAACAGTAAACTGAGTTTATGCTGTGGCTGATTGACAGAATCTGTACAGATCTCCATGTTGGAGGGCTGAAGTAAAGAGGGTTGGCCTCCCAGATATCAGGGCTGGGGACAGACACCGTTTTCTACAAAGGGAGTGAAAGGAATGAGCTGCCGGCGGGTTTTATTACAGCTGGATTAGCTTGCACGTGGAAAAGTGTTTCTTCCAAATACTTCCTTGGTGTTTGCAAGCACCCAAGTCACCACTGGTGACCAAATGTTTCTCAGAGGGAGGCTTGAATAACATCTACTCAACCCAGAGATAGGGCACCAGCAACAGATGCATTCCACCCAAGTCCAGATGGGTGATTCAAGGAGTTTGTCAGGATGCCTTACAGAACGTGGGAATGGGGGTACTTACAGGGGCATGGCTGACCCCCAATAGCTATGTCACCCAAACGCCCCACTTCAGCTACCTTCTGCCTCCTGAATACTCTAGACAGGCATGTCCAACCTGTGGTCCATACACCCCACGTATCCCCGGAGAGAGACAGGAACTGTGGGTGACAGCGTCCTTTCTCTAGCTCCTCCCAAGTCATGTGCAGCAGGGCAGGATTACTTACAGCCGGCAGGGAAGAGAGCAAGTGGATGGAGTTTCAGGAGAGGGACCAGTGGCCTTCATTCCACCAGGAAGCATCAGCAGAATTCATCTTGTGATGAAGACAGTACTGGCCGTATTATCCCTAGAGGACAGCGCTCCCCAGCACCAGCAGTTCAGAGTCCTCAGTGGCTGGGACTGGTCCATGGCAGTCAGTGTTGGGTCTGAGCAGAACCTCTACTTTTGTCCCAGATGGCCCAGAACTATGGAGCCTAGGGTGTCTCTGGTCCCATGGGCACTTTGCCTGGCTCTACGTCTAGGCACTTGTTGGGGTGCCTGTATTCCTTATGGAGGGGCCCTTACATGAGAAACAGAATAACCACTGGACAATGTAGCATCAAGGTCAGGAGGAGATAGAATGGCCACCTGGTCCAGATCTTCGTCCATGACACAAGTGAAACAGAACTGTGTACAACCGTGCTGGTGTCACGGCGAGGGTCAAGCGTGCTGGCATCAGAGTGAGGGTCAATACAGTCTAGCCCTCACTAATCTGTTGTTCACTCTCAAAATTAGTACCTTGTTTTGAGAAAATAGGAAAACATCTAAAATGTCGTTTTCTAGCTTCTGTTTTTATGAACAATGATGACCAGGCTCTGTGGTTGCCGGGCATCCCAGGCCGGCCTGGCTCTGGCCTTGGACAGTGCTGTGGTGATCACAGGACTTGGTAGTATGGTCAGCCACAAAGACGCAGAAGTATGGGTGCCCTCCGAGGGTCAGACCAGAGGCAGGCACAGCTGCATCTGCAGACTGCACAGCACGTGTGCCGGGTGACCGAGCTGTTCCCTAGCCCACAGCATTGCAGGCTTAAAGTGAAACACAGGGTGAAGAGCAGGCCGGCAGAGGAGACAGACGGGAGGGTGAGCAGGAAAACCAATGTCGGGGACTCAGAGACGGGAGTCCATGGTGCAAGGCTGCTCCCACAGTGCACATGAGGGAGCCGTGCCCTTGTCTTTTACCCCCCCCCCCCGCCCCCAGGACTGAAGCAGCTGCTCAGCATGAAGTCACTGCTCTAAGCCAGATATTAGCATAATGATAACCTGGGCAGATAGCCCTCACCAACCTAGAGTATGGTCAGCAGCAGGGTGATAGAGAGACCAAAACCCTAGTGAGGGTACAAATTGCACTGCCACTGTGGCAAGATGGTCTGAGCAGGGAAGGGGTGGGTAGCCTGCACCAAGAGCTCCAGAGGGCCCTAGTGAGAAACATGCTTCTGAGGTCACTGTACCCTGAACACATAATGCCTTTGGAGACCTCTCAGTCCTGGGTGCTCGGGTGCTGGGCTTCTCATCTGCCTTTGAGATGACCATTTGGTCTCTTGAACAGGAACTAGGAACTGTCCACTGTGGCAGAATTCTGGCTTGGACAGCCCCTTGAGCTGAGACTGTTCCCTCAAGAGGTGAAGCCTTTCTTGGGCAAATTCAAAATATCAGCCTAGGTTTCAAACCAAGGCCTGGAGCTTGATAAACACAAGGAGGTCCCGGATGGGACCTGCTGTGTGAACCTTCTTACAGAAGCATCAGGAACAACTGTCCAGTGTGCCCCTTCTGATAGCGCCTGAGTGGCCACAGCCAGGGGGTCTCAGCCGTCAGTGAAGCTTAGCTCATTGAAAACATGTGTCACCTCATCCCCGTCACCTGCCTTGATAAAACCACACATGCCAAAGGAGATCTGATTTTGACCTTCGACTGAGGGTCATTGCTTGGGGCTAGAGGTGGAGTCATGCTGCTTCCCCACAGTCTCAACTGGAGAATGTCTTTGAGCTGGAAGGTGGTGGCACGAGCCTTTAATCCCAGCACTCTCAAGACAGAGACAAGTGGATCTCTGAATTTTGTGTTCAAGGTCAGCCTGGTGACAAATGAGTTCCAGGACAGCTGAGGCTACACAAAGAAACCCTGTCTTGAAACAACAAAAAGAAAAAAAAAAAAAAAAGAAGAATGCCTTGGAGTTTAAGCTCCACACTCAGTTCTGGGCAGGGAATGGGGCAGGGCTTGCGGTTCCTGTGTCCGCATCAGTGAGCAGTGGAACCCTCAGCATCTCTGGAACGCTGTGGCCCCTTGCTTAGTGGCCGTTTTGTTGGACGGCCCTCGGTAGCTGGGTGGCTGAGCTCCCACCCCGGGCTTCCCCAGGCCTGGGGTACCTGTCAGCAACGTGTGTGCATCTTGTGAGTTTCATGGAGACAGCAGAAAGGTCTGTGCATGTGGAGAGTTTCCTCTGTAAAATCAGTACGAGTTTGTTAAACCTATACTTCTGGAGGCTAGGATACTAGGCGAGAAGTAGAATACCGAATTATACCATAGTTTTATACTGAGTGAAGTCTGCACATGTAAGACACATACGCGCAGGAGAAGATGGGCCGTGCCGCACGTAGACGTAGGATGAGGGCCACTGGCTGTGTTTATTACACTCTTCATCATTTCCAAGTTGTCGTGCATGTTTGTGTGTATCTTTTACAGTGGCCATATGTTATTTTTTAAGATAGAAATGAATAACCACAAACAAAAAACCTCTGTCATCCATCCAACACACACGCGCGTACACGCACACACACACACACACACACACACACACACACACACACACACACACACGGAAACCTTCCTGTAATTTTACCACACAAGGAAAAAAGCACAAGTTTGGGAGCCCATCTCCCTGTCTGGTCCTAGTAGATGTGTGTTATTTTCCATTCTTGCCCGCATTGAACAAGATGCTTGCTTGCCTCAGTGGCCACTCCCATCGGCGGCCACGCCCCTCGGCGGCCACGCCCTCCCCAGCGATCACACCCTCCTCGGCGGCCACGCCCTCCTCTGTCCCACCCTGCCCCTTGTCTCTACCACTGCACCTCACTCAGCTGTGCATCTCATTGAGCTCTGAACAGTCTGAGTGTGCTGTAGTGACTTCTGATGTCGCGTTAACATGTCTCTTCATGCCGACAGAACATGGAGGTCTCTGTGGGAACCAGTGAGTCTGTTGGACCACCGAAGGGGCCACAGGTGGCTCTGACAGCTACATCACCAAGGACTCACCCCAACATGGATGGCAGCTCATGAAAACTGCATCCCTGGTGTCCCGACGCCAGTTAACCTCCCACCTCCTGTATACAATAGCGTCCCATACCATGTATTCAATACCTGTATTCAATACCTGTATTCAATACCCTCCTGTATTCAATACCATCTCACACTATATGCACCTCCTGTATATAATAGCATCCTACACCATATGCACCTCCTGTATACAATAGCGTCCCAAACCATGTACACCTCCTGTATTCAATACCATCTCATACCATATGCACCTCCTGTATACAATACCACCCCCACCATATGCACCTCCTGTATACAGTACCACTCCCACCATATGAACCTCCTGTATACAGTAGCATCCCACACCATATGCATTTGGGGGCCAGTTGGGGGTGGGGGCAGAAATCTCAGGTGAAGGTCGGATGACACCCTCTTCCCCTCAGGAGGGAATGTTTCCTCTGAAGGTTGTCTGCAGACAGTCATAGCTTCTCTGGTTTCAGCATGGTGGGGAACATGTCTTGTTGAGTGGGGAGAGACAGAACAGGCTGCTCTCCAAGGGTCCCTAGTCTGAAAGAGTCCGAGCCTGTGGGGTCCCCACCGCAGCCCAGGCTTTATCTTAGTTGTTGTGATGTCACAGAGCGGGTGTCTGAAGACAGAAGGATTGTCTCCTTCCTATGCTTCCCTCCCTGCTCACTGATCTATAAGTGAAGTCCATGGATTCCCCCATAAAATTCAATTTTGAACAATCTGCCATGGAACTAAGGTAGAAATAAAACATCTGGACAGATCTGAAAGTATTTAAGAGACTGAACCAGTGCCCAGCTCTTCCAGGAGGGGCAAGGCCAAGGCCAGATGATTCAGTGCTGCCAAGGCCAGATGATTCAGTGCTGCCTAACAGAGGCGCAGACAGCATCCGCTCTCAAAGGCACCCACGCACCTGTAAGGGAGGAGTCACACACACACACACACACACACACACACACACACACACACACACACACACACATACACACACACACACACACACACCTGTAAGGGAGAAGTCAGGTCAAGCACATTTGTACAGTCAGAGTTACCCAGACACCAGAACAGCCCAGATGCTCTGGCTACAGATGTCTCAGAAACTACCAGAACCAATTCAACAGCACAAGGAAAGGATGCTAAGCTCTAACCAAATGGGACTGATTTCCAGAAAGCAAGAATAGTTTAGAACCTGGAAATTAATATAATGCACATTAACAGGAGGGCAGAGGCCCACCCTCAGCCCAGCTGATGAGGAGAGGATGCTTGTGACACCCTTTTGTGATTAAAAATATATATGAAAGGGTAAGAGAGAGGGGCCCTCAACCTTGGACATCCACATGTGAGGCCGGTACTCAGCCAGCTTTACTCGGAAGCATTTCCACTGGAGTCAGGAGCAAGACGGGTGCCATCTCCTGCAGCTGTTATTCAGCGTGGGACCCCCAGTCCTCATCGATGACAGGACTTTGAGTATCAACCACTAAAGCCCCCAGGTAATGCAGAAATAACCCAGATTTAACCAGATCACAAGGTTCTGAACTGTGACCCAGAGTCCAGTTTCTGGTCACTCTGGACAAACTGAGAGGGAGGTTAAGACTGTCCAGACATGGGTTTAGCCAGAGAATGGCTTTGTGTTTGGTGCTTGGTTAAGAACTTTACCCTGGCCAAGCTTCCCTGCAGGGAGAAGCCTTCTGGACATCACCATAACTAAAGTATAGCCAGGCTTGCTGTGTGGAAGTTGCGCCCTGGGCACCTGGTACAGAGCTGCTGCAGTCTGGGGCTCTTGACTGATGGAGGCACTGATGACTAGATGCAATGGTACCGGGTGGAAGGGCTCCCCGAGGCCGTGACTACCCTGCTAAGGGGGGTGTGCCCCTCCGCTGTGGTGAAACGTCAGGTCGGGTACGCTATTGCTGCCAGGATCCCCTCTTGGTGCTTTTCTAGGCTCCTGTAGTGTCAGTTCTATAATCAAAGGCTTTTATCTCAAGCACCCTCTGAGCTGCGCTGGTTCACATGTGCTGCCTGACTGCAGCACCCGGCCAAGTGCTGGGGTTACAGACATTTGATATGGCCCCTGGGGATCTGAATAGTGGTCCCTACACTTGAACAGCAGGAGCTTTCCCCCACTGAGCAGTGTCCCCAGCTTCCACATCAGGCATAGAGAATGATGTCGACTGGAAGTGAGGCTGGCCCTCTGCTCACCTGTACTGTCTGTACCATCTCGCTTAGTGCCAAGGCTTCCTCTGTGATGTGTGTACTCCGGTGAGCTTGAGTTTGCTATTTGATTTCTTCTCCTTCCATCATGGAATCCCCTGTATTCCACCCTGCATGGCATGGCCTTTTCTAGAAGTCTTTTGCACTTGACGAAGTCAAGAAAGCTTACACAGGTAGGCTAGGCTTGCTGCAGCAGAAAATGACTGCTGGGTCTAACCCAAATCTACACCTCCCTCCATCCCAGGTAGGTTCAGTCGTACATAGCACCGGAAACCCGATGTCAAAAATGCTGGTGGGCAGGAAGGCCCTGAGGATATACTGCGCAAGTGGAGAAGTGAGGGGGAAAGAACCACCCACTGGGGGCTTGGGCTGAGAGCCACGGCTTCTGCTGAGCACACATGAGGCACAGTATCAGTAAGGCCAGGCTAGCGGGGCTCAGTGCACAGAGCATGACACACTCACAGGGTTTCTCCTCTCTGTGTGTTTCTCTGCCCTCTCCCTACCTACTTGTCCCCCTTGTGAACGCCATGCTCAGGGGTGTCCTGGACACTCACGGGTGGGCAGACCCCGATCACACAGGCGGTGATGGGATTTGAGTGAACTACACTATGAGCCCCACTCCGAGGCGAGCATGGGACGCCCCTTTGGTACCCACTCCATATTAGGACTTGTCTAGATGTCCTTCCTGCTGCTGATGGATGTACACAGGTGGGGGGATGATTCACAGCTAATAAGCAGTGCCAGGCAGAACCGATTTGGGGTCTCCCTCATAACTAAGAGACCCTGTGGGGTCAGACTTCATTTCCAGGCAGCCCTAAGGAAAGAGACCACCCTTAGGAAGAGCACAGACCCCCCTCCCCACTTCTGCTGGGCATCGGTGTCTTGCACCAGTACTGTCAGGCCTGGCGCCAGAGCTTCCCCAGGCGTGTGCCAATCTCCGCATCCTCTCCTCCTGCCTCACAGGTAGATCAAGCAGCAGTGATGTGTCTGCCCATACCAGACACAGGCTGACATACTGTGCTGAGTGGTGCCTGGCAGATGGCACTGTGTGGTAAAACACACTCTCTGGTCTAGACTGATGAGGCTGAGCCAGCACCCTCGCTGCTGATTCTGGCTCGAGGTTGGAGACTACCTTTCTCCATGGAGATGAGGTGGAGACACAAAGAGAGGCCCTGATCCACTTGAAGCCAGCGCTTCCTCCCTCTGTGCCTCTCTTGTTGTTGCTTGGACACCACACCCAGTAAACTCAGGAAATCTGAGAGGTTATTGCAGAAAAGACTGCCTTAGGTGTGAGCATGTTTTCTGTGTGGATTTCCTACCTCTGTTTTCTTCTCTCAGACCTGTGTGTGTCCTTTCTGGTCACTCTGTGGGTTTGATTAGTAATGTCTGTCTCCTCTGTGGGACTGCGAAGCCCACTGAGAGTGGGGACTGACTTGGCCACTTTCCCCAGGACAGCGCCCCATCATAGTCGCTCTGAATATTCACTGACTGTGACCCCCACATCAGTACTGCATTCTCATAATGTGTTAAAGCCAAGGTTGGGAAAGGTTCTCAGCCATGTTCGAATGGGCCTGGCTACAGATAAGAAAAATGATCGTTTCCCAAGGAGACTAGCTACAGATGGCGCAAACTGAAAAAGAAGGAGGGTGTACTTGTATGCTCAGAGTGCCCGTTTCTCGATGGCTGTTGTGTATTTTTCTTTCGAGGTATTCCTGTATTTTTTTTCTTCCTGCGTTCTGCTTCTTGCTTTGGCTCAATGTTGAGTTTTAAGCCCTAGGGATAAAAGGCAGGTTTACAGTGAATGGTGACTTTAAACTACAGTGGTCTTTCTTGACTGTAGAGTGGCCGTCTTTAAAGGACACAGAGTTAGGGGTGGGAGAGTGGGAAAGGCTGCGTGTGTAGCGGTCTTTGAAGGCGCGGGGATGGGCCTCTTGCTCAGCCTGCAGTACTGAGACAACCGGCCACTCGGGAGTTTCTGGCTCGACAGTGATGCCTGTGTGTGCAGCTGATGCTTGTGTTTGGCCTCTGCCTCCCCATTGAGACATATCTTCTCTCCCTTCTGGCTGAAGAAGAGAGAAATGGCCCCCTTGAGGCCTTCTTCTGTCCACCCACAGGTGTCTGAACCTGCTCAGCATAGCTGCACCCTGAGGCTTCCAGCTGAGGCCCAGCATGGCGGGGGGAGCCCCCAGCTACCTGAACCATGACCTAGAATTGAAATATGGCCTTCAGCGAAGGTTCTCAAGGTTGGGTCCCGGCAGCCATCTAGGGCTGGGAGCCACATGTTCACATGTTGTTGAGGGGAAGGAGGGAGCCAAGCACAGGGCCTCCGTGGCCATCTTCCTTCTGCAAACCGGGGCAGACTTTTATTTTCCTCTCCTGAAAATGTTCTGAACAAATGTTCTACTAGGTCTTCTTTAGTCTCACTGATCTTAGGAGTACAGCAGAAGAAAGAACAGTGTACAAGATGGGGAATAGAGAGATACCCTGTTGCCAAGTAGACGGACACATCCATCGATTAAAGTATCTTAGGACGGAAAATCTGAGAGCAGGAGAATGGCTTCATTGAGAAAGAAAAGTTCTTTGGTTTGAACAATTATTTTCAAAAACCGAATGTATTGCCCTAGGTGTTTTCTGAAATGCCCAGCATTCCTCCAGTATCACGTGCTCCGGTTCCCATATGGGCAGGCTCCGGCAGCCTTACACGCAGCTCCCTGGGCTCCCCTGCATAATTGCCTCAGCAATTTCTGCTCAGCCTTGAAACAGGCTTGGCTCCGTGGCATATTTGAAAGACAGAAGCAATTTTAAAGCAGTGGAGACTTTAAGCCCTTGTGGACCAGAGGAGGGGAGGAAAGCAAAGTGTGCGGGGCACAGAGCAGAGCAGGGTCCCCGACACGGTGCCAGAGCAGCCGGTTTTAATCACTGCAGCCTCAAAGACTGAGGGGTCATCTGAGGTCAGAGGCAGGCCCCCGTCTTTTGGTGGGGTGCTGACTGCGGGTGTGCAGCTGTCAAGATGATCTACCAAGACTCTTCAGATCTCTGATGTGATAGTTTTCCTGCCTTTGAGAACTTCCCAGTGTTGCCTGGGGCTGACAGCAGTATTAACAGAGATGGAACTGGAGCCGCCATGACACTCTGCAGCACTAAGCCTCACTCAGCTAAGCAGCGAGAGCAAGCTGAAGCTCCTTGTGGTTTGAATAAGAAATCCATGCCCCGTGGGCTCCTGGTCCCCAAATGGGTGGCACTGGAGGAAGTGGGTAACTGGGGGTGGGCCTTGAGCTCACAGAGTCTCGCCCCACTTCTGTCCACTCTGTGCTTCCTGATTGCAGACACAATGTGACTGGTGGCCTCATGCTTGTCACCACAGCCCCCCCCCCACCATGATGGATTGTGCCAGAATAAATTCTCTTCTCTTAATTAAGTTGCATTTGTCAGACATTTGGACCCAGAAACATGAAAATTAGCATCAAAGCAGGCAGCAGAGATGAGATAAACAAATGGGGGGGGGGTCCCATAAGTACAGCCTTGTGTTGCTGGGTGAGAGAGCAGCTTGGGCAGTTTTGGAAGAGCTCTCCCAGTGGGGTGACTGGGCATTCCTGTTGAGCAGGTGCTGTGCTGGGCCACAGGGAACCAAAGGGAAATACAGAATCGCTGCCCTTGTGCGCACAGGTCAGAGGTTGCAAGTGGATGTGCTTCATAGAGCTCGACTGTTGAATAACGGGCATCAAGTTGGCCCCAAATGTCCATCATCAGCATTCCAGAGCACAGAAGACACTGCAGGCAGTCTACTGGGACCATCACTTGTTCACACACACACACACACACACACACACACACACACAGAGACTCACACATTCACACACAGACACATATACACACACACACACAGACTCAACACTCACATATACATACACAGACTCATACATTCACACACAGACACATACACACACAGCTCACACTCACATTCACCCACATCCATACACACAGACTCACACACACACACTCACATTCACACACATTCACACACACAGACTCACACTCACACACACACACTCACTTACACAGTTCCTTTTCCCCTCTGGGTACTGGTGCTGCTGAGAGGAAGCCAGTGTACACCCTACTGTATGGACTCTTGTTTCTTCATATGAGAAAAAGAAATGAATAAATCGGCCCAGCCCTGTCTCTGCCTAATGCTAGCTGCATGGCTGTTATTGAGCAGTAAATTCTTACGAGGTTTTTGTAGCTGTCGCATATATAGAGAGGAAACATACAAAGATAGACACAGAAATCCTGACAAGCAGAAAAACAGAGCTTAGCTTGGCACCAGGCATTTGTGTGTGGTTTGGGAGGTGTAAGGGGACCTGGCACAGCCTCAGGAGGAGGGGCGTGCCTTTCACTAGGGACCCATGCTCCCAGCCATCCAGAGGGCGCAGCCTCTCCTGGCCCTCTTCCTGATCAGCCTCTTGACTGCAGTGTCCCTTATGGCTTGGCTCTTTGGAGGGGAAGAGCTGCTTTAAAGTCATGCTGGGCTAGCAAGCAAGTGAGTGAGCTCACGAGTGGGACCCACGGAAGCTGAGCTCACAGGAGTGCAGTGTGGATGGTGGCTGCAGAGCTGGGCTGGGGGTGGGTGATCATGGTGCACAAGGTAGGCATGGATGTGGCGTGGGAACTGCTCTGGGTGATGCTGTGCGTCACACTGGGCATTTGCTGAGACAGCGGCCCCAGTGCTCCTGTGCCCACACTTTACACAGGTGGTGGGAGTGGGGTGACCATGCACAGGTCACCAGGTCACACGTCATCAGTTGTGCCAGCCCTTTCAAGTGTACACGCATATCCAGGTGTCCCCATCCCCCTTGGGTAATAGTTCCTATCAGTCATTTCCCCCATGATAAGGCTGAAGTAAACGGAAATATTTCCATATTTTAAATGCTGGCAGACGGTTAAGTCATGTGGAGGCACTGGCAACATGGCTCAGCCAGTAAAGGTGCTGGTCAGCAAGTCTGACTCCTGAAGTTCAGTCTCAGAACCTATATGGTGGAGAGAACCAAGTCCCACAGCGTCCTCTGATCTACACACACACACACTCACACACACACACTCACACACACACACTCATACACACACACACTCACACACACACACAGACACTCACACACTCACACACACTCACACACACTCTCACACACACTCACATACACTCACACACACACTTTCACACACCACTCACACACACACACTCACACACACCACTCACACACACACACACTCACACCACTCACACACACACTCACACACACACACTCACACACACCACTCATACACCACTCACATCACACCACACACACACATACACTCTCTCTCTCACACACACACACACTCTCACACACACTCACACACACTCACACACACACACACACACTCACACACACACTCTCACACACACACTCATACACACCACTCACGCACATGTAAATAAGGGCTCGGCTATTAAGAGCACTTGTCAGTCTTGCAGAGGACTTGGGTTCAGTTCCCAGCCCTCACATGGTGGTTCATAACCACACACACCTCCATCCCAGTGCCTGCTTCTGGCCTCCATGTGCACCAGGCACACATGTGGTGCACACAGTGCTGGTAAAGCACTCGTATACACAAACTAAGAAACAAAGGTAAACTGAGAAAGGTCACGTCGAGTGTTGCTGCAGTAAGAAGAAAGACCGTACACACCAGTGGGAAAGGCTTCACTTTCTGGTTCCAGAGGAAGCCACACAACTAATACTGCAGCTTCATGCATGCTTGTGAATAAAGCACGCGCAGCACACGCAGCACACGCAGCTCCCTAACAACGCTTGGGTGTGTTGGAACGTGCTGCCTGTGAGGAATAGTTCCGGGAGTCTGAGGTGAGCCGTACCCTTCCCTGGCCGGGAGCTCACCTGGAGCCTCCTCTCAGCTCTGCCCAGTGTCCTTCTAGAATAAGAACATGGCCTCTTCGTGCTGAAGGATCCATGGGGCTGTTGTGCTTGAGCATCTGTGACACTGGGGGGACCGAGGGGGTGGCTGCTGAGCTGGCTGAATGGTCTGGGGGAGCATCAGCCCAGTCAGGTTAGAGACACCCAGGACCCAGGGAAGGCAAGGGGCAGGACGAGAAGATGCTGTGGTAGAGGATCCAGTCTTCTTTAGAAGAATCGTATCTCTGAAGGAAGTACAGTCACCTCACGAATGCCACTTTGGTCAGAGCATGTGTGGGTCTGTAATCGCTGGAGTGATTCTCTAGGGCGACTGGCCTTCCCTGTTGAGCTGGGGAGGCTCAGCAGCTACTGCCATGCTGCTGTCCATGAGGGCTGGCTTCCCGGAGCCTCGGAGAAAGCCACACATTCCTACTGGGCTGTGATCTGCCGTGCTGAGCCCAGAGTCAGAGATGTGGGAGAAATCTTAGCTAAGGATATCTGAGCTCGGAGCTGCTTCCCAGGGGAGCATTCACACTGGAGCCCAGCTTAGAACTTCACACTGGAGCCCATGAGAGTGAGCACTCACACTGGAGCCCAGGAGGGAGAGCATTCACCCTGGCGCCCAGGAGGGAGAGCATTCACCCTGGTGCCCAGGAGGGAGAGTACTCACACTGGAGCCCAGGAGGGAGAGCACTCACACTGGAGCCCAGGAGAGAGAGCATTCACACTGGAGCCCAGGAGGGAGAGTACTCACACTGGCGCCCAGGAGGGAGAGTACTCACACTGGAGCCCAGGAGGGAGAGCACTCACACTGGAGCCCAGGAGGGAGAATACTCACATTGGAGCCCAGGAGGGAGAGTACTCACACTGGAGCCCAGGAGAGAGAGCATTCACACTGGCGCCCAGGAGGGAGAGTACTCACACTGGCGCCCAGGAGGGAGAGCATTCACACTGGAGCCCAGGAGGGAGAGTACTCACACTGGAGCCCAGGAGGAAGAGCACTCACATTGGAGCCTAGTCGGGGTCAGTGCTTGCTTTGGAAAGAAAGTGATACTTTTTAAAGGAATGTACCAGATATCATATGATAACCACTCCAAATGCCTGTGATTATGAAAGTCTTCACAGTACAAAGAATTTGGGAAAATATAACTCATTTTTAAAAGAAAGGGCAGCCAACTATTACCATCCCTGAGATGACTCAGAAGTTGAAAAATCTGCAGGCAAGGGTTTCCCAGCAGTCACCACCATACACAATCAACTGTGTTCACAGTGAACAAAACATGCCAAAGGTTCCATCATAGACCCAGAGACTTCTAAAAATAACAGCAAAGGGTTTATGTCTAAAATCACAGCCTCCGAGGTGAAGAGCCCAGCACATGCAGAAGTAACGTGGGAACAGTTTGGAAGACAGAGCTAAGAGGAGACTCCAGGAAGTCAGAGGGCCCCACAAACAAGACGGAAGGCAGCAGCAAACACCAGTGCCTGGGCGGCACCGTCTCCTGTGAGCGAGCGAGGGCAGCAGAGAGGTCTAGACGGCTGTCCTCAGGTGGTCGCAGTGGAGGGACACCTCCAGAGGATGCACACAGTTGACCCCAGTTCTGTAAACAGCCAAGGAGCAAGCCCTCCAAGAACAAAAGCAAAACAAAGCTGCTCTCAGACCACAGGATCCACACGGGAGAAGCTCCCACTCCTGAGGCTGGAGGTAAGAGAAGGAACAGAGGAGGAGAAAGAAGGCGAAGAGATAGGATTTTCCTTCCCTTCTCTACTGAAAATACTGTTTACATATGTTCTGATCACGGTTTCCCTCCCCCATCTCCCAGAGCCTCCCTGGCCTTCCAGCTCCACTCCTCCTCTCTCCCTTTAGGAAAGAAGCAGGAAAATAAAAAGAAAAACATAAAGACATACACATAAAAACCCAAAAATCAGAAACCATGATATGCAAGCAGAAGACCAATAAGATTTAAAAAATCAAAGCCCAAACCCCAGAGCAACATAAGACAAAAACATACCACTGAGCTCATGTTGAGTTGGCCGCCCACTGCTGGGCACAGGGCCTGTCCGTAAGTATGGGCTGTATGCCCAGCGAGACTCTATCGGAAAAACTAAACTTTCTGTTGTGAGCAGTTGTCAATGAGAGAGAGTGCCTGGGTTAGAGTGGAAGCTGGAGTCCACTTGTCTGAGCTCTGGGGCCCCATCTGGCTTAGACGGGTGCAGGCCCTGTGCACAGTGCCTGCATCTCTCTGTGCCTGTATCAATCATGCTGATTTAGAAGCCTTGTTTCCTTGGCGACCTCCATCTCCTCTGGTTCTTATGCCCCCCCTCCTCCTCTGCAGAGCCCTCTGAGCCCTGAGGGGCGGGGTTTGATGGAGACATCCCATTTAGGACCCAGGGCTCCAAAGTCCCTCACTCCCTGCTCATTGTCCAGTTGTGGGTCTCTGTGTTAGTTCCCAACACAGGAGGCAGCCTCTCTGATGGTGGTTGAGCAAAGCACTATTTATGGGTGGAGCAGAATGTTGTTCTTATTTTTTAAGTATATGAAATTATGTATATATTATATATAACATAATATATAATTTATATTATATACATATATATACACAGAGAGAGAAGTCATATTTCCCTGGGGTATTTACAATGAAAGCTCAATAAGACTAGGAAAAGAAGAGAGAGAGAGAATACAGTTTAAGACCATGGAGCTGGGAGAAGCTTCAAACTTGTGGCATATGCAGGTAGGAGAATGTTATAAACTTGGAACCAAATGTGCGACTAAGATGAAATACAGAAATTTCTTAAAATCCCATTCTACCAAAACCAACATGACATCAAACAGAATATGAAAGGCCCTGGATCTGCTGCAGAAATTAAAGTCCTTATCACAAACTTTAACTCTACAGTAAATTCCCTTAAGTCCTAGGAGATTTTCCTAATGAAGTCTATGGAGTATTTCAGAATAAAAGCCTACAGGGCTGGGATTGTAGGTCAGCACAGTGCCTGCCTGATGTATAAACAGCCCTGGGTTCAGTCTCCAGCACGAGAAAAAAAGGTTAAAGAAGAATTTATCCAAAGTCATCTTGAAACAGTAGAACTGAGTCCTTTCTACCTCCAGCACAAGGCTTATGTCTGCCTCATGCATAGCAGCATGGATGACTGTGACAGACACCATTTAGCCTGCAAGCCTGCAGGGACTGGAGAGATGGCTCTGTGGTTAAGAGCCCTGGCTGTACTCCAGAGGACCAGGATACAATTGTCAGCATCCACATGGCACTAACAGCCATCTGTAAGTCCAGTTTCAGAAGATCTAACACCCTCTTCTGACCTCCGCATGCAGCAGGCATGAATGTGATACACATATATGCAGGCAAACACCCCTATGTGATAAAATAATTAATGATAATATCTAAAGCAACCTTGATAGAGAAAAACCTCACTGGAGAAAACACATCATGTGTCTCCCAGCTGCACACTAAAGCCGTGACAATCACGGCTAATCACTTGGAATCCCAGCCCTCGGGAGGACCAGAAGTGAGTTCCAGGCTGGCATGGGCTATGCAGTGAGCTCTGGCCTCTGAGGAACAAATGGCTGCCTGTGGTATCATGAGTGGCTGACCCTGGCGCAGAATGCGAGACGAGAAAGAGGTCCCACTTATACTCTTACTTGATTTTGGCAAAGACATCTCACAATATACTGGGAAAAGACAGTCTCTCCAACAAACGGTCCTGATGGGGCTGAGCTGTGTCTGGGGGAAGCCGCTCAACCCTCATGTCCAACACGAGACACCAGCGAAAGCTGCACACGCACCTTTCAGAGGAGCACACCAAGTGTCTTTGTGGGTTAGAGCAACAGGTAACAGAAAACAGCAGAAAATGACCCGCAACGTGAACAAAAGTGTGTCAGGCAACACAATTTCACACTGCCACTGGTCGGAAGATACAGAGGGAGGGAGCAGGCGGGCCACACCTCACACGGCCGACAAGGACAGGAAGGCCACACCTCACACGGCTGACAAGGGATTCAAAATATTCAAAGGACCGTATGAGTCACTAAAATACAAACAGCCCAATATTTAAAAGTGATGAAATGTAAAAAGAATCTTAAAAGTTATACAATATGTCACAGGTCATTTAGGAAGTGTGACTCAAAGCATAGGGAACTCCTGGGAGGGGTAAGATGATAAAAACTGACCTCACGGATGCCAGGAGGAAGCAGAGGGAGAAGACGGTGTGCACTGCTGGTGACTGTGGCCTTGTAACCACCCTGGGAAGCCTCCAGCCATTGCACTGGTGCCAGCGCCCTCACTGTGGGCGTGTGATCCGCTCTGACCCCCACTGTGGGCGTGTGATCCGCTCTGACCCCCACTGTGGGCGTGTGATCCGCTCTGACCCTCACTGTGGGCATGTGATCCGCTCTGACCCTCACTGTGGGCGTGTGATCCGCTCTGACCCTCACTGTGGGCGTGTGATCTGCTCTGACCCTCACTGTGGGCGTGTGATCTGCTCTGACCCTCACTGTGGGCGTGTGATCCGCTCTGACCCTCACTGTGGGCATGCAATTCCACTGTGAGGCGTTTGCCCCAGAGAAAGGAGAGCATCCAATGACAGAGACTACCTCAAGGATGACAGTTTCGTGCCTCACGCCTGCAGCAGGCCATCAGCCTGGCTCTGCTTTGCATGCTGTGGTCAAGGGTGTGAACTAAATGTGACCATCGCAGATGAAGTCCAGAGACCCTGTGGTGAAGGAGTGCAAGCCACAGGGAAGGCCAGACCCTATGGGACCGTGATCTGTGCCTTCAGGCACAGCTTCAGTAATCTCTGTAGGGAAAAGGCAGAACAAAGGCAGCCTCCAACATGGAGGCCAAAACCAATTAGGGGGCGTTCACAGAGAAGCTTTGTTTCTTTACAGGGTGTTTAGCACGATGTCCCTGTCTGACTCGATGTAAGTTAAGATTTGTGAAGTTCACTTTGTGTAGTTTTGTACACATATTTTATATTAAAATGCATATACCAGTATTGTTCTCCAGCCCTGATATGCCTTGTGAAGTATCTGAAAGAACATTAGCTGTAATTCAGTGTAAGTTATTTAAACTGCACCCAGATAGGAAATTATGCAGATGACTGGGAAGAGCAAAGACAGCTGGGTAGAGCGGCAGTAAACACTGTGGATGCCAAGGTCCGCCTAGGCGGCATCTCAGTATTCACTCTAAGAATCTTTCAGCTTTTCCATGGCTTTAATTTTTCATCATAAAACTTTTTGGAAAATATACAAAGCAGTGTGGACAGATGATCTTAAAAATCCAGAGTATCCACTCCTGGCTTCGACTTAAAGAAATCTAAATGAGTCTTCTGTGGAGATGCCTGCATGCTTACGCTCACTGTGGCCCTGTTCATAAAAGCCAAGATGCAGAACCAGCCTAGCCTAGACAAGTGGATAAAGGATATGTAGTGTATGTATACATTGTTTTATTAAGCCATAAAGAAGAACAAACCTACATCACTCTAAGGGAAATGGAGGGAATTGGAGATCACCGTGTTAAGTGCAATAAGGCAGACTTGGAATGGCAAATGATGTCGGCTCTTATGTGCAGTCTACATCAGGAGAGGAGGAGCTTAGAGAGAACAACCTGGAGTCACGTGAACAGAGAGAACATCAGCTGAAGAACTGTCTAGATCAGACTGGCTGTGGCCATGTCTGAGAGGTGCCTTGACTGGTGTGGGAGTGCCTGGCCCACTGTTGGCGGCACCATCCCTATGCTGTGGGCCTGGGCTATGAGAAAGCTAACTTATGAGGACCCAGTGAGCAGCTTTCCTCTGTGGTTCCTGCCTTAAGTTCCCGCCTTGACTTCCCTCAGTGATGCATTATGACCTAGAAGTAAGCCAAACAAACCCTTTCCTGCCCAGTTTGCCCTTAGACTCGGTATGTATCATAGTAACCAAACCGCAACTAGAACAGCATCTGGGGGGGGGGGCCCGAGGTGAGGCTTCAGTCCAAGGCTAGCCTGGTCTATAGAGGGAGACACATATGCAAAGGCAGCAGAGGCCTTCGGGCTGCACAGTGACTGCCCGCAGCTGTGCGTGTGCATCGTGTAGTCGGAAGCATTAGAAGAGAGGGATTGCTACTGGACAGCGAGGCCATGTACATATTTCAGGGGAGTGCATCGAGCGTGACAGACGGCTCATACTGGGGACAGCTTCCAGGGGGCAAAAGTTACATCGGTAGAGCCTGGTGACCCAGACTCATGCCAAGTGGGTAGTCTGACTGGTCGCAACCGGTGAGAGCAGAGTCGTATAAAGCCTAAAACCACACCTTAGGACCACTAGTTTCTAGCTGCATTGCTTGGAGCAAGTTGTCCACCCACACCCCATTCTCATTTGCCAGGGCGGACCCTCATCCTCACCTCGGCCCAGTCAGGCATCGTAAGCCCCTCCCTGCGCAGCCCTGACCTACAGCCTGTGCAGCAGAGGGGTCCTTCCTGCCCTTCCTACTTACCAGACCCCGCGGGCCCTGCAAGGGTTGCCTTCCCCTCAGCACAGGCCCCTTCTGTTGTCCTTCCAAGGACCTCCAGCAGCTGGTGGCGCTTGTCCACGTGCCCTCCCTTGAGAAGTACGCTCGTTCTGTTATGTCCATCTTGCCTCTCCTACCTGCGCCACTGAGGATCCCTCCCTTGTGCCACCCACGATCTCTAGACCTTGGATCCGGAAGCAAAGGCTGTGTGACTGTCTGTGACTGCACGGAAGGAGCTGGCGAGCGGGCATAGTCAGAGCTCCCTGCCTCCTCATTCAGTGAGTCTGTGGAGCATGGGGACACATTGTCGCTCCAACGCCTGCTTTGGTGTGCTCATGCCCACAGACATGCAGCAGCAGGAGCCTGCCCTGCCCAGTCCTGCCCCAAGCTGTGGCCACAGAAGCACACCAGTATGCTTCAAAGATAGGGAAGCTCTCTGTATTGTGGGCTCTTTTTCAGCTATTTTTTTTACACCACAGATTCCATTTAAGACCTGGAAGGGATCTGAGATTTTTTTTTTGGTTTTTCGAGACAGAGTTTCTCTGTGTAGCCCTGGCTGTCCTGGAACTCACTCTGTAGACCAGGCTGGCCTCGAACTCAGAAATCCACCTGCCTCTGCCTCCCAAGTGCTGGGATTAAAGGCGTGCGCCACCACTGCCCGGCCGGGATCTGAGATTTTATGTAATTAAACCACAAAGTGTTGGCCATTCAGTTAGAGACTGAATGTTTAAGGCTGCTTGGGATTAATAAGGGGGCCCCCTCTACGGAGAAGGCACCCGGAGAACTGTTATCGGTGAGGAGAGATGTGGGCTGTCTAGAGAGAGGCCATAGCAATCCAGTGATACAGAGCAGCCTAACGTGTTACTCGGATGGCAGTGCTGGCAGGGAGCTGGCACATCAGGGTCAGCACATGGCTCGGAAGCCATCCCCACTCTGCCTTTGTCAAACCCGCCTTACCCTTGATCTGATCCTCTCTCCTCTGCTCCTCTGCTCCTCTGGGCTGTGCCTGAAATGCTGACTTTAAAAATCAAATCCAAATGCCATGCTTGGCGCTCTCCACTACAGCCCAGAAACGCTGGTTCTGCATCATGCGTGTGGCATACATAGCAGCCAGTGGAGATGGCCTCAGACCCAGGAGGAAACTTTGGCACGGCCTCAGCCTGATATGTGCATGTCTTCAAGTCAGTCCAGGATCACTGGGAGGCCTCATCCCAGTGAGCAATGTGTACTAGCTCAGATCTTTAGTCCGCTGGTTCTCAGAACTGTGCTCAAGCCATCCTCTGACCACTGCACCTCAGAGTGTGTTCACACAGAAGAATTCCTTAGCTCCTTGCAGCCTGAGAGCAAGTGTGTCCTGCAGCAGGCTAGACCCTCTGCTCTGTGAGCACATGCACAGCTCCTCAAAGCAGACACATCTGTGCAGAGCACGTTGCTCCTTCCTTTCCCAGGCATTGTTGACCTGCTCTTTCTGCTCTCTAATTACACCGAGCTTCAGGAGCCTGGGGCAGGAGGATCAGGAGTTGGATGCTAGCTGGAGTCGTACAGAACCCACCTTGCAGGTTGGGGAGAGCAAACAGAAAAGGGGGTAAAGACAGACAGTATCTCCCCTGCCCCAAAACCGACCACTGACCTGCACCCATGGGTCTAGAAATAGCGGCAGCAGGTCAGCCATTCATGACCCAGGGGTGAGCAGGAGAGGATGGACTACACAGGTGGCAGCAGTTGTCCATCGAGCATTGCTCTGCAATTCACACAACAAAAATACCTGCAGAAATCGAGCTGTTACTGCCCTTGCTCTTCGCATTCATTTTCCAACATTCTGCACCCCACCCCCACCCTGTGGAATCATAGGGTCTTGTTTCTCTTAATGCAAAAGGAAGTCCTGGATGCAAAGCCCTGTGTCCCACCCTGAATAAAAACTACTTTTCTTATTTGGTTTCTCAGCAGCCACTACCCAATTGTGCTTCTTTAAGCATGGAAAAAACAAAACAACAAACAAACAAACCCAAAACAAAACAAAACAAGAGCCCTGCAGAATAACTCGGATCCACAGGGACTCATGCAGATAGGACCAACAAGAGAAACCAGGCCACCCTGTTCCCAGTAGGGGTGGCACACATGGCCTCTGCCCCTTGTGGCTCACCGGCATCCGCCTTTCAAGCCCTACCAAGCAGAAGCTGGCTTGCAGCATGGCTGTCAGCTGATGCATCTGTGAGGGCTGTAGACAGCCTCTTGAGCAGTTCCTTTGCCTCTCCTGCTGCAAAGCCAGAAACAAATATTTAGCTGGCTGCAGAGAGCCATCCACATGAGTGCTGTCCCCCTGGGGGTCTTCTGCACACAGCGCCTGGCTGCTCCTACCACGTGACACAGGACATATAATATATTTATGTCTCGTGTAACCATAGAAACCTGTTGTATCAGGGAAGATGTTGCAATTCTGCTTTTCCCCAGAAAGACGAATAAAGCCACAGGGCAGCCGCCTCTGCTGCAGGCTGCATTCAGTAGTGGCCACATCTGCAGACTTTAACAAAGTATCAGATAGACACAGGAGGTACAAAGGGCTCTGGATGTTCTTTCAGACTCTGGAGCCAAACCATCCATTTCTCTATCACCCACACAGCTTGTACTTCATTAATTATCCCGAGGACAGTGGTCTTGTTTGTGTGGCTTCCTTCAGGGAGTCAGTGGCATAAGGCAAATACACATTTGCTGTACAATTGTACAGCTGTTGGCTTACAGTAGTGCCGCAGAAAGCACAGTGTGGCCATTGAGAGGGGTGGAAATGGTGTCCGTGTAACCCAGGCTCCTCCACTCCCTGGATACAGCAGTAAGGACTGCCTTCCTGGTCACTGTGAGGAAGTTGGTCATTTAGGGGAAAGGCCCAGCCCACAGCAGCCGTGGCACTGGCTAGTGGCACTGCCCCAGTCTTCATTTCCCTCTTTTGGTCCCATTCTGGGGTCATAATGCCTGCAAAAGCTTGCTTTGGTTAGCGCATCTATGGTACCTCAATACCTACCAAAGCCTTCACAAATGTTTATTAATTAATTATAAAACCCCTAAGGGAGCCGAGGAATATAAATCCCATCTCTTTTCCAATTAATTCTGCACCTTTCCATTTGGCAAATATGTATGTTTTGTGACTCTTAATAGAGCAAGGAACCCCTTGGCTCTTTTGTCTGTACAGTAGATTGTTGTTGACTGTGTGTATGTGTGTGTGTGTGTGTGTGTGTGTGTGTGTGTGTATTGTTTAAAGTAATTTACCCATGGAAACTCCCAGTGCAGCTGAGAGGTGACTTGGGCGACATCTACTGGCCGGCTGTAGAAGCAGGCTGGTCCACAGAACCAAAAGCCATGCCCCCGCCCCAGGCCCTAAGTAAATCCTAAATCCACAGGGCCTGGTGGACTGTGGGTGGTAGGTACAATCATGGCTGAGAAGACAGGGCATTTACATGTACTGTTATTATTTCCTTTATTATTGTTATTTAAATGGCAGTATTAGAAAGCAGGGGATGTTTCCCACCAGCTAATAGCCATTTAGGTTGCATTTGGGGGCTTTCATGACTTGATGACTGCTTCTCAAAATCGTGGGCTGTTAAACCCCCTACTGGGTTAATGTGGCAGAAAAAGACAAGAAGGGCGCCAGCCTCTGTGTGGTTCTGTGTGGTGGCCTCTCTGGTGTCTGGGGGAGGGGAGGGGAGCAGGTCCTTTCTGAAAATCCAATTAGAGGGAGAGAGGGGAACAGCCCCCCAGTACCCCAGGCAGGTGCTCTGAATTGCTCTGACTGTTTCAGCCTTCAGGCAGGAAGGCAGTGTAGACAGGAAACGGTCCCTACCCAAAGCTTACTGGAGACAGAGGGTCTCTCTCCTGAATGCAAGGGTGTGGAAGCTTTTCCTGATCCCTGCCAAGGGGGAGTACAGGCCACGTTGTCCCCAGACTCCTATTCCCAGTGTGGGTACCCACCTGACTGTTCCACAGAAGACTGACTCTAGAGGTTGCCGGCTTCTTTAGAGACTGTCTTCTACACAAATGCCCTCTCCCTGGGGTCGCCTCTGTGGAGTGGTCTCATTTTCAGATCAAGTAGACAGGGTCTGGTGGTTCTCGATGGAATTATTTTGTGCAGAAATATTAAAGGTGGGCTGTTTGCCTAGAGAATCCTGAACAGAGCTGCTACACACCGCACAATTCTGCTGTGCATATTCGCCCTCCATGCCTGGGGTGTTGTGTCCTAGAGCAGCTCTGAGGGCTCCGCCCACTGCGCGGCGAGCTGAGTGGTGAAGCTCTGTTCTCAGTGGTCACATATAAGCGTCACTGTGACTCCCTCCTTACCCAGGGGGCTCAGGAGTCATTCTGTGTTCTACTGTGACTTTCAGCCGTGCATGTGGGGGACAAACGGCTCTGAACAGACTTCTGAAGGCTTTCTCTCCTTCAAGCCACACCCCGCCACGCCACACCCATGTATACAGCTCCTAAAGAGCCCCTAGGCGCATCTGCTCCTCCCAGGGCCTCCTAGAATCTTAGTGAACAAGGGCTTGGGGCCTCATGGGGACTTGGGAGACCATTCCAGTTGTAGTGGTCCTTCTGTGCTTTTGTGGGACAGAATCCAAGGAAAATGACCCATACCATAGTACACAGTGAGGGATCTGCTGCTGGAAAGCTGAGGGGACGGGGCAGCTGCCCGGTGAGCTCAGAGCGTCTAGCCTGAGTGATCCCTAGGTCACCATCTGTACCTCTGAGGGTGGAGGGCAGCATAGGAAAGCACAGGTCTAGACGCTTACCATTCCTTGGCTGTTTTGACACTACTTCCAGTGGAGCAGGCTACCCAGGGCAAGAAAGGTCACATGTCCTCCTACCTGGCTTTTGCCACGAGGCTTAATCACAATGTCCAAGGAGGGCCTTGCCAGTCAGCAGCCGGGCTCAGCTTCTGTAACTGTTCATGATTCCTGACAACTGAGAGTTGGAGCTCATAGTCTGTGAGGCCTGGAGCTCCTGTCTGGGAGGGGTGCCTGACGCTCACACATACATACCCACCTTTTCACTGTGGTGTGATGTGGGACTGGCACAAACCCTCACGATCTCCAACCAGAGAGGAGGGAATAACCAGTGCCGTGGACTTGAGGCCCAGCAGCAGCCAAGAGTGCAGTGTCCTCTATGGTCCTGGAAGCCCAACCCTAAGCAAACATTGTCTTCCAGAGTCACTCACAGAAAGCCCCTTCCAGGTTCTACTGAAGGAGCTGGGAGAAAGGGATCTCGGCATCGCTGTGAAACCAGTAGAATTTTGTTTTCCAGTGGCTGAGGTGGTTCTCCTGGGTAGATAGAGGCTCCCTGTGTAGTGAAGTTTCTGGTTATGTCAGCCCCACAATGCTGGGCAGTGTGCGTGTCCCAGACACAGGTAGTGACATCCAGGAGGCCCTCAGAAGTCTATGCAGCCACCCAGCCTGCGCTGAGCTTGGCCAGAGTCCAGGCCTGTGGGCACCAGAGCCTAGTGACCTGGAGTCCCAGCCTCCGCACCTCACCATTCAGCCAAGGCAAAAGTGAGTGAGCACGCTGCGGGACTCTTCTCCAGAGCTAACTGGCTCTCTGTGTGAGTAGCAGGACCAGGATGAGGAGCAGGGCTCCCCGTAGCATCTGTGGAGTGGAGAGCTCATGGCTTAGACAGAGCAGGCTCCTCCCAGGCAACAGTGGAGGTGGTATCTGGAAATTGTTGGCACTACAGTAAGGCTTCGTACACTGTGGGAGGGGTCATGTGACTCAAGCAAAGGTTCAGTCAGCAGGGAATTGGCAACAGGAAAGGGGTTCTTCACTAACAGCGACAGAAATTAATTCAAAAATCAAATACATAGTGAATCTAAGCTCATCATATGACTTCACCTGCCAGCATCATGTGACTTCACCTGGCAGCATCATGTGACTCCACTGCCACTTTGCTCCTGAACAAAACGCACACTTGTACTGCCGAAGCCATCGCGCAGCTGAGCACCAGTAGCTGCTGCCCAGGGCAGTGCAGCTCAGAGTCAAGAGGGCCACGCGTCTGCAGTGTTCTCATGGCCAAGCTCCCAGCTGCTTCATCATGGAATGTCTCCTGACTCACTTCTCAGCAGCGTCAGTTTGGTTTGTCTCCGGATTACGTTTGATTTTGAAAACCGTTGCTTGAATTTCATTAGTTAAATGTCCAACGGTTTTACTTGGGATTAGGATGGAATTGACAGTCTCTGAAATGGCCCTAAACATGTCTCTACCATCTGCACCACATGTTTATGTGAGGCGGTTTTCTTATAACAGTCAATTATAAACCTGAAATATGTAGGTTGGAGAGAGGGCTCAGTGGTTAAGCGCACTGTCTGCTCTTCCAGTGGTCCTGAGTTCAATTCCCAGCAACGACCATCTGGAATGGGATCCAGTGCCTTTTTCTGATGTCTGAAGAAAGTGACCGTGTCCTCACAGACTTTAAATAAATAAATAAATAAATAAATAAATAAATAAATAAATAAATAAATAAATAAATAAATCTTTTTTTAAAAAATGAAATATGGACCAACTCAGAATAGCAATGAAGACGTTGTGTCCTTCGGGATCAAATATTTGACCGAAAGTTCATCCTTGATATAAAAGCAAACATAAATGTCCATCTCCTTAGTGTGCAAATTTGCTTTCATTTTTAATTACTGTTCTCATCACAGAGGCCAAATACCTGGGAAGACTGAGTCATGGGAGGAAGGGGTTTTGGGTCACGGCCTGATAGCTTGCCATTCGTCACGGTGGGAAGGCTGGCTGACACACGTAGCTCTGGTCACACTGCACCCCCAGCCGGGGGTGAACGCAGAGGTGAACGCTGGCATTGCGGGCACTTGCTTTCTCCTCTCCATTAGTCCCCACCCAGCCTGTGGGATGCTGCTGCCCACACTGAGGTACGTTTCCTAGGTGATCCCAACCCAGTTAATCCAGCAGAGAAGAGGCCCAATACCAAGGGACTATTAAAAATTAATTACTTTATGATCAATAAGTGTTTGATTTATACGCCTATCTTGTATACCGATGTACCCAGAGTCACAGAGGAAAACAAAGTCTTGGGGAAAAGTGCTCTCAAGAGCCAGGGCCAGGGTTCAAAGATTAAAGGTGTTTGCTGCACGAGCCCGATGACCTGAATTCAACACCCAGAATCCATGTAAAGACTTGAGAAAACTGATTGCACAATCGTTCTCTGACCTCCATATGCACTGTGACAAGCACATGCTCTCCACACACAGGCATGCAGACACATCTACACAGCATGCATGCACACACACACATCCACACACCATGCATGCACGCACACACACACATCCACACACCATGCATGCACACACACACACACACCATGCATGCACACACACACATCCACACACCATGCATGCACACACACACGATGCATGCACACACACACATCCACACACCATGCATGCACACACACACACACACCATGCATGCACACACACACACACAGCATGCATGCACACACACACATCCACACACCATGCATGCACACACACACACACACACACCATGCATGCACACACACACATCCACACACCATGCATGCACACACACACACACACACACCATGCATGCACACACACA
>CM052721.1:33747314-33767272 GCA_028551405.1 Uromys caudimaculatus
GTGGGCATGCATGCACATGGGCACACTCACACAGAGAGAGAGGATATCAGTGGGCATGCCTGCACATGTGCACACTCACACAGAGAGAGGATATCAGTGGGCATGCATGCACATGTGCACACTCACACACAGAGAGAGGATATCAGTGGGCATGCATGCACATGTGCACACTCACACAGAGTGAGAGAGGATATCAGTGGGCATGCATGCACATGGGCACACTCACACAGAGAGAGAGAGGATATCAGTGGGCATGCATGCACATGGGCACACTCACCCACAGAGAGGATATCAGTGGGCATGCATGCACATGGGCACACTCACACAGAGAGAGAGAGGATATCAGTGGGCATGCATGCACATGTGCACACTCACACAGAGAGAGAGGATATCAGTGGGCGTGGGGCAGGGCCTCTGTGTCTTCCCTTGTCCACATCTGTCAGTGGTAAATGTTACCACAAGAAAGCATAGGAGATTAAGAGACTGCGCTGTTTCTTATGGCTTTTGGCAGTTTTACCAAGGGATGCATGTACTGCTAGAATAGATAATATCTGCAGAAAGGACTCGGAGTGACACATGGTAACAAGTGTCGTGTGCACAGTGTGCCTTCTGCTACAGCCTCTGACATACACTCCCGTATGGCACTCAGAATAGTCCCTGAGTGGAGCGGCAGATGTGCACCGAAGTGCGTGTGCATCTGATTCCTGCACAGCCCTTGCAGGAACAACAGGAGCGGGAAGGAAACGTTGTCCCTTCAGGGCCCTTCGCACCTGCCAAGTGCTGTGCACCACTGGCCATCTCCCACCCCGGGACTAGCCTGGTTCACCTGCAGGGAGGAGGGTCTGCCGGTCTTAGGTCCCAGGGACTTATCTGGAAGCCCAGGCTGCAGGTCTTCCCACTCCAACCATTCCCAGGGACGGCACTGGGCTCTGTCCACGGCAAGCATCACCTCAGAGGATGCAAAAGACATGTTTCTGGAGAATGCCATTGACAACAGGCTCCCAGCAAAGACCTAAAAATGAGACACCAAGAAATGAGGCTTCCGCTCAATTACAGCTTTGTGTTCCCTGCCGGCTGGCTGTGGAGCTGACAGGAAGCAGGCCTCAGCCGTTTGATCACTGTATTTACTGAAAGCAGAAAAGCTAGGACAACACTGTGAGCCCCTCCCCTCCCTCCTCTGGGCACCGGAGTTCAGACCAGATCATTCCAGGCCACAGAGACAGACACACAGAGCTCCCCTTCAAGTGCTTTTCTTTAAAAAGCACTTAGAAGGCAATTGTTACACTGTTATCAGTGTAACAGTCAAGGTGCAAGTCAGAATGTGGAGGGAGGACATGGAGGGAGACAGGAGGACGAGGGAGAGGGAGAGGGGGAGGGGTGGAGAAAGGGAGGGAGAGGAAGAGAGCGAGGGGAGGAGAATGTGAATGAGAACAGTCTCCTGTCAGGTAAATGGAATAATTTTCTTTCAGATAACCAGGTTTCTGGTGTCATTTAGAGATAACACTAAAGCAACTAGGTTTTGGCCTTATGGAGAACAGTCATTTCTAGAGTGACTTGAAGCAGAAGCCTTTCCCAGGAGATTCGGGGAGGAGTCCATTAGTGACTGGATTGCTGAGGAGGCTGTGAAGAAGGAGGGTTTGAACCAGCAGATTTTGACATCAGAGCCTATGCCCACTGTGCCATGCATGGCCACGAGGTCTGGAGTGTGTGACGTCTGCTGGGTGGGAGTCCTTGCATCTGTTTCTGTGCACGCTCAGGCGCCTCTCTCTTGCCCCTCTCTGGTCTCAATGGTATCATAGCTGCTGCTAGGTTGGTGCAGCAAGGGCAAACAGGTCTCTGGGGACACCGCCCCTCCCCACAAGTCCTCTCCAAAGCTTGAACAGAAGAGGGACTTTCTAGTAAGGTTAAGGGACAGGACTCAGTGACCTGCAGCTCAGTCTTGCAATGGAAGAGGGAAGCTGGGAAATTAACTGTGAAAGAGCAGAGGGGGGTGGACTGCTGCCCAGGGGAGCACCCCTGCTGCCCAGCTTCTTACAGCTTCCTACACCATCTGGAGAGCATCCCTAAAAACGTCCAGGGGTGTCAGAGGCACTGAACTTGTGCAGAGATAGCAGAGCAGCTCCCTCAGTGGGAAGGAGAGCCCTGCTCTGAAGGGACCACCCTTCCATGACCGTGGGGCTTGAGACTAGGAGCCTACCTCTCCACCCTGAGCACAGGGCCTGAGGACCAGTTTCTCGCCACCGTCTCCAGCTCAGGATTGGAAGTCGGTCTTCAGCAAGTGACTGCTCACTGGTACAAGAGAAGCTTTGAGGCAGGGAGTCAAGATGAGTTAGCAAAGGATGCTGGGATGTCCACAGGGTCACACCTGTGCCGAGCTCCTGCCCGGCTGATGGGATCAGGAGGCTGAGTTTCTGAGTGGAAATCCTTTCTGCAGCCTCTTGCCATTCCTGTCTGTCCTGAGCAGGATGAGCCCTGGCACAGCTCCACAGAACTGATTCATGACTGTCTCTTGGAGGATTGCAACTGTGAGCATCTTGGAGGCTGCCCAGGCCAGCATGTTTTATCTTCACCAGAGTAGTAGGCTGGGCTCTGGCGGGGCAGGTGAGGCAGGACAGGTGGGCACCTCGGAGAGGCTGCTGTGGAGCCTGACTTGTTCTCCCCTCCTTTCCCAGCCCTCACAAGGATGCCAGCTTATGCTGTGGCCTTTGTCCTCAGTCCTCCATAGCTTGGTGATCTAAGCATTGACCTCTGCTAACCCCATGGGTCAGGCAGAGGGCTGGAGCAAGAACAGAGCCCTTGCCATCCCTTGGGGACCCAGGAGTAGGGAAGGCCAGGGGAAGAAATCAAGCTGAATACTTCGGTGTAGAGAGCCACAAAGGAGAAAGAGCAAGTGTTGTGGCCAAGGCCATCAGAGTAGGACCAGAGAGTTGTAGACATATCAGAAAGCAAGCACTGCAGGGCAAAGGGAAGCTGGCCTTGGTGCCCAAGGCCTAGATGACCACGGCTCTCTCTTCCACTGCTCCTGGCCTCGCCACCTTCCCTACCGAGCTACTAGTTCTGCCCGAAACTCTGGCTCTCAGTGGTCCTTGTGCCTCTTCCACTGTGGCCATCAGAAGAGTGACCAAGCCAGGCCCAGGCGGTGCTGCAGGTTTTCTGTACAGCACCTGTGGCAGATTCCTGCCTGCTTGCTGGCACTTCCATCTCTCCCCACCCTGCTGTTTCTGCAGTGTTCACTGTGGAACATATTAGTATAGTGTCGTCAGCACCATCTCTGAGCCTCTCCAGGGCAGAGGCTGTCAGCATTCAGTCAGGCCTGCCCCAGCTAGGGATCTGGTTGGTACACACCAGCTGCTCAGTGGAAGGAACCTTGTTACATAGGGTCTTAGTAGGTCCAAGCAGGCCTTGAACTCAAGATTTTCCTGCCTCAGCCTCCCAAGAGCAGAAATTGCAGGCATGTACTACCACCTAGTGTAATGTTTCTTACTCTCACTATTGGGTAATAGGAGGGTTTATTCTGCTTTTTCAGTTTGCTGGGGTCAGGAATACAAGACTACTCTGTCATTTCAACACGAGAGTTTAAGACTCTAGAAAGTGTGAATCACACAGCGATGCAAACTCTGGAGAATATAAATCACTCTGGAGACTCAGCCCTCACATGTGAGCCCCAAGACATTCCCAGATGCGAATGTGACCTGGACCTGATGCTGAGTCTGGGTCCAAGAGGCCACAGGCAGGGAGGTTGGGATGGTGTGGGCGTCATGGTGGTCCTCTTTATCTCCCTGCACAGCGCGTAGCATGGGCATAAACAAGCCTCTAGTCATTCATAAATCAGGGCTCTGCTGGACATTTCTGTTTACTTAGAATGTGCCAGGAGATTTCCATTAAAATCTGTCGTGGGGGAGATACGAATGAATTCAAAACTGATCACATACTCATGCCCCACCCGGGGAAGGGGCCCAAGAAGCCGGTACTTTCTATCAAAACCACTCATGTGTCAGTCTCCCCATCTTGGACCAGCACCATGTTTGGTACAGTGTAGGTGATCAGCAAATGTTTCTAGAACGGACTAAAATAAACCTGTGCTGGGGGCTGCTCCGCTGTAACACAGCCTGGACAGAGTGCCTGCTCCTCCAGGATGTGCTAACTGCGGGGGCACACACTGTTCAAACATTGCCCATCTGAACAGTTCACAGCTGCATAGGAGCTACAGGCACAAGCGAGCCACAATGTGGAAGACAGTGGGGCCCTTGGCATCAGGAGGCCGACTCCACAGAAATGTGTTCTTTTGCTGACGGTGGCTCTCTGGTGGGTTCCCACAGGGCCTGTGCCAGCAGTGAGACAGAAAGCGAAGCTGGAGACATCATGGAACAGCAGTTAGAGGAGATGAACAAGCAGCTTAACTCGGTGACCGACCCCACGGGCTTCCTGAGGATGGTGCGCCACAACAACCTCCTGCACAGGTATGGCCCTTGGCCCTAAACACGAGGTGCTCCTTCCAGCGGACATGGGGCTGGGGTCTTGTCAGGGAGCTGTAGAAGCAAGCCTGGTGCTTCCCCTTGGTGCCAATAGTTCAAATGGAGGCAGGCAGGCAGGCAGGCAGGCTCTCCACCTGCCTGCTTTCGATACAGTGGAGTCCAGGTCTGAGCTGACTGCCCAGCCTCAGGAAGTTGTTGAGTAGCTCTCACCTGTCTGCCAGCTTCTCACAGGCCTGCAACTTAGGAGGCCAAAAAGATCCAAGAAGTCAGCGGGGTAGGAGGCAGCAATGGCCCAGAAATGAGCTTGTCCACATCCAGCCACCCCGACCCCAGTTCCCTGCCACTTAACAGATGGGTGGGTTGTGGGTGAAATTCCTATGACCCCAGGCTTAGGTTAGCCATATTTTGTCAGAATTCATAATTCCTGTCTTCGGGGGACGCTGGCTGACCTGGGACTGCAGAGAGACCAGACTGTGTGGGTAGCCTTGCTTGGCAGCCCTATATGTGGGCACTGTGTACCTTGTCTGCAGCAGCCTGGTTTCCTGTCATTGTGTTATCAGGGTGACAGCAGTGTGTTTGCCTTCCCAGGGCCCAGCAACTTTGGGAAAGAAGCCAAAAGTTCGAGGGCCAAGCTGGTCCTTCCTCCCTCCTGCCTTTGAAGGTGTCCCTCTACCTTGTAAGGACACGGCCAGATGCAAGGAGGTGTGGGACTGGGCTGTACTTGGCATCTTCTCCACCTGAGTGTCAAGGGATTTGATTTTGGCTCGTGATCAAGAACTAGATTCAGGCCTCACTGGGTTGTAGTTGACACCGAGTAGACACCTTCAGTATGGCAATTAAGGACCACTTTGCAAATATCAGCAGGCTCCCTGGTATGTGGACAGCATCGCGTAGCTGGTGGCTGAATGTGGAGACAAGAGGGTCTTCAGTACTTAATTCACTTTCTTGTCTGCAACATACTAATCCCTCCGGGCTGTACAGAAGATTGGGAGGTGAGGTCAGGCTGAGGAGGTGGGCTCAGCCCAGCAGCCCCTGAATCCCCCTAGCTGATGTCCTGGCCCGGGATGGCAATACCCAGCTGCAGCAGACAACAGTGAGCTCTGGAAGCCCAGCTCTGCTCCCCACAGCCCATGCCTGGTAACTCCAGTCCCAGCCAGATATGCTAGTGCAGTGGGTCTCACCCCCTTTGGAGGTCAAATGACCCTCTCACAGGGGTCACCTAAGACCTTCAGAAAACACAGATATCTACATCAGGGTCCATAACAGTGCAAAAGTACAGGTATAAATAATTTCATGGTTAGGAGTCACCACAACATGAGGAACTGCATTAAAGGTCTGTGGCATTAGGAAGGCAGAGAGCCAGCGTGAAGGTGGGGCTGCAGGCCCTTCCGGCCCCCACTCTGACTGCTCCAGCCCCATGTCTGAGCAGTCATCATTCACAGGAGCGGTGATGTAATCCTGGAAGCAGGCCTTGCCAGGTGGCTGGGTCTCCCAGCAGAGCGGCGGCAAGATGGGGTTCATCCCTCACCCCACCCTGAGGCAACGGAGTGGTCTCCAGACCCCCACTCTAGCACCTTACCCCGCCCAGGATCCTAGGTCACATGGTTCCCACTCTCTCCGTTGCCTGTCCCCTCTGTGTGACCCAGAGGGTTCCCTGGCCTGTCGTTACTGGCTTGAGATCTTTGCCTGACACTGGGACCTGGCCAAGTTGGGCTTTCCCAGGAAGGACATCACACGCACACACGTGCGCACACAGTCTTTGTTCCTAGGCTACCCTAGCCGAGTACCTCCCAGATTCCCTGGTGCTTTGGGTAGAGAAGTCTTTGCCTGCTCCCTCATCCCCTGGGCCACATATCTCTAGAGCCTAGATCTGGTCTAGGACTTCTCCATCTCTGAGGTGCTGGTTACCTACTACATACTTACATATGTCTGACTCACTTAACTGATGGGTGGGGGAGGAATGGAGGGGTTCTTTGGTCGAGCACCATCCCAGCAAAGAGAAGGTGAGCATCCATACTGCTCAGCTAAGGCCTCTAAGTACCAGCATGATGTAGCGCTTCCCTGATCTCTGTCGACCCTTCCCATAGCTGTGAAGGGCTCACTTCAAAGGGAACTTGGAAGGCTGGCCCTAGAGGAAAGCCCTTCGCGTGCTCTCAGGCAACAATAGAATAGCTGTCACAACTAGCCAGCTTACAAGGAATCCAGCTGCCTGGGAGAGGCGGTCCAGGGTCCCATAGCTGGGTGAAGAGCCAGCATAGGATCTGACCTGTCGGTGGAACATCTATGCCCAGTCTCCCAGACTCCGCTCACCTCCCCTACAGCCCCAGCAAGCGCTCACCTATTTGTGCTTTCAGCTCTTCCAGGCACAGAGCAGGAGCCTTCTGGGCTCTGCAGATGGCCCGTCCTAACATCTGAGGGTGCCTTGTGAACCCACAGGGAGCAACGCCCTGTGGGCTTCCTTGGGAGTGTGGAGCCTCTGCAGAGGGCTGAGCACGTTGCTGTCGTGGGTCGGTGAGAAGGCTACTGCCTGGGCCTGTAGTCTCATCTCTCCATGCAAGCACAGGGAAGCTCGGCGGGCCCCTACACTGTCCCCTGAGCAGTAGTGTCAAGAGGAGCCAGACAAGCCTCAGGCACAGTACAGGAGGGACAGACGCCAGGTCCATTGCCATCCTAGGCTTCTGGGGAAGATGGTAGGCTCAGGGGGACAGCAGTGTCTGTCAGGTGGGACCAGGCTGAATCACACCAAGCCGCTAGCCTCCTCTTCCCCCATAGTTCTGCAGCAGTGTGTGTGAACAACACTCCCTGGGTTGCACCTGCCCCCCCCCCCCCAAGCACAACACAGCCTGTGCTCTGTCTGCACTCCTAGAGGTGGGTTCATCGACCTCATCAGAGAAGCCAGCTAAGAAACACAGGCCAAGCTGTCACTTAGCCCAAGTGGAGCTGGGAGTGGATGGCAAGGCAGTGATCTACTGCCACCTGCTGGATCTCTGCGATAGTGCAAGTCCAGTGCCCTGGCATAAAAGCTTGACCCGTGCCCTGCCTTTTCACCGGCCCAGGGCAGCTGCAGAGAAGGGACAGGGCCCCTGAGGGCTTCCTTGGGGACCCAGCCTCCTTCTGGGCTGATGGGAAGTGAGAAGGTATAGCTCCTGGGCTGGTGGAAAGCAGGAAGGTGCATGTCCCACACCAGCCCTGAGCCAAGCAAGCTCCCTTGTGCAGCCAGAAGGGAGCCATGCACTGCTGAAACGTGTCTTCAGAGAACAATGTGCACATCTCACCTTCAGGGGAGCGCTGTCCCTGGATATGGAGTGTCTCTCCAGGGTCATCTGAACATCACTGACTCTGACAGCAAAGCTGTAGCACACACTGTCACTTGTAATTATATTTCCCGAGTGGAGGGGAGTGGCTGCCAGGCCCCTGCACCCAGGAGCTGGAACAGTGCTGCCGTGCCCCTGGAAATAGGTGGGACCGGGAAGACCTGAGGGAGAAAGAGGTACATGGGAGCCACAGCCGTGGAGGCACCCAGGCCCCTTCCAGCTGGCCCTGGGGAAAGGCCTTCTGGCAACAATTGAATAGCTGTCACAAAACTAAGCAGGCAGAGCACTTGCCACAGCCTGCTGCTCTGTCTGGCGTCTGGCACAGTCCCTGCCAATGCAGGTCCTGCAGCATACAGGGGAAACAATACACTGCTAACACTCAGCAGTCCCGCAGAGTGCTACCAGCTGGCCACGTGGAGACCACGAGTCAGGCTGCCAGGCGGACAGGCAGATTCTGCCACCTCCTCCCCATTTACCTGCAAGCTTAGAGCTCTTCTGGGCCCCAGAGACCATGGCTGTGCCTAGCAGGCAGCCAGTGCTTGAACACATTTTCTGAATCAGTCAGCAATTGTCCTTGTCACCCTTTGAGAGTGTGACAAGTGGGGTCCTGGGGGGTTGAGATGCCTCTGTGTTAGTGAAACTGCCCCTCACAGCTGCACAGAGTTCTCCTCTACCAGCACTTTCCAATCAGCTGCTCTCAGGGCACCCCTGTGAAATGGAGGGCCCTGCCAGGGTCTGGCTGGGTTTGGCCGGCAGGCCCTTGTCTTGGAAGGTGAGTTCACTGCTACTGGATGTCATCTTGTCAGCCTGGCGGCTGCACTGCCCCTCCCTGACCCTGTCCTTGACAGAGCACTCGGGATGTTTGAATGTAGCTGACACCACAGAGATGCACGCATGCTGTTGTGTATGGAACTCAGTGTTGCATGACAGTACCCCCTGCAAGGGACAAGCATGAGCTGGAGTTGGCAGGCGTGCTGCGGGCACTCGGAATGATGGAGGGTGAGCCTGATCCCGACCCTGGTCCTGTCTCCCCAGGAGCTGCCAGAGCATGACAAGCTTGTTCAGTGGTACAGTGTCACCCAGCAAGGATGGGACCTCCTCTCTGCCCAGGAGGCAGAACTCACTGGCCAAGCCCCCACTCCGCGCCCTGTATGATCTGCTCATCGCGCCCATGGAAGGGGTAAGTGGCTCCTGGGACAGGCGGCTCCTTGATATCAGAACACATCATTTTCTGGTCAGCGCCTGTGCACACCCCCTAGAGCTCTCAGCAGACGCGCATCCTTCGCTGGCGGCTTATAGTCAAGTGGGCAGGTCTGAGCTCGTGCTCCGCTCTGCTCTACGCAGGCTGAATGTGTTTGGCTCAGTGCCCTGTGCTCCTCGCCTGGTCTACAGGCCATGAGGCTCAACGTGTCAGTGCTAGGAGTGAATGCCAGCCATGGCTACCTAATCCTAGAGGTTTATCCCCATGACCCAGGCCCCCCTTGCTCTTTGCCCGTGTCTCAAACACAAGAACCAACGTCAGGTGCTAAAGACACCAACTACAGGCCCCTTGCTCTCTGGCTGGCATGTCCCTGCTTAATTCAAACAGTGCCCTTTGATGGTGCAGGGACCTTGGTGGGTCTGAGGGTTTAGGGGCTGGTCTCAGGCAGGACTGTCACAGGCAGTTGTTCTGTGTACAGAGGCGAGAGCATCCCGCGGTACCTCTCTCGGTACCTGCGGGGGGGCACTGTGCATCCTTAGAGACCACGGTGTGTGTATGACTTCTGTCTCCTGAATGGGCTCCTCCCCGGCCCTCCAGCTGCTGGGTCCAGGCCCCTCCTCAGGGTTCCTCGGGCTTTCCTGTCTGAAGCCTTCTCCGGGAAAGGCCAAGTCCCTCTGTTCCTTCATGCTCCACCTTGTCCTTTCTTGTCCTTACCCTCTCCACACTGCTCCAGCTCACAGTACCGTGCTGACAAAGGCATGTGTTTCTCCCCCGCCTCCCACTGCCACCAGCAGTCCTCTGCACCCCCAGCAGTGCTCCCCACTCTTCACTTGCTTGAGCCCCCCTCCACCCTTTGCTCCTAGCCAATTGTATTTCTGTTCCATCGATGCTGAGGAAGACAGAGCAAAGAGGAAGACTGTGACTGTGGTCTCTGCTTGTCCAGCTCAGCAAGGCTTTCATCCCAAAGCCCTGCCCCTGGTCTCTGCCATCCACACAGCAATGTGGTATCTCAGGACTTGGCTCTTGTCTCCTTCTCATTCTCTCCCTTGTGACTTAATTCACTCCCCAGTCAAGGCCAGGACTGTCCCTCAGCTTCATATAGCTCAGCGGCTGGCACGAGACCTGGTGCATATGGGCACCTGATAGAGTGTACAGAGCTACTTTCAGTCAGAGGCACATTTGTATTGGGTCTGATACAGCACAGAAAGCAGAGGACCCTAGGAAGAAACCGGGTAATGGCTTTTGTGGTGACCTGTGGGAAACTGGGGGCTTTCCAAGAGCTAGAAGCCAGATAGTCCCCCAGGATCATAGCCATGCCTGCCAGAACCCACAGCTGAGGCAGCCCCCTCTGTGGCAGTACCTGGTGGCAGTGCTGCTTACCCTAGGAGGCCAATACTTGGTGTTGAGTCCAGGCTGAGCTGGGAGTCAGCAGAAGCTGAGTCCAGGAGGCTTCCAGAGGGGATTCTCCAAGTGCCTGGAGTCAGCAGGGCGTGCTTCACACATCTCCCAGAGTAAGAGTGTGCTAAGGCATGTCTACACAGCCTCATGTGCCTGCAGAGCTGGCAAAAGTTGTGCAAAGCCTTGAAATAAACTGAGAACTCTGTGACCCCTGCTAACTCCTGCCCTTGGCTGCGGCCTCTCCTGCAGTCCCAGCACTCAGGATGCAGAGGCAGGACAGTGTGAGCCAGGAGTTTCAGCCAGCATAAGCAACCTGGCAAGACTCTGCCAACGTTTAAGACAAAGGATTCACTGTGTTTTAAGGCAAGCGCCTCTGAGAACCCGGGATTCAGTTTCCTGTCCAGTTAGAGCTACACGTTTAGCACATACTTAGACATACCAGGTACACACTGCCCTGAATCTGGAGACAACCCATCTCATGGCTGTCCTATAGCAAGAGGCCTCCTGTAACATGCCACCCCCTCCAGAGACCACCAGAGGGCGCATGCTGCTGCCAACCTCATGGGGAGTCACACTGTCAGCTTCCAGAAACAGCCAGTTCCTTCCACATTTTCACAGAAACCACAGATCAGGACGGTAACCTGACGACAGAATCATGGATGCTTCGAGCCCAACCACTGGCCCCTTCATGTGGAGCATATGATTATTTGAACAACCGCCTTCATTTAGCCATGGTCCTGTTGCTAGGGAACTAGGCCCGACAGAACAGAAAGTGGGACAGAGTCTTCCACTGTGGGGGAACACCAGCCTTTGGCTGGTGTAGTTCCCGGGAAGTGTACTGTCCTGTACTGTGAGGATGGGTGACTGTATCACTGCCTTCCAGGGGACCATCAGCAAATGTTAAGTCAGATCCAGCCTAATGTCACCAAGGAGCAGTCTGGAATGTTTGCATGAAAGGCTGGCAGAAGGTGGGGTGGCATGGGATGGTCCTGGCAGGTTTAATTAAAGGTGTTAAGGACAGCAATGGCTGAGACATGGTCTGCCTTTCTGGTTGCAAGAGAACAAGAGACTGAAGCCCATGTGAGCAGACGCCGGTGACCAGTGGTGTTTTCAGGGCTGACTAGGAGCGCGGCCCTGTATGTATCAGCAACATGTATGATCTTCCACTCTAGGCAAGCTTCACCCAGTGCCAGGCACCGTGCCCTCAAGGCAGGCTTGCAGCAGGGCCTTCTCCGGATGGGCAGTCACTCACTCCATGGAGACCCAGACTTAAGAAGCTTTGGACCCTCAGCCTCTGGGCTTGCTCCAGCTTGAGAGCCTCACCTTTGTTTCCCTTTGCTTGAAGTAAAATTCGAAGCTGGGTGCACCAAAGAGGTCATTTACATGATTTAGATACACAGCTAGCTGTCTGCAGAGGCCAGACGGAAAATGGCTGGGAGTCAGGTGTGGCACCAACCACTGTTCCAACATGTCCGTGTCACTGTGGATAGCCGCATGTTCACACTTGACCATGGGCGCTGTGGCCCATGCTATGGCAGCTCCCTTGGCTGTGAGGAGTGGATGCTGGCATTATCTTGCTCAGGCAGTGCCCACCCCATCTTGCTTCTGGGGTAGTGGTGAGCACACTTCCTACTCCCTGGGCCCCACAGCAGCCCATTTCTTCCTTCTTGGGAAACGGCTTGTAAAGCAAACAAGAAGTAACTCAGTGATGTTCATTCTCTTCCTTCCAGCTGAGCCAGATTACAAAAGGAAGCGAGGCCTGGGGGCTAGGGAGCCTGGACTTCCCAGTAGGCACGTGTCACTTTGGGTTAGCCAGCATTTCTGCCACCCTCAGCCAGGTGCCCCTGGCAGCAGGCAGCTGGGTCAGATGAGCATATTCACTTCCCGAGGGCACAGCCTGTCAACCTCACGGAGTCAGACTGGAGGCAGGAAGCGTGCTGGGCCCACGAGACAGGCATTTGCAGACCTCCCTCTGCCTGCAGTCCCATGGCTGCCATGACTTCCGCTCCATCCCTGTTGACCAGCAGCCATACTTGCCTCGCTGACAGGCTCCCTCTCTCCTCTCCACTTCCTCTCACACTTCTCAAGTGCAGAGTCCTGCTCTTTAGTGTAGGCTCACCCTGAATTCATGACAATCCCCCTGCCTCCTCCCCCCAGAGTATTGGGATTATGGGCGTGCATCGCCACACCTGGGTGCTGGGTCATCTTCACAGCTGGCTTTCCTCTTCTGAGTCACAGCCCCGCTTTTGGAAAGGCCACTTCTGGCCAGAGCGAGCAGGTATCTACGTGCTGTGGCTTGCACACAGACCTCCCCGGGTCCTCACCCTTAATTCTGTCAGGAGAAATGCTGCCTCTCTAACACCTCACCCCCAGTAGCCATAAATGGAGACAGCACCTTCAAAGCCAGGCCCCAGAGGAAGCTGGATTGAGACCCAAACATCACAACAGTTCCTGGACCCCAGATACCGTGACCCCAAATCCTCCATCCTGGCTCTGAGTGTCTGGCTTTGTGCCCATCAAATGGAGACTCTCCAGGCTCATGGAGTCCTTGCTGCCCAAGAGGGTCACTCGTCGCACTCTGTTCTTAGGGGTGCCTCTAGGGCAGCTCCTTCTGCACTCATCCTCGCCTCCAGGGAAAACACCTGCATCCACCACTGGTTGCTCTTTCTTTGGGTGCCGTTCCCCTTCAGGCTGGTGATTCTCCTCTCACAGACCTTGACAGACTGTCTGCTATCTAACCTTCTATCTCCTAGTGAGGCACACAGAAGCCTCACCCTGAGTCAGGCACAATACCTGTTAACACTTGTACAGGGTGGTACATCCAGTATCCACAGTTAACCACCCTGAGTCGGTTTTTGTTCTTCCTCTGCAGGGCTTGATGCACTCAAGTGGCCCTGTGGGCCGGCACCGGCAGCTGGTCCTGGTTCTAGAAGGCGAGCTCTACCTTGTCCCCTTTGCTCTCCTGAAGGGCAGCGCCTCCAACGAGTACCTGTATGAACGCTTTGCCCTCATCGCTGTGCCTGCCGTCCGCTCGCTTGGTCCGCACTCCAAGGTAACACACTTCCTGACTCTGAGGTCTTCCGTGCAGCCTGGCCCCAGGCCATGGGCAGAATTCATACGGGGTAGGTTCTGCCTCAGTGGTTTTGAAGATCTTAATTTTTAGTTTGTTGTTGAATTATAACTTCAAGAGGCAGGATCATGAGTTCAGAGGGAAAGAAAAGAAACTTCTGAAGCCTCCATGGCCGACTCTAGGTCCCAGATGGGAAGGGAGCTGGTATCCCTGCCACTGCCCGGCTCACAGAGCACATTACGCATTGGATGTTGCCAGCTTGCAGGAGCCTGTCCCCTGCTGGTGGCAGCAGGGACTGGCTGTGCGGCATCACAAAGATGGTGAACGCTTAGGTGAGTGATGTTACCAGGACACCAGATGCCTGGCTGACACTGTCCCCTCTCCTTACAGTGTCACCTGAGGAAGGCCCCGCCCACGTATTCCAGCTCCACCGCCATGGCAGCTGTCATTGGCAACCCCAAGCTTCCATCGGCAGTGATGGACAGGTGGCTGTGGGGCCCGATGCCCTCGGCAGAAGAGGAGGCATACATGGTGTCAGAGCTTCTGGGCTGCCAGCCCCTTGTGGGTAGTATGTCCACCAAGGAGAGGGTCATGAGTGCCCTGACCCAGGCCGAGTGTGTGCACTTCGCTACCCATGTCTCTTGGAAGCTGTCAGCCTTAGTCCTCACACCCAACACGGAGGGCAACCCTGCTAGCAGCAAGAGCTCCTTCGGCCACCCTTACACGATTCCCGAGTCGCTGCGGGTGCAGGATGATGCAAGTGACGTAGAAAGCATCTCAGACTGCCCACCCCTGCAGGAGCTACTCCTCACCGCGGCTGACCTCCTGGACCTGCGGCTGTCTGTGAAGCTGGTGGTGCTCAGCTCTTCCCAGGAGGCCAACAGCCGAGTCACAGCAGATGGCTTGGTGGCGCTGACACGGGCCTTCCTAGCTGCTGGCGCACAGTGTGTACTTGTGGCTCTGTGGCCGGTGCCGGTCGCGGCTTCCAAGCTGTTTGTTCATGCTTTCTACTCGTCCCTGCTGAATGGCCTGAAGGCCAGCACCTCCCTGGGTGAGGCCATGAAGGCTGTGCAGAGCAGCAAGGCCTTCTCACATCCCTCCAACTGGGCAGGTAGGGGGCAGAAGCCTGCCAGCGGGCACTGGGTGGTCCCCACAGCCTCATTCTGCAGCTGTGGGAGGGCAGGAAGCAGGTGTGGGTGCCAAGGCCCCCAGAGGCAAGCTACCACCTTCCAGACTAAGGAAGAGTTGACCACAGCTCTCAGCACCAGTTTGGACAGTGTCTGTCTGTCACAAGGCACCTAATTCAAAACCTGGTGTTAGGAAAAAAACCAAACCAGACCCTTGATGAGGCCATGGGAAGGTGTAGCTATGGTTGTGTGCCATGTAGAAGTCACCTGCCCTTCTGCAAGTCCAGCGCCCCTCGCAGGTATCATGGCTCCCCCAGGGTAGTCTTGCCTTCCACCTAGCAGCACAAGGCCCCAGTGTGGCTGTGCCACCGAACGGCTGGTACTCTAGCAGAGCACAAGTCCTGGTGACCCACAGTCCCTTGTCAGACCACACCTGTCCTGTCCAGGCCCCACGGCATCCATGTACGAGACCAGACCCTCTGCCTGGCCCTTCATTCCCACGGTAAACCCTGCTTCTGTGCTGGCTTCCTGGGCTAGTATGCTTGTTTGGAAGTGGTATTCATTTTTTCTTGACAGATAACCTAGGCAGGCTAGGAGCTAAAGGACCCAGAAAGGAGACGGGCGGGCTCCTGCTGCCTAGTTGTCTGGTCTTCCCTGCTGGCTCAGGCTGATCCTTCTGAATTGGAGGAGTGTCTTTACCCCTCTGTTTGCTGGTTCCAAGTTCTTTCCCACAAGGCCTCTCTCTGACAAGGAAGCTTCAAGCTGCCCAGGCCAGAGGCTGCTCTGGAGTACCTTCCTGTGGCTCACAGAGGTGGCCAAGCAGTGTGGGCACACGAGAGGCCAGAGACTGAGCCCACACCCACCAGCGCCTAGCTCTTGCTGTGCAGTTGAGAGAAAATGGCCAGGGTAGCAGTGCTGTCCCCTGAGGAGCCCTCTGTGCTGTCCTCAGGTTTCACGCTTATCGGAAGTGATGTCAAGCTGAATAGCCCCTCGTCACTCATTGGCCAAGCGCTCACAGAGATCCTGCAGCACCCAGAGCGGGCACGGGACGCCCTACGTGTGCTACTGCACCTGGTAAGGGTTGACGGGACCCTGTGGGGAACTTGGGCAGGGTGCCAGTGAGAACCAGCCGGGACAGCATGAGAGAGGGTGGCTAGATCCAACTGCTTAGTTTCCTACCTGGAGAGGGTGAGATGACACCTCAGCATCTTGGCGTGGATTAGCAGGGTGAGTCCCTGGCCAGCAGTAAGACCCCAGCAGCCAACAGACTTCATTACCAGAGACTTTCCCTGGATTCTGGAAAGAACTGGTTGTGCCCTTGGCAAGCCCCAGTGTCCATGAGGCCTGAAGGCTCCTGTACAGTTAGAAGTTGTCAGTTAAGACAGCTACTCAGAAGGTACAGCTAAAAGGATTGTTCAGGGGTTAAAGGCTGACCTGGGCTACAAAAGACTGCCTCACCCCTGAAACAAAACAGTGACACAAAACTTGCCCTATCTTTCCCCTTTGCTGAGAACATGACGAGCAGTCTCCAGTCATTCCCAGCCCAACCCTGGCCCAGGCTGGGCCCATGTAGTATGGACACACAGGTATCTGTGGTCACCTCACAGGCCTAGAGCAGGCACCATAGCTTCAGAGGACCCACTGCAGGAGTGGGAAGTAGGCTGCAGTCTAGGTGGGCAGGCCATCTTGGCTGGGTAATCATCTTGGCGCATGGGGACCACCCAAGCCAGGCCCTTCAGCCTGGGTCTGGGGCTCTCTGTGCACATTGGTGAAAGAGAAGGCACGTCATTCTTCGAGCTTGGGTCTGTGTGGAGGCTCTGAAGCCGAGGCCGTCAGCATGCACCGTACCTAGGGGAGCCTAGGTCCCTAGGGGAGCCTAGCTGCTGTGACCAGCCCCGCTTCAGGCCCTAAGGATGCTGAGACAGTAGCTTTCTCCATCACCCCACATCCGTGAGCCCGAGTCCCTGCCACACCCAGGGCCACTGCAGACTTCTTAGTTGCTCTTTGTGCACACTTCCCGGGGCCTCCAGCTGCAGGTATAGTTACTGTTTTCCTCCTTCGTGGTAACGGTTAGAGCCACACCCCAAGCTCCCCTCCACCCTTTCTTGTAACAATACCTGTGTCTCCTGCAGGAGGCAATGTCCCAGGGACAGCCACCCCTGACCCTTAGTCGGTGGACACTTCTTTCCCCCAAACGAGAAGCCTCAGGTGACATGCTAGACAGTCTGCAAGCCTCTGTGGGGACACGTGTGCCTCAGGGGCCTGTGACATCTCAGGACAGGGCCAGGTGTCCACCGGGAGAGTTGTGCAGAAAATGAGGATCTGGCAGGCACTGGCAGGGTGGTGAGGGTGCAGACCTAGGCAGGCTCTGGCCTGACACCGTTTTCTGTAGAGTGGAGGAGGGAAGACTCCTTTGCCCTGGCCCTGCATCTCTGATGACCAGCTCCTGGCAGTCACACACTCCTATGCATAAGTCCTCAAGCCTGGCCAAATGGCCTTCCTACATGGCAGTAGTCAGCTCGACACAGACTTCCCCCAGAGCCCCAGGAGGAGGAACCGGGCTGACCTGGGCCCTCTAAGTGCCTCGTCCCCACCAGGTGGAGAAGTCCCTGCAGCGGATCCAGAATGGACAGCGCAACGCCATGTACACATCTCAGCAGAGCGTTGAGAACAAAGTGGGCGGCATCCCAGGATGGCAGGCTCTCCTCACTGCAGTGGGCTTCCGGCTGGACCCTGCTGCGAGCGGGCTGCCGGCAGCCGTCTTCTTTCCAACCTCAGACCCAGGCGACAGGTTGCAGCAATGCAGCAGCACTCTCCAGGCCCTGCTGGGTAAGCGGCTATGGCAGAGGGGACCACAAGTGGGCACAAGAGCGTCCCGAGAGGCACTGCCACGGATGCATGGCTGATACCCACCTTACCCAGTCTTCCTGTCTACTGTGGTGTGCTGGCCCCACCTGGGCTGTGTCCCGTCCTGGGGGATGAGAGTGGTCCCATGCAGATCCTGTCCTCATCAGCTATGCTTCTGGCAAAACCACAGAACCACCAGGGTGACACAGGCCTACCACCACCTGGGATCCAGGCTGTCCTGGCCCCATCGTAACTGTGGGAGAGTGAAGCACAGTGTCAGGGTCCCTCTTCTCTGGAGGCCACATGTTCCTGTCCCAGGCCACACAGAACATGCCTCTGGCCAGGCCAACCTGTAGCTAACCACCCTCAGTGCTGAGCACCTGGAACTCTTTCCCTGGAAGGTGACTTCTGTCCCTTTGTCCCGGCTCAGGTCTGCCCAGCCCAGCCCTCCAAGCACTGTGCAAGCTCATCACGGCCTCAGAGACGGGAGAGCAGCTCATCAGCCGGGTAAGTACAGCCAGGCGCCAAGTGCATGCTGGGCAGAAAGACAGTGACCGGACCCAGACAGGCCTGTGGAGACTGTGGGGTGTGGCTAGGACAGCGAATCTGAATAGGCGAGGTCTACAGATGGGTTCTTAGGGCTCACAGCCTTGCTCTAGCTGGTCCAGGCGCCTCCAGGACCCTCTAGTCAAGGTCTTCTCACGCCTTGCCACCTCCCTCAGCTCTCCCAGCTATCTGACAGTATCAGTGTTGGGCCAGCACCCGAGGGAGGGCAAAGCCCTCTGAGAGCAGCAGCTTTGAGGAAATGTGGGTGGAATTCGGGAGTTTGAATTCTAACTTCGAGCTCCGAGCAGCCCCGTTCCCAGCAGCTTCTCTGTCCCCACGGCCCCCGACTTTCCTTCTGGCCACTGAGAGTCCAGAGTCCAGCCAGGTGTACAGATGTGGGGGAGGGGCTCCGGGTGGCATTCTTCCAGAGTTGTTTCCTCAGTCATCCTGGAGGCTATAACTCGGCACAGTAGTGCTTGTTGCTGAGGTAACGACCAGTCTCAGCCTTGTGCCGTATGGTTATTACCCTACGTGAGCTTCGGCAGAGTAGATACCCTCAATGGTTCCTGGAGACTCCTCTGCCCCGGGGCTGTTGGCACCATCACTGGGACACAGAACCAGCCAGTGACCTGGCTTCCTTGAGCTCCCACTGGTTTTATAATGAGTATGCCTCATGTGCTCACTGAATAGCCACAGAGCACCTCTAGAATATTGCATGTTAAAACATCCAGGACACAGCTCTGTGTTCTCCAGACAAGAATGCAAGACTTGCACCCCTACACTGCGGGTAAGACCGAGAGCCTCAGAGTGCCAGCTTTTGTTTGTTTTTTGTTTTGTTTTGTTTTTGTTTTTGTTTTGAGACAGAGTTTCTCTGTGTAGCCCTGGCTGTCCTGGAACTCACTCTGTAGACCAGGCTGGCCTCGAACTCAGAAATCCACCTGCCTCTGCCTCCTGAGTGCTGGGATTAAAGGCGTGCACCACCACTGCCCAGCAGAGTGCCAGCTCTTTATGTCTCTTGCTTTCATGGAACAAAGGGACTTTGGGTCTGTCCACTGTGGGCCCCAGGACGACTGGACACTGGCCGAGGCATCTGTGTGCTCATCTCCTGTGTCCCCCTTGCTGCCTCTCGCTCCTCTCCAGTCAGATCCAGGCTGGTGCAGCACCTCTTAAGGCAGTGATCAGCTTGTGTGCATAACTGCTATGCTTGAATCTAAACACTTTCTCTCTCTCTCTCTCTCTCTCTCTCTCTCTCTCTCTCTCCCCCCTTTCTTTCTTTTTCTTATACTCTGCTGGCTGAAGGCTGTTAAAAATATGGTGGGAATGGTAAGTACAACTTTAATTAGCAGCTGCTGTCAGGTGAGCACCTGCCCACCCACCCCAGTACCCTGCAGCTCTGAGCTCGCTGGCTGTGCACACAAATGCTGGCACAGAGCTCTGGGCTGGGGCTTGTCCCCTCCTCCGCTCTGGCTACCCTTTTCCTGCTCCACTCTGTCCTGATTTGACCTCTCAAGTTCCAACCAGAGCAACGGAGGCAGAACCAGTGACAAACACAGGCAGAACACCCCTACCCCAGAAGCAGAGTTCACCCGACACCCGAGTGGGTCACATGAACTGGTCCATGAGTGTTGCAGCCACTAAACGTAGAGTTCAAATCTTCCCCATCTAGTGCAAGACCCTAGAGATGGCCTACCTTTAGGCATGTAAGAAAAACGGAGGCAGCCAGGTCCAGCTCCCCTCCCCGACTCCCACAGCCTCTCCTGTGCTTTAGGGAAGCAGAGCTGGGGCCCCAGAGGCTCCTCCACCTTCGCTCCACACAGCACCTTGTCATACTGCCATGACCGGCACAGAGGGCAGTAGGGGTGCCGGGGGGGGGGCTGCAGTAGGGGTGACCAAGGAGGGGGGCTGCAGTAGGGGTGACCAGGGAGGGGGGCTGCAGTAGAGGTGACCAGGGGGGAGGGCTGCAGTAGGGGTGACCAGGGG
>CM052721.1:33777324-33936241 GCA_028551405.1 Uromys caudimaculatus
CAACAGGTGATTTTGTCTCTTAGGTGAGTTTCAATCTTTGTGCTGGCTGCTGCTCTGAGCCTTTGGATGAATACCATGTTGAGAGCACAGGAAGGACCCAGACACTGTCCCACCTTGCACCTCTGACTCCTTCAGCTCCCATCAGCACCAGGCAGCCTGGGGGTAGGGTGTTGGGGACAGAACCACAGCAGTGTCACTAAGCCCCTTACAGTCCTGCTTGCTCTCACACCCCAGCGGTCTCCTGGTGACAACGATAGCCATTCGGCAACTAACCTTCAGTTAGAAAAGATGTGGAGGATCCGAACAGTACTGGAGGAGGAGAAGCCAGGGACAAAGGGCAGTCGTGGCTGCCCACCCTCAGCCCAGTCAACAGTTTCTAAAATGAAAGGGCAGATGTCTTCCGGGGACCAGATGCTCTGTCTTTCCAATTATTTAGAAAATATAAAAGTAAGGTATCATGTTCAAATTGTCCCAAAAAAGTAGAAAGTATAAAAAAAAAGAGAGACCCATGTTATTACAAACAGAAATGATGGCCTTTAAAACTCTGCCCTTTTTTTGTAGATTATAAATATAACTTTTTTTTTTAATGCGTGGATTGAGGGGTGGCAGTGCCTGTGGAAGACAGAAGAGGGTATTGGGTCCATGGAGCTAAAGTGACAGGCAGTGTGAGCCATCTAATGCGGGCACTGGGAACTGAACGTGGGTCCTCTGCAAGAGCAGCAAGTACTTGTAACCACTGAACCATCTGTCCACTGCCCCTGCAAGAACCTGTAAGAAAACAGTATAGCATGGTAGTACCGCCTTTAATCCCAGCGCTGGAAAGTAGAGGCAAGATCAGAAGTTCAAAGCCAGCCTTGTTGACACACAGGGCTACGTGAGACTCTGTCTCAAAACAAATGCAAACAGAAAAGAAAAGAGCAAAGATGACTTTGAAGTGGAGGAGTTGCTGGCATGCTGGCGAACATACATACTGGTATTCCAAAGGGGTCAGAGTGCTGGCCTTAAAGGGGCATCTATAAATGTCCTCTGATCTAGAAACCCCAACGCATTAAGTAGTGGGTGTTACTGCACTAAGTTCGCTGTGCAGTTCACAGTGTGACTGTGCTGAAGACCAAAGCCTGCCCAGCGACAGCTGTGCAGACGGTATGGGTGGTGTGAAGTCGGCCTCCCAGGGTGCTCCCTTACTCTTCCTTCTCTGCCCCCTCCCTCCTTTACGTTTTGTTTTGAGGCAGGGTCTCATGTAGCCCCGCTAGCCTTGAATTGACCCTCATGCCTCACTTTCTCATGGCGAACAGGTTATAACATTTTAAGGCACTACAGCTGTAACTGGCTGCCACTGTGGCAGACGGATTGAGTGCCCAGACCTACGTACAGCCCAGAGCCTTGGGCAGGATGCACAGCCAGTGGTGTGATACCTGCTGAGCAGAAAGCTTCCCGCTCACCCTTCACTACCAGATGTTCATGCTTTACAGCACCACAGTGTGGCGTCCTCTCCCTCAGAGGGACTCTGTCGGACTTTCCCAGGCACGCAGCCTCCAGCAGGAGGACCTGCAAGCAGAGGGGGAGCAAAGCCTGCCTGTCCCAGAAAACTAGGCCAAACATCTGGGTCCAGACACACTAAAGGGACTTGGTATCATCTAAGCAGGTCTTTATTCCTCAGGTGACCTCACCCAGGCCAGCACAGTTATTACATTGGTAGCAATTGTGCATTTGGGCTTTGGGGGATAATAATACTCTCCGCTGTATAAATATCCTCAATACAGTTATATTAAATAAAAACTTCTGAGTCAACTCATAGAAGCAGAGCTCATGGATAGCCCTTTGAGCCACCAGGGAGGGGTTGAATTTTAGTTCTGCTCTACCTGGCAGAGTCTTGCCCAAGTCAGACCTTTTTTTAAAAAAAAAAAAAATATTTTATGTATATGGGTGTTCTGCCTTCAAGGATGTCTATGCACCATGTGTGTGCAGTATACACAGAGGTAAAAAGAGAACGTCAGATCACTTGAGACTGGAGTTACAAACAACTGTGAACCACCAAGTAGGATCTGGGAATCAAATCCAGGTCCTCTGTGAGAGCAGCCTGTGCACCTGGTCAATGAGTCGGTTCTTTAGCCCCTGGATGGAGCTTTTAGAAACACAGCCATTTTCTTTCTGAACCAACAATGTAACTATAAAATAGGACTGACACGTAATTAGGAAAAAGGAAATTCTTATGTATCGAGATATCTGCAGACAGCAGATGGTGGTGTAAGTAAAATCCAGCAAACAAGGCAAGAAAAAAGGTGACAGAAGAAGATCAAAGAAAGTCCCCTTGGTACATAACAATAAAAACACTAAATGCACAAAGCAAAGCAAGAATATCAAAAGATACAAGGGGAACCAAAAGACCAAGCAACATACAAAGGCAGACTTATTAGACTAACACCTGGTTTCTCTCTGTAGACCAGGCTGGCCTCGAACGCCTGCCTCTGCCTCCCAAGTGCTAGGATTAAAGGCGTGTGCCACCACTGCCCAGCCAACACCCAGCTTCTCAATGGAGACAGATTCTAAAAGCCAGAAGGGCCTGGAGCTGTTGTACAGATTCTAAGAGACCACAGATGCCAGCCCAGACTACTATAACCAGTAAAATATTCAATCGCCATAGATGAAGAAAATAAGACATTCCATGATTTTTTTTTTAAAAAGCAATTTATATACAAATCCTGCCCTACAGGATTTGAGGACTAGAAGGAAATTTTCAACCTAAAGACTCTTAACTACACCCAAACACCCAAACACACACACACACACACACACACACACACACACACACACACACACACACACACACACCAAAATAATAGGAATCAATAAATACTACTCAATGATATCTTTCACCATCAATGGTTTAAAAAAAAAAAGAGTAACAGTATGGATACAAAGAATCCATCCTGCTGCTGCATCCAAGAAAACACACCTTAGCATCAGGACAGACATCACCTCAGGCTAAAAGGATGGCTGATTTTAATGAAGCTTGGAGCCTCAGTAACAAAATCAGCATAGTACTGGCACACAGACCAACCGGCCGACCTGACCAGTGCACAGAACAGAACATCCAGACACAAAACACAGACACAACTACTTGATCTTTCATAAAGACACGAAAGTACTCGCTAGGAAAACTGGGCACCCACAGGTAGAAGAAACTACATCCTCATCCCTCACCCTGAAAAACCGAACTCCAAATATATCAAAGCCCTCAGCATAAGACTAGAAACTCTGAAACTGCTAGTGCTGAGAGCAGGAAAGACACAGGTAAGGCCTTCTCGCCAGACTGCAGCGACTCGGGAAGTAAGGCAACAGGTCCGACGTGAGACCTCGGGTTGTTAGTATGTTTCTGCACAGCAGTGGCAACAGTTGAGTAAAGACCCTACAGAATGGGAGAGAGATCTTTGCTAGTTATACATCTCATAGAAGATATCTAGACTATACAAAGAACTTTTTAAAAACTAAACTATTTTATGCCCCCTTCTAAGTGAGATTTGAGCGTCCTAACTTGGGGCTTCCCTCCTGGTTAGTTTCTCTGGGTCTGTGGAGTGTAACCTGGGTATCCTGTGTCTTATGGCTAATATCCACTTATAAGTGAGTACATACCATTTATGTCTTTTTGGGATTGGGTTACCTCACTAAGGATGATATTCTCAAATTCCATCCATTTGCCTGCAAAATTCATGATGTCTTTGTTTTTAATAGCTGAATAGTACTGCATTGTGTATTTGTACCACATTTCTTTATGCATTCTTTTGTTGAGGGACATCTAGGTTGTTTCTGGCTATTATGAATAAAGATGCTATGAACATAGTTGAACAAGTGTCCCTGTGGTATAGTGGGGCATCTCTTGGGTATATGTCCAGGAGTGGTATAACTGGGTCTTGAGGTAGAACTATTGCCAGTTTTCTGAAAAACCACCAAATTGATTTCCAAAGCGGTTGTCCAAGTTTGCACTCACACCAGCAATGGAGGAGGGCTCCCTTGCTCCACATCCTTGCTTGCATGAGCTGTCACTTGAGTTGTAGGAGGTAGAGGGAGGGAGGGAACTTGGTAGAAGAGGGGATTGGGAGGGAAATGGGGGTGTTCAGGATCAGATGTGGGGAGAGGTGGCCAGAGGGCCATGAGAATGAATGGAAATCTGCCACTGACAGGGGTGGGGAGGAGGGGGCATCTCGAGGATGTGCCAGAGATCTGGAATAGGGAAGGTGCCCAAGAATCAGTGGGGGTGACCTTCACTGTGACTCACAGCACCGAGGATACAGAACCTGAAGAGGCCACTTCCTGTAGCCAGGCAGGAACCCCAGTGGAGCGATAGGGAGACCGACCAACCAACCAAAAAACTTTCGACCCAAAATCTATCCTGTCTACAAGAAATACAGGAACAGGGGAGGGAACAGAGACTGGGGGTATGGCCAAGCAATACCCCGACTAGAGACCCATCCCATGGACAAGCACCAATCCCTGACACTGTTAATAATACTGTTGTACCTGCAGACAGAAGTCAGGCAAGGCTGTCCTCTCAGAGGCTTTACCCAGCAGCCTTCTCGGATGGATGCAGAGACCCACAGCCAAACACTGGACAAAGCCCAGGGACTCTTAGGGAAGAGTTGTAGGAAGGACTGAGGGAAAGAGGGAGGGGTAGGAACTCCACAGGAAGACCAACAGAGTCAACTAACCTCCACCCTTGGGGCTCCCAGAGACTGAGCCACCAACCAAAGAGCAGACAAGGACTGGACCTCCACCTCCCGTACACATATGGCAGATGTACAGCTTGGTCCTCATGTGGGTCCGAACAACTGGAGCTAGGCCTGTCCCATGGAGCGTGACCTGTCCATGGTACATGTTCTTCTAGCTGGGTCGCCTTGTCTGGCCTCAGTGGGAGAAGATGCGCCTACCCCGGCAGTGACTTGATGTGCTGGGGTAGGGGAATACCCAGGAGGGGCCTTTACCCTCTCAGAGGAGAAGGCAAACGGGGAGGAGGGGAGGGATAGTGGAGTGGGGGCAGCGACTGGGATATAAAGTGAATAAATGAGGAAAAAAATAAAAATGAAACAGAACCCTAAACTATTTAAAAAAAAAAAAAAAAAAAAAAGCCATGATCAGAAAGGAGGGCTAAAGAATGGAACATAAGTTCTCAAAGGAAGAGACACAGAGGGCGACAAATACTTTTAAAAAGCATCCGCCCATCAGGGAAGCACAACAGATAGTAGTAGTTTAAAGTGCCATTTCACCCTAGTCAGAATGGCAATCTTCAGGAAAACAGACTGCTGTGTTTATAAAAATATATATAGAGATATATGTTATATGGGGTTATGTGGAGGTAGGTGTGGGGGAAGGGTGTGCCTCAGTAGGCCCGAGCCCAGGCATCCCTTCCCCCTGAGGAACCAGCCACACACAAAGGTATAGTATAGAATAGAGTTTATTTAGGGCATGGGAGGGGAGTTAAGAGGGTCGTAGAGGCAGAGAAAGGCAGAGAGAGGGAGAGAGTAGAGAAGTAGAGATGTGGAGGCCGGCCATGACCACGTGGAGAGAGGTGGGAAGGGAATGGGGAAAGGTAAGAGATAAGAGAGAGGCAAGAGAAAGAGATAAGAGAGGAGGGGCGAGCAGCCCCTTTTATAGTGGGCCAGGCCCACCTGGCTGTTGCCAGGCAACTGTGGGGCGGAGCATACCTGGCTGTTGCCAGGTAACTGTGGGGTGGAGTTTAGACAGAACGCCAACACAGACAACAGTAAAGGCTGCTGAGGACGTAAGGCCCAGCTGCACCAGTCCTGGTTACAGACTCATGGGACTCGACCACTCAACGGGAGACTCCGGCGGATTCATCTCTGCCGCCCCTCTACTCACAACGGCAAGGAAGCACACCAGCCTAGATGGCCCTCAGCTCCAGTGGGATGAAGAAACACATAATTGTGGGGATGCGGAGAGAAGAAAGCGTCCCGTGGAGTGACATGCCCAGGCAGAAGACAAACATCACACGCTCTCTCTCGTGTGTGGAGTCTCCCTTTCAGTTTTTATGCTTGTGTATGTGTGTGAGGGGCCTGAGGAAGGCAGGAAAGGGAGGCTTTACGGAAGAGGGGCAGGGCAGGTAATAGATAGACGTGAAGGGAAAGTGGAGGGAACACTATGGGGAAAGACATGGCAGATGAGGGAGAGACAAGAACTGTACGTATAAAAATGCCACAAAGGCCGGGCAGTGGTGACGCACGCCTTTAATCCCAGCACTGGGGAGGCAGAGGCAGGCGGATTTCTGAGTTCGAGGCCAGCCTGGTCTACAGAGTGAGTTCCAGGACAGCCAGGGCTACACAGAGAAACCCTGTCAAGAAAAACCAAAACAAACAAACAAACAAACAAAACCGACAAAAAATTCTGCTACTGTAACTTTAAAAACAAAAAAAGTTATGACTTCAGCATAGCTAAAATGCAAAGACTGGCTGTGCCAGATGCTGGTGAGTATGCAGGCAACTAGACCGTCTGTGGGGTGTGAAATGGTATAGCCACTCTGGAACTGTTTGGCAGCTCCCTGTAAAACAGCATGGACTCCCCAAGACCCAGCTACCAGCTTCCTCAGCATTTCCCCAAGAAAAATGAAGAAACTTGTCCACAAGAGATCTGCACAAAAATGTTTCTATTCACTTTTTTTTTTTTTTTTTTTTTTACACAAACCTTAAACTGGAATGAGCCCTAATGCCTACCAGCAGGACACGGGTGGAACCATTCAACGGGAAGAAAGAGTGAGCAATACACTAGCAAGAGCCGCTATAGGAAACATGGTGGGAACCACAGAAGTTCACACTACGTGACTCCGCACACGCGGTCACTCTGACAGTGAGTCGGAGGGACATGGAGATGGGCTGAGTGACCCTGAGGGACACCCTAGTGTGGAGGGACAGGCTCTCCACCTTGGCTGGCACAGGCTACAGGAATGTAGGCATTTGCCAAAACTCAAGATTTATGCCTTGGCTTATATTGAAAGCACCAGCAGAGTTTTGTCTTCTTGAGTAGAAATTCTATGTGGAAGTGCAGAGACCTAGAATCTCCAGCAGGCTGGAAGAGCATGGCAGGACAGCCAAGCTCCCAGACACGAAGCTCCCACAGCTGTGCTAAGATGGGATGGGCTCTGCTCAGGGATGAAACTGCAGCTCAGAAACAAATCCCTTCTCCGTGGCACCTTATTTGTGACAAGAGGACACAGTACCACAATGGGCCAGGGAAGGGACGTATGCCAGGTAAACAGAGTATATAGAAAAGGTTCTGCTCCAGGCTGGGGAGAGGGCTCAGTGGGTAATGAACCTGCTGATCAAGTCGGCCATAGTTCTGTCCCTAACGCCCACAGGAAAACTTCGACTACCACCCCACACACGTGCACTCACACAGCCAAGAGTGCACACCAGTATACATATGTACAACACACACGTGCACCTCCACACATCCAGACATGCACACCCACATGCATATATACAATACAGACACGCACCTCCACACATATGAACACACACACACACACACACACACACACACACACACACACACACACACACGCACCTTCATACAGACAGCAGTGAGTACTCACTTCAGACACAGCCAGGAGTGAGTGTTTCCCTGGGGACTCAGCCAGTGGTGAGTGCTCCCCTGGGGGACACAGCCAGTGTTGAGTGCTCCCCTAGGGACACAGTGGTGAGTGCTCCCCTGGAGACACAGCCAGCAGTAAAGTCTCACCTGGGACACAGCCAGTGGTGAGTGCTCCCCTGGGGACACAGCCACTGGTAAACTCTCCCCTGGGGACACAGCCAGTGGTGAGTGCTCCCCTGGGGACACAGCCAGTGGTGAGTACTCCCCTGAGGACACAGCCAGTGGTGAGTGTTCCCCAGGAGACACAGCTAGTGGTGAGTGCTCCCCTGACATTTTCAAGAGCATGGGACCTGGATTTCTGAGTTCGAGGCCAGCCTGGTCTACAGAGTGAGTTCCAGGACAGCCAGGGCTACACAGAGAAACCCTGTCTTGAAAAAACCAAAAAAAAAAAAAAAAAGAGCATGGGACCTACCCACAGCACTGCAAAGACATTTAAAACCCCACAACCCATGCTGGATTTTCCTCCCAGCACCGTCTGTCCCCTCTGAAGCTGTCCACGGCTCAGGAGACACCAGGGCCAGCTGCATGACAAACCCCAGGAAAGCTGCACCCCACTTCCTTTCCCCCATACCACAGGAGCCCCCAGAGGCCTGTGGGTTCCCACCTGCTCTGCTTGTCCTAGCCTAGATATCTGGGGGCCTCTTCCCTGCTCTGGGACGATCTTCCTCCCCTCCGTCTTTTCTCCACATAGCAGCTGTAGAGAGTTTTACAAGAGGGCAGCCCACCTCCCCTGTTCACTCAGCGGAATGCAGACAGAGCTCCCTCCGTGATTCAACCTTGCACAGAGCCCACGTACATTCCTCAGCTGTGCCCGACAGGCTCCCCTCTCACACCCGTGGCCCTTTAAACCAGAGCCTCGGGGCTTTCCCAAACAGGCCCCCTCCCCACTCTCTCTCTTTCTTTGTTTGGTTGGTTTTTTTGTTTTTTCGAGACAGGGTTTCCCCACTCTCTCCTTTTAAAGACCACTGGCAAGAACATTAATTAGTATTAACTAATGCAGAACACTAATCAACAATCTGACATCTGCACTGGACATGTCAACTACACCCCAGGTAGGCCCCATGCTCAGAGACAGTTGGCTAACACAAAATCAGACCCCAGGGTTCTTCTGTTTGTTTTTAAAAGAGAGAAAGAGCATGAAGTCAGGTGTGCAGGGAGATGAGAGAGGACCTGGGCAGAGTGGGGGAGGGGAAAGCATATGATCAAAGTACCTTAAATTCTCAAGAATAAAACGTTCGCAAATAACTCGACACTGGAAGCCTGTTAAGATGGCATCTTAGTTAGGTCTCTACTGCTGTGATAAAAACCACCTCCAAGAGCAACTCAGGGAGGAAAAGTGATTTAGCTTACAGTTCCACATCAGTCCATCGATGAAGGAAGTTGAGTCAGGAACCTGGAGGCAGGAGCTGAAGCAGAGACCAGGAAGCACTGGCCCACAAAGGGCTGGGTCCTCCCCCATCAATCATTAATCTGGAAAAAAACGCCCCACAGGACTGCTTACAGGCTGATCTCATGGAGGCATTTTTTTAAACTGAGGTTCCTCTTCTCCAAAGGTGCTATCTTGTATCAAGATGACAAGCGCCAGGCAGCACACCCCATCCCCCTACCCCCGGCTGCTGCTCTGTTTCCATATCCCCCCCCACACACACACACACACATACACATACAGAGGGCGGGGCAGAATTACTAAACATGAAGATTGTACTCAAGTGTGGGGTTTTGTTTGGCGACTGGCAGTTTTACCACTGAGCCACCTTGTCATGTTTTGAGAATTCCTAGTATATGAATGAGATTAGCCCCTTCTGTTAGTAAGTGACCAATGCTATTTCCTAGTTGTCTATTTGAAGTGGGTTTTTTTTTTTTTTAATTTAAATGTCCTTTATTTTGTACATAGTCACATTTATCAATATTTTCTTCTTTTTTTTCCCTTCCTTCCCTCTCTCTGTCAGACAGGCCTTACTATGAAGCCCAGGCTAGGTAAGAACTCTGGGTAACTCAGTCTTGCTCTGCATTTGGTATCCCCCTGCAGTGGTTTGAATAAGTATGGCGCCAATATGTAGCTGATATTTGCTACTTTGTGGGTCCTCTTCCCACCCTTTACCTGCTCCAGTTTCACCCCCTTTCGCTAGATAGAAGAAAAAGGAGGGAGAGAAAGAGATGTCTGACTCTAATTTCCGCTTTTCTTGTAGCTGATCGTTGCTACTTTGTGGGTTCTCTTCCCACCTTTTATCCCCTCAGTTTCACCCCCAATTACTAGATAGGAGAGAAAGAAGGATAGAGAGGGAGAGAGATCCCTGAATCTAATTTTTTTCCTTTTGTTTCTTCTTTGAGCACAACTACTAACCACAAACAAGGCCATGCCTCGACAGCGCACAAGGCAAATCAATGGTCACGTGCTGTGGACGATCGGAAGCAGCCCCATATCCCACACCTGGGATTAAAACAAAAGTGCGTTCTTCGCATTCTTATAATATTTCTGTTTTGTTTTTTTGTTTTGTTTTGTTTTGTTCTTTTTGGGTTTTGGGGGGTTTTTTTGGGTTTTTTTGGGTTTTTTTTTTTTTTTTTGGTTTTTCGAGACAGGTTTCTCTGTGTAGCCCTGGCTGTCTTGGAACTCACTCTGTAGACCAGGCTGGACTCAGAAACCCACCTGCCTCTGCCTTCCAAGTGCTAGATAGAGGCGTGCGCCACCACTGCCCAGCAATATTTTTGTTTTTTAAAGAAATCAAAATTCCAGAATTCTCACTACACCCATAGGCTCCTATATTTGCATTCTTACTCCCTAGAGGATAAACTGGGAAGGATTAGGAGGTGTGGCCTTGTTAGAGGAAGGGTGTGGCTAGGGTTCAGCTGTGAAGTTTCAAAAGCTCATGGGCCAGGTCCAATTCTCCTGCATGCCTCCAGTGTGTCTGTCTCTCTGTCTCTCTGTCTTTCTGTCTCTCCCCATCTCCGTCTCTGTCTTTCTGTGGTGTGTGTGTGTGTGTGTGTGTGTGTGTGTGTGTGTGTGTGTGTGTGTCCTGCCTTTGGATGAGAATGTGCTCTCGGCTATTGTTCCAGCACTCTGCCTGTTGATAATGGACTGACCCTCTGAAGCTGTAAGCCAGCCCCAATCAACACTTTCTTTTATACAAGTGGTCTTTGCCTTTGTCATGGTGTCTGCTCACAGCAATAGAACAGTAAGATACCCCCGATTAGCTTGCCAAATTCAGCGCATGTAATGCTTGCCACCTTACCCAGTATTGAACACCAAACCAAATAAACCTAGAAAAGCTTTGATCGTGACCTGGTGGGTTGTATATACATGATTCTAAATCCGGGAGCAAACACAGCCAATGACATGATACTACACTACCAGCTTCTGCACAGAGAAAGAAACCATCAGTAGAGGGAAGAACTGCCTGCCCTGTGGGAGATGGCGCCTGTATAACATGCACCTGATAAGAGGTTAGTATAGAGAACATAAACCAGACTCAAACAGCTCAGTCAGAAGTCATCAAAGCAACATGAAAGAGCACTCAGCAGCATCGGTTGCCAGGAAAAGGCAGCTTTGCTCTGGTGCTGCTTACACAGCCTGTGGGACCAGACAAGGAAACGGGGCTGTCGGGCTGCACAGAACATCACTCAGGGTAAGCATTCTGGGAAGTGATGAAACAGAACCACTCTACGACCTGTCCCATCTCTAAGTACAAAGGAGAGGGAGTCGTTATGCTGGCAACTCATGCTTCCATGTTCGGGGCAGCGTCATGTACCATGGACAAGACACTGAATCAAGTGTCTGTCAGCCAGCGAATGGATGGAGAAAATAGACTGCATGATATGTAGTAAAACCCTATGCAGCCTCTGAAAAGAGAAGATTGTCTTCTGTCATCTGCAGGGATGTGGGTAAGCCTGGTGGACTTACATTGAGTAAAACAAGCTCATCACAGAGAGACAAGCACAGACCTTCTCCCTTAACCTGGGGCAAGGGAACCACCACATCAAAGACTAGAACATCGAGGCAGTTTGACAGGTGGCAAGGGTGCAGGACAAAGACACGACTCATGTCCTTGGTGTAGAACCTCATTCTGGGGATGGAGAGATGGCTCAGTGGTTAAGAGCACTGACTGCTCTTCCAGAGGTCCTGATTCAATTCCCAGCAGTCACATGGTGGCTCACAACCATCTGCATTGGGGTCTGATGTCCTCTTCTGGTGTGTCTGAAGAGAGCAATGGTGTATTCATATACATTTAATAAATAAATAAATACATCTTTAAAAAAAAAAAAAAAAAAGAACCTCATTCTGTTATCCAGGACAGCATTCAATCTAAAACTTAGCCAGCATTTACTTGTGGGATTTTCCATTTAATATTTTGGACTTTGGCTAACCAGAGGCAAGTGAAACCACAAAAGCAGCGGCTCAGCTGAGTGGCCACCACTCTACAGGACCTCACTTACACTCGAGATCTCAGATAGCATGGCCATCCACACCAACTGATAGTTTGCTAACAGTCCCAGGTGTGGTGGCTGTTCTGGGTTGTCATTTGACTACATCTGGAATTAACTTAAAAGTGAAAGCCAGTGGGCGCACCTGTGAGGGATTTTTAGTTAACTGATTCATTGGAGGTAGGAAACCCCACCTTAAATCCAGATCTCTTGAGGTGGGAAGACCTACCCTAAATCTGAGTCACAGCTTCTCGTGGCCGCCTATGTAAGGGACACGGCAGAAGGAAGCGCTTGTTCTTAGTCTGCTTGTTCTCACTCTTGCTGGTAAGTTCATCCCCCCACTAGCATTAGAGCCTGCACACTCAGCATTCTGACATGTCCTGAAGAGCAGCTCAGACATCCAGCCTCGTGGAATTAACAATTAGCGGATTCTTGGACTTTCCACTGGTAGACAAAATGTTGTACTAGCTGGACCACAGCCTATGGCCACTCTAATAAATCCTCTTGGTAGACAGATGATAAAGAGACGGTAGATGGATAGAGACAGACAGACAGATGGACAGACAGACACATTCTACCAGTTCTGTTCCTCCAGAAAAACCTGACTAATACACCAGGAAAAAGCAAAGGGCAAACTAAGCAGAAAACTACATATCCTTCAAAGTGATCTTTTAATGTTAAAATTAGTGTAAAAAACAGAATTTTTTGTTTGTTTGTTTTTGTTTTTGTTTTTTTTTTTGTTTGTTTGTTTTTTCGAGACAGGGTTTCTCTGTGTAGCCCTGGCTGTCCTGGAACTCACTCTGTAGACCAGGCTGGCCTCGAACTCAGAAATTCACCTGCCCCTGCCTCCCGAGTGCTGGGATTAAAAGCGTGCGCCACCACGGCCCGGCTCAGAATACTTTTTTTAAAAAAATTTATGTTTTGTGTGAATGTGTGTGTACACGTGTGTCACAGTGTGTGTGTGTGTGTGTGTGTGTGTGTGTGTGTGTGTGTGTGTGTGTAGGGGGGTTAGAGGAGAGCCAGGGTCTGGCTGACCTGAAACTACATAGACCAGGCTGACCTCCAGCTCACAGAGATCTGACCTTTGCCTCCTGCGATCTGGGATTGACTGTATGCTGTCATCCCCAGCCTACCTTGTTTCATTAGATGGGGTCTCTCGTTGGTCTTCAGTTCATTTATTCAGCTGGGCTGTGTAGCCACTGAACCCCAGGGATCCTCCCGTTGCTGCCTCAATGCTGGGATTACAGCTCACACCACCAAGCCTGGCTTTTTACATCCGTACTGGGGATTGAATCTGGGTCTTCATGCCTGCACAGACAGCATTTTACAAACTGAGACATCTCTCCAGCCCACCACTTCTTCTAAATTTCATTTATTTATATGTGTGTGGGCGCACATGCCACTGCCCGTGTGTGGAAGTCAGAGGACAACCTGTGGGAACTGATTCTCTCTCCACCGTGTGAGTCTCAGGGATTGAACTCAGGTTGTCGGGCATGGCAGCCAGTGTCATTACCCACTGAGCCATATCACCGCCTAGTCATTTCTTAAAATCACAACGCAGGTGTGACTGAGTTAGGATTGGTTTCTGGGTAGACAGAGGCTGGATGTTTAAAAGTTGTGACGATGTTCAGTCTAGAGCAACCCACTGCTTATACTCAGTACAGACGGGTCACAGAAGCAAGCACTGCAAATTCGAAAGAGAAAACTCAGACCGCGGCATGAAGACGAAGTTTGCTGCTCAAGTGTGCAACTGCACTGCTTGATTATGTCAGATGTTATAAAGCAGAGCATGTTTCCATTGGCCACAATGTTGTATCAGCAGAAATAGAAATAGAAGATTGGGTAGCACTCCCTTATGTCTCCCTCCCCCCACCTGCTCTGAGTGTGGCTCCCTCTCCACGCCCAACCCCTCCCCCACATACACCCCACCCTGACTCCTGCCTTCACAGGTTCCCAATCCAGTGCCCAGTGAAGCCTTGGCTGATTTACCCACAGCTTCCTAACAAGTTTGGGTAACTTTTACATTGTGACATTCTCTGAATAGCATTCAACCAAAAATCCCTCTTCTGTTGCCCTTTAACATTATAAGTGGGCCGGGCACTGGTGGCGCACGCCTTTAATCCCAGCACTTGGGAGGCAGAGGCAGGTGGATTTCTGAGTTCGAGGCCAGCCTGGTCTACAGAGTGATTTCCAGGACAGCCAGGGCTACACAGAGAAACCCTGTCTCGAAAACCCCAAAAAAAAAAAAAAAAAAAAAAACCATTATAAGTGAACTATTTAAGAAAAACTATCAGAGAAGCCAGAAAACTTTTATATTATGAATGGCAAGGGAGGGGGGTAGGAGAGATTACAAAATCAGTCTGCTGCTCCAGTCTGACAAAACCTTCCCTCCAGCACCCAGACCGGGGCGCCTGTGAGACGATTCTATGCAAGCGAAAACAGAAAATGCAATTACATTTTATTGCAAGAAATTTGGAAAACATATTTTTAACAAAGTTAGCTATTCAAGAGTGCTGCCTCGGGCTGCCTTTTAATGGCTCCTTTTCACAAGTGTGAAGTTTAATGGAGGAGGCAGCATTTATGAGCAACACCAAAATGGTGTCTTAATTACTAGCCGCATTTTCTGAGACAACGAGAGATTAAATGGAAAGAGAAATTAGTTTTACAAATGGCTTCATATATCTTTATGTTATACCCCCTTCATCAAGTCACAGATGGTTATCTTGAACTTCCTAATATTATAGGCAATTTTCTTTTCCTTGGGCACACCCAAATCCATCACTGCTCTCAATTATATCTTCTTTTGGAATCATTGATAATAGCTAAAGCTGTTTTTCATAATGATTTAAAACTCGACTGACCACATGACACGGCCTTTCCCTTATTGGGTTCTGTATGGGAAAGAAACATAGGCTGTGTGGAGACTCCTGGATCTGTAAGCTTGCAATGTACCTGCTGCATGGGCCCCATGCAGGCCCTGGCCTGATGCAGCTAACTGCAGTGCCAGAGCTCAGGGAGAAGGGCTGTTACCGCTTGTCATGTGATGTTCACATCTTCCTTAAGAGACACGCTGGGAGTCTATAAAACTACACACATTTTTAAAAGCCAATAGATTTTACTTTCATATGGCCAGACACGCCCTATCGGAAAAAGACAAACCTGAATCTATCTATAAATTCTGAACACAAAGAGAAACCCTGTCTCAAAACACCAAAAACCAAAAACCAAAAACCAAAAACCAAAAAAAAAAAAAATTCTGAACACAATATTGAAACCATGCCATCATCTAAAAGGACCAGGGGATCAAAACCAGAAAGACTTGGGGCGATGGGGGCGTTCTCTCTTCTTTTGCAGGCTGCAGTCCATGCCATGTGTCAGTGTTAGCTTAGGTTTAAAAAGTTCACGGACTTCCTCGTCTTAGAGGACAGACTTCAGGGGGAAAAGCAGCAGTCAGTACGGAGGGAAATGCTGCAGAAGCAAGCCTGGGGTGGAGCCTGCTCTGGGTGTTCTTGCCCTACACTGCTGCAAGAGCGCAACTGGACTCTGTGCTGCCCTCTTGTGGAGGGGTAAGAGGTTTCTGCTCTGTCAGCTTCACTATTAAAATATATGTATTTTTTTGTAAGCTCTTTGGGAACTCAGTATCTCCTTTCACCATTTTCTCCTTGCTCCCCCAGCTCTTTCCAGATCCACCCAACTTTGTGTAAAACAGCAACAAGAAACCCTTCAAGGCCAACTTTTGCTGCCCAGATATTCTTGGATGTACAGTAGACTTCCACAGGCTACCAGCTGACAATGGCTCCTTGGCTAAGAGTAGAGTTGTGTGTGGAGTCTCTCTCTCAATGCTGGAGTTTGCTCAGACTTGGGTTTGCACAGGTCTGACATGCTGTCATGGCTGCTCTCAGTGCATGTGTGAAGCTGCCTTGTGCTCATACACTGTGTGGTTGTTCAGATAAGATGTCCCCCACAGGCTCATACGTTTGAAAGCTCGGTCACCAAGGAGCAACACTATTTGAAAGGATCAGAAGGATTAAGAGATGTGGTCTTGTTACAGGAAGTGTGTCACTGGGGATGGCTTTGAGGTTTCAAAAGCCCATGCTGAGCCGTTTTTTTGTTTTTTGTTTTTGTTTTTTCCTTTGCATACAAACCAGGATGTAGTTCTCAGCTACTGCTCCAGTGTCTGCCTGGACACTGCTATGCTTCCTGCCATGACGATAATGGACTAAACCTTAAAACTGTAAGCAAGCATCCGGTTAAATGCTTTCTCGTATGATAGTTGTGGCCTGCAGTAATGTCTATGGAGCATTTTCTTAATTAATGACTGCTGCAGAAGGGCCCAGCCCATGTGGGTAGTGTGACCCCTGGGCAGATGATCCTGAGAACTACAAGAACTGGGTATGAACCTGAGAGCAAGCCAGTAAGCACCCTTCCTCCACGGCCCCAGCTACACAGGTCCTGGCTATGGATGTGTAAGATAAAACCTTATGTCTGCCACAGCAGTAGAGAGCAAACTAGAGGTAGCATAGGCTTCTACCGTGAGTTTCCGTGACTTTTTCTAAAGGTCTTTGGTATGATTACCCTTCTCTATATTCCCTTCTCTACCCTGTCCTCCCTTCCCTTCCTGTCACAATTCCCTTTAACCCCTTGTGATTCTGTATTCTGTTATAGAGATGCCTGGTCATCCATGATTCTGTACTCTGCTATAGAGATGCCTGGTCATCCATGATTCTGTACTCTGCTATAGAGATGCCTGGTCATCCATGATTCTGTGCTCTGCTATAGAGATGCCGGGTCATCCATGATTCTGTACTCTGCTATAGAGATGCCTGCTCATCCGTGTTCACTACTATCCTATTCACAACAGCCAGGGAATGAAAACAGCTTACGTGTCCATCAAATGATGGATTCCAAACAGAGCAGAGCAAAGCAGCACTCTCCCTAATGCAGAGGAAGACCTGTTAGAACACAGGCAGAAATGGGGGTGAGCTATTTTTTTTTGTAGCTGTGACAAAATAACTGAGAAATGTAAAATAAGGGAAGGTTTCCTTTGGCTCACGCTTCCAGATGTGCTGGTTGGCATGAGCTACTGAAGCGTGTTCAGAGCACAGCAGGGCACATCACTGTGACCAGGAAGCAAAGGAAGAGGACGCAGGCCCTGTGGTGGTTTGAAGGAGGTGTGGCCTTGTTGTAGGAGGTGTGGCCTTGTTGTAGGAGATGTGACCTTGTTATAGGAGGTGCATACCTGGGGGCAAGTTTTGGGGTCTTAGCCGTTCAAACCAGGCCTAGTGCGACTTTCTCTTCCTGCTGCCTGCTGATCTGCATACAGAATTCTCAGCTCCTTCACCATGCCTGCCTGCACACTGCCATCCATGCTTCCTGCCATGATGTCTATAGACTGAACCTCTGAAGCCAGCCCCAATAAAATGTTTTCCGTTATAAGAGTTGCCGTGGTCATCCTGTCTCTTCACAGCAAAGGAAACCCTAATAGACAGGCCCCGAGAGCACACCTCAGTGGCCTGCTTCCTCCGGTTAGGCCCCCCTCCTTTCAACGCCATTATATCGTCAAACCATCTCTCCAGTCAGAGTTTTCAAGATGCAACCATCTGGAAAAGCCATCACACACAGGCCCACAGAACAATACCTGCCCGTGAATGCTCAATTCTCATGGGGGAAGGGAATAAGAAGACTGAAGCCTCGGCAGAGAGCTTACCATTAAAGGACAAGGGTAAAGACATTGCTCAGAGCCGGGCAGTGGTGGCGCACACCTTTAATCCCAGCACTTGGGAGGCAGAAGCAGGTGGATTTCTGAGTTCGAGGCCAGCCTGGTCTACAGAGTCAGTTCCAGGACAGCCAGGGCTACACATAGAAACCCTGTCTCGAAGAACCAAAAAAAAAAAAAAAAAAAAAAGAGTTGTCCTTGACCTACCATGTTTTACTATGGCACAAATGCACACGTACTCACACATATACGTGCAAACATCCCGAACACACACTAACAGAGAATATAAAGAAAAAAAATCTTTGCAAGACATGGTGGCACACACCCTTAATCCCAGCACTCAGGAGGCAGAGGCTTGTGGATCTCTGTGAGCTCAAGGCCATCCTGGTTTACATAGCAAGTTCCAGGCCAACCAGGATTACATAGTGAAACTCAACCCTCACACACCCCTCAAAAAACAAAAGAGAAAGAAAAAAAAAAGATAAAGTCCTTTATATATAATAACTACTAATGCTACTTGTGGCAGTGCACACCTTTAATCCCAGCCCTGGGAGGCAGAGACACGAGGACCTCTGAGGTCCATGCCAGGCTGGCTGGTCTACAAAGTGAGTTCCAGGGCAGCCAAGGCTACACACTGAGACCCCATTTCAAAACACCAAAAACAACAAATCCTATTGACATGTATTAAACTATGCACTTAGAAGACAGACGAATTTTACTTATCTAGTATATTAGGCATATTCATGTGGCCTAGATATTTATACAAGATTAAGTTTAAATTACAGACATGTAGAAAATTTAGCTCTAGCTATGAAAAAGGCCTAAAGCCATGAGGAATCAGAAGCTGTGGCACACGAGGTAGAAGGACTGCCTCCTGCTGTAAGGAGTCAGCCTTGCTTCACTAAACCACAGAGTCTGCTTTGGGGCACCAACACTGTGCAAGCTCAGCTAGGTCTTGTCTTGTTCATGCTGGGTCTTGTCCAACTGAGAAAGCTGGAAGGGGGTAGAGGACACACCGAATGCATCTGGAGACGTCGTGCAGGGTCTTGCCTGGACGAAGGCAGTCAAGTAAAACACACGCTGGCACTTCAGCTATGTTAAGTCTACATTAAAATATAGTAATTACTGACCACTTTTCCTTTCTTTTGGGATGGTGTGTCATGTGGTCAAGGGAGGCCTTGAATTCCCCCAACCCAGCTCCTCCCTCCAACTGGTGGAATTCCAGCAGTTCTCAACCTGTGGGTCTCAACCCCTCGAGGGTCAAATGACCCTTTCACAGGGGTCACCTAGAGCCATCAGAAAACACAGATTTTTTTCATTATGACTCATAATGGTAGCAAGATTAGTTATGTAGCAGCAGTGAAAATACATTTCTTTTTTTGGTTGGGGGTCATCCCGCCATAAGGAGCTGTATTAAAGGGCCGCAGCATTAAGGGTGAGGACCACTGGATTACAAGCTTGTGAGTATGTCTCCCACACCAGGCTTTAGTTGACCATGCGTGAAGGAAGGTGGGAAATGGCTTCTCATTTTGGGAGTTGGTTGATGATAGAATGCATTTCAAACCCGACTGTGATGGACTGAGTTATTTCTCTGGGACCCACGTGGAAGGAGAAGAGAACCACTCTGACCTCCTAGAGGCTCCAGTCTGCATGGGCACGCATATACAAAATAGAAACAAACATAATCTTTAAAAATATAAAAGGTGGGCAGGGTGGTGGTGGTCCCCGCCTCTGTCCCAACACTAGAGACAAAGAGGCAAGAGGATCTTTGTGAGTTCAAGGCCAGCCTGGTCTACAGGGCAAGTTCCAGGACAGCCAGAGCTACCTGGAGAAACTCCAACTCAAAAAAAAAAAAATTATAAAAGATGAAAACACACAGCAGTAAGACTCTAACCAACTTGAGCTATAAGTCTCTGGACTGGGGAGCTATAAGCTGCTGAGCTTCAAGGCCTATAATTACTGGCACTCAAAACCTCAGGGCTATCTCAGGCTACTGGGGAAGGTCTTTTCTCCTGTGTGCCCTGCTTTGGGTGTCTTTTCACGCACTGACTTCTTCCCTGTTTGCCACCTGTTGCACTTGAGATTTTTCCTGCCTTTAATTCTTGAACTGGAAGAGAAAGTGATCCAGGCTCTCTGATGGCAACACTTTGGACCTCATCTCAGGATGTTTTCTGAGGACCAGCGGTTCATCGAGGTCAGTGTAAACCAAGGCAAAGCACTGATGACACAAGAGGGTGTGGCCCTTGGGCTCTGGCGATCCCTCATCTTGGATTGGAGGCAGGGATTGGCCCACTTCCACCATTCATGAGGTTATGGTTGCCATTTCATTTCTTCCCATCTTGTGATAGTACTTGGAACAAGCAAAAGAAACTTATTCTAAGTACCACCATTTCATTTTCAGATTCCATTTAATTATAGGGAGAAACTAAATTCAAAGTACCAGGCCCTAGGGTATCTGGGGAGTTACCAATAGGTGAACGGCTTCTGTTCTAAGGCAACAGCTGTCTGAGTCCAGCTATCTCAAGGACAATTTCTCCCTCATGCTGGCAAGATCAAACAAGTTCATGTTTCCAGGCCCAGGAGCCACCTCCTATCCTGATTAACGGAAACTCCCTTGCTCAACCCTTTATGTCAAAATATGATCAGGCAATGATACAGCCCACCCAGCTCCCCCTCTCTATGGTTTCATCCCTTAAATATGCTGTACAGCAATATCCCCTCAGGGTCATAGTTCAGCTCCTGACTCTGTTCTGCGGCCCTGATCAATCTGGAGCAGTTTGATTAAAATACATTTTTGCCATCTGCATTGACCTGGGTTTGAGTTATGCTGGATTTATAGTGGATTTAAGCAGACCCCACAACAGTAGTTTAAATTAGGAATGGTTCACATAGGCGCACAGATTTGATCGTCACTCACTACGGAGTGACTCTACTTGGCAGGGATTAAGAGGTGTGGCCTTGTTGGAGGAAGTGTGTCACTGGGGGTGGGATTTAGGGTTTCAAATGCTCAAGTCAGGCCCTATGACTCTCTTCCTGCTGCCTGTGGATCCAGCTGCAGAACTCTCAGCTACTTCTCCAGCACCATGTCTGCCTGCATGCCTCTATGCTCCCCTCCATGATGACAACAGACTAAAACCCAGTTAAGTGCTCTCCTTTATAAGGGTTGCTGTGGTCATGGTGTCTCTTCACATCAAGAGAACACTGACTAAGATATGGCTGTTATATAGAGAGAGTAAGTTTCCCAAAACACTCTCATATGGTTTTGTTAATTTGTTGGTGTATACAAACATTTTGTTGATAAAAACTAATTAACACTCGTTTGTGGAAAGACAAAAACAATTTACACGAAGGAACTAGATTAATTAAACTTTTAAGACTTACTGCATAGCCATAATAATCAAAACAATAATGTAGGCAGGCAAGATGGCTCAGTGGGTGAAGGTGGTATTCTAGTTTGCTTTCTGTTTCTGTGATAAAATACTGACCAAAGCTAAAAGCTAACTTGGGGAAGGAGAAGGCTTGTCTGGCTTGCACACTGAGATCATGATCCAACCCTGAGGGAAGTCGGGACAGGAGTTCAAGCAGAAACCTGCTTCATAAGCTCCCAAAGAATAGCCTATTTCACTTTGAACACACGATAGGTTTTCTAGCCCAAATTTCCAAACACGTCCACAATCCTCCCAAAACCAATGTGGCCAGGTCTGTCACAACAATATCCTATGACCTTGGTATCAATTTCTGTCCTAGTTTTCTCTCTGTTGCTGTAATAAATACCATGATCAAAAGTAACTTTAGAGAGTGTCTTCATCTACTTCTGTGATAAAACACCACGAGCAAGGCAACCAAGGCATTTAATTAGATTTATAGCTTCAAAGGGTTAAGTGTCCACAACAGGATAGAGGCAGGAATAGCTGAGAGCTTACATCTTGATCTGCAAACTGGGGGTGAGGGGTGAGGTTGGGGGAAGCGGACTTGGAGATGGTGGGAAGATTTTGAAACCTTAACCTGTCCTCCAGTGACACACCTTCTCCCACAAGGCCATGCCTCCTAATTTTTTCCAAACCACCACCACCAAGGGACCAAATATCCAAATCATGGAAGCTAATCTGGGACATCTCTTTCAAATAAACACAGTAAGTAAAATGTCTCGTTGTTGCCTATGTCCAAATTATGGTTCATCATGAAGGCAAGTCATGGCAGAAACTCAAGGCAGAAACCTGGAGGCAGGAACTGGAGCGGAAGGCATGGAGGAGTGAAGTGGGAATTTCTGGTTTCTTTGGAGGCTCACTTGGGTCATGGGATGTTTTTCTGGAAACTGTCTTATGAGAGGATGTTTTTGCTGAAGGAGACACGTGGGAGGATGTTTTGCTGAGAACTGACATAATGGTGTTTTTCTAGAAGCTGCTTGGGGAAAGGGCATGTGATGTTTTGCTAGAGCAAATGCTTGAGAGAACATGTGATATTTGGAAAGGATATAAATATAACCCGCTGGGCAGTGGTGGCGCACACCTTTAATCCCAGCACTTGGGAGGCAGAGGCAGGCAGATTTCTGAGTTCAAGGCCAGCCTGGTCTACAGAGTGAGTTCCAGGACAGCTAGGGCTATACAGAGAAATCCTGTCTCGAAAAAACAAAAAAAAAATAAATAAATAAAAAATAAATAAATATAACCCAACAGACAGTGGACGATGCTGTGTGGCATTGGTTCACCTTGCCACTCTTTGCTGGTGTCCCTTGGGCTTTACTGACGCTGACCTTCACTGATGATACGGTGGCATTGGTTCACCTTGCCTTCTTTTGTCATGAATTCATAGAGAGAAACACACTGTTATGGTTTGTATATGCTTGGCCCACTGAGTGGCCCTATTAGAAGGTGTGGCCTTGTTGAAATAGGTGTGTCACTGTGGGTGTGGGCTTTTCAATATTTTCTTTTTCTTTCTTTGTTTCTTTTTTTTTTTTTTTTTTTTTTTTTTTTTGGTTTTTTGAGACAGGGTTTCTCTGTGTAGCTCTGGCTGTCCTGGAACTCACTCTGTAGACCAGGCTGGCCTCGAACTCAGAAATCCGCCTGCCTCTGCCTCCCAAGTGCTGGGATTAAAGGTGTGCACCACCACTGCCTGGCTGGGTGTGGGCTTTAATCCTAGCTGCCTGGAAGCCAGTGTTCTGCTAGCAACCTTCAGATGAGGATGTAGAACTCTCAGCTCCTCCTGCACCATGCCTGCCTGGATGCTGCCATGCTCCCACCTTGATGATAATGGACTGAACCTCTGAACCTGTAAGCCAGCCCCAATTATAAGAGTTGCATTGGTCATGGTCTGTTCACAGTAGTAAAACCCTAAGACATGCACCAAAGAACTTTTGGTGGTGTTCTGTTGGCTTCTTGCAGACTTGGGCTGATTGGTATAGCCTCACCGTTTCTTCTAGATCCAACTGCCCTTGCTGATTTGTGAATGGTGTTTGTGAGTGGATCGAGCTACCACTGCTGATCCGTGTGAATTGAATTGCTGATATCCTGACAACGAAGATTGGATTCGCTTCTATTTCTAAACTATTTCTAAATTCTAACTATTTCTAAAAAGTCCCCATCTGCAGGGCAGTGGTGGCGCACGCCTTTAATCCCAGCACTTGGGAGGCAGAGGCAGGTGGATTTCTGAGTTTGAGGCCAGCATGGTCTACAGAGTGAGTTCCAGGACAGCCAGGGCTACACAGAGAAACTGTCTTGAAAAACCAAAAAAAAAAAAGTCCCCATCCCCCTTTGCCCTGCTAACCTTTCCTTCCTACTACCTCTAGTGGGTGGTGGGCCAGAAGGGAGGTTAAGATGTTTAAGTACACTTATTAAAGTAGGTTTTGAAAAATAAAAGACTACAGAGAAGTGCTGCTTACTGGCTTGCTCCCTCTGGGCTGACATCTTTCATATACAAACTAGGAACACCTGTCCAGAGGTGGTACCACCTACAGTGGGCTGGGCCCTCCCACATCAATCACTAATCACGATCACGCCCTACCATCTTACCTGCAGGCCGAACTAATGGAGCCCTCAGCTGACGTACCCTCTTCTCTGATATCTCTAGCTTATTTCAAATTCAAAAGACGTTAATTAGCACAGGTGTTTGCCATGAAAGTCCAGTCACCAGAGTCCAATCCCTGAAACGTCTGTGGAGGCAGATGGAGAGAACAAGCTCCACAAGGCTGTCCTCTAACCGCCATGTGTGCTGTGGCACACACGTCCACTACACGCCATTTCAAAAGTGACGCCTGTCAGCATGATGCACAGACATCAGTGGAAATGGTTAAGACTCTGAGCCGCAGACTGGAGGGATGGCTCAGTGGTTAGAGCGCTTGATACTCTTCTAGAGGATACAAGTTATATGCCCAGTAGCCACGTGGCAGCTCACAGCCATCTATAACTCCAGTTCCAGGATGTCCAATAGGGTCTTCTCCTCCAGTCTCCGAAGACACCAGGCATACTCGCGACACTCATCCATGCACATACACGCAAAACACCACATCCATAAAGTAAAAATTTAAAAATGAAAGAAAAACAGAGACACAAAATGTGGTCAATTGATTTTCAACAAAGGAGGGAAGTGAAACAAGGAGAGAAATAGCCCCGCGCAAACGAAACTGTTTTAAAAACCTAGTGAACAAAAGGCCGGGAAACCCACGTGAATGGGAAAGGTCAGTCTTGGGTTCCACTCTGCAAAACTGTTTAAGGACAAAATCGAAAGCCGTGGGATCCAGGGTGAGCGAAGGTTCCCGAGTAGGACAGAAAAACAATGAACTGCAAAAGAAAAAAAAAAAAAATCGGTAATAACGTTTCATTGAAATTTAAAAATTAAAAAACACACACACACAAAAAAAAAAAAAAAAAAACCCCCAAAAACCCGTGCACAGTGCATGTGTGAAAATCAGAGAGCAGAACGTGGGGCTCATCCGCATCCTTTTACAATGAGGTTCCATCCTTGGAACCTCAGGTGGCCAGGCTTTAGGCAATGAGCCACCTCCACACCCAAGGCTTTCTTTTAAAAACAGAAAGGCGAGGCACTGCCTTCGGAGCAGACAGTTGTAACGCACGGGTCTGAGAAAGGACTAATATTTGGAATATACATACATAACCTCTTACAACTCAGTAAGAAAACAAACCAACCCAAAAGTGGCTGGGACAGCAGGTACCACACCTCTGGCAGAGTGACTAACCCAGGATGTGGGGAGTAAAGCCAGACACATTTATGTAATTCAGTGGTGTGAAGCTCTTACAAAGGCAAGCTTAATAAAGAGATATTTGACGGAACATTCAAACTATTCATTTAAATCAGTACGCCCCTTTGGGTACCCATTTTATAGCTCAGTACACCCACGCATTAGAAGATGGGGCAGTGCTGGGAAGACTAAGAACTCTCGGTATTAGCGGAACCTTCTCTTCAGTAAGTGTACATTAGTGGTTCTCAACGAGGGGCAATTTTGTCACAGCCGACAGTGAGCGCTGTCTGGAGACAATTAGGATTTTCAGGACCCAAGGGGAACTGCCCAGCGGATAAAACAGGATGTTAGTAAACTTTCTACATGAAGAACTTCATGAAATAATCCTCTAATCCAAAATGCCCGACACAAGAAGTAGAGAAACTCAGGGTAAATGGAGCGCCAAGGTCAGGTGAGGCAACCCAGCAATTGGAGGTGGGTGCAGGAAGATCAGGAGTTCAAGACCAGCCAGGGCTACATGAAACCTTGTCTAAAAAACAAACAAACAGTGCATTGCCCCAAACCCACAAACAATACTAAATGTTGGTTGTGACACAGTACTGTAATCTGTCTATGCACTGTAGGGAAAGTAAAGTATTATAGCCATTGTCAACACAGGGACACACGCACAGGTGCACTGTGTCATATAAACTTTGTAATTATCCATGTGTTGCTGGTGTGAGAACAGAGGGGGTGTGCCACAGCACATGTGTGGTAGTCAGAATGTCAGTATTTGGGAGTAACAGGTAAAGGAGGCAAAGCTCCCCAATGTTACCCTTAGCAGTCTCAGGGGGTCCCCTAGACTTTTAGGGACCTTGACTCAGGCCAAACCAAGATTCAAGGCCTCCACACTGGAGTTTCAGGAAGTCAGCTGACGAGGTGGAACTGGAGGCTACATTAAAGGTACTGACTATAGTCTTAAGTACGACGGTTAGGACAAAGAAATCTGTTTGGAAGAAAGTGAGACCCCCCTAAGAGCATGGAGTACCCCAAAATGAGTCACAGCTCGTTGTTCGTACAACAGTCATATTCAGGGTCCTGGTGGAGTTAGAGTTAGCTCCTGAGGGGCACTTGGTAGGATTGATATAAAAGAATTAGTCTGTCCCTCGGCAGTACAGGAAGGCATCTTCACTGTGAACACGTCTGTTTCAGATTCCCAACCACTTTCTAGGGAAAGGAATGAGTCCCTACCCCAGGCCACATGATTCTTACACCTGTGTCCCTGTTACTTTACATACAGCAACACCACAGGACAGGACTATTCACTTTATGTCAGCCACTCGCCAGCAAACGTTGTCAACAGTGCTGTAGTTCTTGCTCCTCCACTCAGACCCCAGGATGAGGGGCTCCTCTCCCTCTTGTATCCCCCCCCCCCCCCGTACTTGCCCTTCCTGTCCTGCCTCAGGAGGACAGTTTTGTGGAGGCAGTTCTCGCCTTCCACCCTTGCATAGGTCCAGAGGAGCTTGGGTCATTTGGCTAGCACTAACTGTTCACCCACTGGATCATCTCACTGGCCCAATAAACACACACTTTTTTTTTTTTTTTTTTTTTTTGGGTTTTCGAGACAGGGTTTCTCTGTGTAGCCCTGGCTGTCCTGGAACTCACTCTGTAGACCAGGCTGGCCTTGAACTCAGAAATCTGCCTGTCTCTGCCTCCCAAGTGCTGGGATTAAAGGTGTGCGCCCTCACTGCCCGGCTAAACACACTCTTAAATGTTTTCCCAATTGTTTATCTCAGTGTGTGTGTGTGTGTGTGTGTGTGTGTGTGTGTGTGTGTGTGGTGTGTATGTATACTTACCATGATGCCATGTGTGGTGGTCAGAGGACAATTTGTAGAAGTCAGCTCTCTCCTACCTGTGGGCCCTGGGATTGAACTCAGATCATCAGGTTTAGCAGCAAGCACTCTTACTTGCTGAGACATCTTACTATATAGCAGATGCATTCTCGTTCATGCATCAGAACAAAGGACAGGGGCTGAGAACAATGGTAAGGATCCTGGCTTTCTCTGTATATATATATATATATTTGTTTTTTGCTTTTTTTGTTTTTTGTTTTTGTTTTTTGTTTTGTTTTTTTTGAGACAGGGTTTCTCTGTGTAGCTCTGGCTGTCCTGGAACTCATTCTGTAGACCAGGCTGGCCTCAAACTCAGAATTCCTCCTGCCTCTGCCTCCCGAGTGCTGGGATTAAAGGTGTGCGCTGCCGCCACCACCGCCCGGCTTATGTATTTTTAAGACTTAAAAAAAGGTACGGACCTCAAGATCTTGTCTCCTCCTGCCCCTGTGCCACAGCCATCCCCCTAGGCCCTCCCTGACTAAGACATTGTATTTGTACAGATATATGTGTTCTCCTTCCTCCATTTTCTTATCATATAATTCGACATTGAGATAATATCAGTGGTTATTGTTAGGTCTCATACCCTGGACAAATGGCTGAGGTGCCTATGTAACATATCAAAGCAGAACTGGCTGCCAGGTTCTCCCAGCATCCCTCAGTCCCTACCTGTTACAGGGTATGGCTGGCATACCCCGCTCCCTACTCTAAACTTCTCCAGCCCAGAGGCTGGGCTACCCTTCCCCCAGCTCCCCTTTGGTTTAACCTTTACCCTCCTCACCTCTTGGTCTGGCTCTCCCCTCCCCTCTCCTTACAGGGACCACCTCAGGGTTATGTTCATTCTGGACTCTCCCAGATGTCCCTGTCTCTATGTTCTCCCTTTATCTGAGATAAACCTTCTCCCCCACCCTTCCTAGGGGCAGTCATGTCTTTCTTTCTTTCTTTCTTTCTTTCTTTCTTTCTTTCTTTCTTTCTTTCTCTTCTTTCTTTTCTTTTCTTCTTTTCTTTCTTTCTTTTCTTTCTTTCTTTCTTTTCTGCTATCATATTACGATTTGAGACACTAAAAAATGTCCCTCAAAGGACACTGCTACCTGTTTTAAAATATATAATGCATTTGTGGTTGTTTGTGGATAGTTATATTGTGTTAGGCGTAATTGTGACTTGTTTGCTTTCATTTGGAAATTAGGCATGACGTAAGGAGATTAAGATTGTGTCTAGTGGGCAAAGAGTGAACTTATGATGGCTACTCTTGGTTGTCAACCTTACTACATTTGGAACTAAAAACCCACAACCCACGTCACTGTTGACATGGAAATTTCTAGAAGTGTCATGTGATACAGACTCACATGGTGTTTTGCTGCGGCAAGACCCACAGGAGGACGTGATGTTCGAAGGGAGTATACATAGGACTCAACGGAGAGCCTACTGTGTGCTTGCATAGCTAGCCTTGCCACAATTCTTTGGTCTCATGTCTTCGCTGATCTTTACTTCATTGAGAGAGGCACTGCAGAGAACTGCTGGAGTTCCTGCTGCTTCTGGTAGCTCCCTCTGGCTCGTTCCGATTCAGCAGAAGCCTGGCTGTTTCTGCTGGATCATGTCACCACTGCTAATTGTGTTTGGTATCCTGACACTACTCAACTGGACTGCTGGTATCCTGACAAATGGAGATTGGAATCACCCCACAGGACTACTTCTAAACAGGTCCACATCCCCTTGTCCTAGTTACATCTTTTCTCCCTTACCTTTGGGTGGCAGGCTAGAAGGGGGGTTGAAGTGTTTGAGAATTCTTATTAAAAGTAGGTTTAAAAAAAAAAAAAAAAAAACTAAGTCAGAGGAGATGAAGAAGGGACTGAAGGAGCTGAGGGAGTTTGCAGTCCCATGGGGAGGGAGCAACAGTGTCAACTTGTCAGCCCCCCCCCCCCCCCCCCGTGCTCCCAGAGACTGGACCACCAACCAAAGAATACACACGGAGGGACCTATGGTGCTGGCCACATATGTGGCAGAGGAGGGCCTTGTTGGCCATCAGTGGGAGGAGAGGCCCTTGGGTCTGAGAGTGTTAGATGCCCCAGTATAAGGGAATACCAGGGAGGGAAGACAGGAATGGGTGGGTGGGTGAGTGAATACCTTCATAGAGGCAAGGGGAGGGGGGATGGGATAGGGGGTTTCCAAAGGGGAGACCTGGAAAGGGGGAAAACATTTGAAATGTAAATAAAGTATCAAAAATAAAATAAAAAAATAATCTAAGCCTATACACACTGCCCACCTGTGAGGGATTTTAGTTAAGTGGATCAATTCTGGTCAGAAGACTACCTACCTTAAATCTGGGCCACACTTTCTGGTGGCAGCCAACATACAGGACAAGGAGAAAAGACGCCTTTCCTTTTCCTGCTTGCCCTGGCCCTCCTTCACTAGCATTAGAGCCGCCTACTTCAGGCCTACGTCATATACTGAAGACCAGCCTCGTGGTCTGAACAACCATTCGTATATTTTATTCTATCGGTTCTGCTTTTCTAGAGAATCCTTATGGACACAGTCCCCAGCAGCTGTCTAATTGGACAAAGGAAGGAAATGATGCTAGTACTGGAAACACAGCCAACTACACGTGGCTAGGGAAGCCATGGATCTCAGAGAGAACCAACAATTGCTATTTTACATTTACCTGCAGAATCCCTAACTGTGTTCTAAGTACTTATCCTTATACCTGCAGATAAGAGCATCTCACCTCTCAGCAAAGGAGATCCGTCCGCCCAGCCGCAATGCTTGTGTTTATATGCTCATTCATTTAAATATATACGTAATAATGATTAAAAAAAAAAAAAGGCGGCCTTGAGTTTGGGAGGGAAGAATGTGATCAAACATTGGAGGGGTAGAAGAGGGAGGGAAGAAATGACATTACTGTATATCAGTTTTAAGAACTATAAGAGCCAGGCAGTGGTGGCACACGCCTTTAATCCCAGTACTTGGGAGGCAGAGGCAGGCGGATTTCTGAGTTCGAGGCCAGCCTGGGTCTACAGAGTGAGTTCCAGGACAGCCAGAGCTACACAGAGAAATCCTGTCTCGAAAAAACCAAAAAAAAAAAAAAAAAAAAAAAAAAGAAAAAAAGAAAAAAAAAGAAATTCTCAAAGAATAAACAAAATCATTATTTAATAATAAAAAAGTTATGTGTATGATGATCCCTTGGAACTGAAGTTACAGGTGGCTGTAAGCCACCTGATAGTAGGTTCTGGTCTTCTGGAAGAGTAGTAAATAGTCTTCTCTCTCCAGGCCCCTCGTCGGCTTTGTGTTTTAATTTACTGTTTCTAATCCCTGTAAGTTTTTATATGGTCCCCATTCAAAAGCCATTTATTACCATGGGGTATGTTATTTAGGCACTTCATGTAATTTTGACTTTTCTGTGGTGTTGAAGACTGAACTCACTGCTAGCACATGTTAGTCAAGTACTTTAGAGACTGAGCTACATTTCCAGTCCCTTCATACCTTTCTTTCTCAAATAGTCACCTATTTCTGGTTGTATAAATTAAGTCTCTGCAAGATTCTTTACTCCAGGTATCTTGAAGTCAACCAGCTAGGACTCGGGCCCAGGTCTTCAACTCCAAAGTCCAACCCAGTTTTTCAAATTGGGACATTTGACCTATGCTCTGATATCTAACAAAATTAAATGCTTGGGGCTGGGGTTGGAGAGATGGCTCAGCAGTTAGGTGCACTGGTAGTTCTTGCAGAGGATCTGGGTTCAAGTCCCAGCGCCCACAAGGCAGCTCACAACTATTTGAAACTCCACTTCCAGGGGATCTGACCTCACCCAGGTATACATGCAGGCAGAACAACAATGTACATAAAATAAAAAATAAATCACTAAGCTGGGCAGTGGTGGTGCACGCCTTTAATCCCAGCACTGGGGAGGCAGAGGCAGGCGGATTTCTGAGTTCGAGGCCAGCCTGGTCTACAGAGTGAGTTCCAGCTACACAGAGAAACCCTGTCTCGAAAAACCAAAAAATAAATAAATAAATTAATTAAATAAATAAATCACACACAAAAAGAGAGAGAGAGAGAGAGAGAGAGAGAGAGAGAGAGAGAGAGAGAGAGAGAATGCTTGGGACTATTTCTAGTTTTCATGAAAATATTTTCAAGATCATTCGAGCAGAGAAAAATGTTTTGACACAAGGTACAGAGTAAGCAAGGTAACTAAGCTAAAATGCGCATTGGCATGAAATTATGCCTATAATCTCTGCAGTTCACCAGTTCCCTAGGAACCCCACCAAAATGTCCTTGAATCCCAAGTTACGAATTTCAGGGAGCTCGAGGAAGCAGAGGGAAAGGTTATGTCCAAGAGCAGTACTTTGTGACTGTTTCAAAATTGTTTTATCAGAGTTGTTACATCAACCAGTGCTTAAAGCTAGTGTTGGACGGGCTTTTGAATAGTCTTAGTAAAATTTAACTTTCATTCTTCCAGTAATGAGCTCTTTGCCCTGAGAGCACATAATGATGAAACCAATGCCTGAGGCAGGTAGAATGTCTAGAATTCGTCTAACCCAACTGGGTCTGGGTCTCTCCGTCTCGTCTTGTGCAAAGCTGCATTTGTTGAGGATAGAACCTTTGGACAGGAGCTCGGCTGTTAAGAACACTGGGGGTTCCTACAGAGGACCCAGGTTTGGTTCCCGGCACCCACATGGCATTTCACAACTATCTGCATCTCCAGTTTCACGTGATCCAGAGCCGTCTTGTGGCCTCAGTAGGCATCAGACAAGCACAGGGAGCAGACACATTACAGGCAAACCAGCCGTACCCTTGAAAAACAGGGAGGGGGGTTAGTTAGGACAAGGGGAGAACACAATAGGGTTGAAACACTGGTCTGGGTTTCTAGAACACGCTCCTGCTAAACCTGAGGCGGCAGAAGCTGGAGTCGTCGGCTTCAACACCTGTGTGAGCACAACGTCGTTTAGGGCCCCGACTGGAGAACTCACTCGAAAGCGTAGGCTGCACAGCGGCCTGAGACTGAAGCTAGCGAGAGGATGTCCGGCGCGCAGCCCCAGCGCTCGCCGAGTGTACGCAGGCGCGCTCCAAGCCTCACAAGCGCGCCAAGGGTCCACGCAGCCGCAGTGGAGGCCACGCTCGGCGAGAGCGGGGCGTGGACTAGGCGGAGTTAGCCCCCAGGCGCGCTGACGCAATGGCTCGCGGCGGAAAGGTGTGGACGCGCAGGCGCGGCAGGGGCTCGGACGATTGGGAGGCGGGGCTACGCATGCGTGTTGAGAGGCCGGGTGGTGGCGGCTGGCGGCGGCAGCTGTGAGGGGTTCCCGGAAGATGGTGCTGATTAAGGAATTGTGAGTGGGTCGGTGGGCTCGAGCGAGGCTCCGGGACGCGGGCTGGGGAGGATCGGTGGGTTCAGCGTGTAGGGCGCTCCCGGGTAGCCGTAGGCCTCTTCCTAGAGCCTCAAGGCCCTGTGCGGCGCCGCCGCCCTCCACAGTCAGAGCCAGGCTCGGCGGTGCGGCCGGGGCTCCCGGGGGAACCGGGAATGCCTGGCGAGGGGTTGCCCGCAAGTTCTAGTCTTATCCCCCTCAGGCTCAGTGAACCCGACTGTAGACAATCCCCCTGCGGTCGATCTAAGGTGGGGCGACACCGGCCCCACCTGCTTCACTGGGTTCGGTGCGGCGTTTAAACACATGGTGTTTAACATGGCAAATGAAGACTTTTCCCAGGTGCATCGGACTGGCCCCGTCATTTTGTTGAAAAGTTATGGCTTTCCCCTCTCCTTAGAGCCATGAACATCACAGGAAACCGTGGTGGCAGGGAATGTTCGGCTGTCATACCTGAGTCTGTCTCTTGTGCAATTTCAAGTGTGACCCATTTTGTTGTTGCTGTGCTTCCCCAGCCCTAATTTCATTTCAGATTCTTTTTTTTGGTTTTTCGAGACAGGGTTTCTCTGTGTAGCCCTGGCTGTCCTGGAACTCACTCTGTAGACCAGGCTGGCCTCGAACTCAGAAATCCGCCTGCCTCTGCCTCCCAAGTGCAGGGATTAAAGGCGTGCGTCACCACTGCCCGGCTCATTTCAGATTCTTAAAAGAAGGGGAAAAGGCGTTAAGTTAGCTGTCTAGACTCCTTGTCTGTATTAACGTCAACCTTGTAAAAATCACTAACATAGTTCCTCTACTTAACACTGCCCAGATTCTATTTTCTGCTCATATGTAATTTTTTTTCCTGCCCATTCCAGTATTACAAGACCCCTTGCTGTTCCGCTGTTGCTCTGTATGTAGGCTTAACTCTGCACATAGGCTTTCCTTCTCTTTCTGCTGACTCGAATACTTTTTCCTCAAATCGGTAGCTCACCTTCCATGTCTTGGGAAATGTAGTATTGTTTGTCTTTCTTAGTGTTCTCCACTATGCTTACTGTACTCAGTCTGATACCTCCAGCTTTTGGAGCAGTCTTTAGTACTTAGCAGATACTCAGCAAATGTTTGGTGTTTTTAAAGACGATTTGCCTATTTTTATGTGTGTAAGTGTTTGCCTGCCTGTGTACATATGTGCTACATTCATACAGTGCTCCTGGAGGTAATAAGAGGGTACTGGATCCCCTGGAACTAGAGCAGGTAGTGAGCCACTGTGCAGGTGCAGGAAACAGCCCAGTTACTTCAAGAGTAGAAATAGCCTCTGAGCCGTTTCTCCAGCCCTTCAGCAAGCACTTGTTAAATGACTTGACGATTCTTTTTTACTTTTAGGAAAGAATTTTAAATTACATTTGGATGGGTGTGTGTGTGTGTGTGTGTGTGTGTGTGTGTGTGTGTGTACAGGCTGGTGCCAGGGAGTGCTTTTGGAGGTCAGGGGACTACTTGAAGGAGTCAGCTCTCTGCTCCCATTAGGGTCCTGCACCTGGAGCTCGGGTCTCGCTTGGCGGCAAAGTGCCTTTTCCCGCTGGGCCATCTGAAAATTTACTACTTTTCGTTAGTGACAGGGAGTCTGAAAAAAGGCATACATACTTTTGCATTCTGTACAGATCAAAGGTTTACACTGAAAGCATAATCATACTACTGACTTTGAGCTTATGCAAACTTTCTTCCAAGTGATTTTTACAATGTATCTTGCCAGCATCACCTAATTAATTATTCTAGTGGCAGATATTAGAACCGGAGAAGATGATAGTCAGGAGTTGACTTCATGCCAAGCCACACAGCAAGAGAGATGCTGAACTGACTGAAAATGAGACATTTAGTGGTTTTTAACTTATTAGCTACTTCCTGTTTTCAAAATGTGAATTAACTCTCGAGTAGCCCTCTTTGACAGTGTCTGTGTACCTCAGTACAGATGTCCATGGAGGCCAGAGGCACTGGATCCAGTTGCAGCTGGTGTTAGAGGTGGTCACAAGTTGCCTAATGTGTGAGAGCTCAGTGCTGTAAATGAAGTGACCCCTGGAGTCAGCTCCATTCAAACAGTGACTAGGTGGTTCCTGTGTGGTGACGTAAAATACCGTGGCAGATGTTGAATGTCTTAGAAGATCAGCTTTTTTTTTTTTTTGTAAGAATTAAGGAGTTAAAAATAGCTTTCAGGGCCAAGTGTGGTGACACATGCCTTTAATATGAGCACTCAGAGAGGCAGGTCTCTGTGAGTCCCAGAGCAGCCAGGGCTACCTAATAAGACCCTGTCTCAAACAAAACAAAAGAGGAAACGACTTTCAGGGTAGGCTTGTCCCTTCCATTACAGAGCAGTGGGTGGTGTCCGTTAGTGTAAGAGTCTTGGCTTTAAAGTGTTTGTTGGTGGTGCTATTGGGAAAAACACTTCTGAGGATTTTTGGAGTAGTTTGTGCATTTGATTTGTCCTTCTAAAATGTCGTAGCCACTTTCATTTATGAAAGATTGCCCTGAAAGTGTCTTTAAACAAAAATGGGCACGTGCTATGGCGTGTTAAAATTACCCATCTCTGATTGGTTGTTGTGAAAATTTGGTGATAGCTCCCTTTCCTCCATCCCTTCCTTTACAGTCCTACATCCTGCTTAAGGTTTTGGTTTTTTTTTTTGGTTTTTCAAGACAGGGTTTCTCTGTGTAGCCCTGGCTGTCCTGCAACTCACTCTGTAGACCAGGCTGGCCTCGAACTCAGAAATCTGCCTGCCTCTGCCTCCCAAGTGCTGGGATTAGAGGCGTGCACCACCACTGCCCGGCCTTTTTTGTGACTCTTGAAGTGCTCCCTAGAAGACCTTTTTCCCAGCTACCTACAGCCATCTCTGGGGATTAGCCGCAGCTGTGTCACTCTTGGGGAAATCCCCCAGTGTTTCTATTGCTTCATTAATGAACTTTATTCTTTTTTTCTTTTTTAATGACGAGGTTTCTCTGTGTAGCCCTGGCTGTTCTGGAGCTTACTCTGTAGACCAGGCTAGTCTCAAACTCAGAAAACAGCTAGCATCTGCCTCCTGAGCACTAGGATTACAGGTGTGCACCACCATCACCTGGCTGAATTTACTAATTCTTTAACCTAGCGTTAGAGGCTCTGAAAAGTGGGTCCCACCCTCGATCCCTCCCACTGCGGTTTCTCCAGTGTACACACTGTAGTGAGACAGAAAGTTAGTGTGCGCTGTGGGGCAGGGGTGAGAGGTGGGGTGTTTGTTTATGGAGGGCTGAACGGCCAGTTCGTTCTCCATGAGAAATAGAAGATTGGAACTCTCCTGACTTGAGTGGTCTTTAAATCACGGTTACACAGGGTGATTGTGACCTATGGTGGGGAGGGAGTAGCAGGAACCCCATTTTATAGAATAGGGGATTTCCTTGTGAAAAATCTGGAGGTAAAAAAAAAGATGCTCTGATGGAAACAACGCAGCTGTAGAATCTGAGTCTTGTGCTGTGTTGTAGTAAACTGGATCTCTCCAGATAACCTTTGCTGTGTTCCGTAGTACATACTTGGACAGCATCAAGCACAGATCCTTCTTAAGGCTGCCCTACCTTGGGAAAGAGTATGTTATTAAGTCACTGCTTAGTCCAGAGATACCTGTACTTTTGTCTCACAAAACTTGAATAATAGGGTTGTGGAGGGGCTTCTCTGGAGAGAGTCATTCATGAGCTTCAGTTTTATTCTGAGAGAAGTATTGTCTTAGTCCAGGTTTCTATTCCTGCACAAACACCATGACCAAGAAGCAAGCTAGGGAGGAAAGGGTTTATTCAGCTTACACTTCCACACTGTTGTTCATCACCAAAGGAAGTCAGGACAGGAACTCACACAGGGCAGGAACTCAACTGATGCAGAGGCCATGGAGGGATGTAACTTACTGACTTGCTTCCCCTGGCTTGCTCAGCTTGCTCTCTTATAGAACCCAAGACTACCAGCCCAGGGATGGCACCACTCACAAGGGGCCCTCCCCCCTTGATTACTACTTGAGAAAATGCCTTACAGCTGGATCTCATGGAGGCATTTCCTCAAGGGAGGCTCCTTTCTCTGTGATAACTCCAGCTGTGTCAAGTTGACACACAAAACCAGCCAGTACAAGTATCAAAAATAAAATATGCACAGGGTTAGCGAGACAGCTCAGTGGCTAAGAGTACTACTGACTGCTCTCTTAGACGACCCATATTGGGTGCTTTGGACCTCCTGTCCTACTGTGCCGGAGATCCCATAGTCTTCTGGCTTTCGTGGATGATCACTCATACACATAAAAATAAATCTTTAAAATGCACAGCACATGTGGTGAAGGAAACTGTACTAAAAATCTCACAAGAGTGTCCTGACCAGAGAGGCTGCAGATGATGAGCTTGCTCATGCTTGCTTACCCTGCACAAGAATCAAGCCTCTGCATCTCGGGTCCTGTGGCAGTGAAGCAGCTAGCCCTGCAAGTTCAACAGTGGCAGTCTTAGTCTTATAGTTGAGACCCTGAAGGTCCTAGACTCATAAACACCCCCTCCTCTAATGGCATTCTTTGTTGTTGTTGTTGTTGTTGTTGTTGTTTTTGTTGTTTTCAAGACGGGGTTTCTCTGTATAGCCCTGTCTGTCCTGGAACTTACTCTGTAGACCAGGCTGGCCTTGAACTCAGAAATCTGCCTGTCTCTGCCTCCCAAGTGCTGGGATTAAAGGCGTGCGCCACCACTGCTCTCTAATGGCATTCTTGTCCACTGTCCACTCTTGTCACTAGAGTTAAGTTTCATTGAGTCTAGAGATCTTGTTTTAAAGCTGTACCAGTATGTAATGTGTATATATATGTTTTCTTTTCAGCCGTGTGGTTTTGCCGTGTTCTGTTCAAGAGGTAAGTATTTTTGCTTCTTCGCATTCTATTGTTGGGATTTACTGATATGTTAATCTGTGCTGTTTTGTGCATTTGCTTTTGTCTTCTCTTCTGGCTCAGTCCTGAGATCTGGACCCAGGGCCTCAAAAACTTTAGGCAAGCAGTCTATCAAAGAGCGGAACTCTCAGCCTTCATTTTCTTTTTTATTCCAGCTTATGAGACAAAATGAATTGTGTGTGACAGATAATTACAAATAAATTTCTGCCATATTGTCTCATTTGGAAGGGTCTGTAGAAAATAGTTTAATAAGTGTAGAAATTCTTTCAGCACTGTCCCAGGAAAATGAGGTTCCAGCCTCAATGTAAGTACTTCATAGGTGAGAGAGCTCGCTGCTGAGGGAAGAGCTGATCTCCTTGATAGATGGACATTTGCCTTCCCACAGAACTTTTCTGTTAACACAGTTCTCCCCACCTGAGCAGTGTGACTTAAGCCTCTGTCTTGCCTGTGATAACACTTGAGCTTTTCTGGTGGTGGTAACTCTACCTACCAACCTCACCACCCTGTTTCACGTTAACAGGTCATAGAGTTAAACATTCCCAGCACATCCATTTGTGCTAGTGTGATGTGACCTCATGACTTTGCACAGCTGGCCTGGTGGCTACATGCAGCATAGTTATTTCTCTGCACTGAGATGGTCTTCCAGATGTGATCTCACCATCTGCTAACAGCATGATTATGGCCTTGATCATGTGGTGGAGACCCTCAGTTCCAGGGAGGACAAATCAGAGAGGCTGAGAAGTCAAGCACCAGGACCCCTCTGAACTGGAGCATCCAAGTTCCTCAGTTGACGGTGAATAAATTGGAAGTTGGACAAAGCAAATTGATAAGCTAAGACATGACAGACACTAGGCAGGAGAAAGCAGAGCTGAGGAGGAGCAGCTGCTCTTCTCAGTGTGACCCCAGTGCAGCCACCTGCTGTCTGAGTAGAGCTGGACTTCACCACAGGCACACAGCACCCGCTGCACCAGGCCCCTGCTCTTTATTTGCACAATTGATTATTTGAACCCAGAGGTGGAGCTTGGTGTTTATTTTTGCAGGTGTTTGGGGTTGGGGTGGGGAATAGCTGATTGAAACAATTTGTTGAAATCTAGAGTCTGGATATTATTACCCAGACTTTTCAGCTTTTGTTATATTCAGATTTAACGAGTGTGCCCCTCCCCCCACACTCATGAGTCTGAATTATTCCTTTTTGGTTTTTTGAGGCAGGGTTTTCCTGTGTAGCCATGGCTGCCCTGGAACTCACTCTGTACACCAGGCTAGCCTCGAAGAGCTCTGCCTGCCTCTGCCTCCTGAGTGTGGGGATTTAAAGGCGTGAGCCACCACTGCCCAGCACTGAGTTATTTTTCAAACAGTACCAATAAGAAAACCTAATGCCTTCTTCATGTAACTTCTTCATGGTCTTTTGGGGAGTCCAGTCATTTAATTTCTTCATGTATTTTTGTCCTCTGTTGTAAAGACATTTTAATCCTGTTTTGAAATCTGACAGATTGAAAAGTAGGTTTTGAAGAATTTTAAGAATTGTGGCATTAGACTAACCCAAATAGCATTTCGGAAACTGAGAGAGCAGCCTCCCCTGCAGTCCGTAGTCTTAAATAGATACTTTGGAGCACTTAAGAAATTTGTTTAGTTCTAGCTTTTCAGATCCTTTCAAATTGAGTAATGCAGTATGTGTGTGAGAGAGAGAAGGGGGGGAGAAAGAGAAGAGGGAGACTATTAAGTTAGCTAGCATGATAACATTGCATCCCAAGAGTTTTTTAGATGGAATATTTTCTGGGATTATGACAATCCTTTTATTCTCTCAATTATAATTTTAGCTTTGAATTATGAGTTCTTAGAGATCAAATTTTGTGCCTTTTCTTTGAAAATAAGATTATAAAGAAAAAAGTCTTCTTCAGGCTGTCTTAGTCAAATTTGAAGAGGTTGGCAGTAGTCCCGTGGTTGGCCCCTAGAACAAGCAGGGCTGTATAAGCCTCAGTTTGTTCCTTGTGGTGACGGGCACAGTTCAGTACTTGGGACTCATGCCTGGCCCCTGAGAACCCTGGTTCATTTTGAAATAGGAATGACTGAGCACTCGTCAGCCTTTCGTGCTGATGGTTTCATGCTTGTATTTCCACAGAGTTTGTGTGTAGTGGAGAGTTTTACTGAAAAGTTCTGATCTTGCCCAGTACTGTCTTTTCAGCTGTGGTAAAAGCTCTTGAGGCTCTTCCTAGCACTCCATACCTTGTTCTTCATTCCTGAAAATGGAGAGCTAGCTGGTTGCCCAGCCTAAGGTTACACTCCTAAGATGTAAGAGAAATAAAAATGTCTCACAGAGCACAGAGTCATCGTTCGGAAGTTGAACTAAGTGCTGGCATTTTCCTGATCTGTTGTTATACAAATGAAGTATTCGTGACTCTCGGTTTTGTTTGTGGACACTGGACATCCTGGGACCATCCAGCTTCTGTCACTTGAGTTTTGTTTTCATGTAGAATGTGCTGAATGGTTTGTGTGGAGTTTTCTGTGTCGTCTTTATTACAGTTTTAGCATAGGAAAGTTCTGCAGCTTTTATTGACTTAGTAAAACTCTGCTCTTTGGAATTTCAGTATCAGGTTGGACAGCTTTACTCTGTTGCAGAAGCGAGTAAGAATGAAACTGGTGGTGGAGAAGGAATCGAAGTCCTGAAGAACGAGCCGTATGAAAACGATGGCGAGAAGGGGCAGTACACACACAAAATCTACCACCTGAAGAGGCAAGTGGGCTCTCCGCGGCCTGCAGCGTCTGTCTGTCTGTCTAGCAGCCTCCCATCAGTAGGCCCTAGGAACTGTAATAGTCCGTGACCATGTGTTATACTTTAATTTGTTGTGAGCCCCCTTGTTTTTATACTAAATTATGAAAGTGATAAATCTGCCTGTAACAAAAGTCCAAACACTAGGGAAGACTGTAAGATTAAACCTCCATCCTCAGTCTGCAGAGGATGGTTAGCAGTCAGGCAGGCCCGCTGCTCTTGCAGAGGACCCAGGTTTGGTTCCTAGCACCCACTTGGAAGGGATCTAGCACCATGGGTACTAGATACTTCTCACCTCCATGAGTGCCAGACATGCATGTAGTATGTGCACACATACACACTTGAAATACTTTATTCTTGCAGATCCTAGCTCGCCCATGTTTTTATTTGATGTCTGTAGGAGTCTCTCTCTCTTTTTTTTTTTAAATGTCTCTGTGAGACCCTCAGGTATTGTGCTCAGGATGAAGGTCCCTCTGAAATAGGGCTCATATTGACCTGGAGCTCACCAGTTACACTAAAATGACTGGCACTGGGATTGTGGGTACAGGTCACTGAGCCCATTAGATGTGGTTTTGGAGATTGAAAGAACTTTATCAATTGAGTAAACCCCTCAGCCCTTGTCTGTCTGTCTCTCTCTCTCTCTCTCTCTCTCTCTCTCTCTCTCTCTCTCTCTCTCTCTCTCTCTGTGTGTGTGTGTAAGCCAAGTAAAATTCCCTGTTGTGGCACTAGCATAGTTTAACTGTTCTCTACAGGATAGGGAATGAAGATCATTCATACATTTTAGGTGTGAATTTATAGTTTTAGTATGTTTTTGTAGCTTTAGAACACTCTGGCTTGTCCTAGATGCTGTGCTTCGTAGGGGAAAGCCACGGCCATTCAAATCATCCTCCAAAGTTCCTTACTATTAATTTTCCTTATTTTTCTGTTTGAATTTTTGCTGCTCTCACAGACAGAAAGACTGTGCTTCCGTTTGTGTTCCATCACGGTGTGGCTGGCTGTGGCTGCTGCTGGTGGGGAGGTCTGTGACTGACAGTCTGCACACACTGCTGTTTATTTGTCCTTCTGTTTTGTTCAAGTTCCTTTGTGTGCTTCTCTTAAGCCTGACAGCCTTACCTCTCATTTCCTTTAGATAGTTTTCAATAGGAAATGTATGCCGGAGACTAGAGATGGCTCTGAGCACAGTTTTCGAACCACCTCTTTGTCTACTAAGCTTGGGAGGGCATCTCTGCTCATGTGTGTGTGTGTGTGTGTGTGTGTGTGTGTGTGTGTGTGTGTGCGCGCGCGCGCGCGCATGCGCACTTGAATGCTGAACTCATGTTCCTGAGTAAGAGTTATCTTTCATATCTTATCATTTTATTTTTTAAGGCCATATTTCCATTTGTGTGTATGTGTGTGTTGTATGTCACGAGTGTGGAGTGGCCTGTGGAGGCCAGAAGAGAGTTGCAGGCTGTGGGATCCATCCTGTGTGTGTGCTAGAAACTGAACTCTGTCAAGTGCTCTCAACTGAGCCATTTCTGCAGCCTCTTTTTGTACTTAGAATTTTGATTTACCCATTACTTGAATTCTACAAACAGTTAGAAGTTCCTTGTTGAAAGCAGTGGACTCTTTCCAGGAGTGCTAGAATAAGCCAAATGTAGGAGATTCTGTGATGCCCTTTATAGATTAGTACTCCAAGTGTGAGAACACTGGCTTGTTCCATTGCTGTGACAAAACCCCATGATCAAACCAACGCGGTGAGGAAAGAGTTCATTTGGCTTACAAGTCACAGCTCATCTTAAGGCAAGCCAGAGCATGACCCTGGGGTGGGAACTGAGGCTGAGACCGTGAAGGAGTGCTGCTCACCAGCCTGCTCCCATGCTCTCTCAGCCTGCTTCCCGGTACCATCCAGGACCACCCACCCAGGGATAACACTTACCCCAGTGGGCTGGGTCCCTTCTCAATCATGAATTAAGAAGATATCCTTACAAACTTGTCTGAGGGCAGTCTGGTGGAGGCCTTTTCTCAAAAGTTCTTTCCAGCTGACAAGCTTGTATCAAGTTGATGGGAAACCAACCTTTAAAAAATGTGTAATATCCTTTATTTGAAGCCTACAGGTTCAGATATTAGAAAAACTGCAGCATCTTACTATATAGAAAAAGTCTATTACTGGATCATTAGGTATTCATACCGTGTTCCATGTTTTTAAGACCTAATCAGATAAGTCTAGAAAGTCATTAAAATGTTAGAAATGTTGATTATTAACTGCTGAGATGTAGGTGATTTCATTTTTATGGGAAAGAAGAGTATTAATTGCCATTTTTGAAACATCTGATTTAGGTTAACTCTCCAGCCATTAATAATGACTCTTAGTTGGAGAGCGCTATAAATATGGTCACTGCAAGTGACATGACACTGTTGATTAACAATTTACTTGGATGTTCAGACTTGTAGTGCAGATCTCTGTAGGCTCCACAGCATCTTTTCTGTACCATCCCGAGACATGGTTAGTTTATGAGGAAGACAGAGATAGCCCTTGCTGTGATCAGTAAATGACAGAGACTTGGTTACTCTGACTTTTAGTTTCTCTTGGTCAGAGCGTGAGGTCCAAGGCCTAAGGAAGCCAGTTGAGACCCAGTGAGATCCCCTGAGGAGGGGCAGGAGGTGATGAGGGGGTGGGGAAGGCTGCTTGACTCTTGTGCCCGTTCTTACCAGGCCCTTCAGCCCCTGTCCAAAGACGGTAGCTATGAACAGAAATACAGGAGGCATGAAAGGGGAAAGGGAGAGGGAGCAGCCATCTGTGGGACAAGTCTCAGATTCATTAGTGTCACGCTGAGTGACATTACAGAAGGACACAGAGCCGTTAGCAGCAGCTAAAGCCGGCAGTCGGATTCCTCAAGGCACAGTCCCTGGAGCATTTCCAGCTCTGCACCTAAGGAAGCTGAGCTGGCAAGGGTAGCATTTAATTATTTAAGCCAAGTCATGCGCTCTGCCCCCACTTAACATCAGTAGAATTGCAGATTTGGCTAAGACCACCAACACCTTAGAGTAACCAAAGTCCAGACCCGTTGGCTTACTGCTTACAGCCATTTGTGTATGAAGAGCACCTACTTGTGGTTTTGAGGTACTTGTCGCTGGTAATTAAGGATGTTGGAATTTCTTTATGAATTTTATGAATTTGTATATTTTTGGAGAATATTGTTCAAATCATCTGTTTTGTTTGGTTTTTTGGTCAGTCTCCGTGTAGCGCAGGCTCACACTTGTGATCCTCCTCCTTCAGCCTCCTTGAGTGTGGGAACTGAAAGCTCTATTGCCATGGCTCACCTTTCTTTACTGTACAGAACGTCTGTGTGTTAGGACCCTGTCAGAGGAGATTTGCAGAACTACTCCCATTCTGTAGGCTAAAGTTTCTTTTTTTACACAGTGCCTTTTGAAGCTGGGAAAGTTTATTGTATTTATTTATTTATTTATTTATTTATTTATTTATTTATTTTTTAAGATATGTTTATATGAATACACTGTAACTTTCCAGACACACCAGAAGAGGGCATCGGATCCCATTACAGCTGGTTGTGAGCCACCATGTGGTTGCTGGGAACTGAACTCAGGACCTCTGGAAGAGCAGTTAGTGCTCTTAACCACTGAGCCATATCTCCAGCCCAGTTTATTGTTTGATGAAGTTCCAGTTCACTGGTTTATGCTTATCCCAAGTCACTGGTACACTCCACCCTTCACCATAAGTATGCCCATTTGGAATTGATTTTGCCGCCATCTGCCCACCCCCCCATTTCTGTTTAATTTTCCACACAGAGCCAGAGTAACCTTAAAACTTGACCCAATTTGTGTTGTTCTTCTCAAAGCTTTCAGTTGCTTCCACATGACAAAGAATGAATTTCACACTCTATTCCATAGGCAAGCAGTCTGCCTGGTCTGCCCACTGCTCACTATCCAGCCCTATCTTATTGTGCTCTTCCTTGAGTCTCTTCAGTTAGCCATGTGGGAACTGTGCCAGCGAGGCTCAGGCCTCCCTGACTGTGCTTACTCTTCTGCAGCACTGTCCACCCTTGCCTGTGCTGCGCTGCAAGACGAGTCTTGGTTTTTGTCTCTGTTTCTGCTTCCTTTCCTGGAAGAGCAGGCTGTGTTGGGATTGTCCCTGTTCCCCTTCTCCTGTGACAGTTGCCTTCCCCAGACTGGAGAGGCTGCTTAGTGGTGAAGAGCATGTGCTGCTCTTGCACAGGAAGGACTGGGTTCAGTTCCCAGCACCCACATCAAGGAGCTCACAATGCATGTAGCTTCAGCTCCAGCTTCGGATGCCTAGCTCCATTTTGTAAATCTGTTGACTATCACTTATTTTTCTGAGGCTCCCTAAACTTATAAAGTGCTTTTCTTTAGTCAAAGTGACTTCTAAGAGATAGAGGAAAAAAGATATCCATGTAGCTAATTGATTTAAAGAGTGTGGAAGAAGATCCAGTCGTGAAGATTTCTCTTCCGGAAAGCTGAATTTGAATTCTATTTTGTTTATTCCATGTGCTAGTTCTCCAGATTCAGTCATTACTAGACACATGAAGACAGAATACTAGTTGCAAAAGAGATAGTAAGTTGGAGCTCTAGCTCAAAGATGGGTGTTTTATTAACTTGAGGTTCTTAAAAAGAAACTTAAGTGGTAGAATCAGCCTTGGAAATCTGATAGGCGACAGCTGAGATTAGGATAAAGAAATATAAAAAGTAGGCCTGAGGTGATGACCCAGTGGGTCATAGCACTTGCTGAGCAAGAGTGAGGATCTAAGTTCAAATCCCCGAAACCCACGTAAAGACTGACTGTGGCTGCGTACACCTCTGACCTCAGATGGGAGGATTCCAGGGGCTTGCTGGCATCCCTTGCAGCTCTGGGTTTGGTGACGTGAAGGACGTGAAGGCACATGAAAAATACTTTATGCCTCTCCTACGATTGCTACTTGCTCTGCTACTCAAAATATCTTTTCCCCTGTGATGTAATGTGTCTGAATAGTGAAAACTCCCAACGTCCCCATGTCATGTCCTCTGACTCCTCCCTCTTTGTGCTGCGCAGCTTTCTGGTTGATGTGGGGTTCCTGACTCGCTCCTGCCAGCTGCTCATTCTTACTACAGTCAGAAGTCCTTCCTGAAGCTGGGCAGTGGTGGCGCACGCCTTTAATCCTAGCACTTGGGAGGCAGAGGCAGGATTTCCTCTCTGGATTTTAGCCCTGGCTGTCCTGGAACTCACTCTGTAGACCAGGCTGGCCTTGAACTCAGAAATCTGCCTGCCTCTGCCTCCCAAGTGCTGGGATTAAAGGCGTGCGCCACCACTGCCCGCTCTTGTGTGGTTTTCAATGCAAGGTTTCTCTGTGTAGCCCTGGCTGTCCTGGAGCTCACTCTGTAGACCAGGCAGGGCTTGAACTCGAGATCTACCTGGCTCTTTGTTTTTTTCTCTCTCTGTTTCTTCCTTCCTTTTCTTTCTTTAAGATAGGGTTTGGCTATCCTGGAACTCATTCTATAAACTTGGTTAGTCTTGAACTCACAGACTCTGCCTCCCACTGCTGGGATTAATAAAGGTGTGCACCACCATGCCCAGCGCCCCCCCCCCCCCTTTTTTTTCTTCCATGAGACAGGGTTCACTCTAACCCCAGGCTCAGGAGATCCGCCTTTCTCAGCCTCCTGAGTGCTGACATGACAGGCATGAGCCCCACCCTTGCTTTCCTATAGACTCTTGTGTGCTCGTGTTTTATCTTTTCTACTCATCGGTACAGTTCTTGAGGTCTGCTGTGTCCACTGCATTATGTGACTTGTATTCATGGCTTCTTTCTGTTAGGTGAACCTTGACTATGTGAATGTGTTGTGGCAGTGGCCACTTTAAGGTGAAGCTGAAAGGTGACCTCACACGGGCAGTGATGTACTGCTCACACACATGTGCGAGTTTCTCTTAGAGGATGGTGGTGAAGCTCAGGGGCACTGTGCTTGCCTACCATGTGTAAAGCCATCCTAAGTACCACCAAACCTAAAACACAGAGGTGAACAGTAACCTCTTCCGTAGCTAAGCTTTGTTCATCATTCTTAGACGTTAGTTTGCCACATGATTGCTTTGGGATTGATGTGAACTGTTAGTGCATTCCAGCTCCTAAGGCTCGGAGTGTGGTGGCATCTGTGATAGCAACAGAAATGGTGGTCCAGTTGAAAAGGTATCTGCTGTCTTTCTCCTCACAGCAAAGTTCCTGCATTTGTGAGGATGATTGCTCCCGAGGGCTCCTTGGTGTTTCATGAGAAAGCCTGGAATGCTTACCCCTACTGCAGAACAAGTAAGCTGGTCCCCGCAGCATCGAATCCTGCTGCCCTTGAGAGGAGGAAAGAGACACCAAGTATCCGGTCTAATAGGTTTAGGCCAGACAAAGCCTTCTCTGGGTTCTCAGTCAGGTACTGCTTGGGTGATGCCAGGGAGCCCCAGATTTTTCCTCCCCAGACCTGTGTGCACCTCTAGGTTCACTCCCAGATGACAGCCATCTGGAGGTCCTGCTAACTGCTGGCTTTGGGGTGAACAAGTAAACACAGAGATCATAAAGTTCACGTGCACTCAGGTGCCTTTTGTGTGCTTCAGCGGCACTGCAGGAGGGTGCTACAGACTTATGTGCCAAACCATCTTCGTAATGATGTCAAGACTTGTGATATCCCTAGTAGCATGGTTTTAAGTTAAGGTAGACTATTACTCTTCATACTGTCTTTGTACTCCGTAACCTAGTTGAGGATCTCTCTGTCACTTGTATAGAGACCATTTTGAAGACATAAGCTACTAAATGTTATATTTTGGGATAGCTTAGTCTTAAGACTTAAGATACTGGGATGGGCTAAGATGATACTGGGAAAGGCTTAGATGCTGGGACGGGCTGAGATGCTGGGAAGGTCTGTCTTGACTCCTTCTAATTGAAGTTTTTCCTGTTTCGGTGCCGCCTCTCCTCTCCTCTCCACCTCAGTTGTAACGGTGAGTAGCACACATTCTTCTTTCAACTTTGATTTTGCATTTTTATGATACCCGACTGCCACTGGCCTTCTGCTTAAGTTCCCGTTACTTTATGGCCTCTCCCGTGCCTCCCCCACCGTTCCTGCCTCAGATGTTTCTGGGCTCTCAGCTCCCAGGTTTGCTTCACACTGCTTCCTGGCTTTATTTTGATTTTGCAACTTACTCTGAATGCCAGAATTGCTCAGCAGACCTTATGGATTTCTCCCTGCCCGTGTGCTGCATGACAAGTGGGAGGAGTGTTTAAAGTATACAAAGCATCATATGCTGTACCCTGCAAGTCTTTAAAGATCATGAGCTGGGTCTGGAGACTCAGCCTGACCATTAAGAGCATGGGCTGCTCTTCCAGAGGACCCAGGTTTGGTTCCTAGAACCACATGGTGGCTCACAACCATCCATAAATCAAGTTCCAGGGAATCTGATGTCCTCTCCTGACTTCCACAGGTACAGACACACATGTGTCCACATACATAGATGTAGGCAAAACATACATACACACACACACACACACACCACAAAATAAATCTAAAATTGACATGGGGAGTGGGGGCAAATGGCTCTGGATTTGGAAAGAGATCCACACTGGGTGCTGTGCTAGGGAGATTCCTACAGAACTGTGAAGGGTGGGTCACATTCTTGTGTTTTCTGCAGAATGAATACATGAAAGATGACTTCTTCATCAAAATCGAAACATGGCACAAACCTGACTTGGGAACACTAGAAAATGTAAGTTTCCACTCTGCACTCCAACGGCTGGGGCATGGCTGCTTCATAGAATGCTTGCTCAGTGTGCACCATCAGGATGGCGGTCCCAGCTCTGCACTTAAGTGAGAAAGACTGTAGAGTGGGAGTAAATGGAAACAGCCCACTCTCCCCAGTGCTGTGGTGAGCCTGGGTTAGACAGGTACCCGTCCACACAGCCCTGGGCCTGGAGTGAGGCAGGCAGTCCAGACAAACGGCTTCCTCTGTCAGTCCCTGCCTTGCTGTAAGTGAACTCTTCTGAGGTTACTTTTCTTATCAGCAGCTCTCTTGTTTGGAGCAAGGAGAAGGCTGCACTCTGTTCTTGCCTCGTGGTTTTAGATAGTTTTCCATGTGCTCCCCAGAGCAGTTGTACTTAGCAGAATTGATTGCTCTGATGTTTACTGCCACCTCACTTCTGTGCCAGGGTTGATGTCAGGAATGAGAAGGTGCTTGGTTTACAAAGAATGTTGACAAGCTCCTGACTGCATTATGATAAGGTGGCACACGTTCAGACCTGAGCTTCAAGAACACCTGCCCGGACTCTGGAAAGTAGTGAAGGCTTCCTTAGGAGCTGGGGGAGGCGTGTGGCAAACTCTGGTGCCCTTACCCTGTGGCCTCAAAAGTGTGTCTGTACACCTGGAGCACCAGCATCTAGAAGCCATTAGAATGTATATGCTCAGGCTGCCTAGCAGTCTGCCTTCAGTGCACGCCCACACGGAGGGTTACTGCGCTCTCTCCTAGAGAGGTGTGAATTAGTGAAGGGCCAGATTCTAGTTACAGCTCTGCCACCGCTGGTTTGTCATGATGCCCGTCCATGGAACTGAACTTTAATTTGTATACTTGTGAGATGATCCTGGTTTTCATAGAAATTCTCTAGAATAACGGCCTAAGTGAAAGAATGTGCAGTGGTTGTGCCTTCTGTGACTCACCCTGCCGCTCCAGCTTTCAGACAGGCTTATTATCTATCGCTTTAGGACAGTTCCAGGGGTTGAGAAATCACCGAGTCAGAAGTGCCAAGAAGTTAGCACTAAAACAGGCTGTACAATAGGCAGATCCTTGTCTTTGGGAGTGTTGGAGGGTGGTTCCAGACAGGGCTTCTTTGTGTAGCCCTGGCTGTCCTGGAACCCACTCTGTAGACCAGGCTGGCCTCGAACTCAGAAATCCACCTGCCTCTGCCTCCCAAGTGCTGGGATTAAAAACATGAGTTTTTTAAAGATCTTTAAAAGTAATTTCTTTGGGAGGGGGTACACCTGAGTGCAGGTGCTGGAGGAGATCAGAGCCTTCCATGTCCCCTGCAGCTGGAGTTCTAGGCAGTTGTGGCCTAACCAGCATGAATGCTGGGAACTGAACTGTGATGCTCTGCAAGAGCGGTTGGTGTTCCTAACCACTGAGCAATGCTTCCAGCACCTAGTGCAGCTTTTGAAGTCTGGTTGCCATGTTCCCTTTGCTAGCATAGGATTTAAGGTACACAAGCGTATATCATTTGCAGTAAACAGGGAAGATATATTTTGTTCTATGAATGACTATTAGAACTACTGTAAAATAACCCTGATTGGCACAGGCTGCATGTATACATCCACCCCTCACTAGGGAAGCTATAGAAGGAGAAAAGGCTGTCCAGATGTCAAGATGTCAGCTGCGCTTATGAGATAGTAATTTCGCCCACAGTTCTCAGGGATGGCTGTGGGATGTGGTACTTTCCTGACGAAGAACACGCTAAAGTTTTCTGTTTCTCACAGGTTCACGGTTTAGATCCGAACACATGGAAAACTGTTGAAATTGTCCACATAGACATTGCAGACCGAAGTCAAGTTGAGCCAGCAGTGAGTACTCCTTAGTGGCATCTTGAGGTGTCCCTGTGACAGCTCACAGTTCTTTTCTGTCTTCTATGTGGTCTGCATTTCTACACTGACATGATCCTGGCCTACAGAGACCCTGGAGGAAGAGAATGGTTCTCTTCTGTGTTGTCGGTGGGCCCTTTAAGAAAGGGGAGAATAGAGTGTTTGCTCAAGAAGTGCTTCTAAAACTGTTCTGTTTTCTGCTTGGAGTCACAGCGATCCTTTATACTTCCCACGTATGAAAGTAAACATCTTTCTAACATAAGTTTCCTGAGCTCAGTTAAGGCTAGCCTGTTAGAAATGCTTGCTCTATCAATTTTTAACTAGCTAGCAAGCTCTATTGACTCTTTGCGTTTTAAGCTTCTTACATTTTTTGTGCACATGTGTAAAAAGATTTCCACAGTACACATGGAGGTCAGAGGACAACTTTCACGAGTTGGTTCTCTCCTTCCACCTCCACATGGTTTGTTACAGGGTCAAACTCAGGTCATCAGGCTTGGGGGACAAGGACATTTGTCCACTGAGCCATATTTCTGGCTCTGTTTTGATTCTTACTAAATGTAAATACCTGTACCTGACTGTTAACACCCTCCTCCCTCAGGAATGTGAAACGCTCCCTGTGCCAGGTTAAGATGCCCGTTTTTGTTTTGATTTGCAGAGGTTAGTAAACATTTATAGTATGCAGGTACTGTATTGATCTGTAGGTGCAGCTGTGGACATTTATAGATAGGGTAGAGGACGATTGATCGTCTTCTGCTCTACTGGTACCTCCCTGATTTGCTTTGTTCACAGACTGGGTATTCAGTGTCCCCTACCATTTCTGTTTTTAGGGCATAGTCTCTGAGTATGAACAGTGTTGTCAGCTAACAGAACAGAAATAAATACAGTGTCTGATTTTACTCTGAAATGTAAAGGAAAATCTTCTAAACCAGGTCTCTGGACCTCACGCTTTTAGGGCCCTTCCCTGCTTAGAAGTTTCTGCACTGGCCTGGGGAGATGGTATAGTGGGTGTGGTCTTAGGGCAGGCTGTGATAACAAGGGCGACTTCTGATTTCTGCACACACATCAATAAATAAATGGATGAATGGATGGATGGATGGACGGACGGACGGATGGCTGGATGGCTGTGTGGACAGGCACCGAGTGCTGGGCATGAGCCCGGATTTTTTAAAAATTGTACCATGGTTTGAAGTTGCTTCAATTTCAAGGATGTTTTCACCTTTGAAATTATGTAAGGGAGGCTATTTTAATCTGTTCAAGTGGGGACCATTCAAATAATGTCTGCTCATTTTGTTGGGGTTGTCTTTAGCCATGGTTTACTGTGTGTAAAAGAACAGTGAGCAAAAGAGAAGTAGCTAGGATGAGACAGCCAGTCGGTCAGCAGGTTGGCTGGTCACCTAGCATAGCTGCTCACAGACAAGGTGGGCCAGTGAGGCACGCCAGGACCGGGTGCTGGGGAACAGCACTGACACACTGCTTCTGGAGTGATGTCGTGCAAGCAGAATAGAATGGCGGCATCAACCACCTTCGTGCTGCCGTAGAGTACGGGACATGCATGGTTGTCCCCAGATAAAAGTAGATAGTGTCTGAGGGTGTGGCCAGAGTGGCCCTCTCCTCTACTACCTTGCAGGTAAGAGGACCCTGCATCTGCAGAGACTACACAGGTGGTTCTGTAGGGATGCTGTTTGGACCGCATGGATAATGCGGAGAATGGGTTGGACCTGGGCATTGTGATTTGGTGGGGATGGTTGTAGCCTAGAAAACAGCTTTTAGATTCAGATTCTGAGGCTCTGCCATCTGTTGGCTCTTTGGTCTCAGGCAAGGTTATGTGACCTCCCTGTGCCTGTTTCATCTGCAAAAGGAGGCCGACGACCACACAGCACTAAATGTAGGCACCTTGTAGCAGCCAGGTTAGTATGCGCAGGCTTGGCTGTCATTGCCAGCTACACTGTGGTTTTTCTAAATAAGAGTGTGTGTGTGTGTGTGTGTGTATGTATTTGCACGTGTGCATGTGTGCCTAGGAAGGCCAGAAGAAGATGTCAGGTCCTCTAGGTCTAGACAGTTATGAGCTACTTGGTGTGGGAAACTCTGGTCTTCTGCAGGAGAAGTCTCCCTGGCCCAGTTTCTGTGGTTTTGCTTTCCAGGGTTCATAAATTTACACTTTATGCAAACTTTAAGTATATTGGATTTACCCTACTCTTTTTATTGTGATAAAATGCACACAGCATAAGCTTAACATTTGAACCCTCTAAATATGCACATGTATGGTGCAGTGGCATACTGTATATTCATAGTTGTGCAGCCACCACTGTGCACTTGTGGTTGGTGTATTTTTGTTATCCCCTGAGGATACACTGCCAGTCACCAGCCCTTTATTCCCTTCTTCTCCTGCTGCTGCTGCTGCTGCTGCTGCTTCCTCCTCCTCTTCCTCCTTCTTCTTTTTCTTCAAAGATTTATTTATTTATTTTATGTATACGAATACACTGTAGCTGTCTTCAGACAAACCAGATGTCATTACAGATGGTTGTGAGCCACCATGTGGTTGCTGGGAATAGAACTCAGGACGTCTGGAAGAGCAGTCGGTGCTTGTAACCGCTGAGCCTTCTCTCCAGCCCCCCCCCCCTTTTTTAAATTTTTTTATTTTATGTAAGTACACTGTAGCTGTCTTCAGACACCCCAGAAGAGGGCATCAGATCTCATTACAGATGGTTGTGAGCCATCATGTGGTTGCTGGGATTTGAACTAACGACCTTCGGAAGAGCAGCCAATGCTCTAACCGCTGAGCCATCTCTCCAGCCCCCCTACTGCTTCTTAACCCCAGACTTGTGTCCACTGGGATTTGCCTGTTAGGTATTTCCCAAACACCACATGCCCTGCTGTGTCTTGGTGCCGTTTAGACTGTGAGTGTTTTCAGGTTTTATTTGTATGATAGGGTATTAATCAGGGTTCTCTAGAGTCATAGAACTTAAGGGTAGTCTCTATATAGTAAGGGAATTTGTTGATGACTTCCAATCTGTAGTCCACCTCCCCAACAATGGTCAGCAGCAGCTGTGAATGAAAGTCCGAGGATCTAGCAGTTGCTTAGTCCCAGGCTGACCTTGAACTAGGAGTCCTTGCCTCGGTCTCCTGGGATTAAGGGTGCGGACTACTTTGCCTGGGGGTAAGCTTTTCATGGTCACTGTGCCTCAAGATCTCCATGCCAAGATCCAGGTCAGAAACTTGTGTCTTCCAGCCTCCAGATCTGGATCACAGGTGAGCCAATTCTGGATTGTAGTTCACTCCAGAAATAGTCAAGTTGACAGCCAGGAATAGCCACGACAGGTAGCATCTGTTAGTACTAACCTCCTGTTTGGGCATGGTGATATCACCTTGGGGGATGTGCCACGTTTTGCTCAAGTTTCCATCCCTGTTGGGCATTGTGGCTGCTCTGTCACAGTGGGTTTTTGGTCTGTGTGCTTTCCTTGCCTGATAATGAAAGTGTAACTGATAGTGTGTAGGAACACTGAGAGAACCTAGCTTGAGGGAGTGGAGAGCTGCTCTTACAGAGAAGCAGTTTCAGCTCTCAGCAGCCACGCCTGTGGCTCACAGTTGTCTGACTCCAGTTCCGGGGATCTGATGCACTCTGGCCTCCCTGAGGACCTGGTGCACGACACTGCCACAAGTACACACACATACACATAAATAAAACATACAAGGACAGTGTTGTCACAGCAGGCAGCATGTCAGGGCACACTTCACATACGCCAGCTCAGCCCTGTGGTAGCTTTCCAGGATCGGAGGTAATGCCTCCAGTGTTCTCCAGTCAGGAGGTGGCTAGACTCACGGAGGTTCACATGCTAGAGAGTGTCATTCGCTGGATGGACGGAGGTGCTCTGCCCTAGTAGGGAGCCCTTCCTAAGACAGTGTGGAGGGGAGGGGTGAGGAGGCGGATAGGGAAGGGCTAGTCTGACACACTTCCCCTGTGATGCCTAGTATCTGAAAAGGGAGGCCAGGGTCTTGATGCATGCACGTCTGTCAAGGTACCTCTGCCGCTGCCTCCCTGAGAACAAAGGCAGAGGAGGAAGAGTTGAGGTCTGGTAGACATGTGCAGTGAATTGGAGATGCCATTGTTTAAGGTTTCTATTACATTTGCAGTCTTACATGTGACCACTCAAAGCTCAGTGACTTTTCATCTTCCTTGCAGTGATTTCTTGTTAGAAGCAAGTCAGAAGGTCCCTGAGGCATTGTGTATAAAGCAGGCCTCACTGGACAGACAAGGCTGTCTTTAGAGTGCACATGATGCCAGCCACCAGTTCTTAGTGCTGACAACTTGCTTCTCTGGGGGTGGAGTGATGTTAGGATCACAAGCTAGTAAGATGAGTATGAGATGGGATGGGGGTTACTGCACACAGTAAGTAGAGTTACTACTGCCCCAGCTTAGCCCTGCAACCCAGAACCAAGCCTCACTGTCTGCTTTGTAAAGAAGCACCTTTGAGTCTAGGCCTGTGTTAGGACTCAGGAGTGCCAGTGCTGTCTTCATGATTCTGCAGTAAAACTACCTTCATGGTCCCAGGACTGTGTCTGGGTCATAGTTTCACAGATTTTTATTGATAGCCCTAGACCCTGTGAGATCTGGTTACCTGTGTGAAGTCTTAGTCTGAACAGTCATGGTAGTAGTTGACGACTCTACCTCAAATGCACTGGTGATCGCTTGGAAAAAAGGAATTCCAGAGCCTTCTGGAGGCAGGACCATCCAAGTTCAACTCCTGTAGACATTGTCGTGTGCTCTCCAACCCCATCTTAGCTCACTGAGTTTGTAATATATTTATGTTGAACTATGTAGGCTTTTACATGAGTTAGCAGGCTTCTTCAGAAACTGTTTCATGAACAGTTCCTGAGCACACATACAGACCAAAGGCATCAAGTGTCTTCTTTAACTCCCCACCTTACTCTTTTGAGGCTGGATCTCTCCCTGAACCCAGAGCATGGTTGTTTTTTGTTCCCATCCTTCCAGCCCTCAGTGCTGGGTTACAGGGACATAGGAGACCACACTCAGCTCGCAGCATGGGCATTAGAGACTGAACTCCTGGTTGTGCGGCAAGCACTTGAACTGCAGAGCTGTGTCCTCAGCTTGGAGCAAGCTTATAACAACACCACTTTACGTGGTTGGGTTTATTTCTGCCCTGCTGTTCACTTTATAAGAAGCGAAATAGTTGCATTGGTAATTTTGAGTAACTAGGTAGCCAGGACCTGTCAGAATCAGGGCCAATGTAAAATAGTTGAAAGTGGAAGAACCAAGACTTTGAAATGGAAGCTTGGATCTTTTCACTCCACCTGGTGGAAGTCCTCTGTCACTGCGGTGACTTTGATCTAACCATTTCAGTTCAGAGTGACTTACTTGTGCTTGCTTCAGGACCCAGCCTCTGCTGGACTATTAGATGGCATGCGTTTAACTCTTGTCTACTTACTGTGTTTGCCCGTTCTTAGGAATTGTGTTTCACTATGTATTGAAGGGACTTATTTGACCCATGGTGTATTGCATACTTGGCTGAATGCTTTGACATGTTTGTATAATTGAAGTGACATTGTCAGAATAACTCTAGAAACAAAGATTTGTTGTAAAAATCTGTCAGTGCAACTTAGGTTCACAGCACAGTTGCTATAGGAACCATGTGCATGTAAACATGTCGGTTATTAGGGGCATTTTGTTGATGCCTTTTGGAAAATTTTTCTAAGACTTGGTTTAGATACATTATTGCTTAAAGAAACTGTTAGTAGGCAGTCTGATATTTCTGTATAAATATCTCCACTCAGTTTCATTGCCTCTTTAGATTGTATCCACCTTGCAAAACTGGCTTCCCATTTAAGAGGAAGGCTTGTACCTCCCAAAGCCCTCTCAAGGACATAGGGTCCTTCCTGTTGGAGTTGAGCAGGTACAGAACACATTGTGCCAGCAGAAAACCTCTTCCCCCCCCCCCCCCCCCGTTCCTCTGTCCCAGCCTCTGCTCAATTTTCTCAGTCAGTCAGGGCAGCAGGGTGCTCATCTGTGTCTCGTCAGCCCAGCAAGAGGCACCTTCCTGACGCCTGGCGAAGGGAACTTTCTAGGGACACTTGCTGAACACTGGCGTGGGCAACGTGGGAAATCCCCGTCTCAGAAAACCGAGTTAAAAGGAGGAAAGGAGGAGAGGCTCCGGAGCCTGGGTGTTCTTGTGTAGGCAATAACGGGCAGAGGGCTGCTGCCGCCCTTCCCTGGTCCTGCACCGTGGAAGTGCATGATGCCTGCACTGCGGAGACTAGGCTGCTGTCTGTGATCAAAAATTGTCTTTTTAGATTGTAAAGAATCAGTATGTTCAGCATAAGACATGCAAAATACAAGCTTGAAGGGCCCCTGCTGAAGTTGTCAGCTGCCCTGATGAGAGGCTCGTGTGTAGCTTCAGCTCATTTCCAGAACACACACAGATGCAGCCCCTGACAGCTGCCTCTGCTTTGTTTGCTAAGGTACACCATTTGAGTGTGGCCCTTTAATCATGCCCAGCACTCTGTCTACGTAGCTTTCCATGATTTGTATACAAAAGTCACCTCCCAGGAGAGGAAGGCTCATGAGCTTGAAGTGTGCACACCACTAACATCAGAGACCTTCAGGTTTGGAAGTAATCTGAAAGAAATGAGCACAGTTTTAAAAAAAGAGAAATTGGAACCACATTTAAAAGTATTTATGTGAAACAAGAAAGAGTTTGTCCGCCTTTCTCATAGGCTAATACATGCTGTGTGACTTTATAACTTCCAGGATGGGTTTCTTTTTCTGTAGTAGAAATGATAAAAATTGGTAATTCAAAAATTTGAAATCTAAAGTTTTATTTATATTTAAAGATATTTTTATATACCTTAAAAGAAGTTAATAATAAACCTATATTAGTGATTCTGAAGTATTAGATTACTGGAAAGATCTGATTTAAAAAGACAGTTACAGGGCAGTGAGGTGCCTCTGAGTTCAGTGCCCGGGCTACACATGGTGTAAGGAGAGCCAGCTCCTGCAAGTTGTTCTCTGGCTCCCCATGTGTGCTATGGTACAGGTGTCCACACTTTCACATGCACATAACACGGATGCACGTATACATGCATAAGAACAGTTTTTTAAAATATAAAAATATAGCTCAGTATGGTGATGTACAATATTTTCCCCATCATAAAATACAGCAGGTACGAGAATACCATTTTCTCCTCGTGTTCAATATGACTGAAATTTTTATTTGTGGCCAAAGCACTTTTTTCAAATGAGGCATTTTGAAACCCAAATGGCACAGTTTTAGGAGCGCGGTGATAGGTCATTGGAGATGGTGTTCCTGGACAGGAAAGAGTGCACACGGAGTCTTCCCATAGTGGTCATTGTGCTTGCTCTGGAAGCTGGGCTGCTTGAAAGCTCCAGAAGCTGGGCCTCACCCATCGTCCTCGCTTGTTGGAGCTCTTCACCCCACCGTGTTGTCGCTCGATGTTTTCTTCCTGGAAGCCAGTGTGTTGTTTCCATGTTGTATTCATGCCAGATCTCCTTCCTTGTTCCTGTCTTCCCCCATTTGCACGTGTTCTCCTTGGGCAGGCTTGCATTGTGGGCTTGGAGTGCTTCTGTGCCCTGTGTCCCAGGTACCTGCTCCACTGCCTGGACCAGGATCCCAGGTTGGGTGATTCCACACTCTAGATAGACCACCATCTTTCCCACTAGTCTTCTCCAGTAGAAAGACTTCTTGTAAGCAGCTCTCCCACACAGGGTCTGGCAGCAGAGTAGGGTCTGCTTAGCAGTACCACCCCTTATTAGGGGGACACCTGTCTGTCCCCTTCTTCTGGAGAATCCCATGAAGCACAGACTGCTCAGCTTTCCCAGTCAGTGACTCTGCCCCTGGTCACTTTTGGGAGACTGTGTCCCTGAATCCGGGCAAGGCTGGAGAGGAGAAGGAGGCTCAGATGGAGGAGGCTCAGAATTCACTTAACCTTTATGTGCTCTGTTAAGGTACTTTCTGGGCTGCCAGCATTGACCAGTGGGGGTTCGGGAACAGGGAGCAGGAACGAGAGCCAAAGGTACTCTGGGAACTTCACTTTCTAGAGTAGGGGCTCAATTGGTATGTTGATTGAGAGAGCACTATTAATTTACTTAGAGCAGAAGAGCACCTGCTGGTCGTGGCTAGAAGCAGAAACATCTGGGAAGTTCACAGTGGACCTGACTAGGCTGGGCTGGGCCCTGTGGGAGAGGAGGAGGGGAAAGACCCTACCCTGTAACAGGTAGGGCCTGAGAGATGCTAGGGGAACCTAGAGGCCAGGTGGCTTTGATATGTTAAATAGGGACTCTGCGTGTTTGGGCTTTTATCTCCTTGTTTGATAAGTGTTTCTTAGAGCTTATGTTTGCTGCGTGTTGGTCTAGTAACTATTTCTCCAGATAAAAGAATAATTGCACCCATCTTAAGAGTACAAGTTTCTTAACCAGTGACTGAGCTCTGGTGTCGATGGCTGATTGCATAGATTGCAATAACTTGCTTTTGTAGACAGCAGTGCAGCCTTCCTTCAGAGGAGCTTTTCTGGTGATTGCTGTATGCCGGCTCTGTTAAATGAATGCATGTCTATAATGGAATTGTCTGGCTTCATCTAAACTGCTCCTGAGCATTGTACAGACAGCCTGGGACAGCCTTGCAACCTTATGCCAGGAAAATAGATTCTTGTTCTTTGTTTTGAGTCTGTTTTATGGGGCTTTGAAGGAGGTGGGGATAGACAGAGTCTCAGGTAACCAGGCTGGCCTTGAACTCCTAACCCTGCTTCAGCTTTCTGAGTGGTAGGATTATATAGGCAGGTACCACTATACCCAGGCTTGAAGTCATGTTCAAAGTTTGTACATTAGCTCATTTCCAGTGGCCTTTGGCTATGGCCTTTGAGCATCTTTGGAGAAGCAGAACAGCGCGCCCCCTTTTCAATTAGATTGTTGTTTGTGTTGGGTTTGTGTGCTGTATATGGAGTCAAGGTGTGTCATGACCGCCATGTGGAGGCCGGAGGCCAACCTTGTAGGCTGTTCTCCTTCCATCTTTCCATGGGTTCCGGCAGTTGAGCTGAAGTCAGCAGACTTAGATTTACCTGCTGAGCCTGTAGGTGATTTTCTGAAATTCTGGAAGTTACGTTTAGAAATTAATATGCAGTTTGGTTTTAAATTACAAGTTTACATACTTTTACAAAAGGTATTTTGTTGCTAGTGAAATGGCTGAATTCATTAGTAAGGCTATGGCTTTAGAGGGGTGTGCATTTTGACCCTACTGTGTGCAATACTGGCTGATCTGCACTGTGGTGTTTTTGGAAAGACTTGGGCATTGATTTTTGAATTGTGCTAGGCTGTGTCTATACCTTGTATTTGATGGATAGTCTTGGTAACCTATGCTTTACTGTGCTGTGTAGAGATAGAAGAATGTCTCCCAAACAGTCTGCAGTTGTCCCCCCTCTTAAGAATTAGATAGAATATAGAATCTGCCTGGATTAGTAGAAAAGTAGTTTAACCATGTGGGGTCATTATTATTTGTCAGCTTTTGAGCTGACATTTTTTTCTGGTTTAGTTCCCCCAAAGTTCCGGATTAACTGTGGTGGGTGACACCCTGGTGACCAGGATAAGCTGTTTGTCCATGCAGTGTGTTTGTGCGTGCGTGCGTGTGTGCGCAGCTGGCAGGAGTTGGTTTTCTTTCAGTCATGTTGATCGATGTCAGGTCAGCAGGCTTGGTGTCTGGGTACCTCTACCTGCTGAGCCATCTCCCCAGCCTGGCACTGGCCTCCTGGTGAGAAGTCTGTGACTGATTGGTGAGTCTTTTGGTTGCTTCCTTTTATGGGAGCAGACACTTAGTCCCTTTTGTTTTTAAGATGAACAGAGACATTTTTGCCTGCCCTAAAAATGTAGTTAATCAATGATGTGTGAGAGAGACTTTGATGCAACCAAAGGTGGGGGGATTGTGACCCGGCTGCCATTGTGATGGCTGCAGGGTAAGTGACTCCCCAAACGGAGGGAGAAAACAACCTCAGGCCAGAGGTGGCCGGTCTGACTGTGCTCCGGAAATGTGCCCTTTGCATTCTCATCTCACCATCCTTTGCCTCACATGAAGCAAGCCCTTGGCGGATCTCTTTTGTAGCGAATTGTAAAGGATTTTCCTCACCACCGCCAACTTCAAAGATGGTATAAATAAATGTAAGCATGGTTACCACTAAAAATAAATGTGAAAATATTTTCCCACTTCAGTCTGCTGCCTTACACGGTCAAGTACTGCCACGGAGGCATGGTGGGTCGCAGCGCCCTCTTGTGGGAAAATAACAAGCTGCTTGTTCCATGTGTCTGCTCCTGTTGAAAGTCAGTCTGTAAAAACATCTTCACAAAAAGTACTTTCTGACTGAACATCACTACCAACTTCAGTTTCTTCCAGATTTTAGAAGAAAAAGCAGTGGGGAGGGTGAGTGAAGGAGGATTCTAAGAGCCAGAAAATGTTTTTGAGCAGTTTCTTGTTAAGATCCCTTTTCAGGGATGTAATTTTGTTTTTTTTTTTTAGAAGTCTTACTCTGGATCCCTGGTTAGCCCAGAACTTGCTGTGTAGACCAGGCTGGCCCCTGACCCCCAGTCCTGGGATTGAAGGTGTGCCCAGCTTGGTAGCAGTGTTCTCTAGCCTGAGCAAGGGTGAGGTTCTCCAGCCTTGCTTTCAGATATAGTTTTGCAGACAGCAGCCTGACCCCTTCTCTGGGGCATGAGTAATGCGGTCAGGCAGGGAACATCCTTCCACTCCCCTGGGGTTATGGTAGAGAGCACTGCAGGGGTGCTGTGCTGTCTGACTCAGTCCAGCAAGAAGGATGCTTTGGTCTAGATTTTACTGAAAGGAGATGCCTTTATAGTGTTAGGTCATCTTTGTGTCACACAGGACCCTGGACTAAGATGCTGCAGGGTAGGCAGAGCACACCCTGACCCGGCAGTAGGCATTCCCCTTTTAGTTGATAGCATTTGATGTAGTATGTCCTGTGACATACTGTCAGCTAAAGGGGAACACAGACTGTTAAAGCACTGCCAAACACATTTTAACTGTGATCTGGTTTTAAAATGAGTGTCTTGGGAACATCATTGCTGCCATTAGCATGTTTATGGATTAACTTATCTCATTGACATCTACGGTCTTAAATGCCTGCAAACGCTTCTGTGTGTGTGTGTGTGTGTGTGTGTGTGTCCCCGTGTCCCCGTGTCCCCGTCCGTCCGTCCATCCGTCCGAGAGCGCGCTCACGTGTTGGGGGCATTGGGTCTGGGGTGCATATGTGGTGGTGGTCAGAAGACGACTTTGTAGAGTGGATTCTCCTTTTCTGCCTTTTCACAGGTGCTGGGATTAAGTCACAGCTCACACACAAAGCATCTTGGTCTGCTGGGGCTTTGCCCAGCCCAGTCCTTCAGGTTTTTTGTAGGGTGTGGTTCTTTGTTTTTCTGTTTCTTTGTCTTTGAGTTTTGTTTTAAAAGAGTATCTCTGTGAAGATTAGGCTAGCATCCTACTCAAATTCACCTGTCTCTGCCTCCTGAGGACTATGGTTAGTGGCATGGCTCTTCATTTTAAGAAGTACAGTAAGTATGCACACACAAAGGAAGGGTGCTGTTAAATATGTGTTAATTCTGTACATAAACATGCCCACACCAGTAAACTTAGCTTGGGGGGGGGTGTGGAAAGGGGAGCGCAGGCAGTTGTTCAGCTTTCTGAGCCTTCACACTGTACCTCACCTACCTCTCCTTTGGGAGCACTGTTTGTTCTCCTTGCTCTGGTGTCATATGTGTGGTGTGTCACATCACACATTTGGTAGTCAACTTTTCTTAGCTGAAAATCTGACATTGCTATGGGGGGGGGGTCCTGCCCTCATAAACACAGCATCGACTTCCGGCAAGGAAAGGAGAGGGTTGGAAAGCAGGAAGAAGCCTCTGGTCAGGTTGTTCTCTAACCTGGCAGTGCCCGTGGTGACATACCCGAATGGCCATAGGCAGCTAGGCTGTTGTAAACACCCAGTCCGTCTGGGATCATTGTGCCACTCCAGGCCGGCGTGGAGGTCTCTGTGGCTTTAGAAAGACCACGGAGTGCTCTGTCCATCTCTTCCAGCCGACACTAGGATCGAAACTTTGATCTCAGGTGTTTGTAAGTGCAGCTTTTAGGATTCATTGGAGGAAAACAGAAGGATTCATGAAGGGGCTATCAGACAATATTTTTAACTCGGGTTTTGTTCCTCTGAGGTACATCCAGTAACAGAAACTAGGCCAACAAGTTATTGACAATTAGTGGTCCTTTGGGACTCCACTTTAATGAATAGATAAGAATGATTTGTAATTAGCATAATAATTATATGCAAATGAAGGCTTCTGAATTGCTCTAAAACACTTCTGAACTGTTTAAACAACCCTCCTGAGATCTTGTTACTCTATTAATTTGTGTAGCAAATCTTTTTTTCATAGATCATGCAAAGATAAACTTCTGCCTGGCCCCTCTGCCAGTGATTATAAATTCCAAGGTGGTAGGACCTGAATTAATGAGATTTACTTATACTGTATTAATGGTACTCTGTGGGAACCTGCAAGGGTGAGGAGTCACTGGGGATATGTAATTAAAAACAGAAAAGAAAGCTGCTGATTGGAAAATAACTGTTGAAATCAGTTTCTTAAACAAGTTAGTAAACGTTATTTCCTTCTCTGCTGTTGTACCATCTAGCAGAGCGCTTTCCCTGCTACGGTAACATCCAGTGCAAACACTCTTAAGCAGGCTGACCTGCTTTGTCAGCACTGGGGTCAGATGTTCCGTTTTTCTTTTCTAAGGTCTGGAGCATTTAAAAGGGTAGAGCAGTGCTGATAGAGTGAGTGCTTCGTATTTGTCTTCATTTTTCATTCAGCCCTTCTCTCCCCAAGCTTTGCTAAGTTGAGCAGTAGTACCCATACATTTTAAACTTAGCGATTATCTCTGAGCTGTTTGTATAGACACCTAATTAATCATCAGATGCTAAAGTAGACATTGGATAGCAGGCTGCGGGACCCTGACATTCACTGTGTAAAATTCCCTGGGCATCAGTTACACTGGCTGGGCCCCTGTCTGTGGCAGCAGGTGGTTTGAGTAGCTGTCCCTACTGCTTGCCCTCACCTGTGCTAGCTAACCCAGGCTTACTCTAAGCAGTTTGGTGTCTGGGGCTCATCTTGATTTCCCACAAGCTGTCAAGCCCACCACCCGCCCCCTTCCCCATTCACAATCATGAGTTCAATCTGGGCTCAAGGACATATCTAGGTTGGCTCAGCACAGGTTTTATGCTTGCATTTTGGGGAACAGCCACTATGCTAAAAGATTCATAAAACTAATATTCTTTGTCTTCAAAATTAATCTGGTTTCTGTTGAGGGTCTCTGTTGAGGGTGGCAGTAAGTAACAGATGTGTACCCATGAGGTAGCGCAGCTTTCCTGAGCCAGGGCCGAACAGTTCCTTATGTGGATTTAATGACTGCATTCTGGGACTCCTTTGTGAAGGCACTAATCCACTGATTTAGCGTATCATACTTTAGTTTGTTCTCCGAGGGGTCTTGGCTTCCATTCGACTTCGTTTTTTCTTAAATGAGAGTATCAGTGACACAGCATTGGTTAGCACTAATCCAAACGCATCCTACGCTGAGGTACTGTGCTTTTGTGGCGTTGGGACTATTGTTGGAGGAACGAGTAGTGTCTCGGAAGGTGCGCCTAGCTAGATAATGATGCTTTTACCAGGCCCTTATCCTGACCAGGCTCTGGGTATTGTATAGGTAATGAAAATTAGATCACAAAAATATGTTAAGCACAGTGCACCTCAGTAATAAGATCTTTCTCCATTTAAACATGATTTTAAAGCCCGTTTTCTTCTTAAAGTGAGTTTCCTTGGCCTAGTGAATTTGCTTTCTTTCTTCCCAAGGATTACAGAAAGCGCATAGCAGATTCAGCCTTCAGAATACCCAGGAGCTGAAGACTGAAGGAGACTGCAGCTGTCTTCACCCACAGTATTCTAAAAGAACTAATGAGATGAGAAGTCTGCAGCTGGTGGCAAGCACAATAACCCATGAGCCAGGGGCTTCTCTCCATCAGAGCCTCCCTTTCCCCTGGGATCCCACAGGAGACAGAGTACTAACAAAGCCAGCAGGCTGTCTCATTCCACACTATTGCTCATTTGCAGCTGTAATTGGTAGCTGAGGTCGCATTCTGTATGCTGAAACTGTCATACATGAAGGAATATATTTGTTCATTGTGATATGGATGTAAATCGACCAGTTTTTCAATCCAGAGACCAAGTCAGATACCCAACAATAAAACTCAGCAAAAAGACACTGTTTACAAAATTAATTGTAGAAATACAAAACCTGAGGTTGTGAAGACTACCTCCACTTCCTACCTTTTCATATTATGCTACTTAGTTCATCTGACTAAACATTTACAGATTCAAACTAGCAAGTGCAAAATGCCTAGGCTTTGACAAGATGCATTATTCTCACCTGTCAGGGCTACAGTGCTATTGTCAATAATTGGGTCATGCTATACTTTCAGTATAATGTCTTTAATGTTGGCTGAAAGAAAGGAAGGTTTCATTCTATGTATCTGTCTCAGAAAGGCCCACTTGGACACCCCTGGTGCTGAGACTGTCTTGGTTTTTTAAATGTTCACTCCCCAGGTTGCTGACACCTTTGGTTGCCCTGTGTGGTATAGCCATGTGAGCCAAGGCAGAGACCAAAGAGTTCAATGGGGGCTGAAGAGATGTCACTCAGTGGTTAAGAGCTCTTCCAGAGGATCAGGGTTCAATTCCCATCCTTCATGCAGTGGCTTGCAACCCTCTGTAACTCCAATTTCAGGGAATCTAATGCCTCCAAGGGCAATGCACACATCTGGAGTGCACAGATACACATACAGGCAACGCACCCATACACATAAAATGAACAAGTCTTTTTAAAAGAGTCCGGTTAAAGTCCAGGTATATAGGAAGCCATGTCAGTTCCTCACAAGGTGGTAATCTTCATGATACATTTTAGAAAAGCAGCCTGTGGCTGGACTTGAGGACAAAGGTTCACAGGTGTGCTTTGTGGAATAGTGTGTCAGATCTACAGTGATGTTTTCACAAGGTTTTCGGTTCTGTTAGTTTCTGAATCTACAGCAAATGGGTTCTGTGGATGTGTGAAGTGACTGCCTGGGCATGTGATTGCAGAGAGGAGTCTGTCTGTCCCGACCCTCTTAGCTATACCTTCACTGGTCTCCTGAGGCCGGCCTGGAAATGACCGGCACTGACCAGAATTTAAGCTGAGTCCTCCCTTCACAGGTTGTCTGGTTCTAGTGTCTGAACTGCCTTTATTTCATGCCATTGGTTTTATTCAACGCTGGAGGTAACCGTGTACACTTTATTATATTGTGGATTCACATAGAGTTTTTCTATGGATGTGGGTAGGTTTACACAGCACCTCCAGGTTTTCATCCTCAGTTCTAAAATCCCATTTCCCTCTTTCATGTTTTAATGTGTCCAAAATCAAGGTTTGTCTCCCAACTGTGACATGCATTAGCCTTCTGTGTCTTCTTTATTGGTGACATATAGAACACTAGCCTTTGCCTGCTGGCTGCAAATGTTCAGAATGTGGGGTATTTACTATGCAGTCCTGACAGCTGAGGAAAAACATGGCTGCTATGACCACAGCCACGTCACACCCCTTCCATAAGAGAAAAGGGGCATGGCTTCTCGCTCAAAGAGAGTAAGTGGGCAGATCATGGCCAGCCCTCTGGGAAGTAGATGAATGATTAGAATTTAATTGTTAAAATACCTAAACATGGTATGCCTTTCTTTCTACTTTTAAATATGAAGACTGACGCACTTCCGTAAGGGATGTGTTCTTGGCTGGTACTGTTTGGTTTTGATCTGACTGAATGTTCTCTCTTCTCTTTTGGTAGTTGGGGTTTGGTTTGGTTTTGTCTTGTCTGCCTCTTTCGACCTGACTGACCTTAGGGCCCGGCCCTGTGCTCTGGCCCTCATCATCCTGTGATTCCACAGGAACTCTGACGGAGTGAGATGGTGCTGGGGGTGATTGTTTGATGTGATGGCGCTTTTTTAATGTGAGGGAGAGTAGGCCTGTCTCTGGCTTTAATTTTGAACCTCTGGCTAGGAGAGAATGGTTCAGAGGCTTACAGGTTTGTTTTTTGTTAGGGTGGCTTACTTATGCTTGTGCAAGTCTTGGGACAACCTGTTCAGTTGCTTCTTTCCCGAGTCCGAGGAAGCACACTAGTTTCTATGATGCAGGTCTGAGTTGGAGTTTGAATCTCTCCTAGCTGGTAGTAACGATTGACGTCAGTGCTGCTGTGCCCAGACAAGTGACATGACTCTGGTTGTCCTGCCCTTGAGGGTAGCTCCTCCCTATGTGTCCTTTCTGGGAAAGCCAACTGGCCTCGTGCTTTGGCCGTGCCACATCAACTATTTCAAGTAGCCAAATCATTGAAACCTAGTGTAGCTGGCCAGGTTCACAAGTTTAGCAATTTCTCTGGCTTCCTAGACTGGGCTGAGACAGCCATCCAGTCCAGGGTTACATGTTTACCCAAGCCTGCTTCTTTCAAGTTTATTTTTTTTCCTGGTCCTCACTCTTGTTCTCTCTCATGTGATTTATTTATAACCCTCCCTTGGAATTATTAGCATGCCATGTGTGTTCACTAACTGTGGAGTTGTAAACTGCCACTCCCAGTGGTTTTTTTTTTTGTTTTTTGTTTTTTTTTGCTTTGGGAACATTTGTGTTGGACTTGGGAGCGTGCTGTATGCATGCTTTGCTTGAACTGCTCTTATCTGGAATACAGCTTCCAGCCAAGGTTTTCGCTCAGCCTGTCTGGACATTTTCTGCAGTGTTTGTCCCCTTCACAAATGCTGTAAAGCACCTTGGGTCTCGGAAGTGAGCCTGGAAAAGGACCCCTGGAGGGAAATGAAGAGAACAGGAGAAAGAGAGGGGGGGGGGGGGGGAGAACTTTAGAGAAATAAAATGACTTAACTCATTTTCTGCAATCTATTAGGCAGGACGTATTGAGGGAAATAGAGCCCTGTAGCAAGATGACTGAATTTTGGGGTTATCTGTGCTTGCTGCAACTGAAGAGCCTCACTACGCATCCCTGCCTCATGACACTGAGGGACCTAGGGGGGAAGTACAGGAGCAGACCTGATGTGTTGTAGTGCAGTGGTTGCTCACAGTGGCAGTAGCAGCCCAGGATCACCAAGTGCAGATCTTGTTAACAGTGAGGTGTCTATATGACTGTCAGAGCCCTAAAACTGTTGAAAACTCTTGAGGGCCCAGCAGCTGGTGTTGGTGGCCTCCTTTCAGGGTTCAACACTGCTAATTACATAGTTGAAATAAAAGTTTAAAAAGTAACGGGATGCAAGCTGCAAACGCTACGTGTGGACACACCTTCCCCTGTGTGTAACGCACGCACAAACACGCGCGCGCGCGCACACACACACACACACACACACAGCTCTAGCTTCAGAAAGTTGCCTGGCGAGGTTAAAGGATGGTCTCTGGTTTTCCTCTTCATCTCCGACTCTGTTTCCCTTTACAGGACTACAAAGCTGATGAGGATCCTGCGTTATTCCAATCAGTCAAGACCAAGAGAGGCCCTCTGGGACCGAACTGGAAGGTACTGGCGCTGACTGTCTGACAGGCAGAGTCGTGCAAACAGAACAAGTTTGCAAGACTTGAAGAGGTGGTGGTATTCAAATTGCACAGAGGGTTTTATTTGTGATAAAGACTTAGGGCCATTTGCAGTTAGCCTGTGAGTGTGTGCTGCATTAACAAATGGAACAGAACCAGGCTGTGACCCTCAGCGTGCCACGCCGTGCTGCGTGCCATGCCGTGCTGAGGAGCAGGAAGAGAGGCAGGTGGTGTGATCTTTGGGGACTGTGATGTCTTCTCCTGACTCCAGGCGGTACAGAATCCGTATTAGATGAAGGTTTATAGTAGGGTCCAGTCTGTATCAACTGTAAGCAAGTTCTCCCCCCACCCAGGTGTTTCCTTGGCATCTGTTGATACTTATTGATCTGGGAAGCAGAACAGCAGAGAGTGGTTCTTGTGGTGTTTGTATTCAGAGAGAGCACACCTCCACTCTACTCAGGAAGTAGGAAAAGCAGTGCCAACAAAATCATTGAAACCACTACAGAAGCGTAGTTTGCTGCACTATTCAGCTTACAGGGTTCATGGCAGGTTATTCTGATGAGTTTGACAGACAAGGAGAAGCATAAAAACCCAAACCTGAGGGGAGCAGACTGTTCACCCACAGCATTCCTTGGGCAGCCAAGCTCGCTCTCACAGTTGCTGACAACCTCAGGGAGCAGTATCAGGACCACTGAAATGGCCCCGTGCTCTTATAGCTGTTTGTAAGCTGTTGCTCATCAGCTCAAAGGAAGGAGGGAGGGCTCTGACTCTGCTCCGTGGGAAATGACTCACTGCAGGGTGCAGTAGTTCACACCTTTAATTCCAGGGCCCAGAGGGTCCAGGCCAGCCAGAGCTAGGTAGTGAGATCCTGTCTTAGAGAGTAAAGAAAGAATCATAGTTTGTCATTTTCACATTGTTTCCAGGGTATAGTTCAAAACTCTTCCAATCTAATAACCATGACTAGGACTTAATTCTCAAGAAGTGGTAAATGTCACTCACAGTGACGAACAGGTTCCATGAGCATCATCTGAGTCTAGTCAGAGGGATTTCCAAATGTCCCCAGCTTTAGCCCCTTCATTCAGGCTAGTGGCTCTCCAAATCACAGTCCCTGCTATGGCGGCCCTGCTTTCTCTGGTGCTGACTCTGGCACACAGTGCTTTACAGGGGATGGGGCAGAAAGCTCGTGAGAAAATTCTGGGCTTTTCACCCAGTTAACCATGCTTGAAGTACGGATTTTACACACCTGCTGCGTGGTCGGCTTGTTATGCTTGAGTGCAGAGTGCAGGGATTCTTGGGACTCCTGAGAGGTTTCTGACTGGCCACAGAATTACTTGATGTTTGACTTTGGCTTGATTTTTCTGGTTCTTAGGAAACAATGTGTAACTAGCATGGCTTGTTCTTGCTTTGTTGCTGTGATGTGTATTTGCAGTCCTTGATCTCTGATTATTTAAAATTCTGGAGTAGCTTAAATTTGGTGACACAGTTTCATGCAGGAGCCAGTGCTACCTAGGGCTCAACATATAACCCAGGCAGCCCTTGAACACTCAGGAGCTCCTCACCTCAGCCTCACGAATGCTGAGATGACAGGCTTGAGCCAAGGTAGACTGTGCCTACAGCGCAGGTGCAACTGTGACTTCAGAGTGCCCATGCAGAGAGCTCCTCCCGTCCACTTGTAGATGGATCACTTGCTAGACTTGGTTCACATGGTGGTAGGTGCAGGAGCTCTTACAAAGCTAGCAGCTGCTAACTGACCTTCCATGACCTTGTGAATAAAGTAAAACAAGCTAAACTACCATTTATTGGTGTGAAGGAACGTGAAGCTAAGCCTGGGACAGTAGCTGAGCACACACGGGAATGGGCACCTCTGGACTTGATAAGCAGGCTAAGGAGGAGTGGTAGTTAGGGTTTCTATACTTCTGAAATATGAGCAAGTAACAGAAGAGGTGAGTGTGGGCATGACAAGATGACTGCTTAGGTGTGCCACACACACCGTGTCATGCAGGCTGGAGAGCCTGTGGCCTCTATGAGACCTTTCATCCTCCAGCTGCTATTTCAGCAGAAGGCTGCTGCTGCCCAAATGCTACCCACATCCCAAAATGGCTCCCGGGCTAAGTGAAAACCCAAGGTCATGTTGGGCAAGCGCTGTATTACTGAGTTACACTCCAGTGACTGCTTTGACACCTCCCTTACTTGGTATGGAGGTACTTCCTGTGGTACTCCCTGGCTATATTCAGCTGAGAGGAGGTTCCCTGTGGACCCCAGGTACTAATACAAGGACACATTTAACCTTCCAAACCTTGCTGGGTGGCACGTACAGGTGCTTTGGTTTACAAATCAGAAATGCGGTCAGAAAAACCCAGAGAAGACTTGAAGGAGAAACTGGTGTCTGCAGGTCACAGGCCGGTTCAGTGCTGCTCACAGGGGAGGGGTTTGGCCACGAGGCCGATTCTTACTTGAAGGTCATGCTTCTGCCTCTTGTGTGTCATGTTGTGCCATTAACAGTGTAACTCTGTGCTTAGACAGTTCTACAGAGTAGTCAAGGCATCTCTGGTGATAGAGGCACGAAAGGAGACTCATCAAGCACCATGAAGACACATGCATCTGGGTGTGCGCCTCAGGCTCAGCTTCCGTACCTCTAGAGTTCGAGCATCAGTACCCACCCCAGAAGTTGTTAGGAAGATTAAAAGACTCAGAGAGTCGTGACAGAAGGTCAAGTTCTCGAGCCTCCCCCTCTTGTGTGAGTGTGTGTATCTGTGTCTGTGTGTCCATCCATGTCTCCTTGTTGCACATTAGTAGCTAGGATTCGTTTGTCTTGGGTCTCCCGGCCTGATGTGTTGACTGAGTGCTTGGTGTGGCTTAGCTGTTAAGCCAAGGCCACAGAGCAGAAAGCGTTTCCCAGCTGTGTGCTGCAACGGGGCGTCTCCTTTCCCAAGTTTGTCGTGAGCACAGGCTTTTTTCCCACTTACGATATGATGCAGATTTTTACTTAAAAACAAACAAAGCCAGGAGTACACTATATAGCTTCAGAGAGTAGGCTTAGTCATCTGCTCATTTCCCGAAGAAGAAGGAAATGAAAATATCTGAGTACATGAGTTGTACTTTATTAGAGTCCAACATGAAGTGACTTTGTGCATGCTGATAGAGCAATTTATAACCTGGGTAAGAGTTTTGCTTCATGGCAGACTTGCTGACGAACACCATCCTCTTCCGTGGCAATGTTTGCATGTACACGTGTGCATATGTATGTGTAGGTTTATGTTTCCATCTGGAAGATGTGTGTCTGTGGCACTGGTACAGCCACCTATCAAGGCTCCTCAGTAGTATTTTACACGTGTGTTCCTCCTACTCTCCAGTTTGCCACATCTGACCCAGTTTAACAAATTAAAGACTAGTCGGGCAGTGGTGGCGCACGCCTTTAATCCCAGCACTTGGGAGGCAGAGGCAGGCGGATTTCTGAGTTCGAAGCCAGCCTGGTCTACAGAGTGAGTTCCAGGACAGCCAGGGCTACACGGAGAAACCCTGTCTCGAAGAACCAAAATAAATAAATAAATACATAAATAAAAATAAAGATTATGTTGTCATTCTAACCCAATGAAAGGAAGAGTTAAGCTTAGTCCGTGCCCACAAATAGACGATGGTTCTTAACTAAGAGGCTGTGCCAAAGCACCTGCTTCTACAGTGCTTAGATAGCTGTGCACACAGGGATCAGGGCAAGAAAAGGAGTTGGCCTAGAAATTCTGGAGGTTTGATGCGTGTAGTTACGTTCTTCTTCAAAATACTGGCAACGGTAATCCCAGCACTTGGGAGGCAGAGGCAGAGGCAGGTGGATTTCTGAGTTCGAGGCCAGCCTGGTCTACAGAGTGATTTCCAGGACAGCCAGGGCTACACAGAGAAACCCTGTCTCGAAAAACCAAAAAAAAAAAAAAAAAAATACTGGCAGCGGGAGCTTAGTCTTTCAGAGTCCTGCTGCGTGGGCTGCTCAGTCACACTCTGGGACAGCCCTTGTGGCCATTCTGAGTTCCTATTCACACTGCAGAGACAGACACCAGTTTGTTTCTTCTGTATCCTCATGACTGATTTCTCTTTCTACCCTACACATGTGAAAAGGTGACAGCAGCCTTGTCTGTCAGCTGAGGTGTGAGGTGGTGTGCTGGGAACAGGAGCCGTGGGCAGGGGCAATGAGGAGAAGCCGCAGCGCTGCTGTGGAGGCCTCCTTCCAGGTGGACGCCGTGGCTCTCCTAATGGAGAGTACTGCCGAGCTACAGATAGCTAACCTGATGTGCCTGAGGCTCAAAGCCGTTGAGGGCGTGCTTCCTTCCCGTACTGTTTGCAGCCCCACAGCAGGGAACATGTGGGACTCAAACTGGTTTCTGGTTAGGCCACGTCTTGGATTCTGTATGATAAAGACGTTTACAGACATGGCATGTTTTCAGAGGAGGTTTACGTGGTTTGTTGACTGCACTTTTTAGGTGAAGTCTCTAAAGTGCACTTAGCACTTAGTGTGCCTTGATTATGTGTAGAACTTCTCCCAGAGATGTCAAAATGAAACCAGGGTGCCCTGGCTGCCTGCCAGCTCCTGCCTTGGCTTGTCCGTGGAAGTTGGCCTGCAGGATTCAGGCCTCTGGAATTGTATGCTGCCTGCTTTAGGAAGTGACTTGGCAGGGCGGGGCTCTGGCCTGGCTCCTGAGTCCATCAAGCCGGGGCTACAGGTGTACTTGCACAGCGTGCTGAGGGAGGTGTGAACTGCGCTGGTTATTGTGAGGGAGATGGACACTGGCTGTTGGTCCCTACAAGGAGGGCCTTCCTGGATTGTTGTGCCTGTTTTTTATAAACTTACTTATGATTAAGTCATCCTTTGGAATGTTTTCAAAGTAAAGAGTTTCCCACCATGAATGCCCACCCCATAAAGGCCTCTGGGTGCCCCTGTGGTACTGTTGGTACCTCAGGTCAGGGTGATCTTGTTCTACTCCCTGTCTTCTGAGTGTGAAAACACCATGGTTTGTGGCAGTGCCTTGCTTACATGTGCCTTCAGTAAGCTCTTAGTCCAGAGTCAGTAAACCAATGCCAGTCAGTAAGATACAAGGCTTGACATATAAAGACTCACAAAGGAAAAGCTGTCTAGAGAAGAGAAGACAGCATAGTTGGAGAGTGGGGCTTGCCTGAGATTGCGGGCGGTGCACATGCCTGCCATATACTCTGTGGCCCTGCGCTGACATTTGCTGGTGCGCACTGGCAGCAGCCCTTGGATGTGGCACATCTATCTTTAGCGCTCTTAGTGTGATTTCAGTTGGAAACTTAACACTACAAATTCGGCCGCCAAAACTGAGCATTCTGATTGCCTACCACTGAAAAACTAAAATACTGGGGAGTGTGAACCGCACGAAGACTGCTCTGCTGCTGAGGAACGCCGGCTCTGCCCACCCCAGAGCGAGCCTACACTATGAAGCTAGCGAGGCTGAGAGGACTTTGGACGCTCTCCTTTACTTCTCTTAACGTTTGTACATACTTTTCTGTCACAGATCAAGACATTTGTTCTTGAGGCTAATGTTGGCTGATTGCTTACCATCAAAGCTGTACATGCTGCAAGTACTCAGTCACTATGTGTGGCTGCTGTGTGTGTGTGTTGCTTCCCTGAAGGCCTCGGCCACATGCCTCAGAGTAACCTAATATGTGCTCTTAAATTGAAAACATGATTGGACTTGGGACGCTTCACTTATAGGCAGTAACATGAAGTGTAAGGAATTCCGTGACTGTACAGATGATTTAAATGCAATTTTGAAAACATTTTGTAACTAACTAGTACATGCTACATTATGGATAAAATCTGACTTCTGTGGGAAATAACCTCACGTGAGGGAGGCTCTTCTGTGAGCTCAGGACGCCCGGCCCACAGAACTGCTGTTGCTCTTCTGTTAACCAGCTAATGTTCCCCTTTAAAAAAAAAAAAAAAAAAAAAGATGCCATTTAAAAATTTAATCTATTCACAACTCAGTTATTGGCAGAATGGTTGTATTATGAACTACCAGAATTAGCCTTTACTGCCTTGATGAGGATAATGACGTTTTCATTTTGGGCTGGATCGGAGCAGTGTGTGCAAGGCCTGTGTTCTGTGTCCTGCTCTTCGGGTTGTTTCGAGAGGAAGTTGGTTTTAAAGCAGTTGAGCTCCTAGGAACTTGATACAGGATGGAACTTCTTTCTGTCACAATGGAATTACCTTCTTGGAGATTATAAGCTTCTTCCTTCCTTCCTTCCTTCCTTCCTTCCTTCCTTCCTTCCTTCCTTCCTTCCTTCCTTCCTTCCTTTCTTTCTTTCTTTCTTTCCTTCTTAATTAGGGGCTAGAGAGACAGCTTAGCGGGTAAAACCACTGGTTTTGCATTGGGCAAGGGTTTGGTTACCAGCATCTACATGTTCTCTGGTGACCAGTTCCAAGGGATCTGATGCCCTCTTCTGACCTGCGAGCACCAGGCATACATGTGGTGCACATACATACATTCGTGTAGGCATAGCACTCGTGTGAGCAGGCACTTGAATACACGTCTGTGAATGCCACAGCATGCACCGGGGTCAGAGGACAGCTTGCAGTAGCCGCTTCTCTCCTTTCGTGTGGTGCCAAGAGGTGGAACTGAGCCATTTCACTAGTTAGTCCAGAGGCACCTGGAATGCCATGCACACGTTAGCGACTGCAGGGAGACGTGGGAATGCTTACCTGAAATACTCCATGCCAGAGTTTAGTTGGTTTGCATATTCTTCCCTCAAAGAGTTGTTTTTGGTTTTGTTTTTAATAACTACTTGTAAATTGGATGGAAAACAAGAAGATTGAAAATAAACATGTAAGGTATAGGGTGATTGATTCTCGAGCTAGGATTAATTTTTTTGGCCCATCTAATTTTTAAAATCTTATAACCCAGTGCAAACTATTAGTTGCTGTGTTAATCGGCTTAAGTAGCTTGCCAGCATCACTAGGAAGCCTGGCTCACTGTGGAGTTGCTGTGTGCTGGAGTCCAGCCTGTGGAGGGCGCTTATGTTACGTTTGGCTCACTCCTTTAATTAGAACTGAGTCTCCCCCCTCTCTGGGGAGAAGGCTGAAGGAAGGGTGTACGGGTGAACTTTTGTAGAATATCAGGTGTGTGACTCAGGGTTGGAAGTGAAGTTGTCTGTGGCTTGTAGTAGCCAGGACTTGGCTTCGGGCTATTGGTGTTACAGAGGTGGGGGGTGGCTGAGCTGGAGAAAACTGAAGCCTGAGGCTGTGGACTGGGCTTCATGGGCATCGAACGGGTGTGGACTGGGCTCCACGGGCATCAAATAGGAAGGGTGAGTTTGTTTTACCATCTGTAGCCTTGGAGCTAAGCCTGCTCAGTCACAGTTCACCTCAGTGCAGCATGGGTGATCTAATAGTCTAGCTCTTGCTGTTCACACAAAGGAGTGAAGCCAGTGAAGTAAGGGCTCTGCACAGTAGGGGCCACAGCTGGGTGCCATGCTCTTGACCTAGTGCCAGCTCGATCTGACTGACCCTGGAGCCACTTCTCCTCATGCTCAGCAGCACTCATTGGGCTAAAGGTCCCAGCATGGGTTCATTATTTAGGTCTGTGGGAGGCCCACCTTACCATCCTTTCTGGAGAACAGGGCCTTCTGAAGCTCACTGACCTCATCCGTACCAGTGCCCAGCTTAGAGCCAGGCCTGCAGTCAAGGAGAAGGAGGCACATGTCAGCTTAGCTGGCCTGCTAGAAATGAAGATATTCTAGAGAGACACTTGTGTCTGTCTCATTCTGACTTCAAATTATTTAAACATTGGACTCAAAGCAGCAGGGATTTCCCCAGGACTCTTGTTAGGAGAAGGAAAATGTGCTTGTCAGAGGGGGAGGTTGTCTTCCAGAAAGAGACTCCACAGTAACAGCCCATGAACACTTCCCAGGATGAAACTGAACCCTGACATGGGTCAGTGGAGGGTGGTGCCACATTCTGCCAGGGCTTAAGTACATAGCTTTGACCCTCTATTTAAACTTCAGTCCCACTTTAGGACCCCAAAGGTGGACTTGAGGGAGTTTCTGCATATCTTTGTCCCTCTCCCAGTGTGACTACATTAAGTAAACCTCCTTTTTCTGCTTCCCACTATTAAACTGGCTCTTGTTATTGGGTGATTGAAGGCAGGCGGCTAGACCTGACCTGACATAGCTTTGTGACTCTCATGTCTAATAGCAGCAGTGTGTGTGCACACATGCGTGCGTGCGTGCGCATGCACACGCACACAGCACACACTAGCCCCTCCCCAAGACCATGTGTAGGTAAGGCAGAGTTGTATACATAGGTGGTACAGCTGGGTACTAAGGTGCTGGTCTCATCACCCTCTCCAGCCCTCCATGAGTGTGTGTGACCAGTCAAGAAGCCCAGCTCTGGGGCACTCCCTTTCAAGGGTACAGCTGAACCCTGCTCCCTAAGATTTACCCAGCTTGGAGGCCAGTTGCTCACAACGTTCCCATTTATCCAAGCAAGACTTGGTTTTTCCATCTGCGTCATTTGAGTGAATACCAGTGTATGGTACTCTGGAAACAAGCTGCATGTACAGGCCATGCTGTGAGCAGTGTACCTTTGCATCACTGGCTGTGGCCTTTTGCTGTCATGAACTGCTGCTGCATTGCAGGTATTTGGAAACACAGAAAATGGTGGAAGGTCCTGAGCAGATCCCCAGGGAGTTAGGGAGCATGTTTAGGCTCACTGTGTCAAGAGCTTCCTGTAGTGACACCAGCTGACCTTACAGCTCTGGTCAAGTGATTCAGAACTTCCAAATTAAAAGTCCATGGTGGTGTTCCGTAGCGGTCTGTTTCGGGCAGAACTAAATACTAATGTCAGAAATTTTCAATGTTCTCATCTAGAAGGAGCTGGCAAACGCCCCTGACTGTCCTAAGATGTGTGCCTACAAGCTGGTGACCATCAAGTTCAAGTGGTGGGGGCTGCAGAGCAAAGTAGAGAACTTCATCCAGAAGGTAAATCTGCTCAGGGCCTGGGGGGGTCTGAGAGACCATGCAGGCTGGAGAATGGTCTCTGAGAGTGAGCTCTCCTTTATGGTGTATGAGAGTTACCATGCCCGGTGATGCTCTAAAACACCAAATCCAAATACAACGAGATTTTAAGAGACTTTCGTTTTCTTTCTTTTTGTTCGTTTGTTTAAGGTTCTATCTTAATATGTGTGTGCTATATTTTGCCTGCATATATATCTGCACCAGATGTGTGCAGTGCCTGTGGGAGCCAGGAGATCAGATGATTCAGAGCTGGAGTTAGAAACAGTTGAGCTATTGTGTGGGTACTGGGAACCCAACTGGGTCCTCCAGAAGAGCAGCCAGTGTTCTGAACCTCCCTGAGCCATCTATCTCTCCAACCCTCAAGGGATGTCCTTAGGAGAGATAAAGTGCTTTCCTGATAATTGTTCCAGCACTTCAGTACAGAGCCCTTCCCCACAGGAGACCCGGTATCCTGACCACTTGTCTCTTGCACTATATTGCCTTTGTCTGAAATGTCTTTAGAGGCCTGGCCAAAAGTACATAGACCCTGAATAGGTGACATGATCCACGGATCCAAATCCTAATTGTTTGGTTTTTTTAAAATTTATTTGTTATTTATGAGTATACTATAGCTGTCTTCAGACACACCAGAAGAGAGCATCAGATCCTATTACAGATAGTTGTGAGCCACCACATGGTTGCATTGAACTCAGGACCTCTGGAAAAGCAGTCAGTGCTGTTAACCACTGAGCCATCTCTCCAGCCCCCTAATTGCTTTTTAAACAGTGAAGATAACATAAAACAGCTAGATATAGAGGGATCACAGTGGTGCCATCAGTTCTGTGCACAGTGTCAGCCAACATCACTCCAAACAACAAAATGTCCCCGGTCATAAACAAACAGGAAAATGTGGGAATGCCCTGTTTACTCTTCCATAGGATTTCCCCCATCATCACTACAAAGATGTCTTGGAGGGCTGGAGAGGAAGCTCAGTGGTTAAGAGCACTGGCTGCTTTTCAGCCATGTGAGGGCTTACAACTGTGTTACATCTGTGTTGACACAGTTGCAGGGATCCACATCCTTTTATGGCCTCCCAGGTCACTGCAAGCATGAGGTACACAGACATACATGCACAAACTTGGTGCATAGCCTTAGAAAGAAATCCTAGGGAAGAAAGGACACCCTGTTACCCACTGATTCTCACAGAGGTTCTGCAGCTTGGGTAACCTCCCTGCTTTTAAACTACCAAACCCCTTGCTGCTTCTACCTAATTACAGGTGGCTGGTGAGCTCGCTCCTACATACTGGCCTTCTCATCTTGATCATTGTCAGTATATTGGCAGTCCTGTTCAGACACAGAGAAGTCTCATGTGTGAACACAAAGCTTTCTGTCCATGGGGGAGAGGTTGAAAACTGTCCCCAAAGAGTCAGTTGCTGCATTGACTTTGCTCTCTTCGGGAGAGTTGGATGCAACTTAAATAGTTGGGTGTTAAAGCCAGTATTTCTATACATGGGTGTGTGTGTGTGTGTGTGTGTGTGTGTGTGTGTGTGTGTGCGCGCGCGCGCGCGCGCGCGCTCGAGTGCAACACAGGGGCCGTAATGTGCAGCATCTGATGCTTTTCATCATTTGTCTCTAAGCGCTGCAGGCTTTCCTTAAGTCCCTTAAATCTTGAAAAGAACAAACAAACTATATGTAATATGTATATATGTATGCATATATGTATGTATGTATGTATGTATGTTATTTTGAGACAAAGTCTCTCTACATACCCCTGACTGTTCTGAAACTCATTATATAGACCAGGCTGGCCTCTAACTCAGAGATTGACTGCATCTGCCACCTGAGTACTGACGGGGATTTAAAAGGAGTGAACCACAAAACTTGGCCTAGTTTCTGCTGTTGTATAAAATGGACTTTTCAGACTAAGCCCATGTTCATTTTATGGGATGCTTGGGACACATAAAGTTAACGTATCACTAATCGAATGTTTTTGCCACTTTGTTTTAAAAGCAAGAAAAACGGATATTTACGAACTTACATCGCCAGCTCTTTTGTTGGATTGACAAGTGGATTGACCTGACAATGGAGGACATTAGGAGAATGGAGGACGAGACTCAGAAAGAACTAGAAACAGTAAGCCTTGCTGTGGTGGTTGTGTCTGCTCTAAAAGTGTTCATGCATAGTGAGTGCTTAGGCTTAGGGAGAGTGCTGGAAGCCATTTCTCTCCGTGATCATTTTCACCAGAGTGGAGTTCTTCACCCCTCCTGAATGTAGACTGGAACCTTCTTAACCCAGAATGCGTTCCTTGTAAAAATATCCAGGTGCTTTGTACCAGATCTCAGGCCTCAATGTCTGTGAGTCTCTGTCTCAGTCCTTTTAGATGGAGATGCCTGTGGCTCAGCATGCTCAGTAGTTAGCCCAGCTCCTTCCACCTCCCCGCCCACCTAGCCTTGAGCTCTTCTGCCTTGGTAAGCTCTAGGAACTTTCCAGTGGTCCTGGGCCACGCAGGGGTCAGGGTAGAGTTTCACGGTTAAGCAAGGATTTGGTTTTGATTTTTCCCTGGGACATGCTTGTCTACAATTGGCAGTTCATTCCTAGAGTGGAGAGTGAATCCAAGGCATGTCCAGGTCCCTCAGGGCTTCCACGCAGTCATCTTGAGTCCTGCCAACAGGCCTGGCTCTGCAATCCCTGCAGGTGTGGTATCTGATGGCCTGTGAGACTAGAGCTGCATGTGGTCATGGGGAGCAGCCGGAAGTTGGACTCTGGCACAGAAAGAATGGTGTCTCTGCCTGCTGTAGCACAGTGAAGGATTTGTGTCTGCAGTTGGTTACTTTGGGTGATTGGAGCAGGCCTGCTTCTAATTAGCCTTACACAAATCTTCAGAAAGGAATATAGTTTATATTCTTTGTAGGACAATAGAATGCTTTAGCTTACCATATATTTGAAGTAAACTATAGAAGACTTCAACTTATGAATGGATTTTGCTCCAGATTATTTTTGCTTGATTGAATTTGGAAGGTACTTTCCCATAGAGACATTGTAAGGGAGTTGATTTTTCTCTTACTGAGGCTGAGACTCTGGGTCTGGTAGAGTGGTGGAATGATGGACATCTCCCCCTCTCTCTGTTCTAAGGTTGGCCATGGGTATTCACACAGGCAAGTGTAGGCCTCACTGCTGCAGTCTTCTAGTCCACACCCCCCACCCCCTCATGCTCACTTCTCAATAGTTAGTGCTCCTGAGGAGCGGCCCAGATGCTGCCTGCTGTGCGCTCCCTCCTAGTTTCCTCCAGGTTCCAGAACACTCACCTGTTGTGCTGTGAGCTCTGGAGCAGCTCCTTAAGCTGAGGCACAGCTGGTTCTTCCAGCCTGTGTTTCCCAGAGCTGGGGTGGGGCGGTGGGGGGGAAGGACGGGACAGAAAACCATCCCTAGGAGAAGAGCCTTGGCCCTAGTGTACGTTTGTGCAAAGACTGATCACTGGTGACCAGATGATGAGCTCAGCCCTCTGACCCCTGACTTGGAAAGAGCGTGGCTAGGGGCTGCTGCTCTCCACTCTTGGTTCTTTGGAAGTTCTCAGGTTACCTGAACACACGTAGAGCCACTGGCCTGGAGGTGTTGACTCTTGCTCCCATCTCTGACAGTTGATCAGAAAGTCAACAGCAGCTCTGGCAGTCAGCCATTCACAAGTAGAACTGAAGAAGCACAGGGCTCCGAGGGCTGAAGGAAACCCCTGTGAACCTGGTATTCTCTGTCCTGGGCTCAGGGTGCAGGCGGCTTTTCATCTGTGAATACTTGAGAATTATTTTACGTTCATCTCAGCATTCTGAGTGACCGTACTTACGTAGCTCCTTGTGATATCACACTGTCACAGGAGTGTTTTATTCCTGCGATAGGGGTTGTTTTAGAAATCCAGTATTGTTTGTTTTCTGTCTGTTTCTGGTGTTCTCCTTTAAGGGTTGCTTGTTTGTTTTGGGGGGGATTTTGTCTATAGCTGTTTGAAATGCCTGCTCTTTTGCTGGTTCTTTTCTGTGTTCTGTTCCTCTGTGTCTCTTCTTCAATCCTTGCTCCTAATAAATCGAAGGCATCAAGAAGCTACTTTTTAAAAAGAGTCACAGTTCTGCACCTTCACAGCCAGAGTCTCACCCCCAAAGCACTTTCTCAAACTATATTGACACTTCCCTTGCAGTTGTGTCCCTGATAATTTGCTGCCATAATGGGTGCCTTTGTTTAGATGCAGATGCAGTTAACTTCCGGGCTGCTAAAGGGATTGTTGAAGCCAGGACCAGCTGACGATCTCAGAACCCCATCCCTTCTGGGGATACAGGAGAAGCAGGCAGTCTCTGTAATCGTTGCTTGTCCCTTTCTCTCCACTTGCTTACTAACCCTACACAGAATCATTGTAGCAGCTCATGATTTTATTTTACATTTAGATGCGTAAGAAGGGTTCCGTCCGAGGCACGTCGGCTGCTGATGCCTAGATGAGTCCCCTGTAGGTCAGAGACATTACCAAACTGTGTAAGTGAAGACCCGGGTAAAAGAGGATCTAAAAGCCTGTGCCTTTTGGTGATGGGGAGTTAACTGATGAGCACACAGGCTCCTGCCAGTGCTGTCGGGATTCTACATTTAGAATTGAATAGATGGCCATTGTAGAAACCGTGAGCCTGTGTGTGTCTCACTGGGTCGTTCTGTGGGCCAGGTTGAATGTAAGTCTCCATCCGCTGTCAGTGTAGCTGCTTATTTAGTGGCACTGCCCCGGAAGCTGGTTGACCTTTTGATAGCCAGCCAATTAGTGGACCTGGTTCTCAATAGAGCCTTTTGTCATTCCCAGGGAAATGCAGGAGTCCTCCCGCCACACCATGAGGCCAACCCCAGGAGCTCACTGGAGGTGTAAGGTGTCCCTGGTGGCACTGGTGGCACAGTTTGCTCTGCAGTTAACTTTACTCTGTACGCCTAACATTTTTCTGTGGTGTTCCCTTGTCAAAGCCCATATGCCCAAGTGGCATTGCCATAGATGGAGCAGAGAGCATCCAGACCCACCCCCACGGGCTCAGGCAGAGAACCAGCAGCGGTGCCCATGTTCTCTGCAGATGTCCATGAGACAGCCGTGGGCCGCACCTGACTGAGCCTCCTCAATGCCCCCTTAGTGAAGCTCTGCCTTCTCCACACCGCCTTCCCGAGAGGTGTTCTGTCATGAGAAGGGGCTGCTTTGTCCAGCCAGAATTGAGTAATACTTCTGAGACTTCCCCAGAGTTCTCTATATTTCATGTTCATTTAAAAAAGTTTTTTTCAGTTGTTGTCACTTTGTTTGAATTTAACTTTCTATGATTTATTTGTTCCTGCTTCAAGTTTACTTGTCCCTGTGATGAAACAAAACGTTTTGCCTTTAGCATGGCCAGAATCTTCTTAAACAGAACAGAGTTTTAGGGTGCAGTGTGTGGGGAACATTTTTACCAAAGTTTTTCCATGTTGAGTCTCTCAGGAGAGCCTGTGGCCTAACTTGCTGTGTGCTTCTTTACTTTCTTACAGCTACGGAGTCAAGGTCAAGTGAGGGGGACCAGTGCAGCCTGTGACGACTGAAGCCAGCAGCGTCTCAGTGTTGACATTTCCAGTGTGTGCCTCTGACGACTCGAGCACACGTGTGCACACTCTCGGGCACGCGTGCGCACACACACACATACACACGCGTGTGTATGTGTGTATGTCTGTAGCTGTATGTAAAGCACATGTGGCTACAGGCCTAGATACACACACGAGTGTATATATATATGTATGTATGTACATGGAGAGATGGAAGGGACCAGTACATTTTCTCCAGAGTACTGCACCTGTCTTCAACAAAAATACTAAAGGAAATATTTTCACTGTGTATACCCGGAACAGATAGTAATCATCACCAACATGATGCCCTTGATGGACAGACGGACTGCCCGTGGTGCTGGCTGGCGCTTCGTGATGCCAGGTGTGGACCAATGTGCACAGCCTTTGGTTACGTTTCTGTTTTTTCAAGTCACCCCAAACACACAGTCTCATCCCATCAGCAACAACTCCTACAGAAAGATTTCTTCAAATTCTTAGATACTCCAGTGACTCTGGAATGTAAACTCTGGGCGTATTTAGAACTATTTATTTCTGGGTGGCCATTATCTTCCCGCCAAATCCAACAATATCTGTCAAGAAGTCAAAGCTCTTCATTGGTTTGCCCGAGGGTTGGGGAAATCCTTTTTTAAAAATTACCACTTTTTATTGGATTTTTGTATTTTGAATTTCAAGTATTTTTCTACATCAAATCTAGCAAAAAAACAGTGATGATGGTTTGTGATTTATAATAAACACTAGACAATATTCAGACTCTGGCTAAGCAAACAGGGCAATCAAGCAATTAATCTGAGTGGTATTGCAGGCTGTGTAGAGCACTTCTGTGGAGTTTTGTTTCTGAAATGGCTTTTCTGGAATTTCAGCCTGGAGACTATGTGGATGTATTGCTCAGCTCACAGGGTAGGAGAGTGGTCATGTCTGGCTCTTTTCCTATTACGGTCCAAGCCAGGAGGAAATGCTAATGCAGAGCCAGGAACAGCCTGAGTGTGGCACAGGTCTGTCACCATCCTGAGGCCCATCTAGATCTGAGCATTGCCGCCAACTCTGCTTCTTCCTCCTCCCTCCTCCTCCTTGGCCTCTGCTCTTTCCTTTTTTTTTAAGAGAAAGGAACGGTAGCTGGGTAGGATTTTCTTTTCTTTTTTATTACCTTTCTGTCTGATGTTATTCTCCTCTTGTGGGTCCTGGAACCCTGACCAGAATCACACTGTTGAATCCTTGAGGTGGCACACTGCCTTTTAACCTCTGCCCTGCAGTCAGAGCACTGTGGCGACCCCTTTGTTGACAGGCTTGACCTTCCTGCCCCTCCGCCCTGCCCTGTGTCTCATGGGAGCCATGGCAGAGATTCCCACTGCATCGCACTGCCGTCTTGTCCTCAGCAGCAAACCCTGGGTTCCATGTGTCCTCTAAGCTCAAGATAAAGGCGGTGGTTAGTCCCTGGGCACTGTTGGGAGGTGGGAAAGTCACCACCAGAAGGGTCATTGCCAACCCTGGCACTGGAGAGCCCAACCTCCCCCAGTGACAACTCACAGACATCCGTAGTTTCATTGGGAGCTTGGCACACAAGGAAACCAGAGCCCAGCATGGACTCTCGTGTTGTTCTAACAGCTGTGGAGATTGAGGGATGTGTGGTGAATATAAAGAACCCAGTTTACTTGGCAGTCTCCTGTGTAAATTACAGTAAAAGTAAGTGAAATTAAAACAAAAATAAATTTGATCTCAAAATGCCACTTGTGTGCTTGTATGGTTGCTTCCCTGGTGCCATGTGCTTGGGATAGCGTAGACCACCTCTGGCCTTGGGGAGTTCTGGTTTTCACAGCCCCCTTGTGAAAAGAGAGATTCTGCTGTTGTGCTTCTCCTGAGAGGTGTCTGTTCTTGATGTGGGCCTCTGCCAGTCAGGTTGTCACATGTGGATTCTGAGGTAGTTTCCTGCCCTTACTGGAGTTGAGTAAACTCAGGTATGTGTCCTGTTAGTCTCTGAGTTGGCAAAAGATTATTCTTAAAGGAAAAGATAAGGAGAACTCAGCATTTTTAAGTGCTTTGTCAGGTTTTGCCATTACACCTAACTGTCCCAAGAGTGTGCCTTCTGGGAAGTTTTGTCCTTTAGAACAGTGTCATTCTCCTGTGCTCTGTACACTTGCAGCACTAAGCACTGGGAAAAGCCCACTGCCTGATCAGACTTAATGTGCACCATGTACCAGGGTGTTTGCACTTCCCCTCCTGGTGGTGTTGGCATGCAAGAGTTAGCATGCGCGATGACCTGTATCTCTCTTGGCGTTTGTCGACCGGAGTGTTTGTACCCAGGCACCTGGCTCTCAGCAGAGGTTCTGAAGCATGTAAAGGCAGGTGTTCGGTCCAGTGTGGGAGACAGACATAGGAACAGGACAACGCAAGTTACTGTGCTATTGTTTTCAGGAGTAGTGTTAGAACAGATGTTAGATATTCACTCGAAATCAAAATTGTTTGCAGGCCCCAGCAGCTGTGACCCCAGAAGCCCTGAGGCCTCTCAGAGTTCTGCTCTGCCACGGAGGCTACAGGCCCAACTCTAAAGCCACCAGGCAGGTGAGAGGCTGTGCCCTTTTGACAGATGGCAGCTGTCTCCACTGAATCTTCCATTTTGTTGTTCCATACCACCTCCCCATGTGTCCAAGGCTACTCAGACCTCCAGTCCCCTCAACCTGGTGTTTATAATGCCCCCCTCCCAACTCCCCACCCAGGCCCCTGCAGGCATGTCTCAGGAGGTGAGAGATATCCAGTGTTTGCCTTGCTTGTCACCTCAGCATCTCCTGCGAGGATGCTGAAGTGCCCTGGCCCTCTGGATGGGAAAACATGCCGGTCTTGCTTAGAGCTTGGGTTGGTGTGACCTGGGAAGGAGAGCAGTGGGGACCAAATCCCAGCCCATCTTGTCTGTGGGATGTGTCGGATGGACCTGCTCATACACTGATCACATCTGATGTGGAAACAAACTGCAGCTGACTGCACATCCTCTCGGGGAGTGATGTGGGAACGGTCGATGTCCCTGAACCTTCCCGGGGTGCCAGGCTGTCTGCTGCTCACCCCTTGCATCTGTCTGGTAGTGCCACGATGCAGGCCGACTTGAAACCCTAGAAAATGAATGGAAGGAAACCTTTACAGACACCACCTTCCCACCCGTTATCTTTCTGTGGCTTGGTCTTTGTGCATCCCCACTTCAAAAGCAGGAAAGGGGCCCAGAGAATCCCTGTCCTCTCCCCGAAGACCCTGGGCTCGGTCTGAAAGTCTGGACTAAGTGTCACTCCTTCAGGAAGCTGCTGCTTATGGAGCAGCCTCTGCCACAGTTCCAGTTGGCCATCACTCCTGACTGATGGATGGTGTCCTTGAACCTCACGATTCACACCCTATTTTAGTTTGGGTGCTTCTCGGTGCTGGTGTCAACGCTGTGCCCCGTGTCACCTGTCTGGAAGTTTCGGTCACGATCCTCATTTCTCCCACAGTAGATGTCTGCCTCTAGTGACAAGGCACCTTAGTCTTGGGGTCTAGCAGAGGAGGAACACGATCTAGTTTCTGTCCCCAGAACCTACAGTGGCAGCTCCTGGATCTACCTGTACCCCCCACCCCACCCCCAGTCTCCAAAGCCAGGAGCTCCAGAGTCCGTCTCCAGACTGTAAGCCATCACCGTAGTCACTCTAGGCAGGAACCCTAGCTGGTTCCTCAAGTCTCAAAAGGTCTTCTTGGATTGCAGGTGAGATCCAGCCGTCCTTTGTCTTTCAATCCAAGGTATGTTCTGATCACCTTCATCTCAGGAAGGGGACCACAAGTCTCAGGAAAAGATAAGCTCCCTGGACATGGTACACGACTTACAAACCTAACACTCGGGAGAGAGGCAAGATCTCTCAATTCAAGGCCAGCCTAGGCTACGCTGGGAGTTCGCATCAGCCACAGTTACACATTGAAACACTGCCTTTTTTTTTTTTTTTTTTTTTTTAAGGTGGTGCAGTATTTGAGGCTTTGTGTTACATTTTCAGTGACAGCTGTTTGTCTATGCTTGATACAGAACAGCCAATGATCTTCATATAATGTGTGGCCAAAAAGCCGTCCTGGCAGGGGCAGAAGTGTAGGACCCTGTATGGATAGCCACAAGCAGCTTTCTCGAACCCCTGTGATGGTGCTTCGTTCCCTACTCCATGAGGTCCAGAATGAGTTGCCACTAGACGCCTTGTCCTGATGGTGCTGGCATGTTGCCCTATCTGTGGTACTCAGAGAGATAGTTGCAAGCATTTCATTTCCAGCCAGCACAAACCCAGAGCTGCAGGGCGGCACTCCAGTGAGTTCACAGAAGCCATCGAAGACGGTGCTGATTAAATTCTTGGCTGTGTGCTGTGATGCCCCCAACTTGTTGACCTAGGCTTTGTGCCGTGGCTTCTGGTGGGGTTTGTCTCAGTTTCTGAGAAGCTATGAAACACCTCAGGTGTTGCCTGTGCATTGATCTTTTATTGTATGTTGATAGTAAAAATAACATTAAACTTCAGACCATGGGAAGCACGGAGAAGCAGAACAGAGGCGTGGTCTCCAGGAGCCGTTTATTAATGTTTAGGTAAAACAGAAGCCTCGCCTCTGAATGGCCCATGGCAAGATGGCTCCCTCCATCCCTGAATGCTGATAGCATCATCTGAGCACCACCCTTACTTTGTAACCCACCCAGAGGTGCTCCTGTGCTCAGTTCCCCTCCTATGTGCTAGCTAGCCTCCACTCCCATGTGTCCTTGCAGGAGAGGGTCTGTGAAAAGCCCCAGAACAGCTGTGGTCTACAGTGGTTGTGCAGATCGGGGGCTGGCAAGCTTTCTGTAAAGGGCCAAGGTGTTTATTGAGATTTCTATGCCACAGTCTTGTGCAACTGCCTCGTGCTGCCCCTGTAGCAGGCAGAGAGCCTTGGTATCTCAGAGGGGTTCATCACCCCGGGGTGAGGGGTGTGGCTCCACATGGGCTGGGTGACACCTTGCTAATAGTGTTTTAGATTTCTCCCCACGGTTGCTTTTCTTAAGGCATCATCTGGTTTCAAAAACAGTGCTAATGCCGGCCAGCACTGTGCCATCCAAGTAGACCCCCTTTGCAGCTTTACAATGCCTGTAAGGTAGGTGCCACTGTCTGTACATCTGCTAGAAATGGGGGTAGGTTGCCTTCTGATCAAGGGTCCCACAGATCTCCTGATTGCCCAGAGCATGTGGATTGCATAAAGGCAGAACAGCCTCGCTGCTCAGCGTGTGTGTGTGTGTGTGTGTGTGTGTGTGTGTGTGTGTGTGTGTGTGTGTGTGTTTCTATGTGTAGCACTGTTCTGTAGAGCAGGCTGGCCTCAAACTCAAAGATCCACCTGCATGCTGGATTGTCAGCATGTGCCACCTCTGATAATATTTTAAGAACATTTGCTTATGAAGTCCTCTGAGGCAAAGCTGAGCTTCTCCATGGTGGCAAGGTAACCCTAAGACTCCATACTCAGAGGCCTCACTGATACGGAAGGGGTGGCAACTGTCCCGCCCCTGCTGAGGTCCCCTGCCTCAGTGGCACCGTGTCTCCCCCCCACCCCCAGCTGGCTTTGTGTTAGTGCTCCGGGCATGAGGCGTCTCCAGGAGCCTGTAGTGTGTCCCTTCTAAGTATGCTTGCCAGCAGTTGGGGGTGGCAGGGGAGCCCGGCCTGTGAATACCTGGGCAGAGCAATGGTGAACCTGTGGGCAGGGCTGTTCCACTTTACCAGAGACTACCTCCCCTAGATTCCTGCCCAGCATTGCCTTCTCTGGCTGGGAACAGTATCTGTTGGGCGTCTAGTAGGCCATGAACTCAGGATCCTGTTATGTGGGATCCAGAGGTCTAATGGGATTCCAGTCTTCCTCTCAGCCCCTCTTGGGTGACAGGCACAGCTTTTCCACCTGTGAGGGTGAGGCCAGTATCTGTGCTTGTTCGTGCTGTCCATGGTGGGACTTCTCCACTGCCACGGATCTCACACCTCATCTCTACCCCAAGACTCAGGTGTGCAGCAGCCATCTGAGATGCTGGGAGGTAGGGAAGTGCCGGGATTAGATGGTGACCCTGTGCTTGCTCGGTGGGCTTGCTGTTACTGCCTGTCTCTTGCTAGTGAGCCCTGCAAGTGTGCTTGAAACCATGGAGTGTTAGCTTGGGGCTGTCTGCTCACACTCTGCCAGAGGCCATGCTGGCTGAAGGCTTTGGTGTCTTGGACATGCATCCCCATGCTTGCCTGCCCACCCCCGAACAACAGGCCCAAAATGAAGCCTTGACCCCTCTGAGCCTTGGTGTCCTGCCAGTGGAAGTCTGTGTCTTCAACACCAACATGGAGCATGGCTCTGTGACAAGGAAACATGAAAACAACACTTCGTGCCCTGGTTGGGCTCTTAGCTAGAGTCACCAGCCAGCCCACATTACCCAGGACAAAGGATTCCTGGGAGGCCAGACCTCGGTACTAAAACCAGCACAGTCCTGGACAAACAGGGACCATTGGTCACCCTGTTACAAGAATGTGGCAGCTTTCATTTAAAGGCAGATGTAAACACTGGGCCATTGTATAGGAGTCAAGCAGTGCTATAACCTGACTGTTTCCAGCTCCATCAGCACACAGGTTGTAGAGCTGCAAGCAGGAGCAGGGGAAGCCAGTCTCACAGGGAGAACTGAAGTATTCTTTCTTCACAGTGCACTGTTCTCTCCAGACTGCCATGGACAGTTAGGGCAAGTACATCCAAACACATTGGGCATCCTGCAGCCAAAGACCCTGTCCCAAAGGCATGCAGTGTTCCCACCAGCTCATTCCTGCCACTCACCCCCAGGCCCCACCCACAATGGCCTCCTGCCAGAATCTGAGACCAGAGAGCCCCTAGGTCTGCTTTGAATGAATGAAGCAGAGCAGCCCAAGATTTAACCCATTCCTGGCCAGCTTGCCTCCTGCCATTAACCATTTCCTTCACCCCCACCCCCACCCCCACGCCTGTAGCATGCACGACCCAACCACAGCCGCTCAGCGCTCTCCTATTTTGCAAGGAAACATTTTCTGCTTTATGACTGCGTGCACTCTCGTTTCTCCCGTTATCTTAATGAATTAACTGGGTGCCCATTGCTCCCTGGCCCCCCACAGTTTACGAGCTGTACAGCGATCACTGCGATCTTAGTCAGCTCCACACAGTTGTTGTACCGGTTCCTATTACAGTAATTGGCATGAACTTTATTCTTTTGCAGAGAGATTCTTTGGCCCGCTGAGACTGCATAACCATCTGCCATAAATTGAGACTAGTACGGCTTATTTTGGTGAATGCAAAATTGGATCCCATTCTTTACTCTGTGGCTTGATTCAACTTCCAGATGGTTAATCCACATGAAGTAATAGGAATGCACCAGAGCTCTGCTTAGCTGAAGATGGAGACGTAATATTTATTTGCTGATGTGGAGGCCTCCAAACGCTGCCCTGTCGGGATGTCAATATATAACACAGCAGCACAGAAATGTCAGCTTGTTCCACAGGAACGACAGGCTCCCCTGAGTTGCCATGGGGGGACCCCTGGGTGCCTATCCCCCCCCTCTGTCCTTGACCTAATCTCAAGAGGTTTTGTTCTCTCCTGGGCTGTTTCTTATCAGCTAGGTCTGCCTGTGTAGCTGACTTCACATCTGCTTTGACTTTAGTGCCTGTGACATTTTCATTAATACTTCTCCAAGGTTGAGCCTTTATTCCAAATACCCTGCAGCTCCCAGAAGCTGAAGCTCTGCTGTGCCCAGCTGGGGGCTGCTGGGCAACTTGGCCCTGAAACACCCACAAGTCTGCTGCCCCCACTCAGATGAGCTGATCAATGCTTTTTAATTGTTACTGATCATGGTTGCTATGCTGAAGGGTGCTGAGGCAGATCTTGGGGTAGGGGAGGGTTGCTTTCACTTTGGGGAGTACTGACTGCCTCTGTATGTATGCTCTGTCCTGTCCCCTAGACTCCTCCTGGGCCTCAGCCTGTGGTGCAGGGGAGTCTGAAGCCTGCATCTTACCACCCGGGAGTACTAAAGCTTCAGGGCTCCCTATACCAGATGGGTCCAGCAACCCAGTTTACCCAGGGCTGCTCTGGCTGGCCCCTACCTCCTGTGCACCACTCAGAGCTGGGAAAACTGAGACAGTTGCCTACCCTATGGCCCTGTCTACTCCAGATCTGCAGAGAGAACCTCTGAGGCTCATTCTGAAGGTCCTGCGTCGTGGTATGTTCTCTGGGTGATTCTGGTGGGGCCTGTGAATCTGGGAACCACAGCAGTGAGTCTCATGTGCCTTTGGGTGTAGAGGGTATTGTTCTTGGGTAGACTTGATTAGAAATTAGATCAAGGAGATTCTACACATGGGAATTAGACGCAGACTTAAAAGGAACTAGTAAGAGCCAAGTGTGGTGGTGCACACCTTTAATACCAGCACCTTGGGGTAGAAGCTTGCAGATCTCTGAGGGCCATCAACATAGTGAGACCCTTTCTCAAATAACCTAAAGAAGTGGAATGTCTCTCTGTGTCTCTATGCCTCTCTATGCCTCTCTCTGTCTCTTTCTGTGTGTCTCTGTCTCTCTCTTTCTCTCTCTCTCTCTCTCTCTCTCTCTCTCTCTCTCTCTCTCTCTCTCTCTCTCACAAAACCTTGAAAGTTTCCAGATGGAACCCAGTACAATAAGGCAGCAGATATCAAAGGCTCCACAGTAACTGAGGTGGGTGGGCAAGAAAGCAAGAAACCTGTCCCCCTACCCATCACACACGAAGCTTGAAGCTGCCTGTGCGGATGGAAAGACTTAAGTGGGCCCCTGAAACGAATTGTTGGCAAGAGAATGACAGCCAATAAGGAGCTGCCAAAAGGAGCCCAGGTCCATCCAGCAGGCCCAGAGCCTCTGGCTGGAGCCCGTTGGCTTCAGTGGCAGGCAGCATGTTTGTTCGGGTGGGCTAACTAAAGCTCCAGGCGCAGGCTGCGGTGGAGGGAGGTAAGGGTGCAGGGTGGAGGGAGGTAAGGGTGTAGCCAAGTTGGACGCTGGCTCAATCCAGCTGCCTGGCTGGGTCAGACACACCTTTTGCACTAATGTTGGATACAGCCATGTATCCTGTGCTCTCCACCTTCAGAAAACTCTGAAGACCTGCCCTTTCTCACTGCCTGACCAGGGCTCCTCCCTCCGCCCCAGAGGAGCCTCCTGACTCTAAAGTAGACAGGTCACATGCCTGTGCTCAATGCTGTCCCACAAAACAGGGTCGTGTGCAGATTCCTTGGTGGCTCTCCAGGCCCCTCTGCTCATAGTGCCTCATTCTGTTCCAGCTATGCTGCCTCCTCCTGGCAAGTTTATGACCTGCCATGCAGGTCCCTTCAGCAGCGGCTGATCCTGTTCTCTGGAATGAGCACCACATACATCCCTTCAAGGCTCCTCCCTGCCTCACTAGGTCTGTCCAATGGCCCCTCTTCATGTCGTCTCCTGAACCACCTTTTGGGTCCTCTTGCAACTGGTCCTAGCTTTTCTCAGCACTTACTACGGTGGGTGGACAGAGCAGAAGAGGGAGGCATTTCCCACCAGACCTCTGCCCCTGTGGCTGTTAAGTGTGGGTTGAGCAGCCACTCTCTTCAGTCTTAGGATGGCCTGGCATCTCTCAAGAAGACACACAGTAGTGCAGAGATTGCATACAACTGAACAGGGCTGTCCAAATGTAATAATGGCCGTCCGTGTTGTTCTGCCCAGAGCAGCCATTCTGGAGTGTTCTGTGTAATTGGAGCACAATTAAGCATCTGGCAGTGTTTCCCTGGGCTGAGATCTGATTCTGAGCTTAGCCAACACGGGCTCTGGTTTCTCTTTGCTAGAACAACAAATCTGGATCCCCCCTGAAGGCAGACCCTGTGGTCTGGACTGCAGGGCAATACTGAGAGAGTGAGACTCACACTGAAGAAATTTAATCTCCAAACAAGTTCTTGGACTTTGCATAATATAAATGACAATTTCCACTACGAGATGAGAAGCACACCACGCTGAGCTGGAGCAGGAAGCTACCCAGCCTGGGCTGCTAGAGAGGACCAAGTCAGCTTAATGCCAGATGGAACCATCTGAGGTGTGCCTCACCACCCTTCCCTCCCAGCCAGCACTCACTGGCCTCGTGTGTCCTTCCAGAAGTGCCAGCCTCTGTGTAGAGCTTCCCCCATGGCCTTGATACCATCTTAAAAGCAAGTGAGCAGTCAGCTGCCTGCAGAAGGTGGTGGTGAGCCACAGGGGGGCAAAGCCATTCAGGTTCTTGAGAGCCATATACCAAGGGAGTGATGCTTGTCAGACTGAGGGGCGTGGCAGGGGAGGGAACTAGCTAGAGAGCTGTCAAGTGTTGAGGACTCTGACCCACCCATAGGCACATGTCCTTGAGGAAATAAGTTCAGGTATGGTCCCTGGCGATAAGAACAGTGAGGGTCCTGTGAGCCATAGCCTGCCTCCCCAATGGGTCCTAAACACTATATGGCAGAGGGTAACCAGACAGCTCAGGGGTTAAGAGTGCTGCTCTTCCAGAGGACCCAAGTTCCAAAGAACCTGAATTCAGTTCCCACAGCAGGCAGCTTCCAGGGGCACCCACATATACTTACACGGACAGACGGACACATAAATAAAAAACAAAAGAGTCAGATTCTCAGGACTTCTGCACTTGTCAAGCATATAGGCATATATTTCCTGAACTGGAAATATCTGGGACCAGAAATGCTTCTGGCTTGAGATTTTTCAGTGTTGCTATGTTCACACAGCCAACATCCTTAATCTGGACATCTCGAGCCCAAAATGCTAGGAACCCAGAGCTCTTCCTACCCAGAGCAATGTTGTTTGTGTCTCCTAGATACCTAAGTATTTGCAGAGTTCGGATCAACGCGTTTAGAAAGCGGGTTTCAAATGAGAGGTACTTGGCCAAGAAAAGATGAAAAAAACCTCTGTTCTAGCGTGTTCTCCCCTCCCCTGAGATTCTAGAGCAGCCTCTACTTTGTCTGGTTCTGGCACCCCTTTCTGAGGCCTTTTCCATCCACAGGCAGCCCCTTTGCGCCTTTCCTGATTCCTCTGCCAGCGCTGTTGCGTGAGACGGGGATGTTGAGCAAGGTAGTTCCTCTAAGAGGCTTAAGAATCATTGCTGTCCCTACCAAAGCAGGTCATCGGGGAGGAAGCAGGGACAGTGTAGGGACCCAGAGGTCCCCAAAGAACCACTTTAGAGCAGGAACCTCACAGGCAGTTTGAACCCTTGGGTCTGTATGCAGAAGGAGGCCCCAGAAGGAGGGACAGAGGCAGGCTTGAAAGAGCCTGGAGAAGCCTGGAAGGCAGCATTCCATTGCAGAGGGGATGCTCGCCTGTCTGTAGCCTGGTAGGATCCAGTCAAGACTGGAGGAGGAGGGCCCCAGCTGCGAGTCCACAGGCTGAGGCAATTAGGGGGTAATTGGGGCTGAATCATCTTGGTGGAGGCCCAGGAGGGTGCTGGGTGGGTGTGGGCCCTGTAGTGATTCTCCAGGCCAGCACTGGCTGAGTTCATTCTGTGGCTCACTCTCCTTTACCCTGGCATTTACAGCACAAGCGCCTGGCCTTGACACCAGGGTAACCTGCTAAAGACAACATAGGCCTCAGCAACGGCCTGGTTCAGGACTGGGGCTCAGTGGTAAGCACTGACCTGGTACATGTCAGCCACTGGTCCATTGCCAATGCTGTGGATATAAGAAAAATAGCGTCTTAACTTGGGACAGAACCACAGCCTGCCTGTGCAAAGAAGTGCTCTTTCTGTATCTCTAAAGGGACAATGTCTTGACTGTGGTGCGCTCTCACGGTAAGAAAAAGTCGTAGACCAACAGCCATTTACTCGAGGCCTAACACACGTGACCTAGCTCCCACAAACGTTGCCAAGGAGACAACAACCCCCTGCGAGCGTACGGAAAAAACGCAGTTTCAAGAGTGAGTCCTATGCCTAGCAGGTGGAAACTCATATGCTTGCTTTCTGACACAGGCACAGAGGTTTTGAAAAAACAGCACTACCCACCCGAAGCATAGTAAGGCTGTGGGAGGGAAGGCAGGTGGGTAGAAGGCATCCATGAGTGAGCAGGCAAGCACTGAGTTATCACGGCTCCATCCCCATCTCTGCCACCCTGGCCGCCACCTATACACAGCTCTTATGCTCCCTGGCTGCCTAACAACACACACCCTACCCCCCCCCGCCCCCCGGAGCTCACATCAGGAGAGAGATGGATGTTGCTGGACAAACGGCCCAGCTCCCTGTCCCCCCCCCCCACTAGGGTATCTTGGGCGAAACCCACAAATCTCCCAAGGTCCCTAGCACTCCTGCACCTGAGCATCCTGGGAAGCCAGAGAGGCTGTGTAGAGAACACAGCTTTCCTGCCACTTCTTGGGACCGCCTGACATGATAGTCCTGCCCCAAATCTCTGCCGGGGGGGGCGGGGGGGGCGGTGTCTCATCTGATACAGTGGTGACAGTGTCCTCTACACAAAGGAATGGGTGCTGACGAGAGAGGACGGTGGGAGTGGCCCCACTTCACAGGACTCAGTGCAGTCTGTCCGTGATGGTGGAGGTCAGGGCCTGGTGTATGTTGAGCCTATGGTTCTGCTGAAGCCATCCATAGAGCCGGGTGGCGGTGGAGCCAAGCAAACCACACACACTGTGTAACAGCCATGGGCTAGGTACGGGCTCAGAGAAGCTTCAGGACACAGGGCTTTAAGTCAGGTCTACAGGAGCCCTGTTCCAAGTCTCCTGGATCGTGGGTCCTGTTGTTTCTCTGAGCTTTGTCTTTCTTCTCTGAAATGAACCCTGTACAAACTACTGTACCTGATTCTGTTAAAAATCATTTTATTCCTGAGGTGCTCTGGGGACTGTCCTACTGCAGGGCCTCTGAACAGACTGCTTCCCTACCAGTGAGCCCCCAGGGAAGCCCCTGTGGACTCCAGCAGGTGGGTTCTGCCTCTCCCTTTCCAAGGGTAGAGGCTACCCCTGTTTTGGTCAAGGTATTCTCCCTGGCCATGTACAGTTTGACATACATTCAGAGGTCTATCCCCAGTCTGTGTTTACTGAGCAAATTCTAGATGGGGCTTCTGAGGCATAGACTGGGCAGGGCATGTGGTGAGAGCCTCCGTGCTCCACCCAGCCCTGCTTCAGTTGTGGGGTTCCCAGAGCTATCCATCCTGTACAGAACAGTGAGAACAGCAACCCAAAGCAGTCAGGAAGGGTAACAACAGCCTCGTCCATTAAATGCTGCCACTTCTGCTTTCTTCAGAGAGGATTTTACCCGATGTGGGATAATCCGTGTTCCCTGGAGCCCTGAGCCTGGCGATGTGTTAGTACAAGACCGTTGCCTTTTTACTGTAACGCATGTGTGTGAGCGTTCTGCCAACATGTATGTATGTCTATCACATGCTTGCCAACATGTACGTATATGCTTGCCTGCTGCTTAAAGAGATCAGGAGAAGGCGTCTGATCCCCAGGACCTGGAGCTCTATAGATTAGTTGGGAGCTGTCATGTGGATGCTGGGAACTGAACCAGGTCCCCTGCAGGGGAAGCCAGTCCTCTTAACCACCGGACATCTCTGCAGCCCTGGTTTCTGTTTCCTGTCAGCCAGTGGAAGTGTGTCTCTCGCTCTTCCCTAACTGTCCTCTTACCTCCAGCTGTTCTTCTTCCAACATGGCTGCCAGGCCAACAGCTAGAGGCACCTTTTCAATTACAACCTTGACCCAGTAAGTGCCTCCCTAGTCCCCTCAGAATGAAGTTCTACTTTCTTATGCTGCCATCCAAACTCTAGGCTCATACCTGACTATAATGCTGTCTTGTTTTACCACCACAGTCCTTGATGTCCTTCCTGCCTACCCTACATTTGAGACTCTGCTCGCATTGAGAAAGGCCGTCTCCAACAGTTTAAGTCTGAGGTCGTGACACTGAAGCCCCTTGCTCTGAGCACCCTCAGGGATGTCTCCTAAACCCAGGCACCTCAAAGGAAGAGCCTCACTTTCTGGGATGCAACTAAGGAAGCTGAGATTTTTATAAGGCACACATCTGTGTCTCTAACAGGAGTTTGAAGCAGGATCATGAGTTTGAGGCTAGCCTGGGCTATATAGACAGACCTATCTAAAACACACAAAAATAAATTAGAAAACAACCTATCTTCCTTCCCTCCTGTCCCCACACATCTTTCAACCTCAGTTGTCCACTGTGAAAATTGGGTATATTAAGCCTACCAGGAGAGGCAGCCAGGGACCTCATGATCATAAGCCACTCAAGGACACTGTTCCCTAGCCACCATGACGAACACTGTTCTCTCTCACAAGGCGATTAACTGTATTTGCCCAAGACTGAAGGGTCTTCTTGAAGGTGAAGCTCAAAGCGGGGACTGCCAGGCCCAGCCAGGTGAGTTGGCAGCTCCCTATCTCCTCTACTATTTGTTCTGGAACAATGTCTTGCCTGTCCAGAAAATGCCAAGTATGTCCAACCCAGGGGCTGCAGGCTCTGCATAGAAGTGCGAGCTGGCTTTGAACACATGAGGGATCAGCTGTTCCCTTCAGGGGAATGAGAATGGTGTCAGTCTTCATCCCTTCAGAGGCCACACTGGGCCACCCCCCCTTCCACCCACCCCCTTCCCAGCATGTGATGGCCAGGCTCAGGCTTGGACCTTCCATACTGCATGTCTAAATATCCCCCCCACCCGTCAGAGTCTCTCCCCCTCCCCCTCCCTCCTGCATTAAGTTTCTAGATTTATTTTGAGCCAAGCAGCTCCTCACCCCAACTCCTTTGCCTCCTTTCAAAACCCAAGGCTGTATTCAACCTCCAAGTCCAAACCGCACTTATGTAACCCATAGTAATGCCGAGTGAGTGAGCTTGGCTGAGAGGTGAGCCCCTTGCTCTCTTAGGACAGGGGACATTCTGTCCTCTTGAAATGGTCCTGGGGTGTGGGTGTGGGTGTGTGTGTGTGTGTGTGTGTGTGTGTGTGCGTGTGCATGTGTGCATGTGTGTGTGCATGTGTATGTGTATGTGTGCGTGTGTGTGTGTGTGTGTGTGTTTCCCCTCCTGAAATGGAAAAACAGCTCCTTCTGCTCAAGATGTCAAAAAAGAAGGCCTAAGAGAAAGGAAAAAGGCCTGGAATAATTTCAGCATTGGGCCTAGATCAAGAACGGCAAACACTGGGAATATTTTCCGAAGTCAGGCTGTGAGCAGAGTCACCCTTACGGGAAACTGGAGCCTGACCTCGTGTAGCTTCAGGGGTGTGTGCTGGCCACGTCCTCCATCACAGGGACAGCAGGCTCTGGTCCTTCCCCATCACTGAGCTCTTGCACTCACTCCAAGCCCAAGCCACCTCTCCCATCTCACAAACATGCTGTGTTATGTTGAATCATTTTCTTAAGAGGTAAATCTAGTTCCAAGAAGCAATGATGTCCAAGGTACCTTTCTGGTTCTGGGAGAACAAGGCTTGAACTAGTCCACATGGTGCCATGTGCAAGTACCTACTCTGTGCAGCTCACCCTGCTGAACAAGCACCTACTCTGTGCAGCTCGCCCTGCTGAACAAGCACCTACTCTGTGCAGCTCGCCCTGCTGAACGAGCACCTATTCTGTGCACTCACTCTGCTGAACAAGCACCTACTCTGTGCAGCTCACCCTGCTGAACAAGCACCTATTCTGCATAGCTCACCCTGCTCAACACCCAGCCAAGAGTGCTTTCAGTCTTTTGCCAGCCAACTAGAAACAGGAGGGTGGCACCTTTAGTAACACAGTATCTGGATATTTGGGCCTGGAATAACCATTCCTAGAACCAAGTTCTTTACTGGGGATCCTTAAGACCTTGATCAACTTCCAAGGGTAACAGGATTCAGCACTGTCCTCCACCAAGCAGCCCAAAGTTCCCAGAGGACCTACTATGCATTTGAGAGAGTTTGACTTCCGTCTTTGAACAATTTCCAAAGTGACTTCTGAGGCGGAGCTGGGCGGAGCCCAGGCTCGTCATCCAGTTTGCTCAGCTGGAGCAAGGCTCCAAGCCAGTGACTGCATAACAAGGCAGCACATGGTCCAGGGAGCTATAAGGAGGGTCCAGGATAGCAGAGGCTGAATGTGTCCTGGTCACTACAGAGTCCCCAGCATGGTGTTTGGGACCCGGTAGACCCCAAAATGTGTCTCTTGAATCATCAAAGGAGGGGAGCTCATCAAGTTTGGGGAGGACATGATAAAGGCCCCAGTGGCACACACAGAGCCTGCGAGTTTCTTTCTGTGGCAAGAGATACTTTTGCAGGTGGATGCTAAAGGACCTGAGATGGTGAGCTTGCCCGGCACCACCCCAGAGGTCTTGATGAGACTTTGACATGAGCAGAAAACCTTCAGAAACCTGGGTTGCTGAGGCCCATCTATACTCCCAGGTCCAGAGAGGCTGAAGCAGGGGCCCCAGAATTCCAGGCCAGCCTGGGCTAGAGGGCAAGACCCCATCTTAAAAAACAAGCAAACAACAACAACAACAACAAAGGAAATGATAACTCAAGAGAACATTCCCACATGAGAGAAGAAGATGCTTCTCTAAGACCTTGGCTGGTGACAGGCAGGGACCCACCCCAGCCAAGGAACATGACAGCCTCAGGACTCTGTCCACAGCCTCTAGGAAGAAATGCAGCCCGACTACCACTTGATGCTAGCCAAGTGAGACCAGTGTCCCAGTGTCAGACTTTTGACCTCTAGTACTGTAAAAAAAAAAATAATAATAATAAAATCAATTTGTGTTGTTTAAAGTTAAAAGTCTGTGGTGGTTTGCTATAGCATCAGTATCAAATATTGCAGAAGGGATTCCTGAGTGGTAGAACAGCATCAGTAAAACCCCAGGACAGGGCTGGAGAGATGGCTCAGTGGTTAAGAGCGCCGACCGCTCTTCCAAAGGTCGTGAGTTCAAATCCCAGCAACCACATGGTGGCTCACAACCATCCATAATGAGATCTGATGCCCTCTTCTACAGTGTACTTATGTATAATAAATAAATAAATTTAAAAAAAAAAGAAAAGAAAAAAACAAAATGGCTTTAAAAAAAAAAAATCCCAGGACAAGAAAGGACATGGCTATGCTTTCATGTGCTAACAGGGCTACTCTTGTCCTTCTAACCCAGGTCTATGGCAAATACAGCTTGGAGAGCCCCCATCTTCCTGACTAGAATTTCAGGAGCGTGTATTGCAAGGTCAGGCAAGGATGAGGCACTGCCCCATCAGATATGAAGCTTGTCTTCTCCCAGAGCATTCTGTACAAACCACCAGTGGAAGGGCCCTTGTCAGAGGGAGGAGGATTAGCTGCCAGAGCATGGCTGCCTGCTTCCTCGGAGCCTCACACTGCTCACTGGTAGTGTTTCTCACTGGCCTGTCACACCACACCCTGGACATCCTTACACCTCAGAGCTGTGAGAACTGCCAAGCCAGGGCAATGACTCCACGCCCCAGGAGGGTCCCTGAGGTGAACCAGCATATCAGTTGGGCCTCGGCTCGAACCTTTGTCTTCTGATGGCCTTTCCAGTGTTATTCCCGCTGAGTTATTTTCTCAGTCATGATAAATAGAAAGGCGTGTTAGCTATTGCCAATTGCACTGAGCTCCCAACTGCTCAGCCATCATCTGCACCCACCAAACAGTTGCTTCCTATCTCTCTGCCCCACCTGGCCCCTGTGCTGGCAAGCGCTCCGTGCCTTCCGTGTTTCTGCCTTTGTCTGTTCTACCTATGACTTCTGAATAGAACCACACAGGAAACAACCTGTGTGTCTGTCACACAGTGTCTCAGCTTTGAGCGCTGGTGCACTGTATCTGTATGCCATGCCTTTCCATGGCTGAAATAGACCACGTTTTGTTCACTCACCATCTATTGATGGACATGGGGGCTGTTGGACAGAGTTGCAGGAACAGTTGAGTGTAGGTTTTATTGGAACACCTGCATTCCTTTGGGGGGGGTGGGTCAGTAAGAGTGGAAAGTCAGCGCTTCCTGGTGAGTCTGAATCAGTTTTCCACAATCGAAGTCAGGTAGGTTTCCCCAACTCTGGTCCACAGTGATTTCCTGGTCCTGAGGGTTAGGAAAGCGTCCACCCGTCACTTCTGCAACTCAGTGCTCCAAGGCAGAGAGGACAGCAGGCAACAGAGACAGGAATGGGCACGGAGGCGTTGGATAGGTGCGTGTGGTCAAGTCGAGAGAGGACCGGCAGAGGATCAAACGGGCCTGTGCACGGGCTGGTTCCTAGCTGTGAGGTGGAGCTTCTCCTGAACCTGGCGCTGAGCTTGGAAAGAGCTTCCAGAGCACCTGGACATCACTGTGGGAAGCAGAAGCCTTCTGAGACCCCAGAGAGCTCCCAGCCAGGCTGCCTGGCCAGGCTGCGTCTGTAAGAACTGTCCTCAAACACTTTCTGAAGGTTTTGCAGGTGAATTAGCTTTGCACTGCTAATATTGACAGGGTTTTAAAAAACAGTTTTGCAACAAAGAGGCCTTTGTCAGCTGGGCCAGAAGCCTTGTGGGGATCTTATGGCAACCCTGATCAGCGGCCACTGGATACAAACATATCCCACTGTAGTGGATACATGTAGTGGTGCTGGAGGCTGGCCCTTTGTGGGCAAGGCCACCAGCTCCATGACACAGTTGTCTTCAGGCCAGCAACTCCCGCCTCACTATTCACCTCCTGAAGTGGAGCAGGTGATGAACTCAGTCTGGGTTACCTGCATAGCCATGGCCCACCCAGTGGGGTTTGAACTTGGATTTGAACCTGAGCCCATACCCTCTCAGTACCAATTTCCCTGCAAAGGCTTGCTGAATTCATGAAGGAATCACCTCCTCTCATTAGGGATGAAGAGCTTCACAGTGTCACATATCCCAACTCTTGATCCAAAGGTTGGGGGGGGGGGGAAGGAATTTTCTAGAAAATAATGGCAACGAGGCTCAGAGGCTGTAAGGACAGCTTTGGTTAAACTCAGTGGGTTACAAAACAGCATGAACACAGGAGAGGGACCTGTAGGGACACGGGGTGGGGGTGGGGCTGACAGGGGAGGGAAGGACAGCAACCAGAATCCATTATATACAAATATGAAGTTGTCAAAACCACATCTAATAAGAATCAAAGAGCAGGGGGCTGGAGAGATGGCTCAGCAGTTAAGAGCATTGATTGCTCTTCCAGAGGTCCTGAGTTCAAATCCCAGCAACCACATGGTGGCTCACAACCATCTGTAATGGGATCCGATGCCCTCTTTTGGGGTGTCTGAAGACAGCTACAGCGAGTGGGGCTGGAGAGAGAAGAAAAAGTGTCTGAAGACAGCTACAGTGTACTTACATATAATAAATAAATTAGTCTTTTTTTTTTTTTTTTTTTAAAGGAGCAAATTAAAAGTGGAGTGCAGTGTTTCACAGAATATCCCTAGCTTCAGGCTTTACTCTTTCTTTTTCTTTTCGTGACATTCCCTTAGAGAAGCTACGGCAGGAATATTCTGTTTAGGACTGAATGCTCAACTGCCACTTACTCTCAGCACAGCCTCAGTCTTTCCTGTTGTTTAAAAATTTTAATAATAAGAATTACAAGTCAGGTGCGGTGGGTGGCGCACACCTTCGATCTAGCACTCTGGAGGCAGAGGCAGGTGGATCTCTGTGAGTTTGACGCTAGTCTGGTCCACAGAGCAAGTTTCAAGACAGCCAGAACTACACGCAGAGAAATCCTGTCTGGAGAAACCAGAAGAAAAAAATTATCATGGGGACAGTAATCATAATTACATTATTCATATGGCAGTCAAAGGATACCATGTATAAGTTAGATCTCTCCTTCTGCCACGTCTTGGGGTCTCGGGGATTGAACTCGGGTCGTCAGGCTTGGCAGCAAACATGCTCGCCCACTGAGCCATCTTGCTGACCCCAGTTTTGTTTTCTCTGAGTAAGCATAGTCAACACTGGCAGGCGACTGAGCAGTGGAGCCCACGTTCGTGTTTGCCTTCAGTTATTAAAAGATGCTACTCCTGTAAACCTACAAGGTGATTCTAATTATTTTCTAAAAAATATTGTTTCTTTTTAATACATGTATCCTGGTAGGAGCTGAGCCCATGATCGAGTTTGAATTAAAGCCAAACGTGCATGGATGACGTGGAGACCTCCCCTTAGCAAGCAGCCAGCTACTTTTTGGTTGACCGGGGTTGGGTGCATTAAAAACTGTGAATGCAGGCTGAAGGGCAGACCACAGTACCAGGAGCGAAGTGTTTTGTGATGCTATTACAGAAATACATTTGAACACTGAATTGAATGGCACGAGCCGAATTTGGGCAAAATGGCCTGACATTTTTACCGTAGATTTTATGTAGTGTTTCTTGGAGACGCTGGTTCCCCCGGGGAAACATTCTAGGGCATTTAAAAGAATCAACATGGGCTGAATTTAATGGTGACCCCCCTCCCATATTCATGTCCACAGGGAGCCTATGCTAGGTCCAGATGGAGTCACCTGGCCATGGGTAAAGATATGGATCAGTGGGTAGAACACTTTTCTTTTCTTTCTTTCTTTCTTTCTTTCTTTCTTTCTTTCTTTCTTTCTTTCTTTCTTTCTTTCTTTCTTTCTTTCTTTCTTTCTATTTGTTTTTTTTGAGACAGGGTTTTCCTGTGTAGCCCTGGCTGTCCTGGAACTCACTCTGTAGACCAGGCTGGCCTCGAACTCAGAAATCCACCTGCCTCTGCTTCCCAAGTGCTGGGATTAAAGGCCTGCGCCACCACTCCCCGGCGAGCACTTTTCTAATGTGCCTGAAGCCCTGGGTTCCAGAGCCAGCACCACCTAACACAGGTATGGTGGTGCACACTTGTGATCCCATCACGGACAAGGAGGGATAGGGAGTTCAAGGCTATCCTCAGCCGCTGAGTTTGTGGACAGCCTGGGCTAATATGAGACCCTATCTCAAAAACAAAAACCTTGCATTGGATGTAGGGAGGGAGCTTAAATCTAGGGTGTCCTTATGAGAACAACTCCAGCAGAGGCACAAAGAGGTAGTCACGGGATGAGGAAGGACGGATTGGAGCAGTGTGTCCACCAACCAGGAATCCAGGGCTCACCAAGAGGTCCCTGCAGGCTCAGTTGAAGTCTGAAAACAGCTTACCTTCTGCAGAAGGCCTCATGCCTTGCCTCTTCCCCTTGTCTCTATTCTCCTACAGGTTGGGAGTTCAAAGCTGAGGTCAACTAACTGTAGGAATGTCTGGGGATATGACACCTATCACACAGGCATCTTAACTAGGGAAGAGGGGGAAAAAGCAGTGTTAGGCACGAACCCCGAAAAGACAGAGGAGCAGAGCAGAGGCTGACGGGACTGGGATGGCATGGGAGGTCCTCAGGCCTCACAGACAACCCGAAGAACCCCACTGTCATCCTCAGAGGATGTTGCTGGGATGAATAGGTGCTTGTGTGTGACCTGGTTTGAACACACTTAGATCTTGGCTGCTGTCTAGGTAGGGGCTGGGGAGGGGCATTCAGGACACGGGAATGGGTGTGTGGCATTTGTTTACGTGGAGGTGTGCATGTGTGCTTCTGGGCATGGAAGACACGTGTGTGCACCCTTCAGATGTCAGGGTGGAGAAGTGTTCCAGGTTTCTTCCCCTCCCATCTGAGACTTCCCTGGGGCTGGGGTGGTGGTTGTAGCCACAGCAGGAAGAGACCCAGGGCCTGAAGCAATCCTTCCTCTCCAGTCCTCTCCTTTGGAGCGTCTCTGTGTCCCTGCCCCCTGCCCCCATCTTCTCCTGGCTCCCTGTGATTTAAGAGGCATTTTCCTTTAGGGTGATATAGATTCTGAGACGCAGCATCCATCTCCAGCTTGGTGAGGCCGCCTGAGTTATAGCAGATTGCTTTCTGAGTGGGGGGAAGGGGCGGAGGCCACTGGCTGCTTTCTGCTCCCTGAGCCTGGAACATTTGAGCAAACATTCCTGGCTGCTTTAGAAGTTAACAGACCCAGATGAGCTCATCGCAGCCAGAGGTGGGGGCAGCTGGCGCCTGGAGCCCGACCAGAGCTCCCCAGGTGGCCCGGTGGCAAATGGTGGAAGCGGCTGAGCCTCAGCTGGGAAGAAGGCAGGCAAGGCAGGGTGGGCTCCTGCACAGCTGGGTCTGCCTGAACAGGGTGGGTTCTTTGCATAGGGCCTTTCCTTGGAGCTAGGGAGGCACTGGCCAGGAGCCTCTGCAGCACAGCCAGGGACTGGGGAAGCCACTCTGAGCAGCCTGGCTCCAGCCCTTCCTGGGGCTACCCCAGGGAGCTACCCACTCTTCAGGGCCTCAGGGCCTCCCTCCAAGGCAGTAGCTGCTGTTTATTGAGTGTTAACTACGTGCAAAGTGCCTGGGCCCCATTCACCCTCCTGATGTTCTTAAGATCTCTTAACCTTCCCATTTGGCAAATAGGGAAACTGAGGCCAGGAGGGTGTGGTAGCTATGAGTGGCCAATATGGAAGCCATACGGTCTTCTTGCTGGCCACAGAACAGCATTCAGAGATGGGTGGCCATATTGCCGCAGCAAATTCAGGACACTCCAGGCACCTGGAAGACCCAGGGAGGGGGCCTAGCCATGACTCTCTGGGCTGTTTCTGAAGGCCAGCAAGCTCCTTCCTACCCTGTCCCATCTTGGCAGCCTGACAAGGCAAAGGGTGTTCCCAAGCTGCCCTCTCAGAGCTTCTTTTCCTGGCTAAGCCCTTGGGTTTGTCCTGGGTCTTGCATGTGCTAGGCCAGCACTCTGTCATTGAGCTGTGCCCCAGCTCCTGTGGGCAGGTAGAGGGAGGTACACTCCTCGGTGGGATGCTGCCTCTATGTTTCCTTCTGTGAAATGGGCACACATACATCCCCTGGTGGGACTGGTGTGGGACTTAGGACTGATCTCTGGAAGGCCCTCAAGAGAGAAACATCAGTTCCCTACAGTTTGGTTCCAAGAGGATGCCCAAAGTCACCACCATTTCCACACCCTCAGGAATCCAGCAGAGGGAGCCTCTAGGTTCTCTACATTCCTTGAGTGACACAGGAGAGCCACACCCAACCTTATCTTCTCATTCCAAGCTGCTAACACCTCTCTTTGCAGGCAGCATTGAAGCCAGCTTACAAAGGAAACTGAGGCCCAGGGGGATTTACTCTAAGCTACAAAGCATCATCTCTTTGGTAGAAGGGGCTTAGTGATGCCGTAGAGCAGAGTCCTACCTGCCCAGCACCTGGGGCAGCCATCACTGCTGTCTAGTGTCTGTCACAGACCACAGGACAACTGGCCTGGGGAATCACTGAGACGAGACAGGTGACCTCCCTGTGGCTGTAGGGGGACTTCTCTCTGCAGTTACATCTCACCTCAGCACAGGAATGACACAGCAGCTTTGATGTCTGCAGCTGAGGAGGTTAGGGCAGAGAGGGGGACAGAGGAGGGTCATTGATAGGGGGAGGTGTGGTTTGGGAGGCTCTGTGAAGGCTGTTTAGAAACCCATTTGCTGCTCAGTTCTAGTGGTAGACAGTCCTGTTGCCACCAGAGTAGAAGATGGGTGTGTGTGTGTGTGTGTGTGTGTGTGTGTGTGTGCGCGTGTGCGTGTGTGTGTGTGTGTGTGTGTGTGTGCACGTGCGTGCATGTGTGTGTGACCATACTAGATAAGGGTTTGTCTTCTCCCTCACTATGTGACACGTGACACTTGTGTACAAGGTCCGTTTTATTTTTTATCGCTGATTGGGCACTCTGAGGGAGTCCAGGAAGTTGTTGGGTTTCATCTCCAGTCTGTGGGGCTGGTGTGAGTTATTTTGGGACAGGAGCCAGGTTCATCACACTTGGCTAACAGGATGGAGAATGGAAGCTTTTGACTGGTAACTAGGAAAGAGGCATCCATTCAGAAGGAGATACAGGCAGGGCTTGGGGATCTGAGGGTCTGGGGGTCTGAGGCAGCTATGAGGCCTGGAGCAGGTAGCCACACCTCTCAGGGCTCAGGTGCTAAGGATTCAGAGGGACTCCAGAAGTGTCTGTGTGTTCAAAAAAGGGTCCCATCCAGGCAGTGGTGTGGGCTTGTGACCATGGTACTCCAAGAGGCAAGAGGTTCAGAGTTTATTCCCAGATGGTTTATCTAGTGAGTTCCCAGTCAGGGCTATGTTACAAGACTTTCAAAAGAAAAAAGAAAACAAACAAACAAATAACAACACAAAATAAAACAAACAAAAACAAAACCCCAAAGAAAGGACTAGCTGTGGTTGCTACTGCAGTGTCCCCTCTGGACAGTGGTCTCCCCTCAGCCTCTGTGTGCCCAGGGCAGCACTGCCCTAGTGCCTGCTACATAAGCTTCAGTCATCGGTCAGCTGGGAAGCCTCGGACTGTGCTGAACTGCCTTGTGTGACACAAAGGGCCCTAGCCCAGCCGAGCCCTGAAGCACCTGTGGAGTCTCCACACCCCTAGTGGCTGGATACTGTGTAGTTGAACGGCCTGTGGTGCCAAGAAGGCTTCTGTGGCACAGGATCCACCTGGCCCCAATAACCTTCCTCCTGAGGGGACAGTCAGTGGCTTTCCATGCTGACATACTGAAGTCAGGCTGCCTGGAAGGAAGGAGTGGAGAAGAGTCCCCCACTAGGCTGAGGGCCTATCAGGCCATTTCCTTAAGGCGACAGCGAGGATTCCGAGGAGCTAAGCAGAGTGGAGCCGAGAGAGCCTTGGCCTGGGTACCAGCTGCCTAGGTGCTAGTTCTGGCTGGTTTGCTTTGTGAGCTCGGGCGCATCGCTTCACCTATCTGTGCTTCAGTTTAAAAAGTTTAGAGAGTGGAGAGCAATGGAGCCTGTTCATAACCAAAGGTGGCTGTTGGTTATATTAACAGTGACCTACTAGTCTCCCTGACTGCTATTACCCCCGTCCATCACCTGCTTACCCAAACTAGCCATCTATCTCTACCTACGAATTGCCCGTTTCTCACACACCATCCCTCTGTCTGTCATCTGTCTGTCTTTCTATCTTCCCATCCATTCATTTATCTGTCCACCATTCGTTACCATCTATCCATCCTCCATCCAGCTGCCTGTTGTCTATTCACCTTCTTTCTGCTTCTTTGTTTCTTTTTGTTTCTTTTTTAGTTGTTTCTCTTTTCTTCCATCCCTTATTTACTTATCCATACATCCAACCAATCTTCCTTCTTTCCTTCCTTCTTCCCTTCCTTCCTTCCTTTCTTTCTTACTTACTTATCTGTCTGTCTGTCCATCCATCTATCCAGTGAGCCAGGGTTTTTCTTGCATGTCTCCCCCTCCCGGACACCTTTGTAGGCAGCTTTTATAAGGCTGTCTGGTTAGGGCAGTGGCAGTGGCTCTGACCCTGACAGCTATGACTCTCATACCCAAGCTGCTCTTACGAGGGACAAGTGCAGTGGACAGACCTGCTTCCCAGGGAGTGAGTCCTGTGCCACAAGATGAAACTTTAGTCTGTGCAAATAGTATGGCATGTTCTGAGCTAGCTGCTTAGGGACAAACACAAGACTCCCTCTCTCCCAGGTCTCGTTTCCAAGGAAACCAGGTGAGAATGACTTCTGGGACCACCTTGAAGGGCAGAGAAAGGAATGGTTCTCAGGTCTCTAGGGATGTGCTTCTGATCTTTCATGGTATTCACGAGGCCCACGTGTGCCCACCTTCTCTGGAGGGTCTTCTGAGCCAGGTCCTGGCCCTTTCGTTCTCCTGAATGCTGCCGGAAACTCCCCACATCCTTCCAACCTGGTTTCTATCATCTGGAAAGACCTTTGGCCTCACCTGAGTCTCATACTCCTATTCTACCTACAAAACCCACTTTGGGGAACCCTTTTCTATCTTTACCCTCCCATCGCAGGCATTCTAAGCCCTTATTGATGGAATCCTTCTCATGTCATCAATGGGACTTCTTTGATCTGATATGAAGGTTGAAATTGTTTCTGAGTTTTCCTTTGCTGAGTTTCCAGATAGAATCTTTGCATACAGTGGGCATTTAGTGGATGGCTAGAAGAGACACTCTCAGAAGATATCAGGTATCCTGTGTAGAGAGGTGGAATCGTTGTTGCTTAGCAACCAGCAGCCTGTGGCTACAGAAAGGTCTCATCCCTTGCACCTACTAGTCAGTCAGCCCCTTGGTCTTCTCTACTGGTCACACTGGGGCTGCCTGGAGGTATCTGTCTAGGGTACTATCTAGACTGCTCGATGGGCACGATCTTGGAGCGGGTGTGAGAGGGTGGGTAAAGCATCCATTGTCATGTGCACCTTTGATTGCTGGGCTACTGAGCTTGACTGAGTGGGACGGTTGTTTTCTCTACCTTCTTGCATTCAAATGCAGAGGCAAACAGAGGCTCGATGAGAACAGAGGCTGGGAGGGAGGCTTACTCACCCGCCACATGTGAGATCTGTTAGCTTTGCAAACGCGATCAATCACCCTTATGTTCCTGCATGGGTGCTCTCCTTTCCAAACAGAACACAGACGCTCAGAGAAGGTAGTATTTTGCCCAAGGTAACACAGCCCATAAAGGTGAAGATAGGATATAAACTCACAGGTCCATAGAGAAAAGAACTCATCTTAGGGCTACTTCATGGCAAGACGTTGGAGAAGCAGGTTCCTCCGGACCTTTTGGAGGATGCTGCCAAGTGTCCAAGCTCTAGAGTGCATGGGAGACTTGGGGAAGGGAAAGAACATTTGCTGGGGAAAGTTCCAGGGCAGCCATGCACAGCTATGAACATGCTAGCATAGGCCTGGCAGTAGCCCCAGGATGCTGTCTCTGGACTGGAATTTGGGATCTGCTATTACTTTGCTCAGGGCAAATTCCTTGACCAAGAGAGGATCTGTCAAATGGGTCAGGTCTGGACCTTGAAGGGACCGTGAAGATGAAGTCAGATCTTAGATGCGCAGCCCCTTGTACACAGCCAGATGAGAGGACACCTCACTGGCCTGTCCCTAGGACTGTCTGTCTACTGTGTACTATGCGTGTGCTGACAGGTACTCTTCGGATTTGTGTGGGCTGATGGGCAAATATGAGCACCGTGTCTCCTGCTCGCAGGGCTGTGTATTTTGAGCATGTGTATTTTTGTATGTGGACTTCAGAAGCCCTTCATCAGCCCCAGTTGGAGGTTGCTCTGAGCAGCTAAGGGGACATTCCAGGCAGCTCCTCACATGTTACCAGCTCCGAGCACCCCCAGTAGCCCCAGGGCCCCAGCCCATCTGTGTCCCTTCCTTCCTTTGCTGGTGCCAACATGCTCAGTAGTGGTGGTGTTGGTGGGGTACAGGAAGGGGGAGAGGAAAGAGGACGCCAGGCTAGATGCCTCAGGCTCTGTAGCTCCTGGCTTGGTGCCGGCAGGGACTCTGAGTTCATTTGAGCACTAGGGGGCAATGTGTCTGTTTGAAAGAAACTTAGAAGCCAGCTCCAGAGATGTATGTGTGCGCACACAGGCATTTACAGGGGTGCCCACACCATAGAGGGTTCACGTAGTGGTGCAAGAGACCCCAAGCAGAAGGCAGAAGAGCACATCCTCCTGCCACTAGGACAACAGGCACAGAGAGCAGGGGTGAGGGTACCCAAAGGGCAGAGGCAACTGCACAGAGATACATAGATGCACACCCAGAGAGAGGTAGTGAGGTGGTGGCTGGGAGCAGACAACATCCATGTGAGTGTACACACACACACACACACACACACAGTGGCCTCCAAAGATGCATGCACCTGCCATATATTGAAACACACAGGTGCAGGGTAGCCTCCTGGGGCAAGGACAAATGTAAACATAGTCCATTTATAGTGTTAAGGGGACCCTCCTTTAACACCCTTCAGACACACAGTCCAAAGTGCTGGCTCTGGAAAAGAGCCCGAAAAACCAATGCCTACCCCCTCCTCCTTTCAGATGTGAGTACCCTCTACCAAAGAGTATGACATGATACCCCAAAACCTCAAACCTGTGCTTCCCAGACAGCAGGCCTGTGAGTCTTTCTTCCCAGCTCCTGACATTCCTCCCTAGTGCTCCAAACAGGTCCCCCACCCCCACCCCCGTCCCCTCCAGACATGACACACAAGGCATTCCATCTCGACCTCCTGAGAAAGCTACTGTCCCTAAGACAGTGGCACATGGCCAGATGTCACAGCTTTGCTACCTGGGATCTTCTCCTGACATCTATTCCTGAACTCTTCCCCCTTTCTGCCCAGGAGGTTCAAGGTCCCCCAGTTCTGGGCCTGGAGGGTCAGTTAGGGGTGTCTAACGGGGTGCTCTTTCCTTTGTGCCTACCCAGGCAAAGCCTCTGTCTTCTTGCTGGCTTTCCTTCCCTGTCACTTTGCTAAGTAATAATTTCCATGTCCAATTCCATTTCTTTTCTAGTTCTGAAACCTCTAAGCTATCAGCAAGAGGATAGTTCGCATGAAAACTAATTACACAAAATCAATATTTAATCACAGACCAACAGCCTGATCCTGCAGAAAAATCCTTTTCAAACCCCACCACCCTGCACAAATGCTTCTTCCCAATGCTTATTTATGGGCCCCGGTTTTGGTGGGGGTAATTTTCATTTTTAATTTCAAAAGGAAAAAAAAAATCTGTAGACTGCAGGGGGTGGAGGGGGAGGGAAGTCGGAGCTTGTTGCAGCTTTTATTTCCAGTGTGTGTGAGGGTGGGAGAGGGGTGTGGGTGGGTGGGAGGGAGTGAGGGGGGGGGATGGATTTATGTGGGGTATGCGTGTGTAGGGGAGAGTGTGTGTCGTGGGTGAGTGTGTGTGTGTGGGGTGTGATTTCTTCAGAAGTCTCTTGGGGCTTCCTGGCCCCCCTTCCTAAATCGAGCCCATTTTCAAACGTTACTTTGCTCAGAAGCTCCGGGGAGTAATGAATCGGCCGCGAATGACACGGTAACTTTTAACTCATGCCCGCGACAGTGGAGTGCTTAATCTGAGGTTTTTAAATAAAAAGGGCTCCGGGTTGGTTTTATTATAACGTTTATTTCATTTCAGATTTCATGCGTAATTTAGCAAACGCTAGACAGACTTGGGCGATAAACACTTTCTTTTGTGGGGGGAAAAGGCATTTTTATACACCATGCTTAATTTTATTTAGATTTAATAGCGATATCGGGGTACTTCAGCGAAAGTTTTTTTTTTTTTTTCTTTTCCCCTCTTCTTTTAAGAATCCTGGCCTGCCAGCAAAATTGTCTCGCTTTATTTCATGGCAAGGAAAATTAAAGGCCTTTCCGCCCCTCCTCCCCTACTTATACTTTTGAGAGGAAAACTCGCACACGCTTGCTGGCGCTTGGGTGCGCGCGCGTCCACAGAATAAACACCTCACCTCCTATCACCTCCAACTTCTAACTTTTAATTGCAAGATAGATTTCAGCCTCTACTCCGTGAGGAGTAGAAAGATCTAAACATTTTAAGTAAGATTATTGGGATAAATATTCCATATAAAATAGGGCAGGTATTAAATCATTCTTATTGATTTTAGTATCACAATCCGATTCCGTTCTTTGACCTCTTCAGTTTAATTGATCTCTTAAGGAGGCCAACTTCGCGCCCTTCAGGGCCTGGGCCTGCGCGCTGGTGGCCGCAGCAAGGTGTCGCCCCCCGCCCCCACCCCGTGCGCCTTTTGCGCGTCGCTCTCCTCGGGGTTTCGCATTGTCTCGCCTCGCCGCTCCCGCGCCGGGCTCACCCGAAGTGTCTCCACAAAGCGGCCGAGGGTGCGTGGCTTCTTCCCAGTGGAGCCGGCAGCAGAGAACCGGAAGCCGCGGACCGTGGGAGACTCGGGAAGGAGCGAGTCAGTCTCTGGTCCCGGAGACCACCTTACTTCGTGTTTCCCCCTCAGCGATCACCTCGTCAACTTGCCAGGCCCGGTTCCCTGGGGCGCCGCCCCGGGCTGCAGCACAGGCGACACTTAGCGACTTTCCCTGGCGCGTCCCGGGGCTCTGCCAGGCTACCCCATTGTCTGTGCACCCCGCACAGCTCCCCGCCCACCTCCCCGCCCCCTGCCCACCCCGCAGGTCGCGCTGGCTCCGGTTGGGGGTGGGGAGTTGGGAACAGCGTGAATGGGAAGGGGGCGGACAAAGCCTGGCTCCCGCCGTCGTCCTCGGCTCGCGCCCTCCCCAGCCGGGGGCACCCGGGGCGCACCCCCAAGGCCGTAGCGCCGGACCCGGAGTAGCGCGGGTCGGTGGCCCGGCCTGCGCAGCCGGGACCCGGGACCACCTTAAGAGCGAGCCCCGCCCCCGGGCCCGCTCGGGCGGCGCTGATTGGTGCAGAGGTAATGGCTGGAATGGATTGCTGAAACGCAAAACTTGTTGCTGCTTCTCCCGGCGCCGGCGAGAGGCAGACGCGGAGCGGGAGCACGGACCTCGCAGCGCCTCGCCCGCCCCGCGCGCCCTGCTCGCCCGCGCGGCCCCTTCCCGGGTCCGAGGGGACCCGCGGAGCGCGGAGGCGGGAACCGCAGCTTCGGAGCCGCCGGCCCCACGCCTCCCCTCCCGCGCGCGGCCCGAGACTCCCGCGAACTCGCGCGGCGACCGGCGATCGAGCCCGAGCCGCGGAGCCGCGCGTCTCCCGCAGCCTACGTTCCCGCTCCGGCGCCCGCATCTCCTGCTGTGGGGCCAGCACCGGCGATGAGGAGCCGAGCAGCCCGTCTTCCGAGCCGCCGAAGCTTTCGCCGCTGATCGCCTGCGGCCGACCGGAGGTGCGGGAGCCGGTGCGGCCCGGGCGCGGGGACTCGGGGCAGGGGAAGGACCAAGGGGCTCCCCTACGGCCCCAGCCGCCGCGCCGCGGACTCCAGAAGGTGATCATTACGCTCTCCCGCCCCCTTCCCTCCCCCCTACCTAACTTTTTGTCTCAGCTCGTCGGCCTCCAGGTCTCCTCTCCGCATACCCACCCACGGCCGTGGCATCCGCCCGGGGCATGGGCCCCCCGACAAGGCTTCAGGAGGCGCAGCGGCCTCGCAAGACGTGAGAGGCCCGCTTGGGTCGATTCCGAGGTTCCGGAGAGCAGCGGAGATAGCTCCGAGCCAGCGCCCGCGCTCTTGGCCGGGCGGCAGTGAGCGCTGCGCCCCGCGGTGCAGAAGGTCCCGGAGCGCCGGAGCCGCGGCTGAGGCGAGTAGCTGGCCGGAGGCGCGCGGCGGAGCAGGCTGTCATGCCCTATTGATCCCCCCCGCCCCCCGCCAAGTATGTTTGGGCTGGACCAATTCGAGCCCCAGATCAACAGCCGGCACGCTGGCCAGGGCGAGGGGAACTTTAACGAAGCCGGACTGAGCATGAACGCCCACTTTAAGGCTCCTGCTTTCCACGCCGGGCCTCCTCCTGGTCCCGTGGACCCTGCAATAAGCGCTCTGGGCGAACCCCCGATCTTGGGTTTGAACATGGAGCCCTACGGCTTCCATGCGCGCGGCCACTCTGAGCTACACGCAGGGGGGCTGCAAGCGCAGCCTGTGCACGGCTTCTTCGGTGGTCAGCAGCCTCATCACAGCCATCCCGGAGGCCATCACCCGCACCAGCATCACCCCCACTTTGGGGGCAACTTCGGTGGTCCGGACCCAGGTGCCTCATGTCTGCACGGGGGCCGGCTGCTTGGCTATGGAGGTGCAGCGGGCGGCCTGGGCAGCCAGCCTCCCTTCGCAGAGAGTTATGAGCACATGGCAGAGAGCCAGGGGCCGGAGGGCTTCGGCCCGCAGCGGCCAGGAAACCTCCCGGACTTCCACGGTTCGGGCACCTCGGGCCACGCCGTGCCTGCCCCATGCCTGCCGCTGGATCAGAGCCCTAACCGGGCTGCCTCTTTCCACGGCCTGTCCGCCTCTAACGGCTCGGATTCTCACAGCCTGGAGTCCCGGAGGGTGACGAACCAAGGAGCCGTAGATTCGCTGGAATACAATTACCCGAGCGAGCCGCCCTCAGGACATTTTGACATGTTTTCACCCTCTGACTCTGAAGGGCAGCTGCCACATTATGCTGCGGGTCGCCAGGTTCCCGGGGGCGCTTTCCCCGGTGCTTCGGCCATGCCCAGAGCCTCAGGCATGGTAGGTTTGTCCAAAATGCACGGCCAGCCACCGCAGCCGCCACCACAACAGCAGCAACCGCAGCACGGGGTGTTCTTTGAGAGGTTTGGCGGGGCCCGAAAGATGCCTGTGGGTCTGGAGCCTGCAGTGGGCTCCAGGCACCCGCTAATGCAGCCTCCCCAGCAGGCCCCACCACCCCCGCAGCAGCAGCCCCCGCAGCAGCCGCCGCCACCACCTGGGCTTTTGGTCCGACAGAATTCTTGCCCTCCTGCGCTCCCTCGGCCTCAGCAGGGTGAGGCTGGCACACCCAGTGGCGGCTTGCAGGACGGGGGCCCCATGCTGCCCAGCCAACACGCGCAGTTCGAGTACCCCATCCATCGACTAGAGAACCGGAGCATGCACCCATATTCTGAGCCTGTTTTCAGCATGCAGCATCCCCCTCCTCAGCAGGCGCCCAACCAGAGGCTGCAGCATTTCGATGCACCCCCCTACATGAACGTGGCCAAGAGGCCGCGTTTTGACTTTCCGGGCAGCGCAGGCGTGGACCGCTGCCCCTCGTGGAATGGCAGCATGCATAACGGCACCCTGGACAACCAACTCTCTCCCTCTGCCTACCCAGGCCTTCCAGGCGAGTTCACACCGCCTGTGCCGGACAGCTTTCCCTCGGGACCGCCCTTGCAGCACCCGGGGCCGGACCACCAGTCCCTGCAGCAGCAGCAGCAGCAACAGCAGCAGCAACAACAGCAGCAACAGCAGCAACAGCAGCAGCAGCAACGCCAGAACGCGGCCCTCATGATTAAACAGATGGCGTCCCGGAACCAGCAGCAACGGTTGCGACAGCCCAACCTGGCCCAGCTAAGCCATCCTGGGGACGTGGGCCAGGGCGGCCTGGTCCACGGAGGTTCCGTGAGCGGCTTGGCCCAGACGAACTTTGAGCGCGAAGGCGGCAGCGCAGGTGCGGGGCGCCTGGGTGGCTTTGAGCAGCAGGCGCCCCACCTGGCGCAGGAGAGCGCGTGGTATCCGGGTCCACACCCTCCCGGCGACCTACTGCCCCGGAGGATGGGCGGCGCGGGGTTGCCCGCTGACTGCGGCCCGCACGACCCTGGACTGGCGCCTCCCCCTGCTCCGGGTGGCTCAGGGGTGATATTCCGAGGCTCTCTGCAGGAGCCTCTGAGGATGCCTGGGGAAGGCCACGTGCCCGCACTGGCCTCGCCCGGACTGCAGTTTGGGGGTAGCTTGGCTGGCCTAGGCCAGTTGCAGTCGCCCGGGGCCGGTGTGGGACTGCCCAACGCTCCGTCGGAGCGACGGCCTCCGCCTCCGGACTTCCCCGCGCCAGCTCTCGGGGGCCAGCCCGGCTTTCCATTCGGCTCAGGCAGCCGGCAGGCCACGCCGCACAGCGCCCCAGGCGTGAATTCGCCCCCGAGCGCGGGCGCCGGCAGCGGCAGCTCCGGTGCTGGCGGGGGCGCTTACCCGCCGCAGCCGGATTTCCAACCCAGCCAGCGCAACTCGGCCAGTAAACTGGGCGCGCTGTCGTTGGGGTCTTTCAACAAGCCCAGCTCTAAGGACAACCTGTTTGGCCAGAGCTGCCTGGCTGCGCTCTCCACTGCTTGCCAGAACATGATCGCCAGCCTAGGTGCTCCTAACCTCAACGTGACTTTCAACAAGAAGAACCCACCCGAGGGGAAGAGGAAACTGAGCCAGAACGAGCCCGACAGCGGGGTCGCAGCCGGTAACCCGGGCTCGGATTACTTCCCGGGAGGGACTACTCCTGGGGCCCCTGGACCTGGAGGCCCTTCCGGGACCAGTGGTGGTGGCTCCAAAGCCTCAGGACAGCCCAACCCTCCCATCCAGGGGGACGGCACCAGTCTTTCCCCCAATTACACCCTGGAATCAACATCGGGTAACGATGGCAAGCCTGTCCCTGGGGGCAGTGGCCGGGGAAGGGGACGCAGAAAACGGGACAGTGGTCACGTGAGCCCTGGGACCTTCTTCGACAAATACTCCGCAGCTCCTGACAGTGGGGGCGCACCAGGGGTGAGCCCGGGGCAGCAGCAGGCTCCTGGCTCAGCCGCTGGGGGAAGCTCAGTGAACGAGACCAGAGGGCCCACACCCCATGAGAAGACCCTCACGTCACCATCGTGGGGAAAGGGAGCCGAGTTGCTCCTAGGGGACCAGCCGGACCTCATGGCGTCTCTGGACAGCACAGCCAAATCAGATGGTAGTTCCCCGCACGTGGGTGAGTTCGCCTCTGACGAGGTGAGCACAAGTTATGCGAATGAGGACGAAGTGTCCTCGAGTTCTGACAACACTACAGCCCTGGCCAAAGCCAGCCGAAGTCCCCTGGTGACCAGCTCACCTAAACTTCCTCCTCGAGGGGTGGGTGCTGGGGAACACACACCGAAGGCTTCTGCCCTGGGCCTGGGCATCCTGTCTACCTCTACCTCGACCCCTGATAGCTATGGTGGGGGCGTGGGCACCGGACATCCTGGCACACCAGGCCTGGAGCAGGTCCGGACCCCAACGAGCAGCAGCGGTGCACCGCCTCCTGACGAGATTCATCCCCTGGAGATTCTCCAAGCCCAGATCCAGCTGCAGAGACAACAATTTAGCATCTCGGAGGACCAGCCCCTGGGGCTCAAGGGTGGCAAAAAAGCCGAGTGTGCTGTAGGGGCCTCGGGAGCACAGAATGGTGACAGCGAGTTGGGTAGCTGCTGCTCCGAAGCAGTCAAGAGCGCCATGAGCACCATCGACCTGGACTCCCTGATGGCAGAACACAACACTACCTGGTACATGCCGCCTGATAAGGCCCTGGTGGATGGTGGAGACGATGACAAGACGCTGGCGCCCTGGGAGAAGGCCAAGTCCCAGAACCCCAACAACAAAGAAGGTATATGTATGCGCCTTCCTTGTTTTCTGGTGCCAGCCCTAGCCTAGGCTGGCCTTCTTCATCTCCACTCAGACTCGGGCACTCTCTGGTTGCACCCCGTTGGGCTGTCAGGTAGATTTTGGCTTTCCCGGTGGCAAGAACTTAGATCCCTCTTTGGAGAATCATCTATAGTTATGCCTTCTACCTCCCGATTTTTCTGAGTTTTTCAAGGTTCAGGCCTTGGAGAAGCTGGGCCCTTCCAATTTCACACTAAGACCTTTGCTGCTCTCAGCATTCCGGCCCCTCTCTGGCAGGACACCCAGAAGGCTGCAGGGCTGCCACCCTGTCCTCCTTCACCTTCAGCTGGAGTTGGCTTAGGTGGTAATACTTTTGCAAAGTCCCCGCCCTGGTGTGAGCAGCGTCACTCTGAGGCCAGGCCTCATTGGACATTTGTTTTTAGTGAATAGCTCTTTGGGCGTTTAACTTGGAGAGTTCCACGGGAAAAGCAAAACACCTGGGGACCTGCCAGGGTTCTAGGCAACCACCACAGTCTCAGGTGTATCTGCTTGACAGTGGGGGCAAAGGCTGGGCTGGGTTCTGCCTGGCAGCGACCACAGCACTCCTTCAAGATACCATTTGTGTTTGGGGTTATGACTATGTATTCCTAAGGCACAAAGGACCCTTCATTTGTCAATATCTCACTTGGCGTTTGTGACAGATGTCCAGTCCCAGGTCTCATTTGCATTCAGAAAACCCCTTCTCCTCCAGGCCTGGAGGCCTTTAAGGTGGTAGGGACAGGGGCAGTCTAACGGCTTTTAAATCCAGAGACGAATAGACTGCAGTAAGTTTACCTTTTTATTTTAATGGGGCTTTTTTTTTTTTCTTTAAAAAAAAAAACAAAAAAAACCCAAAAACAAAAAAACCCCAAAACATAGCTAGTAGCTTTTAAAAATTGGTAACATTGTTTTTTTTTCTCCTGTCTTTACTTTGTTTCTAAATCCTAGTTAGCTTCTCCAGGTTTTGCTGTACCGAATATTACCGTGGTGTCCGTGGCAGGCTGTCTTTCAAAAATGTACCCTTGCTCGCTGCTTTCCTCTTCCATTTTTCTGCTCCGAGTTGAACCCTCCTAGAGTCTACTGTGTCTTAAGTATATCCTCAGGAGGGTAGGTTTTAAGAAAATATGCTAAGTCCCTTTTAGAGAAAAGGAAGGTGGGAGTTTGGGTGATTTAGAACTCTGTCTGGGCCGTCTTCCTTTGGTTTCTGGTTCATGAGAGTGGCCTGGCTGCTTTTCTCTTTGTTCCTCCTTACTGCCCAGCCTGGGATGCCCAGATGCGAGCTCTCTCTCATTTGAAGCCGGGTGTTTAGCATGCACGGCAGACACCAAGCCCACCATCAGCATTCCACAGACTACTCCCAGGCAAGGCCAGAAATTGGTTAGTTTGGGACCCTGAGCTCCCCCCCCCTCCTCTGGCTCTGAAAATGTAGTTGGACAGGGTAGCCCGCCACCCCCTTATTTTCTAGTGTATAACATCTCGATCTAGCACAATCGATAGTCAGTTAGCAAAGAACTCAGCCCTGTCACTTCTGGCCCAGCCTGCTACTGCCAGTAATTAAGAACGTATTGGGCAAAATGGGATGAGAAAAAGTTTTCAAAAAAAATTAGAGAATTAATAAAGAAAACCGGTTAGTATTTCTCCTTCCAGTCTTTGGAAGGACTTTAGTAGGTGGAGAAGTGTTGGAGGTTTTAATGAGATTTTTTTTCTTTAATGTAGCTTCACGCCTCATTCTCAACGGGAGAGGTGCAGGCTGCAAACACTGAAATGTCGTTATAGAAATGTTTTTTAGCTTGTTTCAGTGTCCCAGACGATACACTTATGGAAGCATGTGCCAGTTGCTTTTGGGTTGATTCTCCCTGTTAACCGGAGGAAAGCCCTCCTGTGTGAGGAGTCAAAGACTTCCTTGGTGCCCAAAGGGCTGGCTGCCTCCCAAGCCTGGTAGGGGGACACCCATGGGATCTCCTTTGTTCCCCACTCTGATGTAGGAAGGATAGAACCCTAGATAGCTCTAGAAAGTGAGGTTTTTGAATGCTGCTGCTTGAGTTGTAAGCTGGGGCTTCATAAGGTCTCTCAGACTGTCTCCCTTACTGGTAGTAAATAAGGATGATTAAACTTTTCATTACGATAACACCCCACAGTTCCATCCGTACAGGTTGTATTAATAAATACACACGGCTTTCTGTCAGCCTCTGAGAGCCCTAGCTGAAAACCAGTGAAGAGAACCACTTTGAAATAAGTCAGGGGGAATAAAAAGTAGGAGAAAAATAGTCTTTTTCTTAAAAGTCCTGCAGCCTTGTTAGCTGGAGTGGGGATACCCAGAGGCCCGATGGATGGGCCTCCACCTTCCAGCTCAGAAGGCGCTTCCCTCTACCACCCTCCCAGGCAAAGGCCGTCTCTGTGATGATATTTTTTATTTTGTCTCTCTGTAAAACATGCCAGTACTAATGTGATTAAATATTAACTCAGTTTCTGAAATTCTCACTCAGATGACAAAATATTCGTCATTGTTTTACAAAGTGATCCATGTTGGAGAGGTCTCAGGGACATCACAAGTACCGAGCCACAGTGATGTGCCCTGTTTGTTCTTGGGCTGTAGATGGTCCCTGGGAGACCATTGCAGTTCTTTAAAAGTCTAGACCAGAAGGTCATGTGGCGACAAGGCCAGCGAGCTTCTCTAGATGCCTCGGCCCTTACTTCTCTGCCGACGGGACAAATAACTTTCCGTGAGGAAACTCCGTGTTCATGTATGAGGCTTCTTCCACGGAGTTGGAGTAGAGGAAACATCAGGGTGAGCCAACCTGACTTTGAGGTGGTTCAGGCCTCTGTTATGTCAGCAAGGACAACATGGGTTTTAGATAGCTAGCCGGACCTCTACCTATGTAGAATATTGTAGATCTGGAGAATTTCAAGACTCCAAGGAAGGAAAACCAATAGGAGATAGGCTGTGGGTATTGATGTGGAAAATTCTGCTTTCCCTCTTTCTTTGCTCCGTGTGATTTTTAAGACGGGAATCCTTGCTCTGTACTGAGTCTGTTCCCGTCGGACTTCCCTCTTTCTGCTGGCAGTTCTGTATGTTAAGTCCTGCGGCCACAGGGTCTTCCACGCAGTGACGCTGGAACTGTCTCTGCGTGCGCTTAGCACCCAAACCTTGTCCCGTCCCCCTCTGTTTTTACTGAGCCTCCGGAGACATTTTTGGAATTTCATGTTCCTCTGTGTTCCCTAAGAACACAGGCAGGGCTGAGAAATAACTAGGCAGGCAGGAATGGAACTCTAGATTTTGTTGGACATAGGGTGGACTTGAGGAGGGAAGGCTAGTCTTGGGTAAGCCCTGGCTGGTGGGGCCATTTGTCCAACCTCCCCGAACCAGAGAGAGAATTTTAGGGTCTCATTCGGACTTTCCCTGGGAAAATAAGCCGGCATTGAATTGCCCTTCCTTAGAAGCATCACCCAACACAGTTTGTATGCCTTCCTGTGACTTCTGTGCCTTAGGAAGATGAACCCCAGGCTCCTCAGGTGCTAATCAAGGGTACTGTAAATTGATAGGGGCCCGCTTTGTGCAGCCCGTGCTCCGGCTGCCCACTCCCTGGCTAGTGGAGGGCATATGACTGCTGTTCTTCTACGCTTCTTTAATATTTCATGGCTGTAATAAACCTGTCTTCCTTGCCCGCCTCCCGACATAAAACCCCAAGTAGCACACATCTGCAATTATACATTTCTACTAAATATTAATAAAAGGACAACAGCATTTTAAGGGGCCGGCACTCAGCAGAGTTTAACTTGCCATAGACCCTGCTCCTGCATTTTTCTGTTATATTTTCTTTTAATTAATTTATTTTTAAAAAATTTTAAGTACCAGTACATTCCAGTAGGCGCCATTTACTTATAGTTACATACAACCTGGGCTGATTGAAAGGCATTCCTCATGATGGCTTTCTCTCATATAAATTCATTTAGATTTCTTGTGAGGCCCCTTCAGACCGGAAGTGAGAGGCTGTTGAAATGCACTCCTGGTTTATTGAGGGCTCCAGGAAAGGCGCGTGGGTGGCTTAATCTCATTTCTCTTTCTAGCAATGAAATTCTATGATTCCTGATATGATTTTGTTTGCCTGACAGAGGTATTTAAATTTCTACAAAGAATCTTAATAGGTCCTGAGAATATAGCTGCCCTTGCCAACAGGCTACCCAATCCTCTCTCCTGATATAAAATATGCGTCTTTAATACGCAGTGCTAGAGGGCCAGGTGAATGAGAAGGCTGAAAATCTCCTCTGTGTGGAAGGGCTGGCTGAAGGGGATCATGGACTCTTCAACACGGTGGAATCGGCAAATCACTAGTGGCCCGTTTCTCTCCACTCAAGTGACAATAACATTGGATTGTGTTCCTTGCCCAGGGAGCAATCTGCTTTGCCAAAACCATTTAGGAGATAAATACTGTCAGTTAGGAATACTGTATTTACCTCTGTTTGGCTAATTTTAGAGATGAAAAGCCTGCAGCTTTGTATAATAGGATCAAATGTCTGGAGAATGTGTGGGGACAGGCAGGCAACAGGAGGGACCGCCAACTCCTTCCTCCCTTGTCCAAGGGTCCTCAGCTAGCGTGTTTTCCTGTAACCAGCATGCTTATTTGGCTAATTCTCTATTTGTCCTTTGCCCAGGAGGAGCTGGCATAGCCCGGCCTCCTCACCTTCAGTCAGGGTCTGTCTGGTGAAGAAAGGTTCTTTAGGATGATGTATCTTTGGTAGATAGATTTGAGTGTGGGATTTGATTGCTCATGGCAGACATGTTGATAGATCCCTTGGTGTGTGATGGAGAGGCATTTGGAGTTCCCTGGTCTCCTTATACACACTGAGGCCGGAATAAAGAGTCTAGGGGCTGGCCCAAGTGGGATTCAAGTCCTCTGTCAGGTCTCGGGATGAAGAGCAAAGGAAAAGTCCTGGGCTGCTTCTCCCCACACATAGATGTGTGCGAGTGGCCAAGTGTCCCTCCCTCCCTCAGATCTGTGCCTTCTTGTCTGCTCTCCCAGAAGTGAGCTAATCTACATCTCAGAGGCCATAAACAGGTTCTGATTCTGTAACGGGATGGGATGGGATGGATACAAATGCCAAAGCCGTTGGTTTTGAAGGTCCTGATGACAAAGCCCCTGGCTTGTGGGCCGATGGCCTGTCTCGGCAGTAGGCACAGCCACTGTTTTGTGTGTGACTGTGTGCTGTGGAAATGTCTTCCCAGCCAAGTTCAGACAGGTCTGGTTTCCTATGAGGGGAGAAACCTTTGAGTCAGTGATCCCCCTCTCCCATATGTGGGCACTGGACACTGATGGTTGTTTATAGAAATTTCTCTCTTTTATTGTAATTCTTTGGTGCCAATGATGTGGCAGAGATGATGCTGGGCTTTCAAATTAGTCGTGGTTCAGCCTACAGGGACCCTCTATGTCCAAAGGCACAGCCTGTCACATCCCCAACACCCAGCTGTTTGGGAGACTGCAAAGCCCAGAATGGGGCTCCAGGCTCAAGCAACTGCTGGGATCCTGGCACTTCTGTCTGGATGGGTTGCCAGCCCAAGGTGGCCAGCATTTCCTGCCATCTTCCAAGGGCCTGCATGCAATACCCAGTCTCATGTGGGGGCAACTGCATGCCAGTCCAATTTGGGGACAACCGGTTGTTCTAATGGGTGTAAGTAACGGGTGTAACGAAGCCCTGTGGGTGTGGTCTTTTCAGGGCCCAGACTCTACAGGGATGTGCCCAGATGTGGGGAATTGAGTTTACTTTTCTTGAGTGAGGAACAGATTTGAAAGCCATCATTTTCTTGGGGTGTAGTGACCAGAGAGAGCTGACGCCTGTTCTGTTTTCTTGCCTGTATTTTAATCAGGGGGCTTGAGGTTTGGGAGGCCAGTGGAGAGTCTGTCATGGTGTTTGCCCTACAAGGGTCCCAGGTCCAGGAGGCACTACCTGAGTCTTGCAACTGTTTTCAAAGTCCAGTCATTTCAGCTTGGACCTAGCAGTCTTATTGGTAAATACCCTTGAACCTACAGAGTGGGGCTCGGACCTAGCCACAGCGTTCAGGGCTGAGGAAGCTGGGTGGTCTGTGTTATCCCCGCTCCCTTGTGAAACTAGATCAGAAAGAACTTTATAGGGATTGTGTATGAATCCTTCCACGATTTATACACCATCGAAGGGACCCAAATGCCCTTTAAACAGAAGGCAATTGAAGTCTTCATATTCGATCGCTGGCTCTTTCTGAATGTCCCAGAAGAGACATCTCATATGAAACGAACCGCCCTGAGGAAGGAGGCTAAAAACATGCCGTCAGGTTAGCCCAGTACAGACCACATCTTTGGCAACAGAAGCTGACTCTTCTTGCCCTTAAGCCGTGGAAGTTCAGCATATATACCATGCCCTGTCCCCTCTAGTTTGTGGATAAGCTGTGTGGTTAGAAATCTCTGTCTTTCTTTTCATCTTTGACCTCTCTGTGGAGAGTTCTGGACTCTTCACAGAACTCTCATCCTTAGGATTCGGACGGCTGTCAGCCATTAGTTTCCGGTTTGTAGTCTAATCTACCTGGGCTGATGCTTGCTCTGGGTGAGCTAAACTGGGTTGGAAAAGCATGTTGGGGACAAGTTGCGGCCTGTGAGGGTCTTTGGAAAGCTCGCTCCTTTAAAGGCAGAAGGAGAACTGTGCTCCAGAACCTCTCCCAAGCCCCCTCAGATAGCAAATGCCTGGGGGAGCTATGAACTGACTCTGAGGGACTCCCGAGCCTCTTGTCCTTTTCCTCGTCCTGAAACTGGCCTGTGGCAACTCAGTATTTGAATTCTGAGATTTAAAATTACTTTTTCTTCCCAGGTGCTGATAGGTATTTAAGGAGTCTTTGGGCTGAAAGGTTTCTTTTGACCCTAAAGCATGGGAAAGGCATTTTCCTGGGGCTGACAGGATACTCTGGCTTTTCTGATGCCTTGGGCTTCACATGGAGTGAATGGGACCATGAGTCTGTTGTGAAGTTGGGAACCCTGGCATGCTTTGTCTAGCTTTCCTGGTTGTATCTGGGAGTTCCTGAAACGTGAGGTGGTAATTAATGAATTGGTCCGTGCATGTGCTCATTTGGTTCCCCCCAACACACACACACACACACACACACACACACACACACACACACACACACACACACGTTCTCTAGGCATTTAGGACACAGGGCCCAGGACCTTCCCCAGTTACCATGACGTCCTTGGATCTTGGAGCACAGCATTGTCAAATGATTGACAGTGGCCACCAGGAATAAGATGGCTGTGAAGATCTCTTAGATCTGAGCGGGTGGTGAGACCCTCCGATCAGCCTTGGGAGGAAGTTAACCTAGGCTGAGATTCTGCTAGAAGTTGGTGGGTCCTCTCTTCTTTGAAACTCTTAATTGCTTTAAGGTTGGGGGTGCTCTGCTCTCCTTCTCAGGAGCCAGAAGGCAGAGAGAGAGAGAGAGAGAGAGAGAGAGAGAGAGAGAGAGAGAGAGAGAGAGAGAGAGAGAGAGATCGCTTTTCCCAGTTTAAAAGACTCGGGTACAGCATATTTTCTTACAGTCTTACAGTAGGAGGAGTGGATGCCTCAGATGATGGACAGGCTGAAGTGCCCCCTAAGAGTGCAGTGTTATTTACTGCATCTCAGGATTTAGGTGTGGAAAATAATTTCTAACAGTGGGAGTCGTTTCCACCTCCCGGATGAGGCAAGGGTGTGGAAATCACTCGGAGACTGACGTAGCCATCACAAACGACAGAGCTGAACTTTTCCCACAGGGCCTTGGATGTGGCGAGACATAGATATGGAAGCCCTTGCTTGGAAGGTCTACTCTGCAGTCAGGAATCATTTTCGTGTGGTTCGCGGCCTCGGGTGGCTCGAGCCACAGAAATCTCCCTCCAGATGCAGTGAGATTAGAGGATGTGCTGGGGTCGGTCAGCCAGGGACAATGGGATGGGGAGTGTCCTTTTCCCTGGAGACCTGTGGGCTGGCCTTACCTTCCTTGGTCCCCGAGGCAGGCCCGTCACAGCTCCCACTGGTCTCCCACTCACTAGATATTTTTATCCTTTTTCTGAATGGTGAGGAGAGAGGGAACTGAGTTAGTGACAAATGTAACAGAAGGGAGATTTCCTGACTTGGGTAAGTAGGTATAGGAAGGAGCCACAGCAAAGGGACTTATGCCCGGCTTTTAAGGGCCCAGAAACCGTCACACCCTGGTAAAGGCCTGGCTGGTTGAAACAGGTCATCTCTGCAGCCTGACTGTTGCATAGCTTGCTAGTGGCTGAGAGAAAGGCCAGGATTTGGCTTTTTTTTTTTTTTGAAGGGAGAGTGATTGCCTGATTCTTATGTTCCAACTGTATCTAAATGATCCAAACGCTAGACCTCTCTCTCTCTCTGTCCCCCTCCCCCCCTGTATGCATGTGTGTCCTTTTGAGCTAAGGCCTCAGAACTCTTACTAGGAAATAGAAAGATAATTTTTGCTCCTTGAAGCTCAGACAAAGTTTTGGCCCCATTCGGTGTGAGGTGGAGGCTCACTGATCTCGGTATGATCAGGTTTCGCTGAATTGGCTATCCTGTGGGGCCTCTGGGAGAGGGCCGGTGAAGTTCCTTGTGTACTTCAGTATTTGGCTCAGTTTAGTTATTAAGCATTTGTGAGCACATGTGAGGTTAGAAGGGTCTGCACGCACACACATGTACAAGCTCACGTCCATGTGTGCATTAGTGAAGGAATCCAGTCACTGGTCACAGAAGAATACCCCCACACCTTCATCCCTTCACAGGCCAGGAAGAGGGGACAGTGGCCTTCAGCCGTATCCTTTTGGAGAGAAGGTAGCTAGCTATTCAGCTGTACCCATTACCCGGGGCCTCGGAGGCAGGCATAGAACATAGCCTCTTCTGATGCCTTCATCCTGGGACCCTGGGACATTCCTAAGCATTAATTCCTAAACCCTGGGAGGCAAGTGGCATGACCCCAAGCATCTCAAAGTAGTTTTGGGGCGCCCTGCTCATCTTTCGCCATAATGAGCGGTAGTGTGTGGGCCTCCGTGCGTGTGTGTAACTTCAGAAATGTGTGGGTGCATTTCAAAAAAGAAGGATGGGAAACCAGGCCGGAAGAAGAAAGGAGATGGCAGACTGACCCAGAGCCTTTCTGAACACAGTCTCCATGGGATGCACGTGTCACGTTGCCGGTGTGTGCTTCAACCACTGCCCCTCTTTGTCCGTGGGCTCCTTATACGTGCCTGTCTTTAAGATGGTGTTTGAAAACTCCACCTTCTAAAACTACTACCGACATAAAGCTAGATTAGGTGACGACAATTCTTGAGCAAACATCTTCCTGGGAGCTCCTGGACCCCCCCCCCCCCTTGCTTTGACTCTCCCGTGTTTTCCTCCAAGACCCTGTCTTTGCACAGCCAGACCCAGCCTGGGTGTTTTTGGCGCTGCACCAACCTTCAGTGAACTTGAGGCTCTGAGCAAGCGGGCGTTTGGAAGGATGAGGACATGATTTCTTTTTTTATGTGGGTCTGTTAAACTCTAATGGACATTGGTGTCTGGCTTTAAATTTGGAGAGGGTCTTTATCTAACCCTTAAAACGGAGTCGTTTCCTGTAATTACGACGCCCATCTCCCTTGTTTGGGGTACTTTGGCAGGGTGGGGGCACACCGGTTACCTTTCTTAACTGTGATTATGACATTTTGAGCTCCTGGTTGATAGTAAGAATTTATGGTCCAGGTCGTGCCAGAAGACAGCAGCCAGAGGCACAGTAGTGAGGGAGCCCCACGCCCAGCCTCGCTTCTCTTTAATGAATTAATTTAGCTTCCCATACTTGGTACTCTGTAGTTATTTTGGGAATCCAAAGGAGAAAGCTGGGGAGATTTAAAAAAAAAAAAAAAAAAAGACAATTTGAGAAAAAGAAAAAGTACTGCTTTTGAAGTTTGAGCCGACTTGACACGAAATGCTGTGGGGACAGACACACAGCCAGAGGTGGCCCCACCGACCCCACTTCTCTTGTGGTGAGCTTTCCGGTGTTCCGAGTAGCAGGGTCCGAATGACCAGGAACCTCTGCGTCGCGTTAGAGGCTGCTGTTGGCACGTTCTCGCCTTCTACAGCTAGAGAAACGAGGCTCAATGGGAAAGAGTGATCTTTGCTATTTCGCTGTTTGCTTCGTGTTTAAAAATAGTTTGTTTTGATGTTCTGAGTTCTGTCCTATCTTTATTTGCTTGTTTGATGGAGACGTGTACCCATTGTGCCGTAGAGCGTCGGTCCCGCACGGGCAGGGTTGGTTGGATGGTTGGAACCACACAACCAAAACTCAACGGGGATTTGGCGTGGCAGCTGGTGAGAGGGACGTTTGCTTTTGGTTTAAGTATCTCCTCTCTTCCTTGGCTCTCTCTCCTGCTCAGCAATGTTTTGTTTCTTCCTTTAAAAAAAAAAAAAAAAAAAAAAAAAGGGATCCGGGCCCTTTTGCTGAGTCCCCCCCCTCTGAATAGGGGTTACAGTAAATTGAGGGTGATCTCAGCTCTCAGCCTGGGTGTCCCGGCACTAATGGTTAGCAGGGCCTATTACAAGAAGCAAAGTACAATGTAAATGGCTTATGCAGAAAAACCATTTAGATAAAAATGCAATTTTCCCTTCTGCATGTAGTACTAAGAATTAATAGCATATTCCTTCTAAATGGGTATTTTCATATTATATTTCCTCCTAATGAAATTCTTCTCCCAAACAGGAGCAAGTTTCATTTGAACTTGGGGGTAGAATGGATGGGTGTGTTTGGGAGCGGGCAGATGCGGCCGGTACCCTGGCTCCCCTGGCTACCAGCCCTTGGGGACTGACTCTGCATGTGTAGGCTGAGGCAGACAGAGGGCTGCATCTGCCCGTGTGGGTGGGTTTCCTTCCTTCTTCTTGCTGTAGGCTTGGGGTGTTTTTGATGCATTGAGCAATTAGCCCCTGGGCCCTGGCCCTTCCCTTGAAAGTGGCCTCACCTCTCCGGCAGCGTGGGGAGTTCCCATGATTCTCTCTGATTGTGTCTGCCTGCCTGCAGGCCAGCTCCTTTATAGGTGACAGCTGGGGAAGGGCCTGCTTTGTCCTGGGTTCGCAGGAAGGGGCTACACTGGGGGCCAGGTCCAGCAGTGTCGGCCTGAATGACTGTTCTAGGCATGAGATCAGAAACAGGTGAGACAACAGCTCACAGTGAAACAGCGAAAGTATTTTGCGCTTGTCTCGGCTTCCCTGGGATTGGCTGGTGGGCTTGCCTTACTCTGGTGATCAGGGTGGGAGGCACCCCAGAACCCAGCTCTGTGTTGTCTCCACGCGTGAAACAGGGTTAAAGTGACTGTTCTAAGATGGGAGAAACTTATGCTTGTCTTCAATGTTCCTGTCCTAAGACATTTCCCTGCGGAGAGAACTGCCCAGAGAGGTCAGGCAACTTAGAGAAGATCACACAGCATAGCTTCCAGCGAGCCTGCCTGAGGCCTTTTCTTTTTCACTGGGGGGCCAGGATCTCATCCAGCTAAGTTTTATACGGATCAAAGCCAGATTTCAGACCAGAAATTTCCAGACCTTTCTAGATTGCCCCAGGACACACACCTCCCAGGAGCATTCAGCCCATGCTGTGCTCACCCTCACAGATGAGTCTGGATTCTGGGGAGGCTGTGATGGCCCTCATCCCTCCAGAGGAGAGACTGTGCCTCAGGCCCAGCTCTCGGGCTTCTCTGAGCTGTGTGGTGTCTGACATCCTCTTCCTCACTGGCTGACTGACATCTCTGACGTGGAATGTTTGCCCCATAGAAGTCCTAGTGCAAAGGTAGCCGGTGTTGGATAATGTTGCAGGTTCAGAGCCCGGTGGCTCTCCTTCCTACCTTATGCTCTTGGGTACTTTACTTAGTCTCTCAGTGCTTCTACTGAGGCTAATAATAGTTCTACTTCAGTGAGCCGGCACTTGGGGAGCGGGGGGCCCTGAGCACAGCTCCAGTCTTTATTGACAGCCTGCTCTGCCAGTTGCCTCTCATATGAGACCTTCAGAGATGTAAGACATACACAAAGCATTGCTTTCACTGTTTGTCCAATCCGAGGGTTGGGGAAACCGAGGCATGTCGCAGTGTCACAAGAGTGGGGTATGCCATCTCTGCAATAATGATTCCGCCTCGACATCAGGCTGGAGGGCGGGGGGACAAGCTGTGTACAGACCCTCTTGTTTGAGCCTGTTGGACAGACCTCATGCAGGCATTGGAGGGCTGGCGGCGCTGTCAGGCACTGTCAAGCACTGTTGGTCGCCAGCAGCTGGATGCACAGAGGTGTTTTTCTTCCTCCTGACAGCAATACCGGGCTGGGAAGCGGTCCCTGGTGTGTGTAACGGTCACCCCCCCATCCCCGTTGGAGGAATTCATGAGTTACCCCGACCCTAGCCTCCCGGTTCTGGGCAAGGAGCCAGAGCCAGCTATAAACAGTCTGGGAGCTGACAGGACACCCGCAAAACCCCAGTGTCTAGCACCTCAGGTGGGGCCTCAGCAACCTACAGAACGGGGCTGAACAGGGAGAGTGATCTGGGGGCAGAGTGTTGACAGACTGAGGTCTCTCTCTGCTGCTGTAGGGTGTAAGGAACAGGAAGGCCTGCCTTGAATCCCCCTGTGCTGTGTGACCTTGGGCAGGAACTCCACTTCCCTGATCACTGGCTCCTTCCCTGTAGACAGGTAGACTCCTGTGATCTTCTCAAGGGTGGGTGTTGGCTGAGCAGCGGAGAGGTGGTAGAGAGTTTGGGGAGGACTGAATTTGGAGGGAACACAGTTATGAACTTAAGTGTTCATGGCTGCCAACCGGGCTGTGGTGGCCTCAGAGAGATGTCCCTCAGGGGAATTTTGGCAGTATCTAGATACAACTCGGGTTGTCACTCTGAGTCCAGCTCCTCCTGGAGTCTACTGGACAGAGGCCTGGCAGGCTGTTAAACGTCCCACTATGCGTGAGGTGTGGCCCCTTTTCCCAACAGCAGCAGCAGCAGCAGCAGCAGCAGCAGCAGCAACAACAACAACCACAACTACCCACCCAGCAATACACATCAGTAGTACCCAGGAAGCTAAGAAACCCCTGGACAGCAAAGAGTGTCCTGGGTTCAGGATAAACCTCAGATCGTTGAACAAGTGCACACCAAGCCTTCACCATGCAGTGGGGCTACAGGGGCCGCCTCAGTCTGGTGCAGTCTGTCTTCTAGGGAAAGAGATAGGCCACAGACAGCAAGAAAGACAGAGTCGCAGGATGGACCAGCCTGGAAATGGGGAGGGACGTGCACAGTGTATAGCCTGGGCTACAGGAAGGCCTGTGAAAGATGGAGACATATACTGAGTTCTAGATGGTAAGAAAGAGTGGACTGTGGCATTCTGGGATATCAAACCAAAGCTTCTGATGCCCATGGTGTAAACGCTGTAGCTGATGCTTCATCCGCAGACTTTCTGGATCTGTAACATGGACTCCCTCGTCTTGAAGCCAGCCATGTCCAACAACGCAGGCCCAAGGGTAGTATAGTCCAGAGGCTTCGGAGACATGGTTGGGGCAGCAGTATTTCATTGTGGATATGGTGGGAGCCGCAGAGGTTTTGGATTCCAGAAGGCGTGCGCCCGTGTCACCATAGATTCCCAGTTATCTGGGGCTTATTTGAAGCCAAGGTATCCAGAACATTTTCTTCCTTCCAAGCCAGGGTACCGGTTAGGGCAAGGGATGTTCCTGCCACCCTGGGAGAGGGAGCTGGGCCACCAAGGTGGTCCAACTCGCCTCACCCAGGGAGTCTTTTGTTCTCCGCTCAGGGCAAGGTAGGATTTGTGTGCTGGTCCGGAGTTCCTGCCTCCTCTGTTCCGTCCCTCAGTCATTGTTCTTGAGGCCCACGGAGGTCACCGGCAGGAAGGTACAGGCTCCACCCAGGTGACAGCCCTAGCTTCCACCTTCTAGAAGCTTCTCTTTTTTTTTTTTTTTCTTTTTTGGTTTTCTGAGACAGGTTTCTCTGTGTAGCCCTGGCTGTCCTGGAACTCACTCTGTAGACCAGGCTGGCTTCGAACTCAAAAATCCGTCTGCCTCTGCCTCCCGAGTGCTGGGATTAAAGGTGTGCGCCACCACCGCCCAGCTAGAAGCTTCTCTTTTGCTTCCCTCCCAGCTCTGTGTGTGGCAGATAGGGAAATCGAGGCTCAGCAGGAGGTCCTGCGCTGCCCAAGGTCATCCATCTTGGAGGGATGGATGCTATGCAGACTCACACTGGCTTTTCCGTATTTTCCTACCATGTACTGGAGGTAACGCTTGTTCTCCCTCACGCCCTGCCCTGCGTAGGTACAGCTTTTGCTGAGTGCTCCCCATAGGTGCTCCCCATAGGCAACAGGGCTGGGCCTAGAGCCCTGGGCATCAGTGTCATAATGGGGTGTAGCTCAGGCGAAGCCAGCCTTATCTCTTCATTAGGCCTCTGGGATCCGAGGCACGGGTCCTGGCCTCTCCTGATGATCGGGGGGCTTTGTGTCCCAAGGCATAGGGCCACCCTGGCATTGCTGCTTCCTGTTGATTTCAGGTGGGCCCAGTGCCTGTCACAGATAACACTGAGCACAGCAGCAGCCCCAGCACCCTGCTGCCTTTGACCCCTGAAGCTTAGATGCTCTCTAAGAGCTTCCATCTCTGCCCGGAAGGAAATCTCCATTTCAGCCCACCCACCTACCCCCACCCCAATCTCCTGTGAAACACCATTTCCTACCTTAGCTTCTTACTGTCTTCAGGACTCGGATGACTATGGTGGGATTTCCCACAAGCCTGTTACAAGCCTTGATGGAGAAGTGGCTTACATCACTGATAGGTAGAATCAGGGACCTGTGGGCAGTTGAGGGATGCTGCAGAGAGACAGGAGAAGCCAGCGTCCATGCACAGAGATTTTGGGCAGGACCAAAGGAGAGATCAGTCTGTAGTTTGGGGTTGTGATGATCCCAGGGGCTGGGGTGTGGGGCTTCCTAGGTTGGCTGTGTTTTCCAGTGTGAGCCAGCACAAAAAAATGCATCTGTTGAGGCATGAACATTGGTGGATTTTTTAAAATTAAAATTTTTTATTTTTTTCCGCTCACTTATTACTTGTGTATATATGTGTACACATTTCATGGTGTATACCTGGAGGTTGGAGGACAACTTGTAGAGGTTGGTTCTCCCCTTCTATGTGTCCTGGGGATTGAACTCGGGCCATTAGGCTTGGCAGCAAGTGGCTCTACCCACTGAGCCATTTTGCCGGCCCAAATCCATTTGTTTTAAACCCTCTGCTCTGTGCAGCTGCTTCTTTGATCTCTGCTTGTGTGGGCTTTGGGAAATCTGCCCCTTGCTAATGTGAGGAAACTGTTGAAGAAAGTCCCTGGGAGGCTGCTAAGAGCATCTCACAGACATTGCCTGCGTGTGGGTGTGGGCAGTGAAGACACAAGCCTGAAGACCCTTAGTCACAGACCCATTCTTGCTGCTTGTCACCCGCCTTGGTCACCAAGGCACCTTGGGAGAGACACCTTGTAGGTCTTCCCTCTTCTGAGACAAAGCTCAGGCTTGCCTCAAACGTACACTCTCAAAGCCAGGGCTGACCAGGTATGGTTGTGGCCTCCCGGACCCTCCCTACCAGCATGTCCTATCACCCCCCCCCCCCAATGAATCTGTACCCCAGATAGCCCAGGCCTATATCATTTTGACTGCCATGATGACTTGGAAGAGATCAGGGCTGTTGAGGAGACTGGAGCCAGGCAGTGTCAAGAAAGGACAGCCTGAGCACAGTGATGCCCACCCAGCCCAGGGATGGAGGACCCCCCACACCTTCTAGGCTAGCTGGTTCCCAATCTGCGTGTTCAGAGCCTTTTGGGGACCAAGTAACCTTTTCCACAGGGGTCACATATCAGATGTCCTGCCTATCGGACATTTATGTTACGGCTCGTAACAGTAGCAAAATCACAGTTATGAAGTAGCAGCGAAAATAATATTATGGCTGGCGGTGCTGGCAACAGGAGAAACAGTGTTACAGGGTCGCAGTGTTGCTCTAGGCACTGTCTCCTGCCTGCCCTGATGCTGCTGGCCAGCCTCCTGCCACATTAGGCCTCCCCATGCATTCTCTTGGTTTTTAATTATCATTTAACAAGGTGAGGTTAAAAATCTGTGTGACCAGGCCTGCCTGGCTGCATTTGAAGACAAGCAAGGACCCACAGTTTAATCGGGGGGGATGGGGGTCCCCTGCAGGAACCACTTTTGATAAATTGCTCATCTTTGTCTCCAAGTAGAGGTGGCATTAAGCGGCCCGAGCACCCCCAGCATGGTGCAGCTAAGTTTCTCTCCCTCAGAGTAGCCACCCCTGCCCCGGAAGACATGGGTCCAGGACCCTGTCAGGGTTAATTGCTCCAAAGCATACCAGCCCCAGCTCATCTCGGGGATGCCTGAGTCAAGATCTGTCTTCAGTTTGCTTGGTGGAGGTAATAGAGCCTGTTTGGGGGCTCGTTCGGGCTCTGCCATGGCGCAAGGCCTCCTGGGGCAGGCTGGGAAAGCCAGGACTTCCTCCATCTCATGATTTCCAGTCCGGCCGTAGACTGGGCCCAGAGTAGGTGGGAAGCCCCAGGCTATGAGCAACAGGCCTGGTGACGATGGTGATGATGATACCTGGTGGTGATGATTGTGGCAGTGGTGGTGATGACGGTGATGGTGATGAAGGTGACAGCTAGTGAGACATCTGCGTTATTACTTCTGACATCATCATCACCACGAGCATTTCTATCAGCATCATTATCACCACCATCATCATCACAATCATCATTATCAGCATCATCACCACCATCCTTCAGTCCCTGCATCTCCAAGACTCTTCTGAGTGACCCAGGGCTTTCAAAGGGGAGGCATGCAGGGGAGATCGTGGGAGGTGGCTGTGAGGTTCGTTGTCTTCAGAGGGATTATCCTGTACCAGCTTTAGCACAGTACATATCCCAGGCTGGTCTTCACCCTCCTTTCTCAGCTGAGTGAGCCGACTTTGGCTTGGTCACTTATGGTTATGGGAATCAGTAAGGTCACACACTCAGCACCATGTGTTAACTGAGATGGACTGTCATGGCGGCCCATACCCTTGTGGTTGAACCGAGCCCAGTCTGGTGACCCTGAGGATGTCCTGTGACCCCGAAACTCCACTGGGAGGAGGAAAGTCTTCCTGTCAGGAACTGGTGGCAGCTCTCTCTGTAGGAGAGACACTTGTCACGAGCTAGCCGTCGGCTGACGGGGATGGATCCAACCTCATGGCTGTGGCCTCCGTGGGACAGCCTGGCCTGGCCTGGCTGGTTGTAAATGACTGACTGGGTGGACTCTCATTTCTAAATCTCCTTTAGAGACATCGGGGCCATTGGTGCGTGTGCGGGAGTTGGAGGGAGTAACCTTGGGACACCTCAGCTCTGGCCTCTAGATCATTGCTGCAGATAATGTGTGTGCACACACTGTCTGTGTGGACACAGTGTGTGCACAAGGCACGTGGGAGGGAACATGGTGCCCATTGCTGGGAAACTGACCTTCCTGGATGCCCTGCCAACCTCCCAACCCCACCTCCCCCTGCTGACCTCTCCCCCCTCTCCCGTTGACCTCTATCCCATCCAGACATGGCTGCAGATCCGGGAACCTATGCTCCTGCCTGAGGTCAACTTAAATATCACTCAGAACTCAGATATCGTCCCCAAGATCCACGCTGTAGCCAGGCAGGGTGGGCACAGGCTACCACCTGCCAGCCAGGTCTAGCCCGTGCTCTCTCTTCTCCCTCTCTGGATCTAAAGCCCCAGGAAACATTCTAGGACCCAGGCTCTGAGGCAGGGCTGTTGATGTGTGTGAGTTCTGGGAAGGGTGTGGGTGTCCTTGGACTGTGAGCCTGGGGGAGCACCATGCCTCAGCCTGGGGGAGCACCACAGCTGTGAGCCTGGGGGAGCACAGTAGGCCCTCAGGAAGCTCTGTGTCTTCATCCACCAGCGGTCTTCTGCAGGTTCCTAGTCATATTGCCCTGGAGGCCCAGAGCAGTGGCAAGGCTGCCTCACTTCCGGGCTTTGTCAGGAACTGGCAGATTATAAGACCTACTGTGTGCAATACCAGAGCCAGCCCAGCGAGCAGAAGACAGGGCCCTTGCTATATAGAAATTCCACCGTTGGGTTATACTGGCGAGTATGAGAAATTGGGGTGTCCTGTTACAGGTCGGAGGGCACCGGGTACCACAAGGTGAAGGCCATGACCACGCCTGCAGAGTGTCTTTAACAGAGCTGGTTATGCTTCCGTCACGACCCAAAAGGCCTGGCCTTGCCTTCCATGCTGTACAGCTCCTACCAGCCCTGCTTTCTGGGGTCTTTTTCTGTCTTCTTTGGAAGGTCACAGGACAAGGAACTTTGACCTCTGCCCTGGGAGGAGAACCAGCTCTGGGCCCCAATCCAGCCCTTGTGTCCTAGAGACAGAAGCCAAACAGAGAAAACTGCTCCCGAGGTGGAGTATGGATATTACCAAATGTGACTGGGGGGGGGGGGAATCTGACAGAAGGAAGGTGAGGCCACGCTGACTCAGTCACTGGCCTCCACCCCTGCACCTGCCTCCTCCCTTGGAGGCCTCTGCTGCTCCAGGAGTCCACACCCCACCTTCCAGGGTTATGCCAGAAACTGCACATGGGTGTTACAGACCCAGTGGGAACTCTCGGAGCTAAGCCAGTCACCAGCACTCAATCCTTCAAAGCCTTCTCCCACCCTCAAGGGAGAGATTAAGGAACATTTCCCAGCAGTCCACAGGGCGGTTGGGGGTGGGAAACACCCACTGGGGGCTTCTGCAGGTCACGGAGTCACGATTTTGTCAGCTGACTCTGCCTTCCAATCACCAAAGGGATAGCAGCCAAGAGACAGGCAAGCCCCTGAGGTCACACAGCCAGGTTCTGGCAGACCTGGCACCTGGTTTTCTGTAATGGGAGAGGAGAACCTGGTGAGAGGGACATCAAACTGGGTGCTCCTCTTTCCAGAGACTCAGAGGTGGGCTCTCATGGAAGCCTTGGGAGGTAGGACCTGGGGTGAGCTCTCAGCATAGCACCCAGAGATGTCTGTTCCCACTGCTGGGATGGATGTAAGCAATGGCTCCTTCTAAGTCTGGGGGATGTTTAACATGATGTGGACTCTGGACTCTTACAGACCTGTGTTCGAATCTAGCCTGTTACTTTCGGTCATGTGGCCTTGGTCCTCACAGGCTGTCAGGAGGACCAGCTGGGTCTGGGTCTGGGGCTCAGTTGGCAGAGTGCCAGCCTAGCGTTCGTGAAACCCTGGGTTTGATCCTTAGTACTGCAGAAGCAGCCTGGCCATTCAGAGATGTAATCCCAGCCCTGGGGAGGTGGACATAAGAGTTTCTCGAGTTCAAGGCTAGCCTGGGCTGTGTGAGATCCTGTTTCAAAAGGACATCAGTCAGCCTTGAGAGACTTGCAGCTGGCCTGGGCATCTACTCTCAGGCTACCGCATCTCTGTCTTTGAGGTTTGAGCATCCCAGGATGCTTCTCTGGCCTTAAGAGGCTGGCTTGCTCCATCTCAGAGAATCCATCTTTCTAAAGCAACTCCGGTTCTGTGGTTTTATTTTTTCAGTTGGAGGTAAGAAGGTATCCAGTCAGCTAGGAGGAAAGGTAGGGTTACAGAGACCAGTACGGGTATTTCAAACCCCCTAAGCCTCCTGGTGCAATATCCTCATGTGTCTAGAGTGTGTACTGATGCCTTCCTCCTTGTATAAACTTTGAGCCTCAGGTTTGAAGGTTGGCAAACTTTCTCTGCCCAGGGGCCAGTTAATATTTGGGATTTGTGGATTATACAACACAGTGGTTTGTTTTACCTGGGTGCCAGATTTTTGGTTAACAGTTGTTTGTCTGCAAAGCTCAGACTCACGACACAATGATGTGAAAATAGCCCCAAGAAAGGCTAGTAAAACTTTGCTTGCAGGTGTGAGGGAAAGTCAGCTAGCCTGGGGTAAGCTTCTCTGTGACTAGCCTGGGGTAAGCATCTTTAAGTCTTACCTGGGGTAAGCTTCTCTATGACTAGCCTGGGGTAAGCTTCTCTATGCTAGCCTGGGATAAGTATCTTTAAGTCTTACCTGGGGTAAGCTTCTCTATGGCTAGCCTGGGGTAAATGTCTCTGTTACTAGGTCAGGAGACAAGACAGGGCCCTCAGCAGTGTTGAGGTCTAGACTGGGATGCTGCTAGCCACAGTTGCTGCATGAGTGAGTCTCCTAGCTGCCCCTGTGTCTCTGATCTCACAGCACACACAGGGAAACTGAGACTCAGCAGCAGGATTCACCTGACTCTACCTATGCACCGTGGGGAACATCTTAGTATTTCCCTTCCTAGGCCTCTGTCTTCTACTCTATAACTTCAGTGTGGATTCGCTGATGTGAGGTGAAGATCACTGCGTCTGTCTGTCTGTCTGTCTGTCATGCAGAGGGGAGGCATAGGTGCAGGGAGGTGTGGTGGGCTGAGGTGAGGTAACCTGGGTCTAGGGACCCAAGCTACAGGTGTGACTTGGACGCCATCCAGGGTTCCCCGTTGGCCTAGTTAGGCAAGAGTTTTTCAGAGTGTCATTCAGGTGTTGTGACAGTGGCTTTGATCTCCAGCTTGCTCAGGGTTGAAAGACACCAGGGACTATGTTTTTCCAAGTCAGGAGTCCTGTGCCAAGACCGGGGTAAGGAAGGTACAAACTCTTACCCACCTTGACATATTCCCAACATCCTGCCCTTATTCAGATTCCTCCTGGGCTCCCCGTTGCTTTCAGGAGGACCAAGCTCCTTCCTGGATACCCCAAGACTGAGCCCACTGGGCCTTGCAGCTTGCTCTCCTCACCCTCCAACCCCAAGTCTAAGTCAGAGTCCAGGCAGGGTTCTGCATGTCCAGGGCTGTGTGAGGCTCTTAGTTGTTCAGAGAGAACCCCCTCCCCCATATGGCGTCAGATGGACCTCTTCCTCTCCTGAAAAAGTCTGTGCTCGTCCTTAAATCTGCCCACATACCTCCCCCAACTCTGAGTCCTCATTGAGCCCTTGCTCTTGCCCTGGCCACAGCACAGCCCACGGCACAGCCCACAGCATAACCCACAGCCCACGCCCATAGCACAGCCCACGCCCATAGCACAGCCCACGGCACAGCCCACAGCATAACCCACAGCACAGCCCTCGGCACAGCCCACAGCACAGCCCATGGCACAGCCCTATAGCATAGCCCACGGCATAACCCACAGCACAGCCCACGGCACAGTCTTTCACTATTTACTGGCATGTGACAAAATCTCTTCTCTGGCTGCAAGCTCTGAGGACAGGGCATGGGCTGGAGTGACCTCTCAGAGCCTAGAACCCAGCATGTTGGTACACATTGCTCTGTCCCATGAGGCTCTCCACGGGACCATGGTGAGGTCACTTGGAGAAAAAGCCCCAATGTCCCTCCACTGCCAGGCAGGAGTAATCAATCGTAGGATGTGGAGACTCCAGGAGCTGATGTGTGCCTCCTTAGCCTCACAGCCTGGCACTTAAGTATGGGTTACCTAGACCTTTGTCTGCACAGCATGTGAGTGACTACCCACAGACCCCACGTCCAGGGAAACATGAGCGGTGGGAAGCTTAGACGGGTGGCAAGCAGTTACCATCTCCACTGTCCCCCTGAGGAAGTCCCCACAAAGAAGAGCAGGCATCCCAAGGACCTCAACCTGGAACATCAGCCCTTTGAAAATACATGTTCTGAAATCCATACTTGCAATTGAAGTCATGAGGAGGCTGGATCGCTAATGAAATGGGCGTGCTTGTTTGTCCTGATAGACGAAATATTGTTGGGCCAGGGACTCAGAGAGTACAGCCACTTGGATGTGTGAGCATGAGGACCCAAGTTCAAGGCTCAGCACCAGCTGGAGAGCTAGGCACAAAATTGCAACTCCAGCAGTATGCAGCGTGGAGGCAGGGGGATGGATGTGGCTTGCTGCTGGCCGGCTTTAGCTCCAGGTCCAGTGAGAGACCCCGCCTCAAGGGAATAAGGCAGAGAGCAATGACCCAGGGCATGAACATTGTCCTCTGGCTCCATAGTGTGCTTACGGGGGCACACACCTGCAGGTACTGCTGAGTGAGTGCACACATGTCACATACACATATCACAGACACAGACACACACCACATATCACATACCATGCACACACACACACCACAGACACACACACACACACAGACATTACATAACACACACATACCACAGACACACACACATCACATAACACACACACACACAGATATTACATAACACACACTCACGTGCACAAACACACATTACATACTACACACTCAGGTGCACATATACACCTCACAAACCATACACTCACCCACACATCATATACCACGTGCACACACACGTACACACATCATATATAACACACACACACACACACACACACACACATACAAACCACACCACATAGACACACACGCATGTGCTCACGTCACCCACTCTGCACACACACACTTATTGTTGCAGTTACCACATCCTGGCAGAGTTCGTGAGGCCCTTAGAGCTCAGAGAGGTTCAGCATCATGTGCGAGGTCACCCAGCATTGTCTCTAGTCACTGTACAAAAGAACAACTAAAGTCAGGGCCATTCAGCTGGAGTCAGCACGCAGCAGGAGTGGTCGCGGGTGACAGGCCATCCTGTGCTCATGAGGCTGGCCTTTGAGAACCATGCTCTTTCTGTTCTGCCTCCTGGATGAGGACCTGAAGCTTGGTGGGAACTTGTGACTAGAGGAGCTAAGTCCCCAAGTCTCAGGTCGGCCAAGAGACCACTGGGCGTGTTTCAGGCCAGGATCTCCCAGAAGAGGGTCATCAGAGTTGCTCCAGCCCGGAGAGATGGTGCCCAGCCTGTGGACAGTGACCCTTGTGTCCCCACGTTCCCTCTCCCACACCCTCCCCTCCCAGTTTTGCCCTTTCCTCCCCTGAGGGCCCATCTGACTGACAGCTACCATTGTCTCAAGGCAATGTGAATTGTTTGCCCAGAGTCCCCACAATGGCTGCCCTCACTTTTCTGGGTCCTGAAAGCTGGGCTCATGGACTCCTGATCCTCAGCTCCTCAGCGAGGCTTTTATCCAGCCTGGCCCTGTGCTGGGGCTGAAGGGCATGCAGGACTTTCTTTTGGGACCCGTGACAAAGGGCGTAGCTGCATGGAGCGGTGTTCATGAGACAGCGTCCAAAGGGCTCTGTGTCTGTCTAGCTTGGGTAATTCTTAGCTCACTGTGTGAGTCTGAGCAACCTTTCCAGAGAGCAAGGAGGGTGTTGGCCAGAGGAAGGTGACAGGAATAGAGAAAGGGGAGAGACCATGAGGGAGGTACTGGGGCCATAGTCCCTATCACCCAGGTAGGGACATTTTATTTCTGCCAATGACTCTATACCAGACAGTGCGGGTGGCCAGCCCTACTGCTCATCAGCTCTGTGGCTGTAGTGCTGTGAACTTAGTCACCCTGGACTCAGTTTCCAATGCTGTGAAATGGGCTGTATATATTTGGCCCCTGTGCCCTGGCTGTTGCGGTGACCCAAGGTCAGCAGAGCCTGTGGCTTCACCTGTGGCTGGCGGTGCAGAGACATGGCTAACATCTCTCCTTTTTCTCTGTCACACAGCACTGGGATTAGACATGATAGGGAGAGAGCTAAGGCCACAGCATGGTGGTGGACAGGTGGCTGAGGTCAGGTGCTGCCTGTTTTGGTCCCTGTGAGATGCTGTGTCGAATCACCAGCAGGCCACTGTCCCTGAATCCTTAGGCCAAGGCCTCTGTCTCTTGCTTTGGGGGCCTCAGTCCTGCCCCAACCTCTGCCCATAAGATGGACTCGCTCCCAAGGAACTGAAGGACTGTGGGTCGGCCAGTATGCTAGCTACTTGTCCTGTTGCTGGGATAAGAAACACGGGCAGGAGCAGCTTAAGGAAGGGGGCTTTGTTCAGGCTCACAGCTCAGGGATGCAGCCTGTCATGGTGGGGAGACATGGCGGCGGCTGGTCACATCACACCACAACCGGGGAGAGAGAGAGATGGTACTCAGCCCACAGCTCCCGTTCTCCCTTTTGTTTGGTCCAGGAGCATAGCCCGTGTGATGGAGCTGCCTGTATTTATGACAGGTCTTTCTTCTGTTATCAACTCGGTCCAGACCGTCCTCACAGAAGTCCCAGAGGCGTGGGTTCTAGGTGACTCCAGGTCCTGTGAAAGTAACAGCACTAAGCACAGCTGGCATGGGGTGTGTGCCATGACCCCTATACTCAGGATGCTGAGGCAGGACTGTAAGTTTAGGATAGCCTGGGCTACACAGAAGGATTGTGTAGCACCCCCTCCTATAAAAAGGAAGGCTTGACACCCACCTGCCACAGTCATCAGAGAGGCCTGCCTAGTGAGGGTGAGCGGTTCACACAAGGCCACACAATGAATCGGCAGGGCATGGTGAAGACATTGGACAGATACCTAAGAGGTATTCACTGTGTGCCAGGAACAAGAGGGCTGAGCTGTGAGCCTGTCTCAACACAGACAGTAGAGCCTGGGTCCTCCACACATAGGCGGGCCTTGTGGCTTAGCCTCTAAGTGTTGGGAGGACAGCCATGCCACGCCCTGTCTAGAAGCAAGCTCATGGAGACAAGCCTTAGCACTGTGGTAAGGAGAGCTGAGGGCTGAGGAGACGGTTCAGTCGATAGAGTGGAATGCAGGGATGGGGACCTGGGCTTGTATCCCCAGCACCCATGTCAAGGCCAGACATGGTAGTATGTACTTATAATCACCACCACACCCGGGAAGTAAAGACAGGAGGGTCCTTGGGGCTGGCAGTCAGTATAGCCAAAGCGGTGAGCTTCAGTCTCAGTGAGGGGTCCTGTCTCCAAAACTAAGAATTACAGAGGAAGACCTGTGGACTCTGGCTTCTACATGCTACACACCACATACATACATGCACACACACAAATGCATGCACACACAGGCACATGCGCACACAGACACATGTACACGCACACATGCACGCACATACACAAATGCATGCACACACACAGGCTCACGCGTGCACATAAGTGCTCTCACACAAATGCACACACACATATACACAGAGGTACACAGGCACACAGGTATGTACACACATGTACACATACACACATGCATACACACAAATACACAGGCACATGTGCACACATGTATACATACACGCACGCACACATGCACGCATGCGCAGTGGCCCTTCCACAGGACTAAAGCCTTGAACAGTGTAGCCTTCCCTAAGCTCCTGCTTTCCGGCAGGCCTGAGAGGCCCGTGTTTTTGGCTACAGAGCTGTGTGGCATCATCCATGTCAGGCCCTGCTGTCAGGAATTCATCCACCTGAGCCTGTGTTTCCAGGTGTTTGATCTTGGCAGCCTGTGGGGAGGAGCCTGGATGTACAACTGCCTCCCCTTGTGGCTGCCAGCAGGGTCAGAGGTCACGTACCTCAGGTTGGTGACCCCCATGGATTTGACTGCTGGATGGGGTGGTAGGAGTCAGCAGGGGCGGGATGAGGCTGAGGCAAGGCTTTGTGTAGGGATTGCGCTCAGGAGAGACACAGAAATGACTCTCTGCAGAGGCCAAGCGGCAAGTGTGGCCAGGAGGCTGTACAGTCAGGGCTCGGTCCTGGGGCCTGGGGAGCTTGGAAGGTTTAGGAGAGAGGTCTGTCCAGTCTGTGCACAGTAGATGCAACGTGGCCGCAGGCTGGAGCTGGTGCGGGCAGTCTCAAGGTTAGAAAGCCGTCCAGCCCTAAGATCCAGCAGCCCTGCCCCAGCCAAGGTCAGAAGTCACAGGAGACAGCATCTCTCCCTTTACCCCTCCTGGGTCCAAATAAAGGAAATTCAAAATATGCTTCCCTTTGTAGGAATCGGGTGAGGTGGATGTCGGGGGCGGCATTAGCTGTTGTTCAGGCCCACACTCCCTCTTATGTAAGCATAGAGTTAAAAATACCAGCTCCGTCTCAAGCTGGCCGTAGGGAGCCCCCACAGAGATGAAAGCACTGCTATTCTGGGTCTGGCACCCCCAAATCCTGGGCTGTTGAGTAGCACGTGCAGGCCCTGGGCCTTTTAGGGGCTTGGGTGTCGCGTGGATGTGCCCAGAGGTGGGATAGCCCACCTCTTCTCTGTGCCCACCCTGGGTCTGTGAACTAGCTGGACCCCATTCATGTCCTCCATCTTGTTACCTCTCTGATGGGCAAAGAACAGAAGACCAGACCAGAATCCTCATCCCAGAACCCAGAATGGTTCTGGAGAGCCACTGAGGCCAGAGGCTGCCAACAAGGTTGCTGGTGTCTGGGCATGGATTCCAGGTGGGATCCTGGCTGGAGCTTCCCTGCAGAACAGGGGCAGCCAGGACTGCTGTGCCAGCCTAGAGGAAGAAAGGAAGGACAAGGGAGGAAGCACCCAGAGCAAGGGAGAGGATGAGCCATGGGGGCAGAAGGGAGGAGGGAGAGGGAGGAGGAGAGAGGAAGGGAGAGGAGACGGGAGTACCTTCTCTGAGCCACAGGTGCTTCTCGACAAAATGGAGAAAGAACAGTACTTTGCTGGCTTGTTGGGCTATGGGATTCCACAGGCCTGGGTTCGACCTCAGGTGCAGCAAAGGCCTGACTTCTGCCAAAAACAAAACAAAACAAAACAAAACAAAACAAAACAAAACAAAACAAAAAACAAGCCGGGCAGTGGTGGTGCACGCCTTTAATCCCAGCACTTGGGAGGCAGAGGCAGGTGGATTTCTGAATTCGAGGCCAGCCTGGTCTACAGAATGAGTTCCAGGACAGCCAGGGCTACACAGAGAAACCCTGTCTCGAAAAACCAAAGCAAACAAAACAAACAAACAAACAAAAGGGCTGACTCTGAGATCCAGACACAACTTAAAGTGTCAGGTGGGGGAACAAAAGCACAGAATGACCGGGGAGTGGATTTATTTGAGCCCACTAGTCACACATGCTTAAGAAATGGGCGGGGGGGGGGGAACAACCCCTATTTCCTATCATTGTCCTGGGGCCTGCAGTCAGGGCTGGGCCCAGGTCTTTCTGCCCTGAGCCCACGTGGCTCATCCCTGCTTTGATGAGGGGTTCTATTTCTCGGTGCCTCTGTCTGTCTGTCTGTCTGTCTGTCTCTCTCTCTCTCTCTCTCTCTCTCTCACTCTCTCTGTACGTAATGGATGCAGGCATAGCTGTGTGTCTCTTGAGCAGATGACCTGCCCCTCGTGGGGTAGTTCACTCTGGAATCCAGCTGGGAGCGGGGCTTGTGTGGGGTCAAGCAGAGTAAGGACTACCGGACAAGCGGGGGCCTGCATGTGCTAAGGGCTGAGCCTCTGTCTCTGCCATCTTGAGGTGTACTGGATATGGGTCCACCAGCAAAAACCAACCCGTAACCTACGCCAGAAACAGGACTCCGGTGGTAGGTAGGCCACCTGACAAAGATTTAGGAAATGACAGGCTTCTGGACAGCTCCCTTCTGATCTTCCCAGGGCCATGCCAAGCAGCACTACCTGGGACCTGTCTATACCAGGCCATCACAGGGCTCCGGGAGAGAAAGCAGTGCAGCTGTCACGAGCAGTGGAAATGCCACTTCTGAGCCACCCCCGTTGGTTACCGAGTGGTACTGCCTGGTGTCACTCTGGAGGTTCCACGGGCCACTGTGCCGGGCAATAATGGTCCCAGATAAGTGTTTCTTGACTGAATGAGTGAGGGCAGATTCCATTACTCTCTCCACTCTGCAGATCCAAATGCCCTAGAGTGGGGCCCTAAGTCATAGCGGCTTGCCAGGGGGTGGGGCTTAGCACTCAGTCATTCTTCTCTGCAGGTTAGGGTTAGGCTTTTAATCCTAGGTACTGGGTGGGGTGGGCGGGCAACTTCTGCCATAGTGATGGGGTGAGCCCTTAATCTGAGTTGGGCCCCACCCACATTTCACCCTTCTGCCTGTCTACGGAATTCACCATTATTAGCCCGTATTCAAACCTACCTTTCTGAGCCTTCCTGGCAGAAGGGTAGTCTCGGGTAGGGTGCCTGAGCCTCTGGAAAAGGAGATTGGGAAACTGTCATTCAAACGTGGTAGGGCGGGGCCCAGAGTTGCTTGGCAGTGCGCTCTGAAAGTTTCCAATCTCTACCTCAAAGCAGAGGAGAAGGGCTTTGGCCTCACTCCTACTAACATGCTAGTGTCTCTTCAACGCCTGTTCCTTAGGGGCGTATCTACCCAGAGACAACTGTGACCTGGGGAAGTTCTGGGTCTGTGTAACCAGCCCAGTGAGTACCCATGAACCACCTCAACCACTGGCCTTTCCATAGTGATGACTGATATAGTCTGGGAGCTGATACTAGGTAGTGATGCCTACTACCTAGAACACTTCAAGGTACTGTACGGTTTCTACAAACCCCTGAGGACAGTCATAGCCTTGACAGCTGAAGCTCATGGCCCGTGTGTCCGGGTCATCCCAGGTTCAGAGAACGGGATTTGTGTTCCTTGGTAGGACTAGAACCGGGGTCTCGGTTACAGCTGTATGTCTCCAGGGAAGTTTCTGTACCTCTCTGGACCACAGATGCCTTGTCTGTGAAGTGCAGGGCTGGGGGAATCAGTAGGTGCCCCATAGGCTCCCCCCTTGCCAGCCCACTCCTGAGGCCACCTCTTCTAAGCCCACTCCCTGTACCCTAAGGAGAGGCAGAAGCCTCTGGATGGAAGGAAGCTACAGAGATGTGGTCGCAGAACAGTCTGGCCTCTGCCTCACTTGCCTCCTCTGACTCTTCCTCCATCCTGTCAGCCATGTCCCCTGAGGCAGGCCATTCCCTTCTCTGGACCTCAGTTTTCTTCGCTATATAAAGTGAGGTGACCACCCTAAGCTCCTGGGGTGCTGTCTATTTAAGGAAGTTGTAAGCTCATAGTAGGCCTACAGCAGGTGTCTGTTTAAAGGAGTAGACAGTCTCCCCCACCCCTTCAGAGTCTCTGTAAAACCCTGTGCGTCCGCCGATGTGTTTTTAGATGGCTTCTTGCTCTCCTGGTGTCTGGTTGGTCTTTGTCCACCAGAGATGGACAAACTATGATGTCATCCCATCATCCCCTGCTTCCCAGAGGGTGACAGACATGGATGCGGTGTGGTGGGGGGTGGTGGGGGGTGGTGGGGGGTGGGGCTTTCCTTACATCCTCTTCACAGCCCAAGCTTCTGGGGCTCCTTTCCAGTCATGGAAGTGGGTCAGACACTAGCTCTCACCATCTCTCTGCTGTCACCCTGCACCATCTCCCAGTGGTCACTAATTTGTGTCTTCTTTCTCCACAGCCCATGACTACCCCACCAACAAGGCCTCAGCCACCCAGCCCGGCAGCCACCTGCAGTGCCTGACTGTTCACTGCACAGATGGTGACCCCAAGGCCCGCACCTCCGTACCCACCTGGCGGTCTCTGCACTCCGACATCTCCAACCGATTTGGGACTTTTGTGGCCGCCCTGACTTGAGCCCACGGGAGCCGCCGCCCTAACCACCACGAGGGCCTCTGTGGCTGAGCAGACTCTTTACTTTTTTTTTTTTTTTTTTTTTTGGTCTAGGTTGGTACTTGCTTAGTGGCACTCAGAATGGAAAGGGTTCGTCAAAAGGGGCTGGGGAAGGTGATAAAAAGAACCTTAAAAAGTTATCTCTAAGAAACCGTGTGACACGCCGTGTGACACCTGTGTCATCCTCAACAGCAAGCCTTTCTCCTGCTAGAGATTCCCCCATTTTCTGTACTCGGCGTGTGTTCTAGAAGGCTCTTGCCTTGTTTGAGCCTGGCCAGGGGTGCCCGCAACCCCCTTTTAAAATTCTTTTCCCTCTCTCTTTTCTGTTTGCTTTGCTCATCCCTACGGAAATCTTCCCTACGGAGGCTAGTGTGTCCTGGAGCATTCCCGGGTGGAAGCCACAGGGTCGTGGCAGCGTTGACCGGTGACAGACACCAAACAGCTCGGAGCTGTCGGGCACTGGGTTTTCAACTTACAAGAGAGAGGTCCTTTTATCCTGACTGACCCTTAGCCTTCACCTGGCTTCCGTTCCTCCCACTGGGAGCTGTCTCTCTGGTCCCTCCTGGGTTGTGACCTCCATGCTGGGATGCAGCCTGCCAGGGCTGCGAGCACCCTCTTCTTCGCTGAAGTCACCATTGTACCCTCTGCCTTGTCTGTGGCCTTGTGACCCTCAAAGGGCACAAGGGAGGGTCTGCCAGTTGTCCAAGGGACTTGACCCTGCTTTCCCAGATGGTGTCCAGGGTGCCTCAGCTCCTCAACTTCCACCTAGCATAGCACGTCTAAGCAATTCCATCCCTGGGAGGAGGGATTGAGGCAGCCACACTCAGGCCCAGGCACTCTCTGGCCCTGCAGTTCCCGCACAGATCCTGGAGGGAAGGAGAACACACTGAGTGGCTTCGTGATGCCCGTCCCTGGGCCTCATGTTCCCTTTGCGGGATGTCTCCTTGCCCTTTTGATTTGGTTTCGTTCTGATTTAAAAGCAGAGCCCTGCCCAGTGTATCCCCTGGGAGAGACACTTCTGCCTAAGCGGAAGGGAGCAGAGATTGCTGAGCTGATGTGGACAACAGCTTAGGTTGTGGTCTGTACCCTGCCAGCCTATGTGGCCCACTGCTATCCTGTAGGGCGTGCATCCCTGGGAGGGTCAGGCCAGGGCCAGCACTCCTGTTTCAGCTAGGTCTTTGTTGTCAGCGTGTTTCCTCAATTACTCCTTTCTGAGCCCCCACCCTAACTGGACAGACCCCCTTCCCTTTCTTAGCAAGAGGTCCGAAGGCTCGGGGCTCTCCAGACACCCATATTGTTTGGGACTTTCAACTGTGGGAGCCCTTTGCCAAAAGTGGGCTATCTCCCCTCAAGTTCTCTCCTCCTCCTCGTGGCTGAGGCCTGAGCCCCCAGGATCTGCACTTGTTGCCTGGGCAGTGTGATGAGGCTCAGAGAGCAGAAACAGGTGGCATGGGAGGAGGAAGGGCCCTCTGTTCTGTAGCCAAAGCGGTGAGGGGATGGCTTCCCTCTTTCCACAGGCCCCAGGAATATCCCTTCAGGTTTTGGTTGCTCAGAGTTTGTGACATCTAGCTGTCTGAGAGTGCCAGCCTTTCACCCCCCAAACAAGAATGACAGTTTTCAGTGCTTAAGGCCGGGGATGAGTGTGTTAATGGCCGTCAGCGAACTTCCCATCATCAAGTACACATGCAGCGTGTGGCTCAGGTCACCCGGAAGTGTCCAGTGTTACCTGTTCTCACTCTCCACGACCCCGGGGTGGGACAGCTTTTAAAATAGCCTTAAGCAAAAGGACATCATCGTGTCATTAAATTTGGTTTAGTGGGAAGAGTAAACGTAGAAGAAGACCACGCCCGAAGCACAGGAGCTGGGAACACTGTAATCAGTACGCAGCCGACTCCAGTAGAGAGAAGGAAACCGCTATTGCACATGTATGATATGAACCCTTAACCCTGCGGTGCGGTGCGCGAGCCTGTAAGCTTTTTTTGACTCTTAAAGAAAACCATTTCTGAATGCTTGGTTGGAAGACAGTGACTGACAATAGCTCATGAAACTGAGTGGTATTTTTCTTTCTTTCTTTTTTTTTTTTTTTTTTAAAAAATATGTAAAGTTGAGTCTTCCGTATTCACGCATACTGTATATACGTGTATATGTTTTGCCGAGCAGCTTAAATGACAATAAATACGACGTTAACGGTGTCTGGGGCATGATTGTGGGTGGGGCTTGTTTCTTTCCATGGGATTCTTCCTTTGTGCACATGTGTTATGTGTGGTGTGCCTGTGTGTGCACATGTGTGTGCACATGTGTGTCCACACGCATGTTCACACGTGTGTACATGGGCCTGTGTGCACATTCATGTGCACGTGCGTGTGCACATGCGTGTGCACACATTCCTGTGTGTTCATATATGTGCTCACACGTGTGTGCACATGTGTCTTTTTTCATCACTCCCTGTCACATACAGAGCCCTGCTCTCACCTGTTTGGCTAGTCTGCTAGCCAGGTTGCTCTGAGGATGCTGTCTCTTATCTCCTGAGCATGGGGGTTACAGGTGGCCATCACACCTGACATGTAAATGCCAGTCATCCAAACTCTAGTCCTCACCCTCGTGCAAGGAGCACTGAATTCACTGAGCCATAGCCCATCCTGCATGTTTTTTTTTATGTTCCGTGGAATGTTGGAGTGGGGGCCCTGGATCCCACCCCTCATGTTCCAGAGATGCAGAGAGCAGCCAATTTGAGGGTCTCCCACCATCTTCTGTGGCCGAGAATTCTATGGTGTGACTGAGATGCCCCTTTTCCTCTTCACGTCTTTAATGACGTGTCCCCTATAGTGCAGTCCGTGAAATGTGCCAGCTGAAACCCAGAAGGGCTTGTTGACATGGGCTTGCTGGCTGGAGTCAGACCCTGACCTTGAACTCCACAGTCATGTGCCCGGGCTTCTCTCCTAGCCTGCCATGGTCAGCAGTGACACTGGATACTTCATGGGAGCCCAGCGGCATGCTCCTGGCCACACGCCTTCCCCCTCCCCCAACCCGTTTATTCTACCTAGCTGATCCCCAGATAGGATCAGCTCTCTCAGGAGCAAAGAATGCTATATCCCACAATGCTTTGAGTCTCACCTGATCCTCCCTGAGCCCCATTCTCCTCTGATACAGTGTACCCAGGGCGCTTACTACTGACCCCACAGAGCTGGTCTGTGGGCAGAGAGTCAGATGCAGGGTGAGGGACAGATGGGAGACCTGAACTCCATTACAAAGGACACCAGGAGCACGAGGAAGTCAGTGTTGTATTTGAACTCAGTCAATGTAGTTCTGCTGTGGCCAGATGACTATCAAATACCCACAAGCCAGAGGTGGGGTCCTAGGAGGCATGTCCCAGACCAATGTTGTCTCCTTGAGTTTCCATGGCCACTTGTGCCAGATGGGACCAAGGGCTCAGCTTACAAAGCTGCATTGAGTCCTGTTACAACAGACACCATGGCCTCCCTGTCCATAAATTATCCAGGTCTAGGAAGGAAACGTGGGGAGTTAACTGAGAGGTTAAAGTGGTGAGTCAAGTCACAGTACTGGTATAAGCGTCTCGAGGAAGGCTTCCTCCAGTCGGGCATGTCCAGATAGGGTTTTGAAGGATGAGTAGGAGTTCATCCTACTTCTCTCACTATATAAATTGACCTTGATGGGTCAGACTTTTTGGGGAGGGGTGTGAAGTCATCTTTATCAAGATCATACATACAGTCTCAGTAGCTCAAGGATAGACCTTCTCTGTCTTCAGCTTAAAGATCCTTTAATCTCGCATGCCTTCAATCCCAGCACTTGGGAGGCAGAGACAGGCGGATTTCTGAGTTCGAGGCCAGCCTGGTCTACAGAGTGAGTTAGTTCCAGGACAGCCAAGACTACACAGAGAAACCCTGTCTCGAAAGAAAAAAAAAAAAATCCTTTAACCTTTAAAAGGCTCCTTCCGGAGTGCCACTGTTTGGTGATCATGATCAGGACCCGGGGAAGGGCACAAATGTGGAGAATGTTTGTTTGTGTCAGGCTTGAGTGGGCTTCTGGGACTCATTCTGCTCATGGCCCGGGAAGCATATCACCGGGGTGGGAACCCCAGACACAGGAAACAGAGAGAGGCACTAGCTCTGGAGAGTGCCAACTTAGGGACTCGGCTCTCTCCTCCACCCCACCCTGATAGTCTGGGGACGAGGGGCAGATGGTGGCCAGGGGTCCTGCCCTACTCCAGTCAGGACTTGGGGAGACTCTGCAGTAGCAGGGGAATGAGAAGGGTAGGCAGATACAGAGTCCAGGACGAGTGGGTGCGCCACAGCCAGGGCCCGCGGTTATGAGGAGTAACTCCATCCTTGGTAGTTCAAGTGACAGCCTAGAGTCACCGGAGAAGAGGGAGGAGCAACTGAGAAATTGCCTCCATTAGTTTAGTTTGGAGGCAAGTCTGTGGGACTTTTTCTGGGTTGGTGATTGGTGAGGGAGGGCCCAGCCACTGTGGGCGGGGCCATCCCTGGGCGGTGCATCTGAAACCTGTATGTAAGCACGCTGAACAGGAGCCAATGAGAAAGCTGGGCACAAGCCAGTCACCAGCCTTCTTCACGGCTCCTACTTTGAGTTCCTGTCCTGACTTCCCTCAGAGATGGTGTGGTGTTTGGAATGACCATGGCTCCTATATCTGAATACTGGGTCCTAAGTTGGCAGAACTGTATAGTGAGGGTTAGGAGGTGTGGCCTAGTTGGAGGAACTGTGTCACTGGAAGTGGACTTTGAAGCTTCAAAAGCCCAGGCCGGGCCTAGTCTCTTCCTCTCTGTCTCTCTGTCTGTCTCTCTTTGTGTCCTGTCTCTGTCTCTGTGTCTCTGTCTCTCTGTCTGTTTCTGTCTCTCTGTTTCTCTTTGTGTCTCTGTCTCTATCTCTGTCTCTCTGTCTCTGTATCTCTGTCTCTGTATCTCTCTGTCTCTCTGTCTGTCTGTCTCTCTCTCTTCTGCCTCTGCCTTCTGCCCTCTGTCCTCTGCCAGTGATTCAGATGAAAGCTCTCAGCTACTTCTACAGTGCTTTGCCTGCCTGCTGCCATATTTCCTGCCACGGTGGTCATGGACTCACTCTCTGGGACTATGAGCCCCCAAATTAAATGCTTTACGTGGGTTATGGTGTTTTAGTCCAGCAACAGAAAAGTAACTAAGACAGCTGGACTGTGACCTGGACGTGTAAGCCGAGCGAACCTTTTTCTCCTCTAAGTTGTGTTTGGTTAGACTATCTTATCACAGCAACAGAAGGGAACACAAAAAGCTGACTGCCCTCCAGGACAGGAAATGCCCAGCCTGAGCGGCACCAGGACTCACAAGTTCCTGTTCATCCCTGTTCTGTGCTGGGACTGAGGCAGGAGTGTGTAGCACGGGGAGGGAGGAGGGGGCTGAGGGGGAGGGGGAGGGAGGCTGCTGCATGCCCATCCGGCATGCCCATCCCAGTGGTGTTGGCTCTGGATGCTGAGTGCTCCTGTTCAAGCCAAGATCTCTAAGTTTAAAATGTGCTTAGTGTTCAGGAAAAAGAAAGGAAAAAGCCAGGAAAAAGAAAAGATATTAAGTATCTTGCAAATTAAAATTGAGGGTTGTTTTTTTTTTTAAATTAATAAAGTTGAGATAACATTTCGAGTATCCTAATAAAATAATTTCATCTTTTTTTCCCTTAATTAAATTGTGGTAGGGTGGATTCTTTCACGGTTGTGTCTGTCTGCTTCTATGGTTATAACAAAGTAGCCAAACCTGTGAATTTTCTAAAGCAAAGAGGTTTGGTGACCTCATAATTTCCAGAAGCCGGAAGTCCAAGCTGGTTCAGCTGCATCTGCTGTCTAGGTGTGGACGCTGTGTGGCAGTGGTTGGGAGAGGGGGGTGGATGGGAGTGAGAAGTGGGGATGAGAGAGGGGGAGGGGAAGGGGAGGAGGGAGGGGGAGGGGAGCGGACATGGAGAGAGGGAAGAGATAGAAAGAGGGGGAGGGGAGAAGGGGGAGAATTGGGGGGCGAGAGAAAGATCAAGAGAGGGGAAAGACCGAACTTGCTTTCCTGTGGGACTAACCCAGCCCCCGAAACCCCATCCAGTCTTGGGACACCCAACCCAGGCTGCAGAAGGGGAAAGTCCATTCCTGGGACTGACTTCCTCAGGACGCCAAATGCCTCTTAAATTCTCACCTGTGCACAATGTCACTCATCAGAGAAGGAAACACGTGGGGGCTGGATAAACTGTAACCCACACAGGCTCGGAGCCGGGCCTGCCGCTGAGCTCACCGTGGTCTCTCTGGGGACATTCCTCTTAGAGGAAATAGCTTGGTGGGTTCTCAGGCTACTTGGCCTTCTTGATGGGCTCTCCTGAGCATCCCTGGGCAAATCACCTCACCTCTCTGAGCTTCATTTCCTTTAGCTTCAGCCTTGGGGAAGGTAGACTTCTCCAGTGCTCTGCACTTAGTAGGTGTTCACTAAACAAGAACCCTCCTGACTATCACATAGTGGGTTTTTATCCTGAACAGGGAAGGCGGAAGATTGATGTGAGATTTATTTCTGGCTGCTGTAAGGGAGAGGGACTCAGCATCCCATCCCCCATCCTCCATCCCCCATCTGTGAAATAAAGAGTACAAACATAAGGGTTCTTGATTTAATGGTGTAAGTGGGGTGAGGCGCACACGGGGAAGCAGGACAGGGGCCTGGGCACCTGGGCAGGTGGCTGCCCCAGAATGCTTCAGAGTCCCATGGGGGGCATGGACCAGAACTTCTTTCCTTGGAAGGAGGTAGGTACACAGAGGATGCCTGGCACCACTTTTCTTTCTTAAAAGATTAGAAAAGGGACCCAAGGGCAGACAGGAGCAGTGATATCTAGCAAGGAATTCTGCCTGGAGAACTCTGTGTTGGAACACTGTAGCCGAGCCGTAGAAGAGCGGTCAGTGGCAGTGACCAGCCTTTGTCTCCACCCAGGACTGAGCCAGCCAGGATGCATTGGGGTAAGTACTGAATTCTACAACTGTGACCCTGCATGTCTCCGCCCAGTTTCTCTTACTAAAATGCTGGAAGTTCAATGTCAGGGGGTCATGCCCACACAGGCAGTGAGCAAGTCTGGGGAACAGTGCAAGGTGTCAGGCTGGGTTTTCCTCTTTCTAAAGAGCCTTTAATGCAACTGTGGGGGCCCCACCTCACGATCCTGGGTAACCCGAGTTCACCTGCAGTCCTAGCAGCACACAGAGCCCAGGAAGGCCAGGGGCTCGGGACCAAGTCACAGACAGGTCTAGATAGGTCTGCGGTCACAAGGCCTCAGGAGTTGTCCTGAGAATCCCAGGGCAGTTCTCTCTTGCTGGAGAGAACATCCGCAGTTTGATATAGAATTAGCAGTTTGCTGGCTGTGGGGAGAACAGGCAGGAGCCCCCAGGGTATTCACAGTGCTGCTTGCTCCTCGGAGAGGTGATTCACCGCCAAAGAACGGGGCTCTTTAGAAACAACCCCCTACATGCCCCAACTAATCTTTCTGTCTCTGTGGACATCCCTGCTCTGGTCCCAGAGAACCATGTGCCACATGGCCTTTTGCGCCTGTCTGGGTTCATTCAGCATGAGGTGTCCCTTGGAGCGAGCGGGCAATATTTTCTCCTTGTACAGTTAAATGCTTTTCCATTACATAGCTATACCACAGTGTGTGGATCCATTGTCTGTTCACAAAACTTGGAGCTGTTTTACCCTTCGGACTGTGACGAGTCTTGTAACAACTATTTGTGAGCAAGTTTTCATCTCAGTGTTTGCTTGCTTCCAATTTAAACAGTACGTATTAGCAAATATATTTCTGATAAAGAGCTAACTTCTCTCTGTGGTGCTGTGTCATCTGAACCTTGGAAGGAGTTGTCTGATTATTACTTTTGTATAGGATAGGTATAGGATAACCCTCACAATCCTCCTGTCTCAACTCCCGAGGGCTGGGATTATAGGAACAGAATATATATATATATATATATATATATATATATATATATATATATATATATATATATATATACATACGCCTGGAATTGATTTTTGTTTTAAAATTTGTATTATTGTTGTTGTTTGTGACTGTGTGCTGTGTATAGGGGTGTTGAGAGTGCTGGGTTGAACATGTGATGTGCATGTGATGTACATGTGACACACATGTGACACACATGTGATGTGCATGTGACATGGATGTGGGGTACATGTGATATGCATGTGATGTACATGTGGCACGTGTGATACACATGTGATGTGCATGTGACATGGATGTGGGGTACATGTGATATGCATGTGATGTACATGTGACACACGTGTGACACACATGTGATGTGCATGTGACATGGATGTGGGGTGCATGTGATATGCATGTGATGTACATGTGACACACGTGTGATGTGCATGTGACATGGATGTGGGGTACATGTGATATGCATGTGATGTACCGCACATGTCGCGGTCAGAGGACAAAGCGAAGGAGTCGTTTCTCTCCTCCTACCTTTACATGTGCTGTATATGTGATGTACATGTGACGGCCAGAGGACAACTCTAAGGAGTCATTTTCTCTCCTTCCACCTTTACATGGGTTCTGCAGATCAGTCAGGTTGCCCAGGCCTGCACGGTAATCACCTTCACCTGGAGTCAACTTATCAACCCAGTGCCACATCCCTTGTCACATTTTAGATCTGAGTCTTGGCTGGGCGTGGAGCTCCTCAGAGAGCACACTGGGAAGAAAAGCCAGAGTTGAAAGCTGAAGTATGATTTACATAAAACAGAGCACACAGATCCTAAGCGTGTGATTTGCTATCTTCACAAACAGCCGTGTAGCCCAGACCTCCATCAGGACGAGCTCTCTAGAAAGTTCTTTCCTGACTATTCCTGGATAGATCCCCTCCAACACTGTGGTTCCCATCACTCTGGGACCTTTAATGGCACGAACAGTGACAGAAACACCCAACTGTGCCTTCTCTGTACAATGCTTAAGGTTGTACTATCCACAATAATTTCTTCCTTTTTATTGCTGAGTAGTATTTCACCGTATGGACATACCACAGTCTGTTTATCCGGTCACCTGTTGATCCATGGTTTCAATTTGTAGTTATCGGGACAAATAATACTACTCTCGACAATAATATCCTATCTTAGTTACTGTTCTATTGCTGTGACGAGACCCCATAGCCAAGACAGCTTATAAAAGAAAGCATTTAATGGGAGTCTTGTTTATACTTTCAGAGGGTGAATCCATGACTGTCGTGGTGAGGAGCATGGCAGGAAGCAGTAAACATAGTGCTGGAGCAGTATAACTGGGAACTTAGATCAGGTCTATAGGCAGGGAGGGAGGGAGGGGGGGGAGGAAGAGGAGAGGGAGAGGGAGGGAGGAAGGGACAGAGAGACAGAGAGAGGGAGAGAGAGGGGAAGGGGGAGGAAGAGAGGGAGAGACAGAGACAGAGAGAGACAGAGACAGAGACAGAGACAGAGAGAAAGACAGAGAGACAGAGAGAAAGACAGAGAGACAGAGAGAGACGGAGACAGAGAGAGAGAAAGATGGAGACAGTGAAAGACAGAGACAGAGAGACAGAGACAGACAGAGAGACACAGAGCCTGGTGGCATGGGCTTCTGAAAGCTCAAAGCCAACTCCCAATAACACACCTCCTCCAGCAAGACCACACCCCCTCCAGCAAGACCACACCTCCTCCAGCAAGACCACACCTCCTCCAGCAAGACCACACCTCCTAATCCTTCCCAAACAGCTCTACCTGCTGGGGACCAAGCATTCAATAATCCATGAGCCCATGGGAGCAATTCTTCAAAACACCACACTTCTCTTCCCGGCCCCCATAGGTCTGCAAAATGCAAATGTAAAATGCATTCGTTCCAACTTCAAAAGTCCCCATAGTCTTTCATGGTTTCAACACTGTTTAAAAGTCCAATGTCTCTTCTGAGACTCCAAGCAGTCTCTTAACTGTAACTCTCCACATCCAGACGCTCCAGGGCTGGGATCCCACAGAGCGAGAAATGGAAGGAGGTCTGTGCAGGCCCCAGGCCTCAGGACTGCCTGCACACAGCCTGCTTGGAAAGTCTGTTTCTGTCTTCCTTGTGCGGGGTGGGGGGGTGGGGGGGTGGAGGTGGGTGAGCAGCGTGTCCCTGGGCAGGGCTGCTCCTGTCCCCAGCTCTGGGCCGAGGGAGCACAGGTCTGGCTGTGCAGGCTGCCATCCCCCAGCTAAAGGTCCGTGCACACAAGCAGCCATTGTCTGGTCCAGGAAATCGGTCCTCCCAACCGACAGGAAGGGGTGGGGGCGGATCTGCACGGGAATGTCTGCTCGAGAAGGAGAAATGATGTCACAGAAGCCATAAAAGGCAAGTGCCCTGAAAGTGCAGGTTTCCTTGCTCTGAGGGGAGAGGAGTCTCTTCCAAGAGGCCTGTCCCTGTCACGTGGCCCGGGGAAGCGGCTCCTGAAGGGGAGGTCACCCCCCCCCCCCGCCTCGTGGGACAGACCGGAGGGATTTTACGTGTAGCCTTGTTTTGTGTGGCGCTGGGGATGGAACCCAGGGCCTTGCCTGTGGCCAACAATGGCTCTCCCATGGGCCCTTGCCACACCCCAGCCTCTGTGATAATTAATTCCTAATTCCCAAGGGAACCTCCGGCTGTCTGGTTCTTTGACAACATCCCCTGTCTTGCTTGTCTCTCTTAAGTGAACACACCCAAGCCACCACAAGCATGCTGAGCAGCTATCCAGGGGCTCAGCTGTGGGCGAAGATGCCAGCCAGGCTCCCTTCTGCAGGAGCCCAGCACCTGCAGGAGCTGGAGGACTACACTGGAACCTCATCCTGGAGACCTGGGGAGGGGTTGTGTCTGAAAAAGGAAGTCCTTGTGGAGGGCGAGAAGTCGGAGGAGGTCCCCAAGGAATTCTTTGCACCACATGATATGTGGGGTCCACCGTATGGGTGGCAGGGACACTGTGAGCAGGAGTAACGGTTTGAAGACAGAGAGAATAGTGACGGAGTCAGGAAAGAGTCCACCAGTGTCCCTGGCTAAGCAATGGTGGCTTTGGGATAAAGCCTGCCAACTAGGCTCTGTGTATGGCAGTTGGTAGGGGTAATAGTGCTGGCGCTGGTGATGATGGTGCTGCTGCTGGTGGTGATGATGTTGATGAGGAACCCACAGCACCTTGTCTCTCCAGAGTCAACATCAATACCTGCTGCTCATCAGAACCACCTGTCTGGCTGAACTCTGCATGACACAGCAGTAACCTAGCCTCAGTTCTTAACCTTCCCCATGCTGTGCCTCATGTTGCGGTCAAACACCCCCCCCCCCCCATGAAGTTATTTCTGTTGCTACATCGTAAGTGTAATTTTGCTTCTGTTATGAATCGTAATGTAAACATCTGATATGTAGAATATCTGATATGTGACCCCCGTGAAAGCATTGGTCAACCCTCAAAGGGGTCTCCCCCCACAGGTTGATGACCATTGCTCTGGGGTCTTTTACCTCCTACAGTAGCTCTGGAGAGGGTATTTGTCACCTTGTGGCTCACAAATGTACAGAGGTGTACCTATGTTGGGCATCCACTCCAGGTCTCCTGGCAGTCATTTATACGGAAGCCGCCTCCGCCATTTCTTTGGGGTCCCTGGTAGTGCCCAAATATTTATGAAATCCTCACCTCGGGAACCCTGGCCACCTCGGCTTCTCCTAGCTCCTCGGCTTCTCCTAGCTCCTCGGCTTCTCCAGGGTTGGTGGCTTCCTGAAGCAGGCACTCTCTTTAATCCCCATTTGGCTTGAGAGCTGAGTGAGTGACTTACCAAAGGCCAAATGGCTGGAAGACAGCAGAGCCTCCCCTCCTGTGTTATCTCGCATATCTGGAGTCCTGCAGCGTGGGTGTGGGCGTGGGCAGTGGTGTTAGGACTGAAAGACCCCGCCCCTGTCCTGCCTCCTTAGCTGCGCTTTGGCTTTTGGCCCCTCTGCGCAGCACAGGGTCAACTTTCTGTTCCTCGAATCTAGGCCCGATCAGTCATGACACCCGCAAGGAGGTGTAGACAACAAAAGGCATCTTCTTTGGCTGGGGGTTGCACCCCAAGATCAAGGGGAAGCCCTGCCCTTGTTGAGGCTAACAGTAGCTGAAGAGAGGGAATTTCTTCAGCGTGGAGCCACCAGCGAGCATCCGTGCTCCTGTTAGTAACCCCAGTGGGACTCATTGATTCATGAAACAAAACAAAAACCCCAAACCTACAGAAAAACCCAAAACAGTGAAGACGCCACACAGTGGGTGTTGCTAAAATTCCTTCCTTGAGGGAGAAATAAAACCTCCACCTCTCCTCCCTGGGTCCAACGACAACCGAATTCTCCCAAAGTTCCCTCTGGGTAACCAATGAGTTTATTGGGCCTCCCCACAGACCAAAGTGAGGGGTTACCTACAGGAATGCGGGCGCTACCTTCCCAAACCGGCTACACTGGGAAGTGCTTACTCTATTGAGGGCTTCCCCCGGTAGCACAGAAGGAGCCCCTCCAACCGGCCCACAGTCTTTCCTGAGAAGCACTGCTGGATGGCAGAGCAGCTGGATACTCGGGTGAGGACCTCGTGCCCTACGCCAAGCTGGGCATAAACTATCAACCAGCCCACCTGTTATGACCTTTACCTAGGGGGCAATTCCTGGAGATGAATTCCCCAAGATAGTGATTGCTTGACTTTGAGGAAAGCCACTCAAGAGCGGGCTTCTGGTGAAGGCTCCATTCCAGCTTGAAGCTGCTGCTGCCACGGCTGCCACCACCAACACCATCACCTCCTCCTCCTTCCTCCTCCTCCTCCTTCCTCCTCCTCCTCCTTCCTCCTCCTCCTCCTTCCTCCTCCTCCTTCCTCCTCCTTCCTCCTCCTCCTTCCTCCTCCTTCCTCCTCCTCCTCCTTCCTCCTCCTCCTCCTTCCTCCTCCTCCTCCTT
>CM052721.1:33936741-33965903 GCA_028551405.1 Uromys caudimaculatus
CAAGACAGGGTTTCTCTGTAGCCCTGGCTGTCCTGGAACTCACTCTGTAGACCAGGCTGGCCTCGAACTCAGAAATCCACCTGCCTCTGCCTCCCAAGTGCTGGGATTAAAGGCGTGTGCCACCACTGCCCGGCTCTTCCTTGGCTTTTCAAGACAGGGTTTCTCTGTGCAGCTCTGGCTGTCCTGGAACTTACTATATACTCCAAGTTGGCCTCGAACTCACAAAGATCAGTCTGCCTCTGCCTCTCGAGTGCTGGGATTAAAGGTGTGTGCCAGTCACTACCCGGCAGGTAGCCATTTTCTTACTGTGGTTCTTGAACAGTGAAGAGATGTAAATGGAAAGGGAAGAAGGGGGGAGGGGGAGGGGAAGGAGGAAAAAAAGGGGAGAGGGGGGAGGGAAGAAAGGAGAGAGGAAAGGGGAGGAGGGGACATTGGAGGGAAGGGATCTTTCTCATAAGGCCCCAGCCATATTTTATCAGGGCCCAACCGTTATAACCTCAGCACCTTTATCTCCTAACCCCCAGATAGCCCACTGGGACTTAAGGTGAAGTCCCACTGAACACTTAAGGTTAAGTCCCAGTGGGCTATCTGGAGATAGGGGGTTAGGAGATAAAGGGTGGGGGTGGGGGCAAGTCTGTAGTGCAGGGTTGGTTGTGTATTAGACAATCACATGTGGCAGAAGTGGGTTTGTTCCAGTTCCAAGCAGGACCTTGAGGGGTCTGTAATCTCAGCTCCTATTCAGAACCCGTCACTGCCAAAGGCCAACGTCTACCACACACGTTAGAGTGACCAGCCCCACGGCAGGGCAGGAGAACCATGAGCTAAATCAACACGTTTTGTTTGGGGGTGGTCTGTGTCCAGCAAGGTTGCACAGATTTTCTTGGGAGAGGTTTAAGTGGGGTTGTTTCTAAGAGGTGAGGAAGTGGAGTTCAGGCTTGGGAGAGGGTGGGCGGGGACTTGAGGTACAAAGCTGAGTACATAAAACCACTGTGTCGGGAATTTTTGGTCCTGGGATCAAATAGATGATCATGGTCGATGGTGTATACCTGTAATTTCAACACTCAGGCAGCAGAGGCAGGACAGACAGCTGGAGGAAGGACAGACAGCAGAGGCAGGACAGACAGCTGGAGGCAGGACAGACATCTGGAAACAGGACAGACAGCAGAGGCAGAACAGGCAGCAGAGCCAGGACAGACAGCTGGAAACAGGACAGACAGCTGGAGGCGGGACAGACAGCTGGAGGCAGGACAGTCAACAGAGGCAGGACAGACAGCTGGAGGCAGGACAGACAGCAGAGGCAAGACAGACATCTGGAAACAGGACAGACAGCAGAGGCAGGACAGACAGCAGAGGCAGGACAGACAGCTGGAGGCAGGACAGACAGTTGGAGGCAGGACAGTCAGCAGAGGCAGGACAGACAGCTGGAAACAGGACAGATAGCTGGAGGCAGGACAGACAGCTGGAGGAAGGACAGACAGCAGAGGCAGGACAGGCAGCAGAGGCAGGACAGACAGCTGGAAGCAGGACAGACACCTGGAGGCCTGAGCTATGTAGAGATTGGGATGTTACCACAGATCCTCTATTTGGCGGGCTCTGGATTTGTCAAAGCCGCAAGCCTTTGGGTATGTCTGTGAGGAAGTTTCTAGGCTTGGTTAACTGGGAAGCACACCCAGAAAGTGGAGAGCAGCAGCCCAAGGGCTGTGGCCCAGGGCTGAACTCTGTAGTCATGCTTTTGGCTACTCCTTCTCCACACTAATCCCTTCCAATCTCCACCAGTAGGTATTCGAGAAGGAAGGTGAGAGGGGAAGGGAGCTTCGACCTCTTTAGACCACTTCCTGCTGATTAGGGCATCAGATTCCTTGGGGCAAGGCCAAACTTCATCAGGATGTCTCCAACCAGCAGCCAGCAACAACAAACAGCAAAAGCAGAAGCAGGAACCAGCAGCAGCAGAGGGAGCAGCAGTCTCCTCAGCCTCTGGGGCTCTGGCATTTATATCCTAAGAGTCCCCAGAATTCCACATGTAAACTCTCTTCAGCTGGCAGAATCACACCCCTCCTGGAGCACAGGACAAATCAGTGTCTGGACAATCTAAAGTAACACCTGGGATTAAGCCAAAAACATAGTCACATAACATAACTGGGTTTTTAAAGAAAACAAGGGCTGGAGAGATGGCTCAGCGGTTAAGAGCACTGACTGCTCTTCTGGAGGTCCTGAGTTCAATTCCCAGCAACCACATGGTGGCTCACAACCATCTGTAATGAGATCCGATGCCCTCTTCTAGTGTGCCTGAAGACAGCAACAGTTTACTCATATACATATAAAAATCAATACATCTAAAAAGAGAAAGAGAGCAGGAGAGCAAGGAGGGGGCAAGTAGCCCCTAAAAAAAAAAAAAACCAAAAACAACCAAACAAAAAATGGGCAGTGGTGGCGCATGCTTTTAATCCCAGCACTTGGGAGGCAGAGGCAGGTGGATTTCTGAGTTCGAGGCCAGCCTGGTCTACAGAGTGAGTTGCAGGACAGCCAGGGCTACACAGAGAAACCTGTCTCGAAAAACCAAAATAAATAAATAAATAAATAAATAAATAAATAAATAAATAAATAAATAAATAAAGAAAGAAAGAAAGAAAGAAAGAAAGAAAGAAAGAAAAGAAAAGAAAACAAATCCTCACTACGGGAACACAAAGGAGAAAAGTGAAGGCCAGCATTTGTCGCCCTCAGCTTCCTGACGGCAGATGCTGACCTGCCTTGATGTACCGTATCTGCAGAGTGTGAGCCAAACACAGGAATTCCTCCCACAGCCAGGGAAGTAGTGACCCAGTGGTGTCCTGACAGACCTTTCTCACAGATTACAGTCCAAGTTAGCACAGTATTGCAGTCACCTGACATTGTGTGCCTGTATCTCTGTACCTGGCTGCGTGCTTCAAGTAAAGACGGCAGTGAGGACAGTGTGTGTGTGTGCGTGCACACGCACACACACGCATGCCTGTGTGTCCACTCTGGCCAGCTCTGAGCACTGAGCCAGGATGCTTGGCTGAGTGTGTGGATGTCAGACCCTGCAAGGGACAGAGCTGGATACCTGTGTTTCCATTCGTTTGCCTAGCAGGGAGGCCCAGGCACTCTGGGGAGACCCCAGCATCCACCCTTCTGAGCACTGGATCCAGCTGCCATCATGGCCTCAGGTCCACCGAGGGGACAGGAGCAACAGTGTATTCAGGGAGCTCCTCTTTCCCCTGGAGCCCTTGCATAGGGTAACTGGAGTCTTGATTTTTCTGGGTCCCATGTCCTGGCCTCTCTGGGAGGGCATGACCACACCTGTTACCCACATGCTAGTAGAGGTGTGGTCTCCTCCACAGATGGTGCATAGCAGTGTGTGCCTTGGTACTCCAGGAGAGGGGTTCAAATAGCAATATCCTGATGGGGTGTTGGCTTCCCACTGCCTGGGACCCTTGGATGGAAATCTCAGTGCTGTTGGGTGGGTGGGTGGGGGAGCAAACCTGTGTTCCTCCCTTTTGCTTGCCCTGGGCTTTGGGTTGTCAATCGCTTCTTTCTGGGAGTCTGGGGACACTCACTCTCTCTCCCCAGGGTTGCATGTAGGGCCAGAAGTCAGTGGGGTGCAGAGTCCACTCCAATAGTGTCCCTTCTGCTGGCTGTGGCTTGGAGATGACCTTCAAATGATCAGAGCTCCATTGCAAATGTTTCCTCTTGTGCCTTGAGACGAGATGGCTGGCACAGTCAGCAAAGACCGGCGCCTTGGACTCTGGTCTTGGCTCTGCGTGGTTACAGCTCTGTCGACCTGAATCCTCCAGGAATGTGCCGAACATCTAAGATGCTGAGCCGGGCTGCTCTGTGGCTTAGGTGTGGTCAACAAACGTCCACTTCTGTTACTTTTTGTTCCTAAAAATATTTGTTTGGTTTAATTTCACTTGTTTGTGCACATGTATAGGTCATGGGTCAACCTCAGGTGTGCATAGTGTTTCTCAGGAGCTGTCCACCTTGTGTTTTGAGGCAGAGTCGTCTCTCACTGGCCAGGAGCCTGATGATTTGGCTAGGGTGACTGGCTAGAACCTGTCTGTCTTTACCTTCTCAGTGCTGGGACTACACACGTGTGCTACCAACAGCACTGGGATTACACACGTGTGCACTACCATCCCTGGAATTACACATGTGAGCTGGGATTACATGTTTAGCTAATGCACACACATGGAGACTGAACGTATGTGGAGAATAGTAAGGTATGGAATCACCCCTTCAAACAAGCTGTGTGTCTCCACCTCTCTCCCTGCTCTCTTTCAACTTTGGCAGTCACAATTTTATCCTCAGTTTCTGGGAGATCAATGTCCTTGACCTCGCACACATGAATGAGGCCACATGATGTGTCTTTCTGGGCCTGATTTATCCCATCTAACACAGGGACTCACTTCCACCTGTGCTGCTTTCCAATGACAGGGTGTTATTTTTTCTTTGTAATGGCTGTATAGTATTCCAGCTGTACTGGCATCATGTCGTCATTTTGCAATCTTCAGTTGATAAGACACCAAGGTTGTTGGCTGGTCTCAGCTCATGAGGACCAGTGATTGGCTCTGTGTGCTATTCTAGTCTCTGCAGACAGACCATGAAGTGGGATGGTCCAGGACTTTCCACAGTGTCTGCGCCCCTTCCAAAATTTCAACTTGGGATGGTTTTACTGGGAGGACCCTTGTTGTAAGTAGCCACGTGTGTTCCCCTGGGTGTGGCATTCTGGGTACTCTTCTGACTGGTTCAGCCATGCAGTTTGTGTGCAGTGAGGTGAGACACTGCATGCCAGATCCTCTACCATCCCCAAGCAAGGACTTTCTGCAGGGGGAGGCAGATGGGACAGGACCAAGGTCCCTAGTGCTGAGCTAGTCTGCTCAGATCACCTAGCAACAGCAACACCCTGGGCATGAGACGGAGCCCAGTCCTGCTCTGCAGGGCTTCCTGGCTGATGCCCAGCTAAGCTACAGAGTGTGCCTAGCCCCGGGCACCCTAAGGATGTGGTATTGCTTTGTATTCAGATCTGTTATGACAAGGAGAGGGGGCAGAGAGAGAGAGAAAGGGAGGGGTGCCCGCCTCGGCCATCTGCCCCTGTACGGTGTTTGCAGAAGTCACAGTGAAGGACCAGAGAGACCATCTTTGTCCCCATGCTAATTCTGGCAGGGGTGTTTGTCACTCCAGTGTTCTAGGTCACTCTTCTGTACCATTGAGGGAGGCTGTCCCAGGGCCCACCCCCACAGCCCCTCACCGCGAGGCGTACAGGAATTGAGTCACGTGTTTTATTGTACTAAATGGATCATCGATCAGTAAGTCTGAAGGCATTTGGCTGTTCCCCATCGGCTCCCCCTCTCTTCTAAGCATCTCACTGGGCGCTCACTACGCGGCAGGTACAGAGATTCCAGAACCAGGCTGCCTGGTGATGTTCCGGATTAAGTCTTTCATAGTCCTGTATTCTGGACCCTGCCTTTTATCAATGTGGAAATGGAGACCCGGAGAGGTCGAACAACTCATTCAAGATCACACAGCAAGAACGAAAGGGGGACAGAATTTGAACATACATATACAAGTGTCCCCTGGGCTGCCACCCTGACTCTCCTGCCAGCAGCATGCTTTCAGTAGCCTGGAGAAGCCGTGCAGGGAGAGAGATGGCAGCTGGGGGATTTCCGGCCACGCTGTCTCATGGAGATGATGAAGTGGTAGAAAGGCTTCTGAGCGGGGTGTCGGCAAACCCACGAGCTGAGGTCCTTGCGGCTGAGAGGAGGAGGCAGCGGTGACAGTTCTGGAAGCTTGGTGACTCCACGTCACTCCTGTATGTGGCACGGGGGAGTCTCTCTTCCCTGGGCCTCACGTCAAGGCAGCTATTTTTAACTCTGCTTTTTATAGTGAAAGCATGCTCATGTCATAGTCACCAAGGAGCATGGCAGACTCAGGAATGACGCTCAGGCAGAGTGATGTCGGCCTCCCGAGTCACCCTCCTTCTCTGGAGTTCCTCTGAGTTCCTTGGTGGGAGGTTCTTCAGGACAGCAACCCTGGTCCCAGCAAGAACCGACTGTCCTCTTAGTCGCCCAGCCAGAACCTTGGGGACATTGTCCTCAGAGCGCATGCACAGACATCTCCCTGTGCTTTAGTGACTGAACCTCATAATCCTGCCTGCCCCTAAACCCTGCTGTCACTCTGGGGTGTTCTTGTTTAAAAGGTCAGATCTGCTGGAGAGACAGCCTTGCAAGAGAGAGGGCATGACTTTGATCCCTGGAACACACATTTTAAAAGCTGTTGTGGTGTGAGTTGTAATCTCAGCACCAGAGAGGAGGGCCCCTGGGTCTTGTTAGCCGGTCGGCCTAGCCAGTGAGAGAATCTTCCTCCAAAAGGAGGAGGAGGAGGAAGAGGAGAAGGAGGAGGAGGAAGAGAAGGAGGAAGAGGGGGAGGAGGAGGAAGAAGAGAAGGAGGAAGAGGGGGAGGAGGAGGAGACTGGCCTCTACACACATACATACACACATGCACTCACACACTCACACACACATGCAGGTGCACACTTATGTACACACATGCACACATGCATGTGCACACACAGATAAATCCTGACCACAGTGCTTTCAAAGCTGATACCCTCCTTCCTCCTCAGAATGAGCCCCCTTCCCTCTCCTCAGCTGCTTTGCTGACCCTGCCACGGCTGTTCAGGCCTCCGCCGTTCCTGCTCATGGTCCTGATGGTCACTTGGCTTAGACCCACCGCTCTCCTCAGCTTCTTTTATTGTCTTAAACATCTCCAGCCAGAACTGGGGCTGAGGTGGGGTCGATGCCACCAGGAAACAAGACAACAGACCCTAGGGCCAGAGAGAGAAATGCTGACCCAGTGGCTGAGAGACCGATCTCCCTTCTCACAGGGATGGATGGGCTCAGGGAAGTCTTCTTCTGGACTTTCAGTCACTCCTTGGAATTCTGAATTCTGGATAGAACCTGAGAGCAGAGTGGGACCCATCACTTTGCTATTCCTTGTTGCCTGGGGCTGCAGTGGAGACTGTGTTAGCTTAGTCTGCTGTGGTGACTGTGTTAGCTCAGTCTGCAGTGGATACTGAGCTCAGCCAGCAGTGGAGACAGGAGGACATTTTATGGCTACAGAATAAGTTTGGAGACAACTGAGTAGTGAAACCAAACTCCTGTGTTCTTTTCAGCCACTTCACTGTGTGACTTTGGATAAATGTCCTAACTTCTCTGAGCTTCATTGATCAAATGGCAGTGATAACCGACTCCCCTCGCCATTGTTTTGAAGAATACAGTAAACTGTGTTTTCTCAACAGTATATCCTCACTGCCTTGTAGAACATCAAGGCTCCCCCTACAGGAACCAAGTCCCTTCACCTTGACCCTGGGTGCAGAGTCCTGTTTGATGGCAGACTGTCACTGCTATAGGCTTCTCAGGCTGGGCACGAGCAGGAGACTCTGAAGCACAGAGACAGTGGTGGGTTATTCCATGCTCACAGAGCTCGGGACACACAGCCTAGGTCCTGCTGCTTCTCTGTGGGCGGAAGCGTGGGATCACTGGGTTCTGAGCCCACCAAGGGCTGGTCCTGCCATCCCTCCTCATAGCATTTAACCTGTATCCACCCTGCAGAGGTATGGATGGGCCAGCCTCCACACTGGTGCCTCCGGGCAGATCCGCCAGCTAAGTCTTCCTGGCCTCAATGGCAACCTAGGAGGAGGGGCTGAGAAGACCAGCTGAGTGCTGGCAGAGACCGGGGCTCTTGAGATGAGGGGACATCATCTGGCACCAGCCCTGCTTCCTGGGGGCCTGTGGCTCTGCTCATCCTCAGATCTGGAGCTGCCCCATAGAGGATCTGTGACTTCCCTCTTGGCATTAGTAATACTGTTAATTAAGCAACCAAGGGGGGAGCATGGCTGGCGCCAGGGAGGGACAATGCCCTGAAGAGGGAACGGGGAGCTGCGTCCACAGCTTCCCATACAGGGCTTTCAAAAGAGCAGCTGTGGGAAGCCGGTGGGCAGAGCCCAGTCGACAAGGGCAGGGAACACGGGGTGCTCTGTGCCAGCTGCCTAGCTGCACCCCATGGCACCCCAGCCCACCTGCTGCAGCAGGACTCTCCTAAAGCTGTCAGACACATCGGGCCTCATGGACTCCCTGGGACAGAGCATCCTACCTGCCTCTTCTATAAAACAGACCAAAGTCACCTCTATTTCCTCTCTTGGTGGATGGTGCCAGGAGAGTGGTTCTCTGGAATGTTGGCCTGAGAATTTGGGCCTGTAATCAGTGCTTCCTGGAAAAGCATGCAGGGATCGATTAGCAATGTCTGACACGAGTGCAGGGTTGGGCATGTGGGGCGGGGGTTGGAGTGTCACCTTGCCTGCATGGGATTGGACTCCCATGGACACCCACATCTGAAGGAGGTCTTCATGCTTCTTATGTAGAGCAGGTGTGTGGGCCTGTGAGCCATGCACACCCTCCGGATATTTCAACCCACCCTAGATGACTTCCCATACCTAGCACCAAGCCAATGTGTTGCGGGGTCAGGGAGTAAAAGAAAACCAGTCTATACCTAGGCACACTGTTAGAGATTAACCCTTTCAGTCCCGGGTCAGGAACTGTGGAGGACTGGCTATTTTTCTTCCCTCCACGCTGTGTATTTTGAGGTAAGGTAGGAAGACTCTGGTGTCAAGTGAGAACATACCAGGGGTGGTAATCGAGCCTTGACATTTCTCAAGTCACAACCCAGGGGCTGATAAATATAGCTTCATAAATGCAGTTATTAAATGCTGGCCAAGGTGGCACTTGCTGTTATTTTAGAACCCAGGGCTCAGGAGGCTGGGGCGTAATAATGGAGAGTTGGAGGCCAGCCTGGGCTACATAGTGAGATCCTGTCTCAGAAATTGACCAGACAAACACAAAACCAAACAAAGTATCACTGGCCACAAGTCTGCCCTGGGTGCCCACCCTGGCAGAGCTTAGAGCTGAGCGACAGAGAGCACAGGGCATCTAACCCAGTGCGTGGCCATCTTGCCTCCAAGTTCCGTTGGTTTCTGCTTCTTCGGGTCCCATTTGTTTTCCTATCCTCAGCTCCCTTGGTTTCCATGGTTACCCTCTGAGTTTGGCAGTGACGGTCAAGCCCCCTTTCAGTGGAGGACAGACAGCTGGACAGGAGCAGTGGAACCTTGAGACTGAGCATCTTTTCTTTCCTTCCTCCTCTTCTTCTCAAGAGAGGCCAGTAACAAGCTGCTGGCTCTGTCTTCCAAATCCTTTACACAAGCCCCAGCCCCCAGGGTGCTGGCCTGAGCCATCCTGTCACCCCCCCGGGGTTTCTCCTACAGGGCCCTACAGAGGTTTAGGGAGAACATTCTGGTGAGCGGAGAGAGAAGTCTGGGTGTGTGTGATGTGTACAGTTACAGGTATAGCAGCTGAGCAGCCAGGTGGAGGTCATGTGGTAGAGTAGTGTGGTGGTGTGGGCAGGGAGGAGAGGCCAAGAGATGTGAGGAGTAGCACACCAGTGTTGTCCAGTGTGTGTGCATGTCTCCAGTGTGTGTGTGTGTGTGTGTGTGTGTGTGTGTGTGTGCGCATGCGTGCATGTGCGTGCATGCATATGTGTCTCCAGTGTGTGTGTGTGTATCTCCAGTGTGTGTGTGTGAGCATTTGTGTCTTTAGTGTGTGTGTGTGTATCTCTGGTGTGTGTGCATGTGTGTGCATATGTGTATGTGTCTCCAGTGTGTGTGTGTGTGTGTGTGTGAGCGCCCGCGTGCATGTGTGTGCATATGTGTATGTATCTCCAGTGTGTGTGTGTGCATATGTGTCTTCAGTGTGTGTGTGTGTGTGTATCTCTGGTGTGTGTGCATGTGTGTGCACATGTGTATGTATCTCCAGTGTGTGTGTGTGCATATGTGTCTTCAGTGTGTGTGTGTGTGTGCGCACATGTGCATGTGTGTGCACATGTGTATGTGTCTCCAGTGTGTGTGTGTATCTCCAGTGTGTGTACATGTGTGTGCATATGTGTATGTATCTCCAGTGTGTGTGTGTGCATATGTGTCTTCAGTGTGTGTGTGTGTGTATCTCTGGTGTGTGTGCATGTGTGTGCACATGTGTATGTGTCTCCAGTGTGTGTGTGTGTCTCCAGTGTGTGTGTGTGTGCACACACGTGCATATGTGTGCACATGCATATGTGTCTCCAGTGTGTGTGTTTCCAGTGTGCGTGTGCATGTGTGTGTGCGTGCACATATGTGCCTCCAGTGTGTGACTTTAGTGTGTGTGCGTGCACATATGTGCCTCCAGTGTGTGTCTTCAGTGTGCGTGCATGGGTGTGCACACGCATATGTGTCTCCAGTGTGCTTCCAGTGTGTGCGTCTCCAGTGTGTGTTCACCTGCATGTGTGTGTGCATGAGTGTGTATTTGCCCAGCACAACCACTGTCCAGGGCCCTGGAAACATCAGCCTTGAGACAAAGGTCCACTTGGAGCCCCCAATCCCTTCCTCAGGCTCCTCTCACCCCCACTCACATCCTCACGCACACTCACGCGCACGTGCACTCACACTTCCCTCAGTCACATGCATCACACTCCTGTGTCAGTCAGCACAGGCTGGGCTGTGCTCAGTAACAAACATCCCCACACAGCACCGCACAGTACAGGACGTTTTGCTCAGACTCTGACTTATTCTCTCTTCCTCCTGCTCCCTTTTTTGTCCTAATTCTCTGGACTCACAATCTCTGTACTAGTCAGACAGGATGTGCTGTGCCTCAGTAACAAGCAGCCCCGGGCTCAGCATAGCTCAGTCACTGGGGCTTCTTCCTGCCTTCTCTGGATCCGTGTGTACCTTCTCATCTTCTGCACGTCGGCTCTGTAAGCTCCGCAGGGAAGCCACCCGTGTCCTTTTACATTAAATTGGCAACACTGGCCATGGTGGATGTTGAGGGGTGGTCCTTCTATAAGGAAGGGTAGGACATCTGCATCTAGGGGCATAGAGGCCCACTGTCCTCTAGCAGGACCCTCAAGGCTACACAGTTCTGCACAGAGCTACACCCTTACCCTTACAGGCATGACAACCACTTCTGCAGGCTGTAGATAAATGCTGCTAAATGTGGGCCCAATGGATAGTGACAGCATCAGGGGGTGGGGCCTTTGGAGGTGACAAGGTTGGGAGGGCCAGCCTCTGAGAGGGACCAGTGTCCGAGTGCACCTTTGACCCTTCTGACATGCAGGGACACTACAGGCCAGCAGCTGCGATGACCTGGCAGCACCTGGGACTGCTGGGGCTTAGACCTTGGACTTAGAGGCCTGCAGAGCTGTGACTGATACTTGCCTGTGACTCTTCAGTTCCCATTCCTGGTGGCTGGTTCTGAGACACGGCCACAGTCAGGCCGTCCAGTTCTCAGCCAGGGTCACCTGTCCTGGCTAGTTTTATGTCACCTTGACACAAGCTGGAGTCATTTGGGAAGAGGGAACTTCAATTGAAGAAAAAAAATGATGGTGCTTTTCTTAATGATTGATGTATTTGAGTCCCGCCCATTGTGGGTGGGGCCAGTCCTTTGTGGGTGGGGCCATCTCTGGGCTGGTGCTCCTGGGTTCTATAAGAAAGCAGGCTGAGCAAGCCATGGGGAGCAAGCCAGTAAGCAGCACCCCTCTGTGGCCCCTGCATCAGCTCCTGCCTCCAAACTCAGCGCCTGCAGAGCTCCTGGCACTGGTCCCACCTTGGTTGGTACACGTTCCCTGAATGAGCATGCAAGAGGAAACTTTCTCAGGTGACAGAAACTCATCAACAGTGAGACAAGAAGGACCACCAGGGCAGGGGCTGTGCATGAAGTTGTGTGTGCGTGTGTGTGTCTGAATGTGTATGCAAGTGTGTGTGCATATGTGTGCACATGCATGTGTGAACATTATTGTGAGCCTGTGTATGTGTGCATGTTACCGTGTGTGCATGCAGATGTACACACACGTGTGTGTGTGTGTATGGGTGTGTGCATGTGTCTGTGACTGTGCGTATGAGACTGTGTGCATAATGTGTGTGCATGTGTTTGTGCGCATGTGTGTATATGTGCATGTGTGTGTAGCCTGTGTGTGTGTACATGTGTGAGTTTGTGTGTGCAGGCATATGTGTATGTATTCATGGGAGTATGTGTGGTGCGTGCATGTGTGTGTGTGCATGTGTGCCTTCGTATGTGTGTGTATGCACACATGCATGTGTGTCGATTTGTGGAGACCTGGGAATCACATTTCTAGGAGTCAGCAAATGGGAGTCCATGTACATGTGGTGGGGGCAGAGTGGGTGAGGGGTGACGGGCTGGGCTTGCATGTGTTTGTGCCAGGCTACGGCTTGAATGTGAACCCCAAGTTCTCAGGAGAAACCCAGCCACTGGCATACAGAGGCAGAGCTTTTGGGAGGTGGGCAGGTCAGGAGAGACAGCACATCAGCAGCACCTCAGAGGCTCCTGGGGGAGGGGCTCCGCTGCTCTCCATCAGACCCAGTGGGTGTACTCTCTGTGACCGAGGACGAGGAGAGGGGTTCTCAGCCAATGTCTGGGAGAAGTGTGCACCACTTCTCTTGTTTTTCAAATCCCCACTCTGGGTCTTCATCACTGCAGTCTGAGTGACCCTAACCTGCCTGTGGTCACACGTCTCTGGCTGCAAATGTGTGGGTCTGGGCTGGACTTGGGTTTTTTCTACCTGTGTCTGTGGAGCTGCTGGCACCAGGAAAGACCTCGGACCTGCCCCATCTCCCCAGAGAGCGACCTTCTCACGGACCACAGCCTCGGGCCTGAAAGGGCAGCTCCAGCACTGAGGGGTGTCTGGGGTGGGTTTAACATGCCTGGCAATTCCTATTGCCCTGGTGCCAGCTGACATAATTCACTCCTAAATTATGGCCATAAATTCCTTCAAAGAGATGGTTCCCCAGGCCTGTGGGGGGTTGATGCCAGTGTTGCTGAAGGGAGCTCACACTTCTGCTGAAATTAACAGGGCCAGCAAGCTAGCTTGTGCTCAGAGGCCTGCTCCCATTGCTGGCATCTCTGTCCCTTCATGAGGCAGGGAGTGGGCTCTAGGTGTTCCTGTGTGCAGGGAGATGAGCAAGACTTCCATTTTAATTCACCTGGAGTACTACCGCTGGGTACCCATGACCGTGTGTTTGTTAGAAGTTCCCAGCTGTAATGCAGTCAGGGAATCTGAATGTTGTAGTGGCTGCTTCAGGGTGGGGCCTGAGGGCAGAGCTTTCAGGGGACAAAAGGAGGGGGCACAGAGGCCAGTACTGGAGCCAAGCAGTCACAACACATGACAGAACACCAGAAGATGGGAGAGGCGGGAGTCAACACCCCATTGGCGCAGCCAGTGGTGACACCGAGGCTGGAGGGTGGATGCTCTGGTGCCGGGTGGGTTTCTCATATGGACAGATTTGGTGGCTACAGAAGAGGATCTCCAGGGTGATTCAGGGGTTCTGGGCCCTCTGAGGTGATTCAGGGGTTCTGGTCCAGGGTCTTGGCTCAGTCAGAACTCTCAGTCAGACTCCTTTAGCCTTTTCCTCTCAGACCTCATCTGTGAAATGGGCTGATGTACTATCAGATGACCTGATTCCCACCCACTCACATATTCAGCTGATACTGTCCAAGTCCTCTCTGTGCAGGGCCAGATGCTGGGATGCAGACTAAGGAGAAATGAGATCCCCAGCAGGTGTGCCCAACCTACAGCCTATGGGCCACACCTGGACAACGGTCGCCAGAAATGCTGTCCAACGCAAAATGGCAAACTGAGTTAAACGTTACGAAGATGTGTTTGATTTTGGTCTTAGATAGTCGGGGTTACAATGCCTGTTTTGTAACAATACCAAAGATTTGGATAAGGAAAGGGACTGACAGGAGGGAGGGGCAGATGCCAGGAGTCCCAGCCAGGCCGCCCGATGGGGTCTGGCCCTGCAGTTGGGATGGTACAGAGGGCTCGAGAACTCTAGCTTGGCTGGGTCCGGATCCTGGCCACTTAGCTGAGCGAGTGTGGAGGGAGAAGAGGCTCTCCCGACGTGGGTGGAGATGATTTTTACCTACAGTCCGCCCATCGTCAACACTACTCTCTTTCCACACACCGATGAGCTATGGTCTTCAGGTATCTATGTAAAATAGGAGGGGCTTGTGTCCATCTGGTCTGAAGCGAAGCACAGTAGGCTGACACTCCCACAACCAGACCCCACCCCAGGCCCACTAGTCACTCACAGGAAGTCCCTCCTGGGACTGGATTCCAGACCCTGGTCTACAAGGTCAGTTTGGCGCTGATATCTTTAACAGCTTCTGACAGGACAAGGAGAGGGGGTGGCGTTGGGCTCAGCTCAGCAGGACAGTGCGGGCCAGGGCATTGCCAGGCTTCCTCGCCCGTTCCTCTGGTCTTCTCTCCTTACAGGTCTCCTTTTCTCCTTCCTTCCGTTCTTTTTGTTTGATAGGGTTTCATGTAGCCCAGGCTGGCCATCTTGAACTTCTGATCTTCCTGCCTCCACCTCTCCAGTCCTGGGGTTATATGTATGCACCACTGTGCCAGGTTTATGCAGGACTGGGGATTGAACTCAGGGTTGCAGGCATACAGGCAAAAGCTCTACCCACTGGCCCACGTCCCCACAAGCCAGGCCCCCACCAGGCCGTGCCCCACAGAGCCTCCACTGGGGCGCCTCACTGAGCCACGCCCTCCAGAACCACGCCCCCACTGGGTCATCTCCACTGAGCCACGCCCTACAGAGCTACACCCCCACTGGGTCACGCCCCCATGGTCCTCGCTCCCATGAATCCACATCGCCCTTTATTTGGGCTTATTGTGTGCTTTCTCTATTTTTCTGCAATGACATTACACTTCGTTGTAAAAACACCTTTTAAGGGGATAGATCTAAAGACTCATAATGCCCAGAAATAGATCCTTCAGGATCCTTGTGGCTAAAGTAAGATGCCAGGAGGTAGATTGGCATTTGGGAGCCTCTGACCTGGTAGGTATTGGGAGCCATTGACAGTCTCTGAGCAGGGAGGTGCTGACCTTGGCAGTTTCCCTGGAGGTCCTGGGTACCCTCCTTCAGGGCTATCTTGGGTCTAATACACCCCAGGCCCCCAACTTCTACACTGATGGAGAAATACAGAGACAATCAGGCAGTGAACCGTAGCAGAGGGTTTATGAGGTGGCCATGCTCGAATGGTCGAAAGTTAGGGAAAATGTATTTATTACGCTTTTCATGGGCAAGTTATCATTTTGTCAAACTTTATTAGAGGGACTAATTAATGGGTTGTAAAAAGTACTAGTGCGTGGCCGGAGAAAGAGCCGGTCTCGGGGACATTGGCAGCCCCGGGATTTATGAGCCCTCGGTTCCCCATTTATTAATGTGGGGAAGGTGCGCAGGAAGGGTTATATATGGGCCGGTACAGAGCGAGGCTGCCTACACTCCCTCCCACGAGGCGTCCGTCCGTCCGTGGACCTGGGAGGGGAAGCAAAGGACTCCTGGGGAGGCAGAGAACTTGGGCTGCCTGCGTGACCTTGGATGACCTTTCCTCTCTAAGCTTTTCTGAGCCTCAGTCTCCTGGTCCTTGCACTTGGAGTAAGAAAGTGCTCAGCAACACCCACTGCTGAACCAGGCAAGTGCCAGGGAATATGGAGGAGGAAGGAGAGAGGAACCCACACCCTAGTCCAGATAGATCCACCCGTGTCTGGGGTGATGTGAAATCCCAGCATTCATGCACAGAGGTGGGGGATCAGAAGTTCGAGGCTAGCCAGGGCACATAGTGAGACCCTGGTTTAAAATCAAACAAAAGAAGGATGCAGAGAGAGCAGGCTGCTTTTACTCAGCTCCCCTCTTATGCTTCTCCATACCCTTGTCCCTGGCTCCTCTCCTGTGCTGAGCTCAGGGTCACCTGCAGAAGGTCCTCCAGGCTGCATGGATGTACTGGCTATTCCTCAGAATCTACCAAAACCCAGTGGTCATTCCTTGCACTGGGCACAGCTGGATGTGCTCTGCTTTCTTCTGCATTGGACTCACTAGCAGCTCCATAAATGGCTGCTGAGTTGGGGACCGTCCTGCAAGTGAGACTACAGGGTCCTGAGAGGTAACAAAAGTCTTTCCTTTGGGTGGAGCCTCTGGCTTCCACACAGACAGCCTCGTTGGCTAGGGGACAGGTTTTTTTAGTCTATTGGCCAGCTAGAGTGATAACCTAGCAGGGTCAGCTCCCTTCCCAGGGTGGGGTTGGGGTCAGGAGGAGAAGGGGACTTTGAGCTGCAGGAAGTAAATGTCTATCTGCTTCTTCCTGTGATGCTCTGGACGGGGCTGACACTGTGGTGCCCCCAGATCAACCGCAAGGGAGAGCCAGGCATTGCTCTTGTCCGGTGGTCTTCCCATAATGTCTCTTCACAGGCCTGGGAGTTCAGCGTGGTGATCCCGTTATCCAGACAGCATGAGTTCCATATGGCTGCCTGTCACTGATGGCTAGCACACACAAACCCCACTCACAAGCACCTTCCAGTCCAGTGGGGGGAGGAGGCTCAGGATGACAGAACAGAGTCAGAGATGCACACGGGGCTGGAGGAGGTCTCTGGAGGGAGGACATTTTAGCTAGGTATTCTTACAGGAGATGCTGGGAACAAAGAGATGGGTTCGTGCATGCAGAGGTAAAGAGTGTGAAAGGGGAATGCAGGCTGCTATGATGTACACAGTAGGGACACCTGCACAGAGGAGGAGAGAGGGCAAGACCATCAGGTACATGGCAGAGAGAAGCCCCCATAGCAAGCCCAGGAATTTGAGTGGGAGAAGTCTGGTGTAGACACCACATGCCAGAGTCAGATTGTCAGTTCACTGTTGATAAGAACATTCCAGAACAAGCTTGCTGACCCGGACCAGGGCATGGGATGACAACTCTCGTCCTTGTCATAAAGATCTGGCAGCCACTCACATGCCCACACCTCATGACAATGTGTGTGTCTGTGGTGGTGGTGGTACCTCATATTTTGTTTTGTTTTGAGACAGAGTCTTACCATGTGGCCTGGGTTGGCTTCAAATTCTTGATCCTCCTGCCTCAGCCTCCCGAGTGCTGGGATTACAGGCGTACACCTGCATACTGAAGAGTCTTTAACCTTTGAATATCTTCCCATCCCTGCGGGCTCCTGATCTTCCAATGGTCATGTCAGGAATTCAGGGGAAAGCTGAGTGGAAGGGGAAGACGCTGGAGGGAGTAGGCTCTTCTCTGGCGGAACATTCCCCCAGTTCATAGCACAGAAGCTGGGGGTAAGGGGCGTTGCCTTAGCACGTGACTTCAGTGTTGTTTTGAGCGAGTCCACCCTTTCCAGGGAAGCTGTGTGGGGTGTTCCTGGGGTTTTCAAATGTGCCAGAGTATTCTAACGTCCACAGCGCTGATGTGAAGGCAGGGCTGATACAGCAAGAGCAAGACACCAGTAGAGGCCAGAGGACCTAGACCTCCCGGGGCCCTCTGGGAGACTGACCACCACTGCACACTGCTTTCTCTATTAAATGGAAGCGTCTCTGCTGCGTGCCAGGCTCTGGATGGAGTTCTGCTCTGTTATCCTGCAGCTATGGTTTGTTTCTTCTTCCTCTACCTCAGGCACCAGGAACCGAGGACCTGGCACGCAGTAGGTGCTCATGGCGCCGGCACACAGTAGGAGCTCCTTAGGTCCTTGGGTGGATGCTGCCTGGAAGGCTAAGTGGCATGTCGTTCTGTAGTGGTGAAGAGGCAAGAGGAGGAGTTGTATGTGACTGCCCATCTCTTCCCATCACATCCTGCTCACAAGACTTGTCTGGAGGCTCTGACCTCTGCCTCCATCCAGAACCCAGGCTCCTCATCTTTATCTGCTCACTCAGTGACTCGGAGAATCACCCTATTCTCCCTAAACCCTGCCACTCAGGAGGTGCTGACAAAACAAGGCAGCTCCCTGCATGCTAGAGGAAGGCAGGGTGAGGGAGGCAGGGGTGAGGGGAGAAGGGTGAGGGAGGCAGGGGTGAGGGAGACAGGGGTGAGGGAGACAGGGGTGAGGGAGACAGGGGTGAGGGAGACAGGGGTGAGGGAAGCAGGGTGAGGGAGACAGAGGTGAGAGAGACAGAGGTGAGGGAGACAGGGGTGAGGGAGGCAGGGGTGAGGGAGACAGGGGTGAGGGAGGCAGGGGTGAGGGAGGCAGGGGTGAGGGAGGCAGAGGTGAGGGAGACTGGGGTGAGGGAGACGGAGGTGAGGGAGACAGGGGTGAGGGAGGCAGGGGTGAGGGAGGCAGGGGTGAGGGAGACAGAGGTGAGGGAGCCCTCGGGCTCAGGTTCTGGTTCATTCTGGCCGGTGTCCTCGGCCTGTGGAGCCCTAAAATCTGGTTGCCAGCACAGGCGGCAGGGGGATGCCTTGCCTTGGTTTTCCGGTTTATCCCGGAGGTCCACGTTCCTTCGCCTGTGGCCTCTTCCTGTTCTACAGAGTAAGTGGAGCAGCCTCTTCCGGTCTGCCCTGCAGTTCACCCATGGAGAAGTCTCAATGTGAAAGGCGGGGCAGTCGCACAGGTCCAGTCCTATTCATGAAGGGTCCCACAGCCTGTGGCAGGGCTGGGTTGGGGCAGCGCTGGCGGCCACCAGGGCTGCAGTGTGAGCTTTTCTCCCTCTCGCTCTTCTTTAACCCCTCTCCCTGTTATGTTTATTTTTCCTTTCCAACCAGAGAGCTCTTATTTAGCTACTGAAGTAGGAACGCGGACTTGCCTAAACCACCTTAGCAGTGTACGAAAACATGGCTGGAGGGATGGCTCCGTGAGGAACCGCACTGGCTGCTCCTGTAGAAGACCTGGGATCTATTCCCAGCACCCACAGGGTGGCTCATAACCATCAATAACTCCAGTTCCACCCTTCTGGCCTCTGTGGGCACTGCACCCATGTGGTGTACAAACATACTTACAGGCAAACCGTCCATACATGTATGCATGTATATGTATGTATATATGTGTATATATGTATATGTGTATATATGTATATATGCATATATGCATGCATGTATGGATATGTGTGTATATATGTGTATATATGTATGTATATATGCATGTCTGTACACATGTATATATGTATATATGTATATGCATATATACATATATGTATATATCTATATATCTAAGCATATCTTATATATCCATATATATAAAATAAATGAAAATTTTCTTTTAACATGAGTAACTACAGTTCTACCATACTCCAGCTGCACTCCTCCTCAGCACACATGGTCTTTCCTGACACCTTCCAGGTGTTTTTATGGCAGCTTGATCGCCCATGTGCCTTCTGATAGGTGGCCGTATCTCTGGAGAAATTTGGTTATTGTGTGGCTGCTTTAGCAGGAGACTTGGCATTTGGTTTGCAAAGGTAGAGGACCCCTGCTCTGGGCTTATCTTTTTATTAGTTTAGCACCTCATTGTATTCGAATAGCACAAACTAAAACACCAAACTCCTGTGCAAACGGGCCCACAAGTATTCAGTCTTAAGGGGGAGTTTTCGTATCCCCAAACCCCTGCCAAGACACACCCAATTCCTAGTTGCTGCCTCTTGCTTTCTTTCCTCCCTTCCTTCCAAATAATCCTTGGCATATGTTGGCCTCAAGCCTGCTACCTGGTTAAGGATGACCTTGAACTCCTGGTTCTCCCGTGGGTCAGCACACTGTCTACATTGCCCTGCTTTTTGCCTGCCTTTGAGAATGCTGCCTCTGAGTGTGGTCTTAAGCAGGGGCTCGTGTCTAACACTTCCCCCCTCACTAGCTGGTGATCTGGCAGGACCCCCTGCCTCCCTCCCTCCCTGACTGCTCGAACCTCCATGGCTTCTGAACTTTGGGCTTCACTGTCACCCAGGAGCTCAGCAGATGGGACTGTGGCTGTGCACACACTTGTGCACTGAGTATGCACAAGACTCAGCTCAGGGCTTGGCCCACGCTGAGTGTCCGTAGGGAGCGGCTGTGTGTCTGATTGGCCTTAGGAGTGTTAAATGAGGTAATGTATGCACAGCTGGAAAAACATTCGGGTTTACGGTGGGTTTGCACCTGTTAAAATGGTCAACGTATTCTAAGTCGAAATGAAGTAAAACATGAGAGGCCCAGCCCAGCTTACACAGGTGTAGGATGCTCACTCCACCCTGCAGGAGGCTTCCAAAAATCCAATTTTCTGTTGAAGTGTTGGAAAACTCACGTGATTCTTGGAACAGCCTTTATCAAGATGCTGGGCACCCAGCACACTGCGGAGTGAGTACAGGTTGGAGGGGCTGGGTGTGGTGCAGCTCACTGCCTTGGTCCGGCATCGCCAGGGAAGGAAGCAGATTCTAATGTGTACGCTCCCCTGAACGGGTCTCCCGTTTGCACCATTGTAATACCAGTAGGAAAATCATGACTGGACTAGTCCAAAGTCCACGCTGGGTCTGTACCAGGGCCTTGGCTGCTGCCACAAGATGAGTCAGTGTTTCCCCCATATAATGGGCTTTCCGCTAATGCCGGAGCCTCTGGATGGCCTGCAACCCCCGGGCACCTAGGATGCTTCCATCCTTGACTTCTGCAGTCTCCGGCCCTAGGGTGTCCTCACCTGGAGGAAGGAAGGGGAAAAAGACCTAGCTGTTACACATGCTTATCAACCATGACAGGAAGTAACTCACATAGTTTCCTCTCAGTCTATTGGCTAGAGAAAACCACATGACCCCACCTAGCTGCAAAGACACTTGGGATATGTAGTTTGGGTGCAAGGAGTCCTCTATCCTGGGAAAAGCAGAAATCCTTGGTGGTCTCTTCTGCTCAGCACAGGGCTCCCCCACTTTTAAGTGAAGACCCAGAGATAAAAAGAATGGGACAGCCCTGCCAGGGGTCTTCCTGCGATCGTTCAGGGAGTCAGAGCTCGGGCTGTGTATAGAGTGTGCGTCTCCTGCATCCAGGAATGACGTCGGTGCTGGAACCCATGACATTCTTAAATAGGTTGTGACAAAGACAGTGTTCTCCAGGGGAGTCCCTGGGATCCAGCACATGCCACTTTATGGCTATAGTGAGCCGCAGATAGCCTCAACAGAGTGTCCCCTCTTCTAGGGATTGAATCCAAGGATTTGTGAGTGCCAAGGAGCACTCAGCCACGGAATTACGAGCGCCCCCTTTATATTTTGAATCAACTAACTTGCTCAGGTTGATCTTGAACTCACTTGGGCCAGCCCCAAATTTGCAATCCTCCTGCCTCAGCCTGATGAGTTGCTGGGGTGACAAGCCTGGGCCACGCCTATTACCTTTGCCTAGGTCACAGTCCAGGCAGTGGCTCAGTGTGGCTGTGTGCCTTGCACAAAGTTTCACAGTAGGACAGAGGAAGACTCAGGGTGTGTAGTCAGTCTGCAAGGTGAATAATCATCTTAGAGGAAAGGTTCCCACTGAGGCTGGAGGGCAGGGCACATGCAAGTAGGGAAGGACCCTCCACCTTCCCCCAGCAAAGCTACAGACAAGATGGCCCACTGGGCCAGGCATGCAGTCAACAAGCCTCTGGCTAAGGAGTCAAGAGTGGAAGCTTTGTGGAGCCTCTAGCTGCTCCCTGCATATCACAAAGCCTCCTGTGGCCCTGCTAGTGGTCTGAGTCAGCTCTGAGCTCAGGTGTATTTGTGCATCTCTGGGTATGTCCAGTTTAACAGTTAGGCACACAAAGAACTTGGCAGGGATTTGTTGAACCAAGGTTAAGAAACACCATGAGATGGTGTACAGTGTACATTGTATACATATTGCCCTATGTTTCTGTCTGCCTGTCCGCCCGTCCATCCACCCATTTATCCATCCATCCATTTGTCTGGGGATGTGCAGGTACCAGACCCTAATCTAGAAGTTTCACAGGAAAGAAGGTCTCACCAACACCTCCACTTCAACAGAGAAACCAAGGTGTTTCATGGCTCCTCAGTGTTCAGCCAACCTAACTCTTGGTCCCCCTTGATGTGTCTGCTCTGTGTCACTGCCCCTATGACTTGTCCGGGTCCTGCAGAGCTGGGAGCAAACAGCAGGCTGGCTGCCTTTGAACAAAGACCATGTGACCATTAAAGACCCTTCCTTCCCTGGGCAGCTCAGCTTCTTTGGCCCCTGTCCTGAGTCACAAGAGGCTCAGAACGGTCTCCAGGCTTCTATAATTAGGCCCTGTCTGCTGTCAGGCCAACAGATTTCTCTAGCTTGGCTGAGATAACCAAGTCTGGCGGTGAACAAGGCCCTTTGTTGACTCTATGGCTCTTGCAATATACAGAAAAAAGATGTCTCCACGGATCTGTCTTCCACTGGAGAAACTGAGACCCCAGGAGGGTCAGCCTCTGTTGAAGTTGGTCATATAGGAGGAAGCTGAGGCTTGATTTAAACCGGGAGCTCCTGAAACTTTGATAACTATGTGCCATCAGCTGTCCATGGTGTCCCCACATTTCCAGGTCAAGGTGTCACCAGATGGGACAGGAAAAGAGACTCGTACAGAGAGCTGGGGACATCCTTCTCCTGACAGCTCCAGTTCCTCCTTCCCTTTCTCCATCTTGCTGTCTGCATGCCCCTCCTCCCAGAATGCTTTTCATGGCTGTCAGCTTACTCCACAGGTATTGCTTCATCGGGTGAGCCTTCCAGCTCTTTCCTTCTTTGGGCTGAGTTCTGGAAAAGCCTCCTGTGTCTCATGCCTGGGAGATGTGACCTCGTGAGTACAAACCACAGCTCTCTTATCCTGTGTAGACTCTAGTCTTGAGGATCAAGCTGGGCACCTAGTAGGTGTTCTATAAATAGTTTTTTGAAGGATGACTGAGGATTAGGGCTTCTGGATCAGGGTGGGGGAGGTGGAGGCAATGTCTGATGGTTGCCTGTGTGCCCTAGAGTTGGTCTCTTCAATCTGGGGGGGGTAGGGGGTGGGATTCATAAGGAGAGAAGCCAAGGTTTGAAGGAGTCAGGCCATGCCGAAGACGAGGACAGTGTGGCCTCTCTGTGACCCAGGACGTTGGACACTGGGTTGGCTGCTAAATGGGAGTTAGTTTCTGGCTTGTGGCCTGGGTGTTAGGACAAGCTGCTGGGTTTGGTCCAAGTTCAGGGACTTGCATGATGGGTAACCAGGCCCTGGTGATGCCATAGATGTGTGGTGATGACCCACTGGGGTCTGAGCTGGGAAAGGGGCACTTGCCATGGTGCAGCCGGCAGCTGCCTCCCTGACGCAGGGTGTGTGCCTCAGCTCTTGTAGAAGGGGTGAAGGGGTTCTGGCAGACCTCAGGTTCTTCTCTTTATCAAAATGCTTAGCAAGCTTCAAAGGCATTTGAGGGCCAAGGAGGGACTTAGAGGTTAAAGAGTTTGCTTAGTAAGTGTGAGGGACCAAATTCAGACCCCCCCTAAACCTTTAATGCTAGTGGGCCTGGTAGCCTATTTGTCACCACAGCTGTGGAAGATGGAGACAGAACCGGCAGAGCAGACTGGACAGCAAGACTAGTCATGCCAGCAGCTCTGGGTTGGACTGAGAGACTCAAAGAATAAGGCGGAAGAATGTCAGGATGATTCCAGACAGCAACCCCAATACTCTACATGCATGAACACCCAGCCCCTGCAAGAATGCATGTATACCACGTACACATGCACCCCTCACGAAAGCGTGTATGACCACGAGCACACATGCCATGCACATGAAATTAAAAAAGAAAGACAAAATCCAAAGCAAAGTGTTATGATGTAGTCACACCTTCTTTTACTCTTGAAGCAACCCATGCGTTGGGTCCTACCACCCCACCCATTTTACAGAACTCATCACCAAGGCACACACAAGTGTTGGGTCCCATCATTGCACCCATTTTACAGAACTCATTACTGAGGCACACACACACGTGAAGCCACTTCCCTAGGGTCACACAGCCAGAGCTTTGAACCCGGCCCACTGTTCCTAGCACCCGCCTTGGCCACCACCTCTCCCCACTGTGGCTTCCAATAGGTTCCTTACTCTAGGACAAAGAGGCAGAAGAGGCAGACCTTCGGGAAGGAAGAGCAAAACTCCCCCTCTCCTCCCATGGTCCCAGGAGTGTGCGCACCTATTGGACTCAGCTGTGCTCCGGTAAGACTGAATTGGCAGACTCAGGGTGCTGCTTTCAGCTGCTGGGATTCTCTTGGCCAATTCCTACTCTGGAAACCCCATCAAATGCTCTCAGCAGGGTAGAGACCCCAAGGTGTGTGGAGACTTCCCTGCCTGGTCCTGTGTCCTTCACCCCATTAGTTCCTTCTCCCAGGCTCTCTACTCTCCATCTCACCACCTGTCTAGCTTTCTCAGATTCTCGTGTGTGTGTGTGTGTGTGTGTGTGTGTGTGTGTATGTGTGTGTGTGTACAGACACAAATGTGGAGGCCAGAAGCTAACCTTGGACACTTTCCTTAGGAGCTGTGCATCTTGTGTTTTGAGATTGACTTCCTCCTTGGGACCTGTTGTTGATCACCAAGTAGTCCAGGCTGACTGGCCAGCAACCCCCAGGCATCCTTCTGTCTTATAAGTGTGCACTACCCTGCCTGACACTTGTATGTGGGTGATGAGTGTTGAAACCGGCACTCACACTTGTGCAGCAGGCTCTTTACCAACTGAGATGTTGACTCAGGCCCCAACATGTTCCTAAAGGTTAGAAACAGACAGATTCGGTCGCTCTTGCTGCTGTTACACGTTTAACCCCAGAAATTACAAATAATACAAGACTAGAAGAAGCAGCTTGGTTGGAGAGCACAACAGCCCCTTACTCAAAGGAGGGATCTGAGAGAAAGACAGACCCCTAACAGTCCCAGTCCCTCCACGCCTCCCCCGGGCTCCAAAGCCCTGCTGTGCACTCACAGGGTAAGGACATTCTGAGGCACGACATAGGATCTCAGCCTTCCAAAGCTTCTTCTGAGCTGGTCTCACATTCTAAAGAACCCTCTTTGCGGGGACAGACCATTTAAACATTGTAAAATACACAGTGTTAAGATGTGTCACCCTAGAGAAAGAACTATCTCCTTGCAGGCTTGGTGACACACGCCTTTAATGTCAGCACTTAGAGGACAGAGGCAGGTGGATCTCTGTGTTTAAGACCAACATGGTTGGCAGAGAGCTTCAGAACAGTCAGGCCTACATAGTGAGGCCCTATCTCCAAGCAAAACCAGCCTCTGTCCCAGATAACTCCTTAGGGAGCCTAAGCCCTCTAACCAGCTTGAACCTGAGGTCTTTTTAGGGGATTTCCAAAGTGGGGAACCAAATCTGATCCATTGTCTGCATTTGTCAATAAAGTTTTATTGAAACAGGACTGGTGACTTTTGTATATACCACATAGTTGCTTTCTTTTATGATGACAAGAGATAGGTAGTTTGATAGAGAATGGTCCAAAAGGCCAAAACCATCTTTCTCCTGTGCAGGAGAAGGGGATTCAGTGTCCGGGTGCCAATTTGACCTTTTAGTTAAAACATTTGCCGAACCCTGTTCTAACGGAGCCCTGTCCTCTAGAACATTCTTGTAACCCCGAGGATGCTCTAAGGCTTTGCTGACCACAGACTCACCACAAATCACACACAGCCATCAAATATTGACGTGTGGTTTTTTTGGCTGAGGGATAGAATTTTTCATTCTGTCTCAAGTTAATTAATTCACGTTTAAATAACTTCATGGGCACTCACCCTAAGGTGTTCTGACATGTGAGGGCTGAAGGCTCCAGCATCGGCTGTACTGAGAGCCCATCATTTGGAGAAGGGACAGAGATGACTTTGTAAGGTGGGGTCTCTAGGAGAGCCTCCCTCCCAACTACCTTTCGCCAGCAGTGTCAGGGTTAACAAAAAGGCGGCCTGACATTTCCTTCAGAGATGTTGTTTGTATTGATATATTTGGAGGATGTAGTGTGTGTGTGTGTGTGTGTGTGTGGGGGGGAATCAATGAGCAGCTGATTGTAGCAGAAAGGGCGGTCGTTTGGGGCAAAGGCTGCAGCGGTGTGTTGGGAAATAGATTTTTCTGGCCTCCAGACATTAGCTGGAAATTCTTTGAAATGAAGGCCCACAATCTATGTCAGAAATGAAAGATTAAGGAGGTTAATATGCCGGGCCTCCCCCCTCCTTTTTAATTTCCACGTCCTGGGTGCCCTTGGCCTCCTGAGGAGGATGTGCGGGGTCCCTCTGCCGCACTCCGTCTGATGCCCCCCCCCCCCCCACCGGTCCTGATCTGGGAGCGATCACCATTGTTGCCTGCTATTGTGGATAGGGACGAACAAGAGCGGAGCTCTGCTGCCTTAGTTCTGAGGTGACTCGGGCCAGGCAACTGTGCCACAGAGCCGGTGCCCTCGCCGTGGGACCCTCTCCAGGGGCTGCTGGTCTGATACTAGTTCCTGGGGCTCATTGCTGGCCTCTGGGGTCCCTGACTTTTGGGAAACGCCTGAGCTCTGAGGCCCTTACTGCTGAGAACTCCAAGCCCCGCCCCTACTTCACGCATGAAGGATCTGTGATCACCATTCCAAACTCGAACGGCTGAGAGTCGAGCATGAGGCTCACATTTGGGAGAGGTGGGGGTGGGGTGGGCATACTCTATCTCTGGAGAGCAATACAAGACAATCCAACCGCTGAGCAGATTGTGGTTATGCACAGTCGATAGTTGTCTAGAATTCTATGTGTTTCTTTCCTTCATTGAGAACAGCTGCCTGCCTGGCTTTTGACTGGAATGCCACGGAATGCTGGCTGAGGTGGAGGGTCTGAGCTGGGCCTGCTTTTCCCTTTCGGCTTCAAAACACCGATTCCCAAGATCCAGTCATGTTCTGGTATCCACATTTTCAGGAGTGACGGGGAGCCTGGCCTTCAACCATGCTCACAGAAAAAGCCAAAAGGGAAGCCTGCAGCTCTTGATGCCACAGACATGGAGCCCACTGGATATCTCCTCCTGTGTATTCTGGGCAGGGCAGCACCAGCTTGGGATCCAGCCTCTAGAGTGTGGTGTGCCTCTTCTGCAGCTGCTGCAGCTCCCTGCGGTGCTCTCCCTGCCCAGAGGCTACAGCTGCAGGTGGAGACAGCCAAGCTATGCCTGTGGATACCACCATACCCTGACTTCTGGCTGGTTCTGGGCACTGTTAGGAAGCTGTGTCCACACAGAGGAAGGGGACATCCAATCTCGGGGACTCTGGGCAGATGGGCCATGAGAATCTCAGAAATCCAGAGGCCTGTGCATGTCCTTCCAAGCCTTCCCTGGTCCTTCCTGATCTCCCTTGTGAGCTCCAGAGTCTTTCTGAAGCAATGCTCTTTTATTGATGCCATGACCGGGGAATGTCTCTGTTCCCCTAGAAGGGACACTTTTTTTTTTTTTTTTTTTGGTTTTTTTTTTGAGACAGTGTTTCTCTGTGTAGCCCTGGCTGTCCTGGAACTCCCTCTGTAGAGCAGGCTGGCCTCGAACTCAGAGATCCTCCTGCCTCTGCCTCCCAAGTGCTGGGATTAAAGGCGTGCGCCACCACTGCCCGGCTAGAAGGGACACTTAACTAGGGCCACAATGATGTAAGTTACCCCTACCATCTGATTAACTGAGGCCCTTTACCTGTTGCTCTCAGAACCTGGTGCATGCTTTGGTGAATCAAACAACACACGGAGACACAATGAAGGTGAAAGGCTTTGCGTGTGTGTGTGTGTGTGTGTGTGTGTGTGTGTGTGTGCGCATGTGTGTGTGCGTGTGTGTTATATGAACACTCAGTGCTGTTGTGGGCAGACACCCCTGAGGCTCCAGATAGTAGGTAGCTCAGGAAAGGCATGAGATGGCTATTTGTTCGTGCCAGGGCTGCTGGGATCCAGGTGGAGCCTGCTGTGAGGTTATCCCTTGCCAAAAGATTCCATGCCATTCTCTGAATTGTTTTGGGTGGGGGAAACAACAGTGCAACACAGGAAACCCAGACGTCTCGTGGGCAGTGCACCTCAGCCCTGTCTCTATGCTCCCAGCAGCAGGACAGGCAGCAGCTGACATGCTAGTTCTTGCGACAGTAGACTTGGAGCTTTGTAAGATCATAAACCGCTGACAGATACAGATACCCACAGCCAAACAGTGAATGGAGCTTGGGGACTCTTATGGAAGAATAGGAGGAAGGATTACAGGCCTGGAAGGGGGTAGGGACTCAACAGGAAGACCAACAGAGTCAACTAATCTGGACCCTTGGGGCTCTCAGAGTCTGACCCACCAACCAAAGAACATGCACAGGCTGGACCTAGGTCTCTCCACACTTATGTACAGATGTGCAGCTTGACCTTCATGTGGGTCCTGAACAACTGGAACAGGGGCCATCCCAGAAGCTGTTGCCTGCACAACGAACGACATGTTCTTCTAGCTGGGCTGCCTCGTCTGGCCTCACTGGGAGAGGAAGTGCCTAGCCTTGAAGAGACTTGAGGTGCCAGGCAGGGGGGATACCCAGGGAGCCCCCACCTGATCAGAGGAGAAGGAGAGGAGAAGGATTGTGAGAGGGGGTTACTGTGGGGGGCAGCGAGCAGGATGTAAAGTGAATAAGTAAAAAGTAAAATAAAAAAGATCATAATTGAAAGGCACTCAAGCCGGGCAGTGGTGGCGCACGCCTTTAATCCCAGCACTTGGGAGACAGAGGCAGGCGGATTTCTGAGTTCGAGGCCAGCCTGGTCTACAGAATGAGTTCCAGGACAGCCAGGGCTACACAGAGAAACCCTGTCTCGAAAAAGAAAGAAAGAAAAAAAAGATTTATATATATATATATAAACAAGGCACTCAAAAGCACTATATCCACCCCTCTGCCTACCCCGCCCACATACCTCCCACCACTACCTACTCATCCATCTCCCACCCACTATCAACCCATCCACCCATCTATCCACCCAATCCTTTACCCATCACCTACCATCCACCTACCCAACGACTAATCACCTACCCATCTACCTACCCATCTGCCACCCACACACCTACCTATCATCCACTTATCTTCTAGCCACTCACCTATTCCACAGTACATCCACCCACATATTCACTTACTTCCCCTTTAATACACCATCCATCCATCCATCTACTCACCCACCCATCCATCCACTCAACCAACCATCCATCCATCCATCCATCCATCCATCCATCCACCCACTCACCCACCCACCCATCCACCCACCCATCCACCCACTCACCCACCCACCCATCCACCCACCCATCCATCCACTCAACCAACCAACCAACCATCCAACCAACCATCCATCCATCCATCCATCCATCCATCCATCCA
>CM052721.1:33975514-33999868 GCA_028551405.1 Uromys caudimaculatus
CTCCTCCTCCTCCTCCTCCTCCTCCTCCTCCCCCTCCCCCTCCCCCTCTCCCTTTTCCCTCTCCCTCCTCCCCCTCCCCCTCCTCCTTCGCCTTCTACAGTATCTGTCTGGATATATAGCCCAGGTTGTCCCAGAACTCACCATGTGATCCTGTGAGGATCAAACATGTGATCCTCCTGCCTCAGCCTCTGAAGTACTGGGATAACCAATGACTCCCATTATACTGGCATAATACTAATTCTATGACAAGGTGACCAAGTATCAACATACAAACCCTTAAAGCAAAACAGCAGCAGATGGTGAGAGTCACAACCTCGTCAGGACTCAGGCTTTGACTGCCAGGCAGTGGCCACGGAAGGACACAGGCTACCCCCTCTGCACTCAGCTGGATGCTCAGTGCCCACACAACACTGGTGCCCACGAGTAGCTCGCCCTAAGACTTGACCTTAAGGGAGGGTTGGGGATGCTTCCCTTGCCACAGAGGATAGGACCACCTCAGTTGGGCCCTGCATCCTGTTACCTTGTGCGGGGACAATGGGAGCCAGGCTGACTTCACTGTTACCACAGGAGAGGAGCCGAATGGTCCAGCTCCTCAGCGTCTGAGTCAGGCCAGAGCCAATGGAGGTTTCTACTCTTCCTTCACATCACACTGGCCCCATATTCTGGGGCTCTGAGTGCTTACAGTCACGAAGCCACATGCCCAGGTTGACACAGGTGACCAGGAGTGCCATTGATCAGGTCTCCTCAGGTCCTGATGGTTTTACCACAGACTCTCCTCCTTAATCCCCAGGAGGAGGCCCCCACTGCACAGGGAAGGGTGCTCTATCCACCTAGTGCTATGTTAGAGAGGCCATGACTTTTCCCCAATGGTCTCACACTCCAAACAGCTCATCCCTTCGAAGCACAGACCCAGAGGGCTCAGCAGATTCAAGACGTGTGTAAACACCAACACAATAATTTTAGAATATTATTTTTTCTACCTCAGAAAGAAATGTCAAATCTTTTCCCACTGGCCCAACCTCTTTCTCCACCCCACCCCCCTATAATCCTGGCAACCAGGAATCTGCTGTCTCTAGAGATCTATTTTTGGAATTTCATCTAAAAACATCATACAATACTCAGAGGCTCCTATCCCTTACAGCCAGTGTCCGTAAGTCTGTCGGTGTTGCTGTCTGTCCAACGCTTGGCTCCTTGGCCACTCACTATCCCACTCCATGGACAGAGTTCATCCTCCTCCCTTGGCAGCTACTTTTGCTCTTTCTTCTCCTAGCTACTGTGGTTTATGCTTCTGTGGACCCAAGTTTTCCTTTCTCACGGTAGTCCCGTGAGCAGGCTTCTGGGGTTGATGGCCATTGTGCGGCTGTTGGGGAGACACCAGACTGTTTTCCAAAGGGTCCTTTTATTTTGTTTTCTGGAGGTTGGACTCACGCACACTCCTCCGCTAGCCAGAGCCCTGCCTTTTGAAGTTCCACTTAGAGACAAAGTAGCTCAAACTCGCAATCCTCCTGCCTCAGCCTCTGGAGTGTCATGGTGACGGGTATGTGCCTCCATGCCTGATTTGAATTAATCTTTTATTTTGTTTCTATGTTTTGAGACAAGGTCTCATATATCACAGCAGGCTTCAATAGCAAGGATAACTGTAAACTGCGGGTCCCATGTGGATATCACCGTACCAGTGCGTGCCATGCTGGGGATTGAACTCAGGGCTCTGTGCATGCTAGGTGAGCAAGAATGACTTTGCCCATCAGCCTCAAAACCCAAGGATCTCTTAAGGTGACACTTCTTAGTGCTATTACAGTGAAAATTTAGTCTGAAGGTTAGTTTGGGAGAGGGTATCCAAATCCCAGCACACACCAGTGCCTACATAGCTTTAGAAACATCTCACCTGAGAGACGGGAAGAAGAAGTTCTTTCCCTGGAAAGTGCTGGAAGCTGGCTGGGTCCACAGAAGGCTTCACATTTGAGCCTATATGTCTGTCTTTCTTCCACCTTCCCAGCCAGGGCCACCAAACACCACATGCAAATCATATGCAGATCTCCCCCTCCCATCGGCCCTTAGCACTCAGAGGAGTAGGAAATGTTCTGGGCTGGGTCCTTCCCTTCATTAATTTCTGAGCCTTAGTACATTACTGATGGGTAATTAAGAGTGAGCTATTAATACTACATTTAATATTTAAGTGCAGCGAAGGGGAGAGAAATTTAAGTGGAGAATTCTAACCGACAAGATGCTATGCTCCAGAGATGAACTGTGGGTTTGGTCCTGCTTTTCCAAAGCTCCAGACCGTTTGCATAGAATGTATAGGTAGAACCCATAGGCTGGAGAACTTCATTTAGTGATGGAGTTCCAGGGAGACCCCAGGAAGGCCACTGGGGAGCCAGCAATAACAGCGGGATTGGAGTGGGTCCTGAGCCCCGGCGGGCCTGCTGTCCCTCACTGACGGAAGTGGTGATAAAGACGTTCTTCTGAGGCAGAGACAAAGGAGGTAGAAACAAGACCACATCTGTCTACACCAGGGGCTATATGATAAGAATACGGCTATCCATACCAGGGGCCGTAATGGTGTGGGCTTCTGGTTCCTGGTCTGCCTTGATTTCCTCCTCATGTGCCCCCCAAAATCAGGCTTTCCAAATCTTACCCTTTCGATCTCCTGGGAGTTTCCCCCTAAAAAGCAACGTCTCGGGGGTTCATATTGAAAAGTCATAAAATGGCTTCACCCTGGGATAACCTGTATTAGGCAGCTCCCTCTTTCCTTTGCTCCAAGTGTGTGTATGTGATGGCTACAGACCACTTAAATGCCAGCACCTGGTGGCTCCAGAGGACACGTGGCATGGGCCACATCCTAGGGCTGCAGATGCTGTGAGGTGGTGATGTTACCCAGGGCAACAACCAAAAAAGAATACATTGTCCCAAGGCCACCAGGAACGGATGCAGGGCAGGGCTAAGTGCATCCCGGGGGCTCTCAGTGTCTCCAGGGCTCTGGGCGTTTCCAGGGATCTGTGTCTTGACTTTGCCCAGGTCAGTGGGATTGCAGTTGCTAGTGAGTGGCTCTGTTCTAAAAACTGCATTTTCTGTGAGTAGATCAAGTGGAGCTCACTGGAGGGAGATTGACCTGTGGGCAGAGAAGCAAGCTGAAGGGGAGGCCTACTCTCTGCCAGGCATGAGATGGGCACTCCTACAGAGCCTGAATAGCACAACTCTCATACCCAGCCAGCATGGCACAAAGGTTGACCTGTTCTGTAGGAAAACCTTCCCAAGACCACCCAGTACAGTTAGGTGTCCATCCCCTTAACCTGTGTTGTGTCTTGCTGGGCTCCAGGGGGAGCCAAGTGGGTGGTCTTGGAGAGTGGAAGGCCTGGGTTTGAATCCCTACTTTTCTGTGTGTAACTCCAGAAATGTCAATCTCTGTCTTATCACGCAGGCCCCTCCTCTCGGGGGTGGGAATCGGGAAAGCAGAGCCAAACCTCTTGGCTGAGTTTGGCTTGTCATTGGTAGTTATCTAAGGTCCATTTCACGGATGCAAAAACTGAGGTTCGCAGAAGAGAAGCTACTTTCAGGTCCTTTTAGCATCACCCGTCCCTGGACATCATGGGAAGTTGTGGGTCTTTTGTTTGACTGGACCCCAGAGGGTGGCACTGTGCTGGGCGGCTATGAAGACTGTAGGACCTCTCTGGAAGAGGTAGGAAACTGGGTTAAGTGTGGAGTTTCTTGAGGCTGTGTTATCGTGGCCACTTCCTGTTTCTCCCGGTGCTTCCTGGCAGACATTCTTCCTCCCAATAGACACGCCATGATCAACTGAATTTTCAAATTAAAAAGAACCCCCCTTTCCTGAGATTATCTATATAGGTAATATAGACACGGCGAAGGAGGAGCCGCCAAGATCCTAGGTATACCAGATGGCTCTGGATCTCTTGTCTGCTCATGCTGTCTGTCACCCACACGATTTGTAGATTGGGACCCTAAAGGATTTTTCCAGCAGGGGAAAGCCAGAGGGGACTGGGTCTAAGTCCCACACAGCTGTTATGACAGTCCGAATAGGGTAAGGAATAGGATTGTTAATGACATGACACAGGGGCTGTGGGGAGCATTCATGCCCCTAATATTGGGATCAGACAGCATAGTGGGGTCTCTGAAGAGAGGAATCAGGGTGCCCATGACAGAAGTGGAGTCTGTTTAAACATAAATCCTTTTCTGAGGATGGGGAGGTTTCCCAGCACAAGCCTGCAGACAGGCTCTCTGATGCCCAGGTAGGAGGCAGGGTAGGGGAGGGGAGCCATGTGTGTGGTGCCAACTCCCCCTTTGATATCGAAGACAGGTCCTGAGATTCTGTTAGCTTGGGCTTCACAGATGTGTCTCAGTAGGTACCTGTCAGTATCTGTGTGAGGGGAGGGGCTGCTGTCGAAGTGTCTTAGTTAGGGTTACTATCGCTGGAATGAAACACCATGACTAAAGCAGACTGGGGAGAAAGGATTAATTCGACTCAGACTTTCACATCACAGTCCATCACTGAAGGAAGTCAGGACAGGAACTCACACAGGGCAGGAACCTGGAGGCAGGAGCTGATGCAGAGGCCGTGGAGGGATGCTGCTTACTGGCTTGCTCCCCATGGTTTCTTCAGCCTGCTTTCTTATAGAACCCAAGACCACCAGCCTAGGGAGGGCCCCACCCATTGTGGCCCCACCCTCCCCCATCAATCACTAATTAAGAAAATGCCCTACAGGCTTGTCTACAGGCCAATCTTAATGGAGGCATTTTTTGTTGGTTGGTTTTGTTTGGTGTCCACCCTCTCCTTCCTCCACAGTTTCCCCCTGTAGCCCTGGCTGTCCTGGAACCTCCTCTGTAGACCATGCTGGCCTTGGACTCCCAGAGGTACACCTGCTCATGGAGGCATCTTCTTACTTGAGGCTTCTTCTTCTCAGATCACTTTAGTTTTATGTCACGTTGATATAAAACTATCTAGCACATGGCCTGAGCAACAGCTGTGTCCTGATGTTATATTCCTATACAGAGTAGGTAGACACAGGGTGGCCTCTGTGGGACAGTAACTCCATCTCATGCCAGGGTTATACACCCGCTTTGATGGTCAGTGTTAGGTGCTGGTTCAACAGAATCTAGAATCACCTGGGAGGTGGGCCTCTGGGAACGCCTGTAGGGATTATCTCAATTATATTAATTGAGGCGGGAAGACCTGCTCACTGTGGGTGCCACGTTTCCCTGACTGGGGTCCTGGACTGCAGAAGTGGAGAGAGGGAGTTGGGCGCAATATTCCCCTCTCTATGTTTGGCCTGTGGATGTCATGTGACCAGCTAGCCTCCCGTTCCAGCCTTCCCTGTGCTGACACATTGTATCCCTCTGGACCTGTGAGTTGAAATACGTTCTTTCTCTTTTAGGTTGCCTTCGTCAAGTATTTTATCTCACCAATGAGAAAGTATCCATGTTTTCCTGTGAGCCTTGGGCATGTCACTCACGATCTTGGCTCATTGACAGAAAAGGCCAGCTTCCGCACTTAGGCATTTACGCTTTGCTGAGAGGAAGCCAGTGCTCCCCTTTGTCTCTGTTGAGCTCCTAGCAGACAGGTCTTTGGGATTGGTATTGCCAGGCCCATTTTCAAGTCTAGGGACTGGGACTAACCCTGAGAGCTCAGCCTTGTGGGCAGTACCCTCCTGAGCTGGTAATCCTGGGTTCTATCAGAAAGCAGGCTGAGCAAGTCATGGGGAGCAAGCCAGTAAGCAGCACCCCTCCATGGCCTCTGCATCAGCTCCCGCCTCCAGGTTCCTGCCTCCACTGCTTTTGCAGATGAACTGGGATATGGAATCATAAACCAAATAACCCTTTTTCTTCCTATGCTGCTTTGGTCATGGTGCTTCATCATAGCAATTGAAACCCTTGCTAAGAGATCATCCACGCATCTACGCATCCACGAGCCAGTCGTCCTTCAAGTTCTTTCCTTTTCTATTTTGCTCTCTCAAACCTTACCCATCCCCCACCCAGCCAGGCCCTGCTGGGAGGGCCCTTCTAGCTTGACCCCCCTCACCAGTACTCTGCACACACATCATCCAAAGCACAACAAAGCTGTCTTGGATTCTCAGCCTGGGCAGGAGGTTCCTCTGTGTATTTGCTGTCTTCAGCACCTGCTCTGGGCGTCCCTCACGGCCCACTGTCTCACTGAGCACCATCTCAAATTTCTCTCTGCGTTTCATAAAACACCCAACCAGCAGCATGTTGGCACAACGAGGCAATAAACAGAAAATTCGATTTATTTACCCAGATAGGAAGGAGGAAGCCCTACAGCTGCCCAACCCCTTCGTACTGCAAAGGACCAGCATTCAGAGAGGCTGTCCCTAGGGAGGTTATCTGCAGAGGCCAAGTACCAAGAAGAGGCCCCACGGAGGGGTTGGCAAAACTTGACAGCCTCTCACCGCCTTCCTCCACTTTATCCTGCAGCCCCATGCAAATCACCAGGAGTCTCATTTGCATATGTACCAGCTCATTTCCATATCCCCAGCTCTGGGTGGCAGGGCCCTGGGACTAGCTGACAGCCGCCCCTTTTGTTTGCTCCTGCCATCCAGGGAATTGCTCCTCCGTCGTCGTCCTTCCAATTGTGGCTGGGGGAGAGAAAGAAAGAAAGCAAGCCAGAGAAAGCAAAGCAAAAGGAGGACACCCTCAGGACAAAGAGACAGTCACCATCTGGGCAGGAAGGGAGGAAACACCACTGTCTGGAGCTGGACACTGGGGAAGCTCTCGACAGAGGGCCGGGCCGGCTGCAGTGGGATCCCAGAAGTGTCAGCACTGGCTGCAGGCCCAGCCTTGTCACACACTTGGCTCTGGGATCTCTGCTGGTGACTGAGACTTGTGCCTCTGTTTCCCCCTCTGGGACATGACTATTTCTCAGTAGCATCCTGAGCTTATGGGGGAGCCTAGGGATATGAATGCTGCAAGCCCATTGGTGGCCCTCGCCTCCTGCTCCCTTCTTGTGTCTATTGGGGCCCCTGCTGTAGTGACACAGCTGTCAAATATAAGCAGGAGGCTTGCCTGCCACTCCCTCCTCTGTGAGATCAGCTTGCATCCATCTAACCTCTGTCTCTGGGCCTCAGTTTCCCCAGGGTGATAGATTCAACCTCCAGGAGCTTATTCCATTTGCTCTGGTCTAATTTCACTATATGGAACGTGTGTAGCACCTGGCTCAGCCCTGCTGTCCTTTGTGCCTTGCATCTACGCCCATTTTATAGCTGAAGACACGGAGGCCCAAGTGCAGTCCTCGGCTCATGCTTTGCTCTGTTCTCCTCTGACACTACTGCTCACCCAGGGGCTCTTGGCACCATCCCTGTTCCAGCAGGCTTTCTGTGAGCAAGATGCTGAGGTCACTTGGGGTGGGGAGAGTGTGTATGTTAAAACCTTCACCCTGTTTCTGACCACACGACTCCCTTCGGTCTCTGTTCTGACCCACTCAGAATTCCGTCTTGATTCTTCAGTACACACCAACACTCTTTCCTCCTCTAGGTCCTGGATGACAGCATGGTGCAAGAAGTGTGTATGTGTGTGTGTGTGTGTGTGTGCGTGCATGTATGTGTATATATGTTTCTGTATGTATACATATGTGTGTGTGTGTGCATGAGTGTATGTGTATGTATGTGTAAGAGTGTATGTGTATGTGAGTATATGTGTGCATGTATATGTGTATGTGTGTGCATGAGTATATGTGTATGTATGTGTGAGTATATGTGTGCATGTATATGTGTATGTGTGTGCATGAGTATATGTGTATGTATGTGTAAGTATGTATGTGTATGTGCATGTGAGTATGTCTGTGTATATATGTGTGTATGTATATATGTATATGTGTGTGCATAAGTATATGTGCACGTGAGTATGTATATGTCTGTATGTATATACATATGTGTGTATATGTGTGCATGAGTATGTATGTGTTAGTATGTATGTATGTGTATGAGTATGTGTGTATATATATATGTATACATAAGTATGTATGTGTGAATGTACATGTGAGTATATGTGTGTATATGTGTATGTGTGTGCATAAGTGTATATGTGTACACATGTTAGTATGTGTCTGTGTGGGTGTATGTGTGTGAGAATATGTGTGCATGTATGTACATGTGTATGTGTGTATATGTTTGTGTAGGTATATATATGTGTGTGTGTGTATTTGTGTATGAGTGTATGTGTATGTATGTGTTAGTATGTATGTGTGTGCATGGGTGTGTATATAGGTATGTGTAAGTGTGTGTGTGAGTGTATGTGTGTGTGACTATATGTGTGTGTGTATGTGTGGATACATATATGTATGTGAGTGAGTGGATGTGTATATATGTGGACGTATGTGAGTTATGTGAGCCTGCATATATGTATCTGTCTATATTTGTGCATACATGTGTGAAATGATATATGTATGTGTTGCAAGTGAGGTCCCTTGTCCTATGTGAGCAGTCCTGTGCTGCTCTCTTGCACACATGCATATTTACACATATCTATGTGTACAGATGTTAAATGGGATGGGAGGGCCTGGGTTGGTTTTTTTTTTTTTTTAATTTTTTAATTTTTTATTTTTGTACCATATGTGAGATATTCCTGTGCAACAGCCCAGGAGACCAGCGACACCTACGAGGTGTGTGCTCATGCCTGCTCTGGACATTCCCTGTCTGCGCTCATGGGATTCAGTCCTACCTTAATCTGTGAGTGAGTGCTTGACAGCAGCACGCTTTGCTCCTCTGCATTCGTCCTGGCTCTCTGGAGGTCTCTTTCCTCTCTCCTCCTGGCCTCCAATGAGAAACAATGGCTCCAGGCAGGAACCAGAGAGCTCCAGGTGACAGGTGGTCTGGCCAAGACTTGTGGTTGGTGCCAAACCACTCTCTGGGCGTATTAGAACTGTGTCCCCTGGGTGACTCAGAGGGCCTGGGCAGGTGCCTGAAGCTCTGGCTTCACCCATGGTCCCCCTCCTCCGAGTGTTTTTCCCCTGTCCTGAGGTCTGGGTTGCAGTTTTAAATTTAGCCTCTTGTAAAGCCTTGTGTGACCTGGCCCCTGGGGGCCATGTAAGGACCTCTCAGAACCTTTCTGGGAGGAATACGACCTGAGTGATCTAGAAGTGGGGAGGGGCGGGCAAGCGAGTTCTATGTCTTCATTCCTCTTCTGCTCTCACCCTTACCCAGCTGGGAGGCACTTGGAGCTAAGACAAGGCACTTACCTACCTGGAAACTAGGGCCTGTGGGACCTAGAAGCTAGAATCTTGGCTTAGCTCAGTTTTTATGTGGTCTGCAGCAAGACCCCAGCTCTAGGGGCTCAGTTTCCCCAGTTTCACAATGGCTCTTTCAGTTCATTCCCTGCTGTCCCTGAGAGGTGCAAAGATTAGCTAGACGCAGGGTGTCTGTAATCTGTGGTTAACTTAGGCCTATCTGACATCTCCCAGAAACCCTTGCTATTAGACTTTGCCTGTTAGTCTGTCACAGGGGGAGGTGTTCGGGAGACCCTTGGAGCCAGCAGGCGCTTAGAAGAATTCAAGCATGACCCCTTCCTGGGCCATCATTTTTGGAATGCAGCCCACCCAAGGTCATGCAGGCAGGGAGGACCAGCTGTTGGCTGCACTCTGAGGTGAGGTCGTGGACCTGGGCTGCTATTGGACAAGACCTGTATATCCTTGTCCATCCACAGGAGATGAGAGATTAGCACTACCCTAACACATGACCACTGGAGGAGATTCCCTGCTCCCTGGGGGACCAGGCTTGGCTGTCATTGGGCCAGCTAGCTCTGGGGAGGGACAGGAGAACCCGACACTTTCGGACACTTGGTCTTGTCACTCCCGGGAGGGGGGGGGATTTGGTGAGCTGCGGCTAGCTTGGTTGGGTACATGCTGTGCTGGGGCCTGGGAAACAGAGGGCTTGGTACATTGTCTCTAGACTTGGCATGATGGGAGGACAGAGAGCACAGGGACACTCTGTATATCTTCATGTGTATAAACAAATGAGCTCCCAACTCTCTCATTAAAAACGGCAGCCAATCTTCCACGGATCAACACTGACTCTGTGATGTTAGACCTGTTGTCAACCCTGTTGACGCATTCTCTCTGTCACACACACACCCCACTACCAAGACCAGCCCAGCTCCCAAATGCATCGATCTGAGGCCATCGTCACCTTTCCTACCAGGTGAGCTTGCCAGAGCTCAGGGGGCCATGCTGGTTCTCAGTAGTTTAACCCCACCTATAGTGTCACACCCTGGCTTGCTGGTAAGGCCATGGACCCATTCTGTCTTCTTGGACTTGCCTAGGGTAAGCCATCTCTGTTCTGGGTCTGGACCTGACCTGTTTGTGCTCCAAAATGCTTCACAGTCCTCAGGTCGGGCTTTGTTCACGTCCCTGGTGGATCGTCTAGTCCTCACCATGGATACTGAATGAGAGAGGCTGTTGGTCTGGACCCTATTGCAGAGGCTGGAGAATAGCTAGTATGACCTGAGACCAAGCATCTGTCATCCCCACACCATCCATAAATCCATTAGTGCTCCCTGACATGTGTCCGCCACCCATCCATTCACCTGAACATCTCTCTTCCAGTGGTTTCATATGTATGCATGCACGCATGTGTGTATGTATGTACGTATGTATATATGTATGCACATATACATGCATGTACAGATGTACACATGTATGTCTGCATGTGCATATGTATGTATTACTATGTATGTATGTGTGTAATACATATGTATGCAATATATATGTATGTACATATGTATGTATTTATGTATATATGTATGTATATGTGTACATGTGTGTGTATGTATGTACGCATGTGTGTACATATGTACACATGTCTATATGTATGTATGTGCATATGTATGTTTGTGTGTGCACATGTGTGTACATACATGTGTGTCTATATGTATGCGTGTATGTATATAGTGCATATGTATGCATGTATACATGCATGTACAGATGTACAGATGTATGTATGTGTGTATGCATGTACACACGTATGTATATATGTACGTACATATGTATGTATGCATATATATGTACATATGTATGTATACATGTATATGTGTGTGTATGTATGTATGTACGTATGTACGTATCCATCCCCCTCTCCACCATTCTCTCACCCATCTGTCCATCTCTCTGTCCACCCATCAGTTCAATCATCCGTCACTCTTTCCAGCCATCCACGTATCTGTCCCCTCCCATTCGCCCATCCATCAAGCTACTCATTCGTTTGCCCGCCATCCATCTGTTCATCTAACCACTCAGCTATACGTCTCCTCACTTAGTAATGCATGCGTCAGTCCTTTCATTTATCCACCCATCAGTTCACCCATCCACACAATCACCTTTCTGCCGATCTACCCATCCGCCCATTCCCTCAGCCACTCCGCTATCCATTCCTCCTTCCACTCGCCCCTGTATCCGCCAAGCTTCCAATCAGAGATGCACCTGCCCACATAGGCACCAGACTGTCCCCTGTCCTGGGGCAGTGTACAGAAGAAGCTCCTGGGGGCCAGCCTGTGTGTGGCTGGGATGCCCCTCTTTTTCTCTGTCCTTCCCCTCTCCCTCCCTCCCTCTTCCCCCTCTATTCTCTCCTCTCCCTTCCTTTCCCCCTTCCTCTCTCCTTCCCCTCTCCTCTCTCCCCTCCCCCTCCCTTCCTCTCTCCTCCCCTCTTCTTTCCTGTCTCCACCTCATTTCTTCTCTTCCTTTCTTTCCTCTCCCCTCAATCCGGCCACTCCGCTCCACATCTCATCTTGGTGTTCCTCTTTCTTCCTCCTTTGCCCTCTCTGTTTCTCTGATGTCCTCCTCTTCTTCCCGCCCCTCCCTCTCCCTCTCTGGGCCTCGCTGGGCTCACTCAGCATCAGCTTGAAGACCTTCCTGAAAAGGCTTGCTCTTGGCTACTCCCAGGGCCTGTCTGGGGACAGTAGCAGTCTTCTGGTCTCAGGAGGGGCCTATTGCCCCTGAGCCAGAGCACCTGTGGTGAGTACCTTGTATGAAATCAATCCCTGGCCCAGACTGGGATAGTGGAGCACTTGTGGCTGGCTCTCCAAGTTGTCCCTACTCTGAGTTTTCCTTGTTGCCCCCTTCACCCAAAAAGGTTTTTGTTGAACTTACACCCATTCTACCTGCCCTCCTCCAAGATTTGTGAGTTGTACAAATGCTTTATGGCCCCTATTAGGGAAGCCTAAATTCACAGACAGAACTGCCTGGCAGGTCCCAGGCTAGTGACCAGAGCTTTGTCCTTTGAAGCAAATGTGTGTGGAAGAGAAACTTTCTGTTGGGGGAGCCAGAGGGAACAGGACACTGACAGAGGAGTGCCATGCCTTTTGGGGAACCTGAGGCCTGCACCCCAACCTGTGTCTCTTGGGAAAGGGAGTTGGATATGTGAGGTACTGGGTAGTCAGTCACCTGGCTGCTCTGAGCCTCGACTTCCTCCTTTGAAAACAGGGACAATGAAAGAAGGCATGGGTTGGAGCTTATGTACAGATGCCCAGTGCCAGTGGAAGTTGGCAGAGCTGGTCCTCTGACACTCTCCAGTGTGAAGGAGAGTGTCCAGCCCCAGCCCCTCCCTGGTCATGTCTCATGCCTCTTGTTTTTGCCTTCGGTTGCTTGTTAGTGGGAGCCCACATGGAACCCCTGGGGGCATCCGAGGTGCTGCCAATCTTCCTGCTATTCTGGCTCTTGCCCACTCCCCACGCAAAGGTTTGATGCCCATTGGGGCTTAATGACCTTCAATCCTGGACATGCAGGGAAATCGGCTTGGGCTTTTTCCACCTCTCCCAGCTCAGTGCAGGGACGCTGCAGGTGCACAGGGAGGTCCTCTCTGCAGACAGACACCTTCGGTCCCCATGAAAGGGGCTTGAGTTCAGGTGCAGATTTCCCTCTGCATCTAGGCTCCCTAAAGGATGTCCAGACTGGCCTGGAAGATGCACACGGGGCCTGCTCACTCATTTACAAATTAATTCATTAACTCATACAGCCACTCACCCACTCACTCAAGTGCTCACTCAGTCATTCACTAATCTGTGCATTTAGTTGCACAAAACTCATTCATTAATTCATCCACCCATTCACTTATTCACCCATTTGTTCATTCACTCAGATATTGATCCACTAGGTTGCTCACACACCCACCATTCATTTGCCCACTTGGTTGTTCATTCATAGATGCTGAGCCTGTATGTGCCCTGGACCTAACATTGAACCTTTTGAGAAAAAACCCCGCTCTGCTGGAGTTGGGGGTTTCTTGGGGGCCCGTGCCGGGCATCCTGAAAGGCTGTGGCAGGGTTGTGAGCCTGTCAGAGGAACGCCAGCAAAAGGGAGCAGCCAGGATTGAGGCTTGTGTTGGAGGAGAAGAGAAGCAGCAGGAAGGGGATGGTATATTCTATATCCATGCCGGAAGCTCGGAAGGGCACAGTTGGAGCAATGGCAGTGGGGCCTGGGGTCAGTGGGGAACAGAAAAGAGGACTCAGGAGGGAGGGTATTGCCCTTAAGAGGAGGGCTCAGTTGGCATGAGAGGTAACAGGAGATACAGAGCTGGCAGTGACTGGCGCTCCTGGGAGGCACGCTGGCACTGGGGGCATCAGTCTGTGAGACATACCTTGACCTTGAACTCCAAGGGGAAGCCATGGTGGGCAGGAGGCACAGCTGTGCAAGGCCCAGTCTCTGGACTCTCTGCCTCAGAGGCAAAAACTGGTTTTGACAGCAGCCAGGTGCCTCCTGTGTCTGGGTGGCCATGTTCAGACCTTCCAATATCTCTGATGGCACAGGGTCCCTTCCTGCTCCAGAGTGGGCCTGGGAGCCCAGAAACCTGTCCAGCATGGTGGGCCATGGAGGCCAAGGGTAGGAACCAGTGACCTTCTGCCTCTGTTCCAGGCCTGTGTGCCTGCCTTTCACACTGTGAATGCCTCCCTCTTGGGAGACTTCCTCGTTCCTCTCACCAGCACCATCAGCTTTGTGAGAACCTATTGTATCCCAGGTCCCAGGGAGTGGTACATGGCTACGGGCAAAACCCCACACCTGACCTCAGGAATGGCTTAGAAGAGGCAAACGAGAGCCATGAGGGGCAAACGGGGAGCAGCCCTGGGCATGTGAGGACCGTAGTAGAAATAAATGGAAGATGGGCAAGTGTTCTGGTGACCATTAGGCTGTCCCACCATCCTGCCTTGACTTCATCCTTCCCACATTGCTTGTCTCCCCTGCGCTCAGGATAAGGGGCGTGTCTAGACGGTATTAAAGTGTTCTGTAGGCACGCTCATCCCGGATGCATGTCCTGTGGGTATGTTTTTGGCTCAAAGTCCTATTTTGAGCCTGATCCTTGTTGATACGTGATGCTCCAGTTGACACAAGGCCACGGCGATGGGCTACTCCACAGCACGGATATGTCACTACACATTGGGTCATCTTCCCAGTGACGGGCGTGTAGCTGGGCTTTTCCCCTTTACCACCCAGGCTGTAGAAACTCCTGGACCAGTTGATACCCCTGGCTTCTGTGCGTCCAAAGGAAAAGCACCTGCTGACAGGAAGCCAATAACAGCTGCCGAACGGCTCCCGCATGGCCCCACGGTGACGGCGGTGACACGGTGCCCAGGTCTGGGTCTCCTTCTGCCCAGGAACACTCTAGGTTTACAGCTCGGCCCTTCTTTCCCTCTAAGAGACAGACGATGGTGTTGTGTCTCAGTCTCGGGTCCTCACTGTGAGGAAAGAGCCAGTGTGAGCTTAGGCTCATGGCATGGTCCGGTTCCCTCACTGCCCTGCCACAGGCAGAGTGGCTTCCACCATATGCCTGAGGTGCTCTCAATGTGGTCTGGTCTCTGAGCATCCACCCTGACTATTTCCTCTGCCCAGAAGGCTTTCCTTACACCAACCCTATTTCCCCCTTTGTGTTTACAGGCTAGCAGGGGACAGAGTGCAGAGACATTCAGTAACTTGTCTGGGACCACAGCAAGAGTAAGGAGAGGAAACCAGGCACACCCCTGAACCATCAGCACCATGTCTCTGTGGTACACCAAGTACACCAGCATCACAAGATCCACGGAGACTTGGAGATGACAATCCAGCCTCAAAGAGTGTGTGTACGTGTGTATGTGTGCACATGTATATTGTGCGTATGTGCATGTGTGTTGTGCATATATGTATATGTGTGTGTGTGCACATGTGTGTTGTGTGTGTATGTGCATGTGTGTCGTGTGTATATGTGTATGTGAGTGTGTGCATGTGTGCACGTGTGCATTTGTGTGTGTGTGTGTGTGTGTGTGTGTGTGTGTGTGTGTGTGTGTGTGTGTGCTGGAGCTGAGGCCCAGATCCAACCAAGGCATGCCCAGGTCACTCAGTGGGTTGTCTGAAGGCCAAGCCAAGTCCTTTCCATCTGCTGGGCTCCTAGGACTCAGTTCCCCAGCAGGGTGAGTGTGGTATGGGTGTCTGTCTCATTTCTCTCTGTTTGGGATGCAGCCGGGAAGGAACAGAAGCCTGGAGCAGAGGCTTGTCACTGCTCACAAGGATCTGCTATTCAGGTCACTGGCTGGGGCCACGAGGCAGAGAAGGAGGAGGGTCAGCTGGCTGGACCATAGGAGGGCTGCAAGGCCCCAGGAGCTGTCACCGCTGACTGATGGATAGGGACAGCTTCCAGTCACTGGCCATCCCGCCACGAGCCCCGTGGCCATCTCTGTGGCCGCCCACTCTGGCCTCCAGCCCAGAGCTTTGCTTTGAATGTCCACAAGGCCTTTGTTCTTGATATGGAGCTGGGCCTGAGGGGCTGAGGGGCCCCTTTCAGGGGAAAGAACTGCCAGCGGTGGCTTTCCCTGCCTGCAACCCCCACTGTGTCCATCTAATTACCTGCAGGCAGGAGGGGCCAGCTGGGACAAGGGATCTTAGGAAGGGGAAGTGGGGGCAAATAGCCACCAAATTCCACCAAGCAGAGACTAGGGAATCATGCCTTTTAAGATTGTGGTAATCAAGGCTCAGAGAGGACAACAGTCTTGAGAGGTCCAGCAAGCTAGAGGCAGGGTTTGAGCTGACTCCAAGGCAGTCCGATGGCTCTGTGTGGTGAGCACCTGTTGAGCACCTTGCTGACTTGTCTCTGCAGACAGAGCCATTTCTGGTCACTCTCTATCTGTGCATCCTCAGATAGACTGGTTCTTTGAGCCTCAATTTCTTTTTTTCAACAAGGGATATTTACTTATAGAGGATCTCTTGTGCTCAGGACCCTGGGGAGATACACATTAGACACAATCTCCAGTCCCAAACCCCACAGGATCAGATAAGTCAGCAGATAGCATGTGAGGGATTAGTTGTGGTTGGTGGAGAGAGGCAGACACGGGACATAAGGAATTCCACTGTGAATATGGTGCCTAAGAACTGTCTTCAGAGAGCAATGTGTGTCTAGGCAGGGGTCACTGGTGACTGGGATGAGCTAGTGGAAGAGCTGAGGAGAGGCAATGAGCAGTGAGGTGTCCAAGCAAGAGATGATGGGAGCTGGTCCCCAACCTCTCATGCAGGCTGAGCCATGGTTTAGGGATGGTGAGGACACCCAGTATAGATTTATCATATGATCTCATGGTTTCCCTCCAAAGGGGTAACAAGGCTGCAAACAACTGTGCTTTTACCACATTGGTCCTGACAGTTGAAAGGTTCATTTACCTGGTCCCCATCTGCTGAAGGTTCATGGACAGAAAGTGGGGGCTGAAGCAGCCACAGAGGGAAAAGGAGAATCAGCCTAGTACATTGGAGGCAGGGGACCAGTGTGGGCCACTTGAAGTTGAAAGCTGGGTGCTGTCAGGAGTGTATTGATGCCACTAAGATGTCACTGAATAAGCTCAAAACTATCAGGTATAGAGGCTGAGACAGGAGGATTGCTGTGAGTCTAAGGTCAGGCTGGGCTAAACAGCAAGGGGAATTTCAAACGGAAAATGTTATATTTGTAATTTACCAAAGTTTAAAAAACGATACAATGTATCAGAACCACCATCCAGCTTGGGTGGGTAAACTTATGGAATCTGAGTTGTATTGAAACACGACTGTTGTTACAGTAACAGACAAGCAAACGGGACCAGCCATGGGCAGGAGACCTACCTCAAGGGGCATGAAGGTACAGCGTGACCAGTTTGGCAAATAGTGACCAGGTCACTCCATCCCTTCTCAGTGAACAAGCTACCTAGAGCCTTGTGGGAAATTCCTGACTGATGCCTCTGTTGATTTGCTGTTTGTCTTTTGGAAAGTCACATGACCTCTCTGAGCCTTGGTTTTCATCTTCTCTGTATCAGCTATCTGTTGAGGGCTGAGCTGGGGTCAGAGGCTGCGCGTGCTTTCTTTCAGTCCTTGGCATACTGAAGAGGACACAGGGACCTCGGAGGGCCTGGAGGCCTGGCTGAGCTTGGTGAGATGGGGGAGGGAAGGAGCCTGCACTAAGTCGAGCCAGCCTCAGCACAGGGTGGCGCCCAGTTTGGCCTGGCCCCACTGCCCTTATCCCCTCTCTCCCTCCTTGCCCTCTGCTGGAGCTGGTCACGGATCCCATTTTTCTGGCAAATGATCTCCATGTGTCTCGGGTTGGATTTCCCCTCGTCTGGCCCGTCCCCCTTGGGAACCTAGGCCCCCCACGGTCTGACCCCCGAGAGGGGCCGGCAGGACGCGCCTGGCATCTGGTTTAACCATCAGAGCCGGGCTTGTTTCGGTTTTAATGACCCGTGGAGCCCTCAGGAGAGGGAGTGAGCCCGGGATGAACAGGCACAGGAGGTGGGAGGGCGGGAACAGGACACAGCAACCAGATTAATGGGACGGGCAGAGAAAACATTCGCTCACTCCTGCGAGCCTGCTCAGGGAAGAGCCTCCCTTTCCACATGGGCTGCAGCTGCGGGGCTCCTACACTGGGCCTCAGTGGTCCTGTTCCCGCGGGTCCGCCAGCGCCAGTCCTGAACTTTCCCTTGCTCACATCCTGGGGACCCTACTTTGACCCCCATATTGGCCAGATCTCTTACGGGTGACATGGGACAGTGGGATTGCTTCCGCTCAAGCATTGTGCGGGAGCCGGACCGGGGTGTGGGGGTGGGGATCTGGTTTGTCCCTTGCTGTCACCTACCTGAGCTGCTGATGCCTCCTTCTTACAAAGGTGACTCTACAGGAATCCTCTACTGGCTTCTCACAACCCTGGTTATGGCTGTCCCCATTCTGAGGTCTGGAAAAGACAGGTTCAGAGAGGTTTAGTTATTAGCTCAAGGCTGCACAGTGATTACAGGGTACACCCTGGATTCATGCTCTCCTGATTTCTGTTCTTGAGAAAGGTTGTGTGGGAGGCAGAGACCCAGTCCCCTCCCCCCTTAACTGTCCTTTGAACTGGGACACAGTTTCTAAGTGCTCATTCAACCCCAGCCTTGCTAGAGGTTTCCCTGTCTGCCAGTGGTCCCTCTGGGCTCCAGATTCCTCATCTGACCACAGAGAGGGTGGGTTTGTTGTTGCTGTTTTTGTTGGGGTGCACATAGGGTGAGAAGAGGAGCTCCAATTTCTCAGAAGGGTAAACTGAGGCTCAGAAAGGCCAGTGACCTCATGGAAGGCTACAGCCAAGCCAACTCAGGGTAGAATTTGAATCCAGCCTTTAGTTATGGCCCTATTTTATAGTTCAGTGGGCTCAGACTGATTTCTATCTCAGGGTGAAGCTGCCCAAGGATGTCTTGGATCTTGTCATCCTCAGATCACAGCAATGAGGTGCAGTGTTAGGGTAGGTGGGGCTCGCAGGGGCAGGGAATACCCTGGATTGCCAATCTTCAAGCCTTCTGTCTGTCTCCCAGGGGCGTGATGACTGAATTTCTTCTGTCCAATGGGCACAACCTGTTCTCCGGGTGGTCTGGAGGGTGAAAACAGGTTGATGGTGAAATCCACGCTGTGCTTGGAGCAGAGTCTGGCACGCACAGGCTCCTACCACTGCTCTGCCTGTCGGCAGCATGATGTATCGCCATTTCTGATTAATGGTGGCTTGGCGCAGCACCGACCAGGCCTGGGACAGCCTTCAGAACAGAAATAGCTTATTGTCCTGGGACCTGGGGAAGAGCCGGGCTGCGATGCCAGCCTCGACCTCTCCAAGCCTCGATATCCCTGTCTGTGGGATGGGTCAGGCCTCGGCCTCATCAGTTGGCGTTCTGCTTGAGAACTGTTCAGGAGCCTATGCCAGCTCTGCTCTGCTCCTGGGTGGGCGGTGGCCAGGATTAAGTTTCTGAGCCTCTATGTCTGCTGGACTGGAGAGGGCCTCGCTGGTCCTCCAACCTTACTGAAAATAGCCTTGCAAATCCCTCTCGTAAAATCCCAGCCTCCCACCCCAGGCCTTCCAGGGACATACCAGAAATTAAAATAGAGTTGAGATCAGCTGTACCCTGACTCCAGTGCCCACCTGACTTGGCCAGCTCCTCTGGAGCTCTGCACAAAGCTCTGAAGATGGCTGCCAGGTGAGTCTGTCTTCCATCCCGGGAGGGAGTGGCCTAAGCTGGTTCTGGGGACTCAGGTCTGAAGTCACAAAGCTCTGGGGGCCTCTGTCACCAGTTGAGACACCCTCACACACAGCTGAAACAATTTATTCCACTTTGACCTGTGAACCTGGGGGCTGAGCTGGGAGTTTCCTTGTGTTATGGAGGTGGGTGAAATCATGAATTGAATAGATGGATGGACAGATAGGCGTATGAATTGTACAGATGGGTGGACAGACAAACAGGTGGACAGTGTCTGCCCAGCTACCTGGAAGACCCTGGGTTTTCTTTTCTCGTGACTGGGGCAGAGGCTGGATTACCTCAGGTTAGTCACACCATGGTACATTCCAGAGCTGTTTCCTGTCTCCTGTCTTCCCTGGGACACACCTCCATAGTACACCAGGAGTTCCATAGGTCACCAGGAGTGACCAGGTGATGGATCAGCCGAGCACCTGTATGACTGTGCTGGCAAAGCTGTCCGCTTGGTGTGTGTGGCCTCTCTGCTGCACCTGTCTGTAATCTGGGTCTCTTGTGGTGCTCTGTTCCTGGGAATTCCTGGCTCCCAGATTTCTGCACATATGGTTCCTCCTTCCCTCCCTTCCCTGGAGCTCCCTCCTCCTCCTCCTCCTCCTCCTCCTCCTCCTCCTCCTCCTCCTCCTCCTCTTCCTCCTCCTCCTCCTCCTCCTCCTCTTCCTCCTCCTCCTCCTCCTCCTCTTCCTCCTCCTCTTTATCCTCCTCCTCTTCCTCCTCCTCCTCTTTTTCCTCTTCCTCCTCTTCCTCCTCCTCTTCTTCCTCCTCCTCTTCTTCCTCCTCCTCCTCCCTCTCCTCTGAGCTTCACTGCTTTGGCTGTGAGTGTCCCCAGTTGTCTACCCCAGAACCGTAAGTCCTAATAAAATGAACTTGAAGTATGGGTCCCAGGAGGTGGTGGTCACATGACGTCATTTCTCCTCATGCCTCTACGAAAGCTGGGAATGTTTGCTGAATGAATGTATGACCTTGCCGAGCAACCTCAGTTGAGCCTTCTTTTAGTGTAGATTCTGAGCTCTGCTGTGGCTCCATGGATGTGGGTGAGACTCTTCACCCCGAAATCCAGGGTCCTGTCTGAAACAGGGCCTCTTATGGGATTCTGCAGGCCTAGAAAGCTGACTCTTCAGCCAGGGTCACAGGCTCTGTTCACTGTGCAGCAGCTGTCTCTGGACTTAGGCTACACTGCACCCCCAGGGGCAGAGACACCCACCTGCTACCCACCCAGCTCAGGGAGAGAAGGAAGCATCCTGGGTCCCGAGGTGAGGTGGAGGGGTGGAGAAAGGATCCCAAGTCTGTCCCACGACCCCTTCAGACATACTGAACTCCAGCACAGATTCCCTCAGGGCAAGGGATAATGGGGACTAACTCAGAAATGGTGGCTACACGGTCACCACATGAGTGGCTTCTTCTATCTCAACAGCTCCCTGCATGGTGGTGATGACTGCTAGGTACCCTCTGACCCCGAGCCTAGGAGACTACATTCTGAGGAGTAGAGAGGTAACATCCCCCACACTAGGGTGACAGAGCCTGCAAATGATGCTCCCTTACTGCACCGCAGCATTTGACCCTTCAGGAGATCTCACTGTACAGATGGGTTCCTCAGAGAGGCTGAGGAAGGGGCAGAGATGGGATGGATTCAGGCCTCTCTGCTATGGCCCACAGAGACACATGGTGTCAGGGTTAGCCACGGTCTTCCACTGAGGACCAGTCACCCTGAGTTCGTGAGGGCTTTCTCTTTCCAAATGGGCGGGTCTTTCTGTCTTCACTCACGCTTAGTCAGCCTACAGACATTTACTCAGCCCTTTCTTGGGGCTGGGATGTGGTAATACAATATGGCTGCAGACAAGAGAGCACGTGCAGAGAGGAAGACCTATGGCTCAGTGTGCGTGCATGTGTGAAGTCAGGGTGGGGCTTAAACTGAGGCCTGAAGGAATCACGGGAAGTGCAGAAGGCAGAGAGGCCAGTAGAAGTCTCCCGAAAAGACATTCCATGCACTCCATGGGTCAGGTGACCCGGCTCCGCCCAGTCTGACACCCCTCTGTCCTGGGTGACTCCCACCTACTCTTGTCTCCATTGATGAGTCATCCTTGGGAGGCCTGCCAAGGCTGGAGGGTGAGTAGTAACCTCCTCTGTGTCCCCACAGTTTCTGCCACCTCCTGACTTGCCCAGAGGACTCTGAGCTCCCTGGAGCACAGCCATCTATGGATACTATTGTGTGGGCCTATCAGGGAGTGATGGATGGAGGTGTGAGCCAGCCTGCTGACCTCCATGCTCAGGGTGAAGGCTACCTAGCCCAGTGCCCATGGACCTGCAGGGAGGTCCCTCCCACTCCTCCCAGAAGGTGCGGCAGGGACACAGGGCCCGACGTCAGCAGTACTGAGACAGAAAACTATTGGCTGAGGCCTCAGTCAATGCTCAGCCACATCGATCCTCTACTGTTTGCAAACCTCTGTGGACGCATGGATGCACGGACATGCACACAGGCATCAACACATAGATACATACATGCGCTTGGGCTCTGAAGCAGGAGGTGGACAGATCTTTCCCAAGGCTGTATTAAGTCCAGCACTTAGCATACCTCCAGTCACTGACTTGATGCTTGCCCCTTTTGGATGAGGACTTAGTGGTTTAGGTTTGAATTGGACCTTTGAAGTCCATGGGCCAGGGTGCAGACTCCCGGGAACTGCCAACCTCAGGGGCTGCAGCCTGGATTACAGAGGATGATTCCTGGAACCTTGAGGCAGGGAGGGACAGACCTGCAGAACTCCAGCCAGAGGGTCTCACGGTGGTCCTGGGAGCATCTTGTAGCTTCACAGAAGCAGAGGTCAGACAGGGCCTGGCAGGGCCAGCTGAGCTCTGGGTGTGGAAACCTGGTTCCACTGGATAGGCCTCAGCGGCCTGGTCTCCATAGGGATGCCAGCCACGGTTGGGGTAGTCAGACTCAGGAGCCTCGTCTCTGTTCCCACTCTCTGCTGCTGGAACCCGGGCTGATGACATCTGTGAGGACCTGGGCATCTTTAGAACCCAGCTGGGCAGGACTGTGGCGGCCCTGGGCCGTTATCTGGCGCACAGCAGGTGGAGACTGCACGCGGGCCAGCGGCTGCCTGGCTTGTATTTTTAACACCCGGCTCTCGGTCGGTGACAAGGTGTCTGCTAAGTGAGGTAATAGGCCATTGAGTGGGTTCCGCTTTGCCGAGGGCCTTCATAAATCACATCTGTCAGGGGCCCGTGTCACGGTCCAGGGCAGTGGCCTCACGGCGGCAATTAGCCAGCCTGTGCTGGGTGGCTGGACGGCAGCCTGCTCCCCAGCCCTGTGGCCTGGCAGGGCTGCAGGGGGCTTGGCCCTCTCCTTTTTCTGTCGCCAGCCACTGCTCTTTGGAGACAGATGGAAGGAGCATTATGTTCCGGACCCCAGGCACACTACAGAGTCCAGCTGCGGGGACAAGGGCTTCTTCTTGGGACCCGTGTCCTCTTCCACACAGCAGGTACATGGATTCTCCTGAGGTGATACAGGGCAGAATTTAACCTAGGGGTGCCGCCTGTGCCATCCGTGAGACTATGAGGGTGGTCACAGGTGACATGCGTGGTATTTCTGTATACGGTCTGTGTAAAGTCTCCACACTGCTCCTGGACACACAACCATCTCTGAGTGGGAGAACAAGGTAGGAGGCAAACATGAATCAGCTTCTTCATCTTCTCCCCATTTTACAGGCAGGGAAACTGAGGTACCATTAGAGACACAGATGTTGGGAAGGCAGGCAGGTTTACTCGCTCACTGTGTGAGAGTGTGACCTGGACTTTGGGCAGAGGTTGAGGACCTACCTGGCTAGCAGCAGCTAGTCCAGTCCCTGTCCTTCCTACATATCAGGCCACAGGTGAATCCTGCTCAGGACACAGTGGCAGGGGCCTGACCGAAGGTCAAGCTATTTGTTGCAGTGATGTAAGCAGAGAAACCGGGACCAGCAAGGGATAAAACACTCTGAAGTTGACGTGCGCCTCTGCAGTCTCTCAAGCCTGGCGTGCGCAGGCTCCATGCACATTTGCACACTTAGCAACAGGCATGGAAAGGAGGCCCAAAGCCAAAGGTCCCTCAGTGTTCCCTTGCCTCAAGACATCTCGCCTGACCCGACTCACTCAGTGCACACTCACAGGCAGTACACAAGATATGCACACACTTCACACTCCCTGTGTACACCCACATAGATACATGCACACACACACATACATGCACACACACATGAACACACATGCACAGTCTCTATGTACACCCTTGTATACACACACTACACACACACTCATACAACACAAACATGCAAACATGGATAGTCTGTGTGTACACTCACATGCCTCCCACATACACAGTCCATATGCACACTCACATGCACACATACACTCCATGTGTACACTCACATGCACACACACACACTCCATATGCACACTCACATGCCTCCCACATACACACTCCATATGCACACTCACATGCACACACATACACACTCCATGTGTACACTCACATGCACACACACACTCCATATGCACACTCACATGCACACATATACACTCCATATGCACACTCACATGCACACACACACTCCATGTGTACACTCACATGCACACACATACATACTCCATATGCACACTCACATGTCCACACATACACACTCCATATGCACACTCACATGCACACACATACACACTCCATGTGTACACTCACACGCACACACACACACTCCATATGCACACTCACATGCCTCCCACATACACACTCCATATGCACACTCACATGCACACACATACACACTCCATGTGTACACTCACATGCACACACACACACTCCATATGCACACTCACATGCACACACATACACACTCCATATGCACACTCACATGCACA
>CM052721.1:33999968-34035430 GCA_028551405.1 Uromys caudimaculatus
CATACACACTCCATATGCACACTCACATGCACACACACTCCATATGCACACTCATATGCCCACACATACACACTCCATATGCACACTCACATGCACACACATACACACTCCATATGCACACTCACATGCACACACACTCCATATGCACACTCACACGCACACACACACTCCATGTGTACACTCACATGCACACATATACACACTCCATATGCACACTCACATGCTGCCCACACATACACACTCCATATGTACATTCACATGCTCATACATACGCATTCCATATGCACACTCACATGCCACACACATACATGTTCTGTGTGTACAACCCCCACCACATGCACACATACCTCACACTCTGGACACCTTCCCTCCCACACACCACAAGCATACATTTATGTAGACAACACAAACACGTATATACACATATACACACATGCATACTCTGTATGTACACACATATACAGACAATAGACCACATGCACATACACCCCACACTTTGTATGAATGCCCTCATGCACACACTGCACACACACATTTTGCACATATCCATATGTCCACCCACACACAAGCACGTTCTGTATGTACACCCTCACACACACACAGCACACATACATTCATACAGACAACACACACATGGACACACTCAGCAGCCTCCACTCCGTATGTGTGCATGTGCCCTCAGTCTGCACGCACTATGAACACATGCGCGCACAGATGCACACACATGTACGTGCTCTGTGTACTGTTCAGTTCAGCCAGCTGGAAGGAGCTCAGACACAGGCCCTCAGCATCTTGTCATTCTACACATAGTCCAGAGCACCTGTCCTGTGCAATCCAGACACTGAAGGACCCCTGCCCCTGCAGCACCCGTGTCTCTGAACGTCACAGAGCTGCAGTTTCAGGGGACCCCTCCTCAGAGCCACGCCTACTTCCTGTTTGCAATGCCCTTACTCCTGCGGTTGGGCAAGTGGCGTTCAGGCAGCAAGAATGGTGGATCCTTCCCTTGCCTCAGGCTTCCTTAGGATCCCCAGATGGCCATCCAGTGGCTGCCAGAAGCCACGCCCATCCCCTGCCAGCTTGTACAACCTTGATCGAGGCCGGGCACAGGGAGTCCTGGGCAGTGATGGCTCTTCAGGAGAGGCTGCAGCACCTCTGCTTCAGGAGGCCAGACTGGGGCAGAACAGGCCAGGGGGCATCAGGGGCTTGAAGGGAGAGTGAAGACTCAGTAGGGCTTATTCCTGAATAGATCTACAACACAAGGACTGAACACCCAAACCCAGCTTCCAGGCTCACACGGGGCCTCCAGGAACACAGGCCTGCTTCCTGCCTGGCCTGTATCCATCAGTGACTGTTCTTACACAGGGGGTGGGGTGGGGGGTGGGGCTGGGCCCTGGAGACCACCATCTGCCTGCCTGTTGGCTGTCTCTGTTCCCTGGGGTCACCAGAGGCTGGGATCGATGCGGGCCCAGCTGCCCAGCACCTCCCTATTACCAGCAGGCCTGGCCTAGCCCTAATTGCTTACACTGAGGCGTCTGCGAGGGCCCAGGTGGCAGAGCCCAGGCTGCCTCTGGCTCCCCTAAGGCATGGCCTGGCTAGGGACAGGGGAACAGGGAAGAAAGGCAGTGCCGGGTGGGGCATCTGTGAGTCCCAATTAAGGCCAGAGTGGCATAGTCTGAGAGCCCCTAATTTGGTTTGGGACAATGAGCTGGGGAAATTGGCTCTAGTCTGAGTAGGCTGAAGCCCCATCTGTCCAACCTGGGAAGTGCTTCTGTAGTCCCAGTGCTGGGCCCTGGGGGGGAGGGTACAAACTGGTCCCTCTGTGGGCTACCAGGTGCTACAGTGTACCAGCATTCTGCCCCCAGTGCCATCAGCAGAGCCTGTGTTTGGGGAAGGTTAACATTTCTACCCCCATTCTGCAGATGGGTAAACTGAGGTCCAGAAAGGCAATGGAGCTGTTTACCTTGACTATCCTCCATTGGAAGGGAGATTTCTCGTAGCCTGCTGCCCTTCATCTGAAGGTTTCTTTGGTTTTGATGTTCAGGGTTGCTGTGGAAACAGGCTGATCCAGTACATTCAAGTTTCCAGTTAACAGTAAATAAAACCGTGTGACTATGTCTCATGCCGAATCTGGGACATGCTAAGGCAGTTTATTCGGGGTTTTATCCATGGATATTTGTGAAGTAGCCGGGGAGGCTGCGGTAGAGAAAAACAGAGTTTGGAGCCAGTCGGTCTTGGATTAAATCTGGTCCTTTCAGGTGTCTTACAGACGACAGAAACCTGTTCCCTCCACAGAGGTCACAACTAAATCACCGTGGGCCTTAAAATGATCTGACCTGGCAGAGGACACTGAAGTCAAGAACCTGAGATAGGGAGGGGACTGGGGACAGCCTGAGTGGCCCACATCCCCGAAAGAGGCCTTCAGAGGGAGTGGGAGCTCCGTGCAGAAGAGCTACGCTAAATAGGGCTTGCAGGGGGTACTTCTGGGAGCCAGGTACAGCAGCCTGTTAGACATAACTTGGGAGGCTTCATATATATACACACTACATACACATATACATTACATATACATATACTATACATACATAACATGCACATATGTGTACATACATGGGGGGATGTTTGCTCCAGTAAAGAACACCCGAGGGCGGAAGAAGAGATCAGAGGGGGCTGGAAGTACGGCTCCGTCGGCCTAGTGCTTGCCCTGTGTGCCTGAGGTCAGAGTTCAATCTCCAGCACTGTGCAGCGTGGATGTGGTGATGACTCTGAGTTTGTAACCCCAGCATCAAGGATCAGAAGTTCAAGGTCATTCTTGGCTGCCTGTGAGTTACAGGTGAGCCTGCGCTACAAAAAGAGGGGGGAAGGAGAAGGAGGGGAGGGGAAAGAGAAAGAGGGAGAGAAGGAGAGAGACACACAGAGAGAGATACGGAGGGAGAGAGAGACAGAGGGGGGAGAGAAGAAAAGGAGACAGACAGAGAGATAAAGAAGGGGGAGAGGGACACAGAGAGACAGAGAAGGAGAGAGAGACAGAGACAGACACAGAGATAGAAAGGGAGAGACCGAGAGGGAGAGACACAGAGAGACAGAGAGGAAGAGAAACAGAGAGAGGCAGAGAAAGAAGGGGAGAGGAAAGAGGAAAGGGAGAGACGGGGGGAGGAGAGACACAGAGACAGAGAAAGGGGGGAGAGATCATACAGCCAGACTGTAAACCAGAGTGTGGCAAGCAGCCCCCAGGGTTGCCCCTAAACCCTCTTGTCAGAATCGACTGCCTTTATCCCTCCTAGAGGAGGCACCCCCATGACCGGAACACTTCTCTAGCTCCACCCCCACACTAAGGACCAAGCGTTCACCCCACGAGTAACTGGGGGGCACACCACACCACCTCCAAACTGCGGCAGCAGCCAAGAATGGGCTTCTGGAAATCCAGGAGGAGCATTGCCCCTCCCCCAGCTCACTCCAGAACTCTGCAACTCTCTGCTCGTGTGTGTGTGTGTGTGTGTGTGTGTGTGTGTGTGTGTGTGTGTGTGTGTGTGTGTGTATACAAGTGTGTACATGTGTATGGAGGCCAGAGGTTGGCTTTGGGTGTCGTCCTCAGTGGCTTGCCATCTTTCTCTTTGAGACATTATCTCTCACTGAACCCAAGACATGGCTTAGGAAGGCAGCCCAGAGGGCCCCATGATCCACCCGTCTCCACGCCAACCTCAGCACTTGGGGTCCAGGTGTGTGCTGTACCTCTGGCTTTTGTGCAGGTGCTGGGGGTAAAACTCAGGCCCCCACGTTGTACAGCAAGCATTGTACCCACGTGTGACGTTTTCCTCCCCGTAAACTATTGGTGGTTCCTTACAGCAGCCATGGGGCTCACAGGGTGGCCCCAGTGGAGGTGGCCTGGGCTGGGCGCTCTGGCGTTCCATTTGTGAAATGGGTGATCTTGTCTTCCTGGGATTGTTGGAACCGATACCTGGCTGTCATAAACCCTCACTAGGTCGGAGGCCCTCCTCCTTCATTATTGGCTCTCAATAGATGCATTGTTCCTGGGTCACATGGGAGCCGCGGCCCAGTTTACCTCCCTGCCTTTCCTGGGGGCTAGCTCCTCCATGCCCAGGGAATTGTTGACCTCCCTTCAAATGGACAAGCTCCCCCTGGCACTCTAGAACCCATTCTTAACTGCTGTGACTTGGAGGTGTGTAGGAACGCCTGCTGGTTGGTCCCTAGTATTGAAAAGAGGTGGAGCTAGGGAAGGCTGCAGGTCCTTGGATTCCTAGCTTCAGTTTCTCCAGTTGGCCTCCAGGTGCAGTCTTAGTACCTATGATGGCTTGTATATACTTGGCCCAGGGAGTGGCACTATTAGGTGTGGTCTTGTTGGAGTAGGTGTGACCCTGTTGGAGTGGGTGTGGCCCTGTTGGAGTGGGTGTGGCCCTGTTGGAGTAGGTGTGGCCCTGTTGGAGTGGGTGTGGCCTTGTTGGTGTGGGTGTGGCCCTGTTGGAGTGGGTGTGGCCTCGTTGATGTAGGTGTGGCCCTGTTGGAGTAGGTGTGGCCCTGTTGGAGTAGGTGTGGCCTCGTTGGAGTAGGTGTGGCCTCGTTGGAGTAGGTGTGTCCTTTGTGTGTCCACTGTGGGCATTGGCTTTAAGACCCTCACCCTAGCTACCTGAAAGTCAGTATTCTGTAACCAGCCTTCAGATGAAGATGTAGAACTCTTAGCTCCTCCTGCACCATGCCTGCCTGGATGCTGCCATGTTCCCGCCTTGATGATAATGGACTGACCCTCTGAACCTGTAAGCCAGCCCCAATTAAATGTTGTCCTTATAAGAATTGCCTAGGTCATGGTGTCTGTTCACAGCAGTAAAACCCTAGCTAAGACCCTTATGGGGTGCTGCTACAGGGCCCAGGGCAGGGGCACATGCAAATGCCAGTGGGCAGAGCTTTCTTTGCTGCAGTGTGCTTCCATTTCAGAGATGCACACCTAGTTTGGTAGGCTAAACTCAGGGGTGCTCTGCATGTGGCCAGCAGTCCTGAGCTGCCCATGGTTTCCTGCCGCGATCCTCCTGCTCCTGCTGATGGGCATCCCCCTTTTACTGACAGTCCAGAGGATCTAAACGGGGCTTAAACCTGCCCAGACACAGGAACAGGAAAATGCCGACCCCCAGAGTAGACTGGCATAGGACCTGTGCCCAAGATGTAATCAGTGTTAGCTGTCGGGGATGAGGGTGCTGCCAGCCTATGTGGGTGCTGGCTGCTGTGTGACTGCTTATTGCTTTCCAAGGATCTATGACACTTTTTGGGACACAGTGGACAGATGGTCAGGACAAATTTATTGGCAAATCGGGGAATGATTCATGCTTAGAAACATGGCAAAGTCTCTTTGTGTGTATGTGTGATTGCAAACTTACCCACATTACCCCATTCTTTCCTACATACGCATAATATAATTAAAGAAAGAGTTAAAAGTTAAAAATGGAGAGAGGTTGGTGAGGTCTGGAGTTGCTGACCTCAGGTGATTTTCTTTCTGGCTCTTCTGTCATTGGTCTTTCCTAACATTTATTCAATAAATAGATTGTGTTTGAAATAAATAAGAAAACGATGCAGGATTTATTTGGGAGCCCGTGACATTGTGTGGGGGACAGCGATGTAAGACCCTGCAAGCGCTTGTGGTATCCACTCCTCAACTGTGAACTTGCAAACACCCTGCTCTCAGCAGCCTCACCGAGCACACGTGGTTTGGATTCTGAGGGGCCACATACAGCCCCTGAGATCTGCCTATGGATGACATCCTGACAGCCACCGCAAAGCAGTAGGACCAAGGTGTCAACCTGGGATTTTTAACCCATGAGCAAGCAAGAAATAGCCTCAGCTCTTTCAGTGACATCCCATGCTGATGGAATACCTTCCTGATCATAGTCTGCCAAATACCTCCAACAGCAGAGGTGGGAACCCCTGACGTCTTTGAGGGTCCTCCATGACCCGTAGGACACAAATGACTGTACCACAGAAGGGTTCAGCTGTACATGGTTGTTTACTATGCAATGGGGGTGGTCTTAAACCTGATAAACAAACAGACCTAGCTGCTTCTTAAAGCAATTTCAGCCAGGAAACAAGAAGAGGCAGGGAGTAGCTATGTGTGCTTAGGACAGGGGACACTGGATGTGCCCCAGTCCCACATGGTGTAAAGATATTTCTGCCATTGTGTGGGGGACAGCGATGTAAGACCCTGCAAGCGCTTGTGGTATCCACTCCTCAACTGTGAACTTGCTTTCTGTTTCTTCCACCTTGGCAATTGATGTTCAGAGAAAGCTCTCAGACTCATGTCTGAACACGCTGCAGGTATGTTCTACTTCAGGGCTTGCCCAGCAAATACTCAGACCCATTTGAAGGACATATTGAAGTCTCCTGGAAGCCTCCTGCTTCACCTGGCCCATGCCATAACCATGTTTCTGGATGGACCCTCACATGATGTAAGGGGCTGGGGTGATGTCCTTGAGGAAAGTAGGTTGGATCCAAGAAGCCAGGCTCCTCCCAAGCATCTGTGGTCGGGACACCTACTTCTCTGTCTCTGGAATCTTTTAGCAGATTCTGGGAATCGAGGAACTGATTCAGTTCCTGACTCAAATGCATGTCTGGGACAATGCCCCCTCTGCTCAGTATTTTAGAGAACCCATTTATTTTGAGGCGTGTGTGATCACTTCCCACACAGACTCCAGATACCTGGATCCTTTTTCTTGTATTGATGATTGATCGATGATTGATCGATGATTGTCTGCTGGCCTCAGATTCCAAGTTGTCCGGCTTCAGGGCCACCGTGCCTGGCTACCAACGTGTTTTCTGTGTGCAGTAGGAAGGATGTGTGCGGTGTCTCTCCTGTCCATGGTGGCTTCTTCATTTTCTGTTATCACCTGATACCATAGGAAACCTTGGGTGATGACCAAAGGCAAGAGACTATGACACTCACCCAGCAAGCCAGGCCCCAGGTGAGACTAGGAGGCCATGCCCATGTCTGGAGCCCCAGGGAACCTCTTAGCAGAGGGGAGTATCTTGTCCTCTGGAGGAAGAAACCATTCTCTGTCGATACCAGGGAATGAGCTGGGGATGTCACCCATACTGGGCCAGTGCTCCTTGGGTGAGCTATACCCCCAGTCTTCTCATTTTGCTCCATGGCAACGTTGCGCTGAGCAATATGAGGACTTCAGAAGAGTCATTTAGGAAGGGTGGAGGCAGGTGGTGCTTCTCTCTTGTAGGACAAGAAAGGGTGCGTGGCGGGTGGTTTTCCTTCTGAGTTTCGGTACCTGCACCTCTAGATTTGTCGCCTCTTGTGTGCTAGGCCCAGACTGCCCCATCACAAGTGCCTGACATATTAGAACTGAAATGAATCCTGTTCTCATGAGAGAGGGCATGCTGTACATTCTCAAGAACCTGGCTAGGCTGGGAAGACAGGGATACAGGACCTCAGAGAGGCAGAGACCTTACAGGGAAGTGGGTCTCTGCACATCAACACTGGTCATTGATACAGTGTCAGCTCACACGGTATACATCCTCATCTTCCCCTGCCCAGCCCCTCTGACGGGTTCCCAGAATGAAGGAATGAATGGCGAGCTTCATCCACACACTGTCAGAGCTCTAGATACATCCTAGAGTCCTGGAGCAAGGAGGCCTGGGTCAGAGCAGCCTCCTCCTTCTTCTCTAACCTGCAGGAGGGCCCAGCAGCCCCCTAAGAGGAGCCCCACCCAGTCTGTGCTTCTGACTCCATTAGAAGATGACGTCACTGAATGACTGGTTTAAATGCTCTTGGTCACTCAGTGGCCAGCTACTGGGCCCTGGTGCAGAACAGGGCTCCACACTTTGTCTCCACGGGTCCCACAGCCTCAAGTCTTAAACAGCAGGGACTGTGGTATATCTTTGTTACATTGTATAGCATCAGGTGCAAAGTAACTACTCAGTCTCCTGGCTCCCTGTGCATGATGGGTAGGAAAACTAATGAAATGTCATGATACAATACAAAGACATGCCCTTAGGTCTAGTTTGGCCATCTTGGAGTCAGAGGGTGCGGGGCTTCTCAAAGAATCACTAGGGAGTCTGGGAACCTCAGGACCAAAGATCATTTCTATAAATTAATTTGGTGGATAGTTGACATGAGCCTACATAGGTGTCTGAGTGTGTGTGTGTGTGTGTGTGTGTGTGTGTGTGTGTGTGTGTGTGTGCCTGTATATATGTGTGTGTGTGTGTGTGTGTGTGTGTGTGTGTATCTGTGTGCATGTATGTGTACTGGCTGGTTTGTGTGTCAACTTGACACACGCTGGAGTTATCACAGAGAAAGGAGCTTCAGTTGAGAAAATGCCTCCATGAGATCCAGCTGTAACGCATTTTCTCAATTAGTGATCAAGGGGGAGGGCCCCTTGTGGGTGGGGCCATCCCTGGGCTGGTAGTCCTGGGTTCTATAGGAAAGCAGGCTGAGCAAGTCAGGAGACGAAGCAAGCCAGTAAGTTACATCCCTCCATGGCCCAGCTTCTGCATCAGCTTCTGCTTCCTGACCTGCTTGACTTCCAGTCCTGACTTCCTTTGGTGATGAACAGCAGCATGGAAGTGTAAGCTGAATAAACCCTTTCCTCCCCAACTTGCTTCTTGGTCATGATGTTTGTGCAGGAACAGAAACCCTGACTGTGCAGAGCCTTTTGGAACCGCTTGGCAAGAATCTGACATTTAACCAAGGACAAAGAAACATGCTTCAGGCAGGAATCTGACCTTAGGCCAAGGACAAGGAAGTAAACTCAGGCAGGAATCTAATCTTAGGCTAGAATAGGGAAGTAAATTCGGGTAGGAATCTTAATCTTAGGGTAGAACAAAGAAGCAGGCTTCCGGCATGGATGTGACTTTGGGCTAGGACAGGGAAGTAGGCTCAGATATTTTGGTCATCCTGATAAGCCTTTAGAAACAGTGATCACGGGACTTTGTTTACCGCCTTGTTTGTTCCTTGACTATTTGTGTTTATTGTATTGCTTGTTCCTCAACCTAGAACTGACCTTATTGCTTGCATGTAATTAAAATGGTATAAAAGCAGACTGGGAAGTAAAAAACCCACCTTCAGTCTCAGAATTGACTGAGGCCATGCTGCAGTATTGTCTAATTGTCTCTTTCTTTTCTTTTCTTTTTCTTTTTTTTTTTTTCTTTTTTTTTTTTTTGGTTTTTCGAGACAGGGTTTCTCTGTGTAGCCCTGGCTGTCCTGGAACTCACTCTGTAGACCAGGCTGGCCTCGAACTCAGAAATCCGCCTGCCTCTGCCTCCCAAGTGCTGGGATTAAAGGCGTGCACCACCACTGCCCGGCTGTCTCTTTCTTTTCAATCCTCACTCCTGCGCTGGAGAACCTGTTGACTGACTGAGCGGGCTTGGTCACCTGACTAAGACAGTATGTATATGTGCATGTGTGTGTATCACATATTTAAACTGATGACATAGTATGTCCCTTTCTTGTTCCCTGGTGGCCAGCCCCATTAGGACAAGGACCTTCCCTTTGTCCCTTACCCCACCTCACTGTGCAGGTGTGATGGGCTCATTCTCTGACCTTCCACAGCCAGAAAGACAGGAACCTCATGACCCAACAGCTGGGATTTGGGAGATCCAGGAAAGCAGACAGTGCCAGCCCAAACCCCTGGCCCAAAGTGGGAGACCAGGAGGGGTTAGATGCCTGTTTATCTTTGTTCCTTTCATGGGCTGGAAGGTTCCGGCAGGAGCTGAGATGAGGCCCTTTACACACAGGGAGACAGATGCCACTGAGCCTCAGGGAAAGAGGAGCCTGGGATCTCTTCAGCCCCTGTGGCGGGTGCCCTGCCAGGGATGCCCCATAGAACAGGATCCTGGGACAGCCAGACAATTAAGATGGTTGATTTCATAATTCAACAGCTAGCTATTTTTGCTTATAATGAATTGCAATTCAAAACACTGGTAGAAAGTTGCTTATTAAAATTATAGGCTGGTTCCTTTAAAAATACAGGGAGCGGAACTCAGGGCAAATGAAGCCATACAAAGGCCACAGGGAGGAAGGATGGCAGCTGGAGAAGCATGTTCTCCCTTTGCCTAGACTCAATTCACTGGCGGTCTTCAGGCCTCACCTGCCTCAGGAGGGGGGCATGTGTGCCTTCTTCATCCATCTTCTGACATTTAGTAGATCCCTGCTGTGTACTCAGTGCTGGGCCTGGCCCCTAGGACACAGCAATGGACCAGAAAAGGCCTTGTCCTACGGATCTCCTGATGGAGCAGAGGAACAGAGTCGGGAGATGACTGTGTACTGTGACATATGTCCCATGGACCCCTAGGTTGTGAAGGGAGGGAGGTGGACAGTGTGGACAACACAGGCCTTCCAAGGAGATGAGTTCATGCTGGGCCCTGGGGAACGAAGAGAGAGTAGACAGGCAGCCACGACAGAACAAGGCCACCCTAGGAAGAGCTGAAGGGGAAAGTGGAAAGGGTTTCAGAAGTGACACTGCTCTGAGCTTTGTTATGGGACAGGGAGGTGGTCTTGTCTAAGTTTGGTTTTCAGCAGAAACTGGTCTACTCCTGTCTTAAAAAGGGCCAGAGTGGGGGATGGACGCTGTGGGCAGGTGAAGGAAACAGTGGCCTTGCTTGAGGCTGTTGAAACTGGGAGCAGAGCAGTGGTCAGCTTGAGAAGTGAAGTTGTGCTGAAGCAAGGGGTACTGAGGCAGGGCTGGGAACATTTATGAAATGCCTACTGTATACCCAGCTAGAGGGCAGGTATCAGGGAAGTGTCATGAGACAATCTAGAACTTTAATTCTTTCCTGTTAGTGCTCACAAGGACAAAGGTTGGCTTTGGTGGATGTAGGTGTTTAGTGGGGATGGGGAGAGCAGGAAGCAGGGCAGGAGACCGGGTCACCCTGCTTTGTGGGATAGCATGGAAAGACGTGGTCAAGACTGTGTGCCTACTATGTGCTCACTGTAACCAGCAGTCACACACTATAACTCAGCTGACCTGGCCACCCTGTTTCAGATGGGGAATAGTCATCAGGACAGGAGAGCCCGAGGCATGGCGGGCTGAGGAGCCAGCAGGAGGGGCATTTGAATGGGGTCTGCAGAACTCCAGGCCCGGAATGTGATGGTGACCCTGCACCTTTAACCATCTTTTAAGATGAGGACTGCACTAGTAAGCAGGAGTTGGAGGCTCACCTGGAGTGCTCAGAGAATAAAGGTGACTTGTGCAGGGTTGCATAGTGTTTCTGGGCCCTGTTAATTGTATCATTGTATCTCAGTCCAGCCCCAGCTGGGGTGAGGTAATTTGTCAGCTCCCGTTTACTCTGAGGACAGTTTCCAAGCCCTCTGCCTGGGCTACGGCAGGGGACCTGGTGATCCTTGGGGCTAGTTCTGTTCTGTCTCCTATTGCTGGGAGGGAGGGTTTCCTCCCTTGTATTAGGAAACTTCCCGGCTGGGGTCCCTAGAAGAAAAACCTGCAACAAGCCACACAAGTGGATTTATTTAACACGCCTTATGTGACAGCTGGCAGAAGGGAAATCCAAAAGACAGGGTACCTGCTCCTGCAGTCTAAGGCTCAGTGATCTAAGGGTCAACCAGAGGACTCATGGCTGGTCCCAGACCTCGGATTCGCTGGGGACTTGGCCTGCCTGGCAGGTTTTCCTGTGGCCTCAGGGCTGAGGATCTGCTGTCTCTGGATGCACACACCTCATCCAGAGATAGCCTGTTTGCTTCAAGGGGTGAGGGAAAGAAGAAGGTAAGTGACCTTAGGGCCTTATCTCTGTTTTCTGGGGGGTCACACATCCTAACCCCATCTAGACAGGTGGTATTTGGCAGGGAAACTGCCTGAGACATATTTGTGTGGGTCCCTAGGGTCCCCCTGGGGGTGAGCTGATGACCCAAAGCCAGACTTCCCTCAGATCCACTCCAGCCAGGGCCCTTCCTCTCCTCTGCCCTCTGCTCTCTCCCTCTGGCCCTGCTAGGCTCCCCACTTTCTCCCAGGTATGCTGGACTCAAAGATAGAAGGAATGCATAGCTTGCCAGGAACCTGCTGTAGCTGCAGAAATAACCCAATCCCTGCTTGGGGTTGGTGGGGAGACCAAAGGGGACACCCTAGCCAGTGCGATAAAGATGATATAAACCTAGACAGAAAAGGACCACGGTCTGGGGCAACACTTTGCCCATTCAGATTCCTCTTCCAGTTCAAACAGGTTCAGAGACCAGATCTCCCCTTGGCTCCCCTGAGCTTAGCACCTCATCTAAGGACTGTGAAAAGACTCCCCTACTTCTTAGATAAAATGGGGTGAAGGCTTGCCTGGCACCTGCCCCTGGGTATGGGGTGGCTCCTGGGGTGGTTTCAGCTGTGTGGCCCCAGACAAGTTTCTCACACTCTCTGAGCCTTAGTTTTCTTATCTGTAAAATGAGAACCCAATGGGGGAATCCTGGCTTCTTGTCAGGTCAGGCGTGTCTCCCCCATGTCCTGGAACATGGCTGAAACGGGAGGTGGTATGTTCGTAGAAAATAACTATCTAGTGATGTTTGGGCTGGGGGAATCGGGGTCAGGCTAGGAGTTGCTGATGGGTAACTCTGGGCGTGTCTCTCCAAGCTCTGGTCTCGTGTTCACACCCTGGCAGCTCTGGGTGTCTTTACTAACCCCTCTTCCCTCCCTGGTTTCATTTGTCTGGGTCATATTTGCTTTTCTCTTTCCTACAACAGAGCCTTTGCTCCAGCTGTTCTGGTTGCCTGGCAGCTTCTCCTGAATGGATGCTTCCAGATTCTCTACCAGCGGCCTGTAGAGATTCCTCTACATGCCCAGTCTGAAGCTAGTTCCTCCGTCTTGACCGTCTCAATGTCCCTTTAGCTTTGGGGTCACTGTTTGGTTCTGCATGTGATAGTGGAGGCTGGCGGTAGAGCCTCAGCGGCTAAGCAAACAGCCTAGAGTGTTAGGCTGCACCCCACTCTTTTCAGATCTGGGGGTATCACTGGGATCCATTGTGGAGGTAGAAGTCAGTTTCTTCCTGGAGGCCATTCATCCCCCGGACACCTGCTTCTTGGGGCCCTGTATGTCTGTCTACTGGGGAATCTGAGTTCTAGGGTCCTCCCTTGGGATGCTTTTTGTATTTCCATTTTTCCCAAGGAAGCCAAGGTTTGCAGAGATTGAGTCCCTGTTTTGCCTTAATTCCTGCTCCAGAGGGAATCCAGTCTGTGCTGCCCAAACGCAGATGGGGGTGCCCATAGCCTAGGTACCTGGGCTCACTGCCACCCAGAAGGCAGAATCAGTCTTTGCTCCACTCAGAGTGTTGTGGTCATGACATTGGCTGGGCCTCCTGCCTCCATTCCTGCCGCCACTTGCCCCAACGACCGCCATGGGCGCACAGTTAATTAGTAGGTCCTGGAAAGTTCATCAATAATAGAACTGGTGGCAGCAGCTGATGCCCGGCACACGGCGGGCAGCGAGGCCCCGTAAATCAGTTTGACGGGCACTGACCAAGAAAGAGCTTCCCACAGTCCGCAGGCTGGGAAGCGCTGAGGCAGGCTGATGGAGCCTGCCCCACCTCTGTCCCTCACTGCTCCAGCTGCCGTCCTCTCACTGTCTCTGATATCTCTTCCTCCTGCCATCTGTCTTTTTACTTCATCTCAAGTCCCAGAGAAGCACAATCCTTCTCCAGCCCCTACCCCACACTCTGAGATCTTACAGAAAGGGCTTGCTGGTTGTTTTTTTGTCAACTGGAAATAAACGAGAGACAACTCCGTTGAGAAAACGCCTCCATCAGATTGGCCCGTGGACAGGTCTGTGGCGTATTTTCCATTATTCTATTTGTATCATTGTGTGTGGTACGTATATGTGCTGGGCTTATGTGTACAGTTCAGCATGTGGGGTTGGCTCTCCTCTTCCACTTTTACATGCTGTGCTGGCTGGCCTTTGTCAAACCGAGACAACCTGGGATCAGAGAATCTCAAATGAGGAGTTGCTGCCATCAGATTGGCCCGTAGGCAACTCTGCGGGGACACTGTATTTGATTAATGACTGCATCTGGAAAATCCAGTCCACCGTGGGTGGGGCCAATCCTGGATAGGTGTTTCCTGGATGATAGACAAAGCAGGCTGAGCAAGCCATGGGGAGCAAGCCAGTAAGCAGCACCCCTCTCTGGCCCAGCATCTGCTCCTGCCTCCAGGGTCCTGCCTTGGGTTCCTACTCTGACTTACCTTAATGGGGTTGTGGCATGGATGTATAAGCTGAAATAAACCCATCTGTCCCTAAATTGCTTTTGGTCATGGTGTTTGTCATGACAGGAAGCAAACGAGGAGAGAAGTCATATCTGTGGTCTTCATGTGACCATCCCATGCCAGGAACACACACTTACACAACCAGTGCACATGCCAATCATCATATCATCATCATCTTCTTCTTCTTCTTCTTCTTCTTCTTCTTCTTCTTCTTCTTCTTCTTCTTCTTCTTCTTCTTCTTCTTCTTCTCCTTCTTCTCCTTCTTCTCCTTCTTCTCCTTCTTCTCCTTCTCCTCCTTCTCCTCTTCCTCCGTCTCCTCCTTCTCCTCCTTCTCCTTCTCCTTCTCCTCCTCCTCCTCCTCCTCCTCTTCCTCCTCCTCCTCCTTCTCCTTCTTCTCCTTCTCCTTCTTCTTCATCATCATCATCATCATCATCATCATCATCATCATCATCATCATCTGATCCATACCTCTGGTCAATCATCATCAGGTCAATATCTGCATCTAGTCAGCCATGCAAACCTGCATCTTCCAGAGGATCCAGCACATGCCAAGGTCCTGGGGTGGGAGGGGGTACAGGTATGCTTAGGGGCTGAAGGAAAGTCTCTGGGATACTTCAGTGTTGTCCCCTAGCTTTCCAAAAAGGACTCTGACCCATCCAGCCATCTCCCAACCCACCACAGTATCAGCCGGTCTCTCGTGAGATTTACAGACACACACTCACTCCATCCGGGTCTTCTAGTCTCTTGCTTTGGCTAGGAAGTCTCCATGGAGTGCTTCTAATTCAGCCTGCCATTCTGTGTCCCATCGGTGAGGGCAGGTCTCTGTGACACTGATGGGGTAAAGGAGGGCACCTATACATCTTAGTAGAAGCCACCAGTGCTCTTGCCTAGAGGCCAGTGTGGACTACAGTGAGAAGCGCTGTCTACTGGAAACCAAGCAGATGGAACGCCCACTGGGGTGGTTGTCTTCCGCGTTTCCACAACCTGATGGAGAATCCACCCTGCTTTGCTGGCCTCTCCAGGACACTGACACAGTATTTCCCACAGCCAAGGGAACAACCCTGAATATCTTAGGAAGGATTTCCCACTGGCCCTGGAATCTCTTGGATTTCCTGAGAAACCAGTAGGATTCAGTGCTGTGCTCGTTTGGTGAAGGAAAAAGCAAGATCGGGGGGTGGTGGGTGGTGACCCACTCAGTGAGGCCAGAAAGCAGAGAGGTTGGAACCGGGTCTCTTGGGTACTATAGAAAACAGCCTTTTACTCTTCTTAAAGAGGTCTGTCTGTCCATCTATTCACCCATCCATTCACCTGTGAATGCATCTGTGTGTCAGTCTGTCTTCCCATGAGTGTGTTCATCTGTCCGCCCACTCACATCTCAGATGCTCATTCCTCCAACTGTTAACCTGTCCACCATCAGTTCATTGATCTCCCACTACTTATCAATATTTCCTTTCTCCACTGACCTACCCACCTGCTCATCCATCCATCTGTCCGTTCATCCATCCATCCATCCATCTGCCCACCCACCCATCCATCATCCGCCCACCCACCATTCATCTACCCCATCCATCTGTCCATCCATGTGTCCATCTGTCCATCCATCCATCTGTCCATCCATCTGTCCATCCATCCATCCATCCATCCATCCATCCATCCATCCATCCATCCATCTGTCTATCCATCCATCCATCCATCTGTCCATCCATCTGTCCATCCATCCATCCATCCGTCCATCCATCTATCCATCCATCCATCTGTCCATCCATCCATCCATCTGTCTATCTGTGCACCATCCGTTCTTTCATCCGTCTCCTTACCATCCTTTTGTCCTTGCACCCAGTAAACCCATCACCCATTCATCTACCCACCCATCTTTCTGTCCATCATTCATCCATCCTCCCATTGACCTACACATTTATCTATCCATCCACGAATCATATTTATACATCTCATCCATTGATCCGCCCATAATCACATTTATTCCCCCATAGGTCATTCATAAGCACATTTATCCCATTCATCCACCTTTTACTTGTTGTGGAGAGCCCTGGGGCCTTTTGTATTCTAATTCTGCCCTCATGGGAGGGGCTTCAGAGAAGGAGTGAGTTACACCTGTGACTTCTTGTGAACCAATCCCCTAATGAATAAAGGAGCCAATCACTGGGCGCGTAAGGAGGGACTTCCAGGTCAGAGGAGGAGAAGAGAGGAGCAGGAGAGAGGGAGAGCTCTTTTGGCAAGGGGAGAGCAGATAGGTAAGATGTAGCTAGTAGAGTCTCCTGGTATCATGGCGGATCCGCAAGGATTCACCACCAGAGGAATCAGACTTTGATAAGGTTTACATGATTAGGTTTTAGTTGATGCGCCCAGAGATTGAGTTATTGTTTCTGAACTAAGTTTGTGTTGTGCTTTCCTTCACATGGTGGCTCGTCTGAGTTCCAGAGAGAAAGGTACAGAGCAGAGTGTGGGTTAGCCTGACGTGCACCACAGAGGCCATGGGGGTATTAAAGCTTGGGGCTGGTGTGGTAGTGACCCGCCAGTGGGAACCTAGCAAGCTGGGTGGAGAGATCGTGGAGCTCTGAGTCAGAGCTCCATGAGTTGAAAACAGGTCGGCCATTGCCCGCTAGTGCATGGCTGGCCAGCCTGCCGGGGATGAGAGAACCAGGGCACAGTGCGGGAACATGTGATAGATTCCTTCTTTTTAAATATTTCCCGCAACATTTACTCACCTACTTACCCATCATTCTATCACCAAAGCCACCCATTCATCATATCTATCTGTTCATTGATTCATCTCATCCACCCACTCATCCATCCATCCCTCCATCCACCCACCCACCCATCCACCCATCCATCCACCCACCCACCCACCCATCCATCCACCCACCCATCCATCCATCCATCCACCCACCCGTCTGTCCATCCATCCATCCATCCATTCATCCACCCACCCGTCTGTCCATCCACCCATCCATCCACCCACTCACCATCTATCCATCCACCAACCACCCATACACCTGTCTGTCCATCTGTCTGTCTTTCTGTCCATCCATCCATCCATTCATCCATCCACCATCCATCTGTTCATCCATCTGCCCATCTACCATCCATCCACCCCATCTATCCATCCATCCATCACCTGTCCATCCATCTGTCTGTCCATCCATCCACCCATCTACCGTCTGTCTGTCCATCCATCTGTCTGTCCAACCATCAATTCATCCACCCTCTTGTCTACGCATTTGATGATCATTTGCAAAGTACTGACATATGCAAGATCCTGCAGGAGGTAGTAACCCACAGTTCCCACAGCAAGGGATGTGTTGACAGTGTTGTGGGGAAGCAGAGCGTGTGTCCCTCGACCCTCACAGGGCCAGTGAAGTGGGTCTGGGGATGGGAGCACACACAGCCACAGCCAGGGGTGGTGATGATGATGATGATGATGATGATGATGATGATGATGATGATGATGATGGTGATGATGATGATGATGATATGCAGCAGCAGCAGCAGCAGCAGCTCTGTCTCCTTTTCGCTAGGGTTCCACAGGTGGCAGAAAGAGCATCACTACAGGAACCTCCATCTAGAACCTCCTTGTGGACTCCTCTGGGTGGGCCGTCTTGGCTATCTCAGTCCTGGGGTGTAGAATACCAGACACCAGGGCTGTAGCGTGTGTGACAGTGTTCCAGGTGACATGAAGGCTCTGGGAAGGGCTGCGGTGGGCGCAGGGCAGGTTCAGCGGCTGTGGCTGCACAGGAAACACCTTTGCTGTTGCTCAGGCTGGTCGTCACCACAGAACCTCGGTGCCCCAGAATAGCTGCGTGCCCTCACTGTGCCCCTGCTGGGCCTGGGCTGCTAGCTTGTGGTCTGAGCCTTCTTTGGCTCTGTAGGCTTCTGAGCCTGGAAAATGAAGGAGGCTGTGCACAGGAGAGGAAGTGGCCTGTTCTGCATGACCCTGCCTCCATCTGCAGGCTCCGGTGTGAACGGGTTGCATTTGGAGAGCTTCCTCTTGGGGGGCTTCCAAGTTTCTGAGCACTCCTTTTTCTTGTTGCAGGAGGAGCTTCCTTCCTGGGGTGCTTGGAGAACCTCCACTAAAGGCAGGTGGGGGGAGGGGATCCGCAGGTGATGCAAGGTGGGTGTGGGCACACACCGGCTGAGTCTTCAGCTCTGACAGACCTTTGGAACTTAAGTGCTCCCCAGCCCCCACAGTATCTGTAAAAGGCAGAGCGATGCTACCCTGGGGTGGACACCAGAGGGCATCCAACCTCTGGAAAGTCAGCCTGCCCGGCTGCTGTGTGATCTTTGGTCGAATGCATACCCTCTCTGGGCCTTTTGGAAAATCTGGGCAGGATGCCAGCATGACTTCTTGCTCTGGGTTGACTCTGAGAGTCCATTGTTGTCTGGGTTGGTGAATTTATCTTGTGAATATTCCGATTAAGGGTCTGTACGCCACAGTTCCTGTCTTTCTAGAGTTTTCTCAAGTGTGCACCGAGGATTGCTCACAATGCAGTGCAGGATGAGCTGAGGCTCTGAGGGGGCCGGTTGTTCCCCACAGTGTCTCACTTCGAAGGTGACCCTCTGCTTAGACCTGGCCCTGCTGGATCCTGGGCAGGAATACTGTCTCCTGTCAGCTCGTGGGGAGGGGCCTCTGTGAGGAGAAGCTGTTGCTCTGGTGCAGGCCCTCATCACTGCTGCCATCATCAGGGTAGAGCCTAGCTCCCCCTCCCTTCCCTTTCCCCTCCCCCTCTTCTCTCTCTCCCTCCCTCCCCAGTTCTCTCCCTTCCTCTCTCATAGTCATCCTCTCCCTCCCTCATTCCTCATCAAGTTATTTGTTCACTCAACAAACACGGTTGGGAGTTTGCAGTTCCCGTTTCAAACAGAGAAGTCTGTCAACTGAGACATGGCAAGTCAGCCAGGTTTCAGTGGCTGTGCTGCAGCCGGCTCCATGAGCTCATGTGAGCCCCTTGCCCTCCTTGGACCCCGTTTTCTCTTCTAGCACAGGGAGATGGGGCTTGGGGTGCACGGGAAGGCTTGCTGACTTCTGAGACGTTTGGGCTGCTATTTTGGTGGGGAGACCAGGCATCACGTGCGGAGATGGGGACTGTCCCGGTAGTCTCTGGAGCGGGCCCCCTTGGCCCCTGTGAACGGGGAGCTGCAAGGGTGCAGACTCTGAGAAGCAAGCCGTGAAATCTGGGCGCACGCGGAGCCACAGAGCAAGGGCTGGGTGGATGCAGAGGGGCCTTTGATGGGCTTTTGGGCTGCGTAATTAACTGTAACCGAAATATTATTTGATCTTTTATGTGGAAAATCAAATTGTGTTGTGTCAGACGGGCATAAATACACCACGGTTTGCGCTGCTGGGCCCTCCCCGCCGGCGGCCCCCCGCCCCTCCGTCATGGAAACACAATTCTCGCCTTTTAAACTCGCCTTTGTCTGGCCCTGAAAGGCTACATTGTCCAGAGGAAGAGCCTGCAGGGTTGGGGCCCAGAATGGGGCTTCAGAGGGGTCCAGCCCCAGACACGGCTGCTGGGGCTCAGTCTCTGTAGCTTCTCTCCCTGACCTGGGCAACCTTGGGCAAAGAGCCTCATTTTTTCCTCTGAGTCCTGAGGCCCGAGGCGCCCCCCTCCTTCCTCCTTGGAGAAAGCCATTATGGGGGCAGTCCCAGCTCTGAAAGCAGTTTGCCGTGCGGGCTGCTACTTTTACACACGTGATGAAACTCAGCAGGTGACCTGGGTACTGTAGGTCACTCCTCCCTGGAAGGGAGGGAAGGAGAGGAAGGTAGAGGAAACGGGAGGGGAGCGGGGATACAGCCTAGGATCTGGAATAGGGGTGGGCTCAAGTTACATCAGGGCTACTTAGCAGCTCCATGGCCTCTCTGGGCCTCAGTTTCCCCATACGTAGAGCGAAGGCATTCTCTAACACACAGTAATCTTGCAGCCTCAGCCTCTCTAGGGCTGTACCTTGCCTGGGTTTTAGTGAAATATTTGATGAAATAGGCACTGTGCCCCAGGGGTACTCTGGTCCTGTGGAGAGGTTTCTGCCCCCCCCCCCTCCGTTTTTCTCCTGTGTTCTCCCTAAGCACCGTTCTATTCTCTGTCGGGAGCCCAGGAAGCTCTCAGATGCAGCTCTTCTGTTCTCAGGCCCTGGGACAGCACCGGGCACAGAATGTGCAGCCTGGAAGACCCAGGTTCTTCTACAAGCCCAAGACAGATGTCTCATCCCCCTCTCCACCCACTACAGGAAAAACCTGGACGGGGCTGGAGGAATCTGAGATGGCCTAGTGAAAACACCGTGAGCTGGAGCCGGGCCAAACCAAACATCCTGGAATTAAAAAAATAAACATGGGAGAGAGAAAGAGAGAGAGAGGGAGTGGAGAGGGAGGGAGAGGGTGATTGTCTGAACCTGTAATTCTGACTTCTGTGGTAGAGGGGCCTTCTGCGGTCTCTGTTGGGGGTGCCAGGCTTACAGATCTCAAAGAGACCCTACACCAGCAGGGGTCACCTTCACAAGCCCCAGAAGGAAACTGAGCGCAGCTCACGCCGCCCATCTTTGAAAGCTCATCACCAACTACTACTACACGGATATGGCAGGGTGGGAACTCCAGGTACCTAGCACCTTTCTGGTTCTCTGCACAGGCAGCTCTCCTGGGGTCTTGTCTGCTCAGAACACCTCCTAAGTCATATGTGGTGACCCCACAGCGCTGAGGTGGGAATCTGGATTTTATGTGTGCGTGGAATTCTAAAAGTTTGTTTGGAGGGCTGGGGAGAGGTCTTAGCAGTTAAGAGTGCTGGCAGAAGACCTGTCCCCGGCACCCCCGTGACAGCTCACAACTATCTGTAATTCCAGTTCCAAGGGATCTGATGCCCTCTTCTGGCCTCTGTAGGTGCCAGGCACACACGTGGTGCACACATGGGCTTGCAAGCAAAATGTTCACACACACATGATAAAATAAACAAACCTAAAAAATAACCTTTAAAAAACTTAAAATGAACCAACCAACCAAACAAACAAACAAATAAAACAAAAAAAACTTAAAATGAGCCGGGCAATGGTGGCACACGCCTTTAATCCCAGCACTTGGGAGGCAGAGGCAGGCATATTTCTGAGTTCGAGGCCAGCCTGGTCTACAGAGTGAGTTCCAGGACAGCCAGGGCTACACAGAGAAATCCTGTCTTGAAAAAACAAACAAAACAAAACAAAACAAAAAAACAAAACAAAAAAGCCAAACCAAACCAAACCAAACCAAACCAAACCAAACCAAACCAAAACTTAAAATGAAAGTTCTTTTGGGGACTGTCAAGATGGCTCAATTGCCATCAAGCTTGATGACCTGTGGTCAGCCCCTGGGGTCTACATGGTGGCATTCGAGAACTCCCAAAAGTTGTTCCCTGACTTCCACAGGTGACCTGTGAGTGTTCCTGTGGGCGTGCCCAAGTGAAAACACACACACACACACACACATACACACTCAAACACACACACACACACACTAAATGAATGAATTACATTTTAATATATTACTTGGACTGGAGAGATGGTTCAGTGGTTAAGAGCACTGGCTGCTCTTCCAGAGGACCAAGGTTTGATTCCCAGCACCCATGTGGTATAACTCCAGTTCCAGGGGATCCAACACCCTCTTCTGACCTCTACAGGTACCAGGCACACATGTGGTGCACAGCCATGCATGCACTCCAAACACCCGTACATACACAATAAAAATACAAGCTTTAGAAAATCCTTTATATTCCAAATGACATTGAATCGTTTCTAATCCCCAAAGAGAACAGGGCTCTGAGGCTCCTGAGAGGTGTGGGTGAATCAGCTTAGTTCAGAGAGAAACTGAGGCACGAGGGGGAAGCTGAGGTTCCACTGGATCAGGCCCCCAGGGACACAGGAGCTAAAGTCCACAAGGCTCAGAGTGTGACAGGGTGCTGAGTCCCCAGAAAAGCCTGGGGCAACCTGGCAGTGCAAAGTCGGCCTGCAGCTGCCTGCCATCAGATGATATCTGCAGGGTCCCTAGCATCCTCAGATCAGCTTCCCACTGTCCCCGAGAAGCCAGCTCCAGAGAAACAGACACCTGGTGTTATCACTCTCAAGTGTCCTGCGGATCTTCTCCTCAAAGGGCCCTGCAGCACCTGGTAGGGGGAGGCTTCCAACGTCCACATCCCTGGGGCCCTGCAGGCAGTACTTCTGGTGTTTCCCAAGGCTTGTTCCCTTCTGAGGCAGGGGAGGCACAGCCTCGGTATGCTCATCTGTGAACTGTCTGGGGGCAGCAGAGATGAGGCTTCCTAGTTTGCTGCAGCTGCACAACTCAGGGAGTCTTAGGGTGCCCCTGGCACCTGGCCTCTTCTCAGACATCTGGGGGCAGAGTGGTGGTGGCAGGATTCATTGTTGGACAACTCCTGTATGCTTGTGTGCAGGCCTGGGGTAGACAGTCATCAGCAATCTTAGTTAATCGCCACAATTTCTTTTGAGGCAGGGTCTCAGTGAGCCTTATTCAGCCAGACTGGCTACCAGTGAGCTGTAGGAAGCCCCCTGTCTCCACCTCCCCAGTGCCTTGTTTCTAAAATAGGATTGTTAATTTAGGGGTGAACACTCAAAGGTATGGATGGGGGAAAAATCAAGCCAGCACACAAAGCCGTGATCCCTGGAAAAGCTGTTGCAGATCAGAGAGGTGCAATGATTTGCCCAAGGTCACACAGCAAGCGAATAAGACAAGACCCAGACTAAGGTTTCTAAACTCCAAGTCTGAGCTTCCTCACCACCCCAGAGCTGGGTAAGATTTGAGAGTTGTGAGGACAGAAGTCAGGGTCTTCCTGCTGAAGTCCATCTTCAGAGCTTCTGTGTGTGTGTGTGTGTGTGGGGGTACCACTTTACCTTTGGTTTCAGTGACAGACTCAGAAGGCTTCTCCGGCATGTATTCTGAGGTCAGCATCACAGTCCCCTCTGCTCCTACATGGAGCCACACCTCAGGTCTGGTCCCTTTCTCTGAGGACCACCACATCAGAGGAGACACTTGAGGTGGTCGGGGAGGGGGGGGGAGACACTTGTCCCTCATTCTCAGAGCCTGGCACCTGTTCACACAGCCTGACAATCTAGTTCAATTGCCCAACAGGGAGAAAGTGTACCATCTCAGAAGGCAAAGGAACAAAGCTGGGGCTGGGGCTGGGGTGGGTGCGGGAAAGTGTTGGGAAAGTCCACTCTGAGAGTGGGCTGTCTGTAAAATGCATGCCTGTAGGCTTAGTGACCACATCTCCAGCAATAATAGGGTAGGCAGGACTTGGGGCCACCTGGGGCCTCCCTGACCATCCCTCTCCTGCCTCAACCTGGCTCTACTTTTTTTTTCTTGGGTATAATTATTTTACTGTCATAGTTACCTGTCCCACAAACTCCCAGAACTTGGCTTAAAACAGCAGCCCCCAAGAACCCACTGTTTGAACAGGGTTCGGGGGTGCAGCTTCCTCTGGTTAGGCAGTGGCTGGGGCATAACTGATGAGTGACCTTGGGCTGGAGTGCAGCTTTCTTCCCTGCAGGAGATCAGGTTGTAAGTGCAAGTGTGATTTTTCCCAGAAGGCAGAAACCCAGGGCCTTGTGAAGGGTGAGCCTTTTGCTGCTTCTGATTAGTTGGAATGTCATAAGGACCTGCCCAGGTTCAGAGGTGAGGACAAAGGCACAGACTGGTCCTTGGGATGGAGAAGAGCTCAGGGGTCAACTACAGAAACCCACCTGTTTGTTTACTGTCTGTCTCACTCACACACCCAATTTCTGGACCGGTGTCCGGCAAACATTAGGTAGTTAATAAATGCTTGCTGAGAATTAAAATGGCTTGCTGAAAAGAGATTGTCTTAGTCAGGGTTTCTATTCCTGCACAAACATCATGACCAAGAAGCACGTTGGGGAGGAAAGGGTTTATTCAGCTTACACTTCCACACTGCTGTTCATCACCAAAGGAAGTCAGGACTGAAACTCAAGCAGGTCAGGAAGCAGGAGCTGATGCAGAGGCCATGGAGGGATGTAACTTACTGACTTGCTTCCCCTGGCTTGCTCAGCTTGCTCTCTTATAGAACCCAAGACGACCAGCCCAGGGATGGTACCACCCACAAGGGGCCCTCCCTCCTTGATCACTAATTGAGAAAATGTCTTACTGCTAGATCTCATGAAGGCATTTCCTCACCTGAAGCTCCTTTCTCTGTGATACCTCCAGCTGTGTCAAGGTGACACACAAAGCCAGCACAGAGGTACAGATGGAATCAAAGACACAAAGGTAGAGGAGAGGGAGGGAGCTCCGTACAACAGTGCGGAGACCAGAAGTGGGTGACATAGTGGGGCAGTCTGGTTAGGGCCTGGCAGAGGGCAACTGACACTCAGCCAATCAGAGGCCAAGGAAGTCTGGACGCCTAGGAACAGCGTATACCTCATGCTTCAGAGTTTGCAGCCTCAGGCTGGAGCTCAAGGTCAATGCCAATGAACACTTTGTCCAGCAGGGCCTAGCTAGCAGCTATGGCCACGGCTCCCCACCAGCAGGACACCTCTGCCCTGGAGGAGGGGATGACAGACAACATTCAGGGCACAGCTCAGTTTGCCCAGCACTTTCTATTTTCTCTTGAGAAAGTTGGTCTGTCCCTCTGTCCATCTGTTACACAGTCTGACTTCTGACCCTTCCCTCAAGCTCTCGGGGCTCAGGGAGCTAAAAGGGACCTTGAGGGTAACCCTATAAGCAGCGGCTGCCCTGCCCACCAGGTCTTCTGGACCTCAGTTGGCTCTCAGATGCTGAGGAGGCTCAGTCTCACCCCAAATTTCTGTTTGGAAGGGAAGCCAGGCTCAGCAGTACACGTTCCTCAGAGAACATCCCCTGGAGGCCTTCCTGGAACCTGCTCCTGCACCATGGTAGAGTTATCCACCGTGGCTTTGCTGGAGCACACAGTCAGCCAGGACAGGCCAGATACCACACATGCTACTGAACGCTATGGAGGGATTTTGTAAAGGGGCCACGCTGTTGCGGGAAGCCGTGTAAAGCCACTGTTGCTGCTTTCATCCCTCTTAGGCTACAAGGAGAGGTGTCTAGTGCTCCGCCTCAGACAGCACCGTGTACATCGTAGCTGAGGTGACTGTAGCTGCTCAGTGCAGTCTGGGCAGTGATAACCACTCTTGGCTTTGACTTTTCTGTTGCTGTTCGTTCTTCACAGCCTGCGTATACTATTTGAAAGTTGCCATTCTCACACAAGGAAGAGAGTCGTGTGTGTGTGTGTGTGTGTGTGTGTGTGTGTGTGTGTTTGTGTGTGTGTGTGAGAGAGAGAGAGAGAGAGAGAGAGAGAGAGAGAGAGAGAGAGAGAGAGGACCTCATTTCTAAGTGCTTTCAAACATTTTCAGATATCACGTCTTCAACTTCAGTCCATGTAAAATATTACCCGGGCGAAAGAACATTCTAGAAATTAAACAAGGAATCATCTGCTCCTCACACTTCTGATAGGAGCTGTGCAGAGAAGCTGACTGGAGATGATGGGCCCACGTACAGCCCTCAGAGCCAGAGGCGGGAAGAGGACAAGTGTGGGACTTGCCAAACAGAGCTCAGGCCTCTATCCACAGCATCCCAACCCCTCCTTTATCTACACCCTGACTGGGAGCAAGCCATTTCTGTGTCGACGGTCTACTTCCTCTTCCTGTAAACTACCAATATTGGATTACATCAGGAATGGTATTCACCACGTGACTGATAAGTAACGTCTGCAGAGAGGGCTGTGGAGATTACCTAGGTTGGTAGGAAGTTCTTTGATTAGTAATGTCTGCTGTGGGTGTGGGAAGTGGGTTAGTGGTACCTTAGCTGTTTCGGGACCAGACACTTTTAAGGATGACTGAAGTTCTGAAGGGGCAGGGCATTTGCCCTTTGTTCCTCAGAGACATCTAGATTTGGGATAAAGCATTGCTGAGTTTGCCAAGGGCTCCCACCCTGGTCTGTCTCATTTCGAGCACAGTAAGAGGCAGATGCCATCCAGTTTTCGGTATACACAGCCTACAGCTTGCAGGGAGGGACTGAGGATTTCCTGTGACTTCGGCCCTCATCTCAGCCTTTATCTTTCTAGGTTCACGCGGTTCTAATTGTTATGAGTGCCATGGCAAAATTAATAATTCTGTGGTTGGTTTATTACATTTAGTGAAATTATGTGCATGTGGTGTTTGCCAGGGGAGACACAGCGGACTCCTTAATCACGTGAGGACGATAATGTAGTTGTTACACTTGCTGAAATGATAGAATTAATTTCTTCTTAAAGTTTGCAAACCAGAGGAGGATGTGAAACATTAATTCAAACAGACAAGCAAGCCTACAACAGACAGATCTTTTCAGTCAAACATGGTGATGGAGGCACCATGGGTCAGGGGGAAGAGCCTGTCCAGGAAGTGCAGACCATCCCAGAGCTGGGAGCAGGATGGTGACGTAAGCTGTGTGACTTCAGAGAGATTAATTTCCCTCTCTGGTCTTCATTTGTCAAATGAATCAGATGAGTGTTTCTCAGATCATGTCTTGTCCTAGGGCTTCAAAGAGTCTTGTGGGGATGAAGGGGAAGGCGGGCAGGTGGAGGATCTGAGAGGATGACAGTGTTAGTTTGGGGGAGTGTGTCTGGATTCTCTTTTGGAGGCCAGTGTCCTGATTTTACCTTGAGCATCTCTCTTCAGTCCTTGTAAGATTTACCTCCAGATCCAGAACAAATCACCTAGTATGGGATCAGCAGATGGCTCTGCCTCTAGAGACTGGTTAGGGCTAGTCACATGACCCAGGTCTGGCTAATCAGAGCTGACTAACAGGCTCTTGGCATCTTGCCCAGAGCTTTCTAGAATGAGATATTCCATTTCCTTTGCAATGACCAGGCAGGGGAGTGGACACTAAGACATGGTGGTATTTGGGCCCTGACTTGGGAAGCATCATCAAACAAAAGAAGCAAAGCGGGTGGTGGCACACACTTCCAGAGGCCTGGATGGTTGGAGCTAGCTCCAGCAGCAACGTCAGGCTGAGTAGCCATGCAGTGTGCTGTGTGATCTGAAGTTTCCCTGTGTGGGGCTCGGGAGATGCTGCCTGGGCAGAGTGCTTGCTGTGTACTGAGGAGCTGTGTTCAATCCTCGGTACCCATGTGAAGAAGCCGTGTGAGCTAATAACCCCAGTGCTCAGAAAGCAGAGATGGGCGCATCCTGGGGCTACTGGCCAGCTTTAGGGAGAGACCTGCACCCCAAATAAGATGAGGTGGGCGAGATGGCTCAGTGGTGATGTCACTTGCTTCCAAGGCTGATCGACTGGGGTGATCACCATAGACCCACAAGATGGAAGGAGAGAACTCACTCCTGCAAGTTGTCCTCTCTCTCTCTCTCTCTCTCTCTCTCTCTCTCTCTCTCTCTCTCTCTCACACACACACACACACACACACACACACACACACACACACACAGAGATACATATTCATGTGCATACATACATAGAGGCTGAAGTCATGGCTCAGCAGCTGAGAGCGTGGGCTATTCTTCCAAAGGACCGGAGTTCACTCCCCGGCACCCATATCAGGCAGCCCAGAGCTGCTTGTAAATCCACACCCAGCATTCCGTGACCTTTCCTCACCTCCGTGCAGATTCCCACACGGAGATGCCAGAAAATAAAAAGAATCCTGTAAATTATTTAATTAAAAATAAGGCAGAGAGTAACTAGGAAGACGCTGATGCCAACCACCTGCGTCTTTGACCCCACCACGGTCTTACACTACATAGGTATATGTGCACACGTACACACACACTTACATGCACACATTTGCACAGACACAACATAAGACAATAAATGTTTGTGCGATGAACTTCCATGAGGTGGCCTGAGGAGGTCATTAGTAGGCTTACATGAAGTCACCAGTGTGAGGGCCCTGAGGTGGCAGTAGTGGCTTTTTGAGAAGAGGAAGGGAGACCCAGTCTTGCTCTCTCTCCACAGGGCCCTCTGTCATGTCCTCACCTAGCTTACGGTCCTTGACTGTGGTTCTGGACACCAAACCCAACTCTGAACATACTTACCCCTATTATGAATAATTTATTCATACACAGCTGTGAACACACCCAGGCTCCTAACTCCCTCCACCTGGAGCTGACCTACGCTCGCCTATTTTACAGTTTAGAATTCTACCCTAAAATTTTGTTTGAGCCCAGGATTACTGAGAAGCAAGACGGAGACCGGGTGGTCTCCAGGGACCTTTCAGCTATGCGCTTTAGATGACAGAAGGCGTGTGCACACCCATGTGTCGCTAAGACATCTAGAAGGGCCATTCCAAGTGGGTTTTGAAGGATCCATAGGAGTTTTACAGAGAAACAGAGCAAGCAGATGATATTCTAGACAGAAGGAACAGTGTGCAGAGATGCTGCTGATCTGGAAGGATGAGGTGAGCCAGCAAAGGGACCCATAGGGAAGAGCCTCCAAGGCACCAAGAGTTGGATTATAGAGGACAAGGTTCTGGGCAGCCTTGAACTTACGTCCTTGAGCAGGAGAGTACAGGCCTCATGGAGGACTGTTTGCCTGAACAGTTCCAGTAGATGGACTCTTCACTCTGGGTGGCTATGCTGAAAATGCCTGGTTCTCTGCCAGGGAGAATGGCCTCTCAGCCCTCAGAGCCTGCATTCCAGAGTCAGCTATCCACCATTCCCAGCTCTGGAATCTGAGCTCCAAGCTGAGGAGGCGCCTGTAGGAGGCTATGGAGTAGAAATCAAGAGGACAGGAAAGGACTGCCCCAGGCTAGCCGCATGTAACTGGATTTGGTCTACAGCTGTTGCTCTACTTCCTAGAGCGACACGGTGGGGAAACCAAGCCTTTCCCACCATGCTAGGGACTGGGAATCAAAACACAGGACAGACAGGGACTTCTCACAAGTTCTGAGCTGCCGTCCCTGCTCCCCGAGTCCTCTGCTGTGTGGCCTGCCCTTCCCTATCTATCCTGACCAAGGGTTGGTGGGAGTGGTGGTCACAACCGGAGAGCACATTGAGTGAACTGCACACCTACTATGAACAGGCACAGGCTGGCTGCTTCACAGGTGCATCCACACACAATTCCCCCAGAAAAGCTGTGAGGTGGAGACTTCAGAGAGAGAAGGAGGTCCACAGAGGTGGGGTCACCTGCCTAAGTCCTCAGCTGGGAAGAGGAGGAGGAGGAAGAAGAAGAGGAGGAAGAGGGGAAGAGGAAGAAGAAGGAGAGGAAGAGGAACAGGAGGAGGAGGAAGAGGAGGAGGAAGAAGAGGAGGAGGAGGAAGAAGAAGAGGAGGAAGAGGGGAAGAGGAAGAAGAGGGAGAGGAGGAGGAAGAGGAAGAGGAGGAGAAGGAAGAGGAGGAAGAGGTGGAAGAGGAAGAGGAGGAGGAGGAAGAGGAAAAAAGGGGGAAGAGGAAGAAGAGGAAGAGGAGGAGGAAGAGGAGCGGGAAGAGGAGGAGGAAAAGAAGGAGGAAGAGGAAAAGGAGGAGGAAGAGAAGGAAGAGGAGGAGGAGAAAAGGGGGGAGGAAGAGGAGGAGGAAGAGGAGGAAGAAAAGGAGGAAGAGGAAGAGGAGGAATCAGAAGCGGCCATTTTCTTCCAGAGACTATGGAGCATGGACAAGCACCCTAAGACTGTTCTCTAGAGAGGATGAAGGCTGTGGAGGGATGAAGAACGTCAGGAAGAAGTGGCAAAGTGTGCCAGAGACTCGGGGCATGATGTCCCCTTCAGAGCACACCTGCAATGACCTAACTTTCCCATATGCCCTGCCTCTTAACGGTTTCACTGCCCGCATCAGTTCCCCCCCCCCCCCCCGCCTTCAATACATGGCCTTTGGGGACGGTTACATTCAGACTCACCATGACTCCAGGGCCACTCAGAAGCTAGGGAGACCAGAAAGCAGGAAACTTGGTTCTTGGGGAACAGGGGAGTCCTGCTACAACTTGAAGGAATGCAGGCTGGGTGTGTGCTGGGTACGCGGCTGTGGGGTGGCTGAGTCCTCAGAGCTGAAGCATTCTCTCCTGGACTCAGGAAGCAAGGGAACTTGGGGTTCACAGGCAGGGCCTTCCCCAAAGTTCTGAAGGCAGCAGGCTGCTGCTCAGGATGGGAGACTCTTCACTGGAGCACTTAACTTGCTTTTGATTTTAAGGAGCCACGGTGGAGAGGCTTTGAACTTGTAAAGAGATTTTGGGATTTTAGAGAGACTTAGGGGTTCGAAAGAGACTTTGAATATTTTAAAGATACAGAAGTTTTGGAGTACTTGAAAATTTTAAGAGCTGTGGGGCTTTTAATGTTATTTATGCTTTATATTGTAGTGTTAATATGAGCTCTTGGGGGAATGAACAAGAAAGAAAAGGTTATTGTGTGTCCGGTTGACGAGCAGTCAGTTAAATTAGCTAGTTCTTTTTTTTTTTTTTTTTTTTTTTTTGGTTTTTCGAGACAGGGTTTCTCTGTGTAGCCCTGGCTGTCCTGGAACTCACTCTGTAGACCAGGCTGGCCTCAAACTCAGAAATCTGCCTGCCTCTGCCTCCCAAGTGCTGGGATTAAAGGCGTGCGCCACAACTGCCCGGCCAAATTAGCTAGTTCTTGACACAGCTAGAATCATTTGGGAAGAGGGAAAATGCCTCCCTAAGGCTGGCCTGTGGATAAGTCTGTAGTGCATTTGCTTGACTCAGGAGGGACCAGCACATGGTGAGTGGTGCCACTCTTTGGCCCATGTGCCTGGGTTCTATAAGAAGAGAATTGAGTGTGAGAGGGAAGCCTAGTGGTTTGTGACTCAGTCCTGAGGCTAGAGCTGCTCCAGGCAGGGGGACAGATGCCTGCATCCTCTGGCAGTAAGTGTGCATAGTGTGCGCACACTCAGATTTACACTAACAGCATGGAGGAGCAGCTTCCTCACCCTCGGTGCACAACTTGTGTGGCCTCACGTGTGTAAGCACACACGGTAGAGCCCCCGTACGGGCATACACACACACACACACACACACACACACACACACACACACGTTACGTTTCTCAGATGGAGTGCTCAGCCATGCATGCCCGCCTGCAGGCAGCTCTTACACAGACCCAAGACAGCACGCACTTCCTCCCCACCCTCAGCACCCAGTAGCTTAGTTGTGACCTCTGGGGCCACTGTGGGCCCAAAGCACCAAGCCCCACAAGCCCAAGGTTCCCATCTTTGATTATAGGACAGGAGAAATCAGATCCCATCGAGCTGCAAGCTGCTTCCTCCCTACTGGCTGCTGGGGGAGCAGACGTCAACAGCCTTGCGCAGCAGACATCTTTGGGCTACAATACTAACATCCCAAGCAAGACGAGCCCACCAACGCCATAGCTGCACAGCCATTACGGCGCAACCAACTACTCCCGGATGCAGGCAGCCCGTCCGGTTCCACCACTTGCAGCCGCCGAGTGGGGTTTGGCGGTGGACACCGTGTCGAGGGTGGGTTTTCTCAGAGTTCCCGTCTCCGGTGTTCACGCACTGCTGTAGGAGTCTGAGACGAAGAAAAGATGAACGGACTGTGGAAGTCGGGTTTACATGGAGGGACAGAGACCTTGAAAAGAGATGGAGGGCCGTGGTGTGTCGCCCTTCCCAGGGGATGTGTGAAGAACTTGTGTCAGGGTCAGCCTGGCCTCTGGGGGGGGGGGGGTTGGTGGTGGTGATGATGGTGGTGTGGAGGGTGATGGTGATAGTGATGCTGATGAGGGTGATGGTGGTGGTGGTGATGATGAGGGTGGTGGTGAGTTCCTTTCTGAGTTAGGCGTGGAGCCTGAGGCTTTATGCCTGTTAGGCAAGTGACCTGCCACAAATCACACCCTTTGAGACAACCCAGGTGATGCCTCCCGTATGACTGTGGGACACTGAGCTTTGATTAAATTCCTTTGTGACTCCGGGGCCGGGATGCCATCCTACCGAGGCTCTGACCGATCAACCCCGCTGAGGCAAGTTCTGTGCTCCAAGCCCCGGGGAAGGGGGCAGGGGGAGGGGTGGGAACGTACGGCACGCACGCAGCCCAGCCTACTCCAAAAGTGTCTGAGGAAACCTGATGGGACCCGGCCAGGGCCGGCAGAGGTGAGCCAGGCTCGTGGTGCTTCTGCCAACCTTGGTGATTTATGCCCCTGCCCCGAGGGCTGCGATGTTTGTTCTTGCTCAGCAGGGAGGCCAGGAGGGCAACGCGAAGAAGGTGTTTAATGAACTGAGTAAATGTGAGGTGCACAGCAGGACAGCGGAGGCCAGGCCCGGAGTCGGGCCAAGGGCGTGTCCCCAGCTGGGATGCCTGGTGCCCCGTGGCTGTGGCTTCAGCTGCCCATGGAAGAAGCAGCTGAGCCTGTGGGTGTGAGCAGTCAACTTCTTCATGTGCGGCAACCTGAGCGGTGAGGAGGAGGCCGGGCCGATCCGCCTGGGTTCAAGCCCCCTCTCAGCTCTTTTCACCTCTGCGTTCTGCCTCCAGAGCCTCCGTTTCTTTCCCTGTAGCTTGGAAGCAGAGGGAATTTCAGAAGAAAGGCAGATGGGGGGGGGGGGGTGAAGGAGGGGAGGGGAGAGGGCGTGACCTTGGCATAGCCTGGTGCTGAGTGGAGAAGGTTCCGGTCCCCACCCAGGGCAGTGAGTTGGCTCTTGAGGCCCACCCGTACCTGGTCCTGAGGCTGCAGGACTTCCTATAGTTATTCTAGGAAAAGAGGCCGCTGGGCCACAGGGCACACAGCCCCCCACGCCAGCAGAGAGAATGGCAGGTGCGAAGGCCGAGAGATGGGTGGGCTCCTGGGTCTGGTTAGGAGACTATGACACTGTGTGGGCGGCGAGAACCAGGGCCAGGGTACAGGCAGAAGAAGACAGGAAGTGCAGGCTTCATTTTTTAGTTTTGTCAATTCTTGCCTATGACTAACACGTGGCTACACACACACACACAGAGACACACAGAGACACACAAATATGCACACCAACACACACAGAGACACACACACACAGACACACAGACACACACAGACACACAGATGCACACACACATACACACAGATGTACACAGACACACATATACACGTACCAACACACACAAACATACACACATATATGCACAGACACACAGAGGCACAGACACATACAGACACACAAACACACACATACATACACACAGACACACAGAGATGCACACAGACACACACAAACACATACACAGACACACACATAGACACAGACACACATACAGAGACACAGATACACACCACACACACACACACACACACACACACACACACACACACACACACACACTGCCTCCAGCAGCTCTGACTTTGAGGGTCTGCCCCAACCTAGGGCTGTTGTGCCCAGTGTGGCTTCAGAGCAGGTGGGGTGGAGGGTGGTATGTATCAATTTGATTGACATGCGTGTTCTCCTCGGTGTGAACACACAAGCTTCTCCTGGTCTGTTGTTCATACCCAGCAGCATCGGCACACGGCCCGGCAGAGGTGTTTAACATGCAGCATATCCTGGCCCCATGGGCTGCTGCTCTTGCCATGGACATTTTGCAGACAACAAAAGAGCAGAGAGGTTAATTCACTCTCCTGAGGCTGCACAGCGAGGCGATGAGAGTATGACTAAACCTTATCCACTGCTGTGCCTGTTCAATCTACCAGTCCAGCAAGAGGGAGCACTCCTCTGGGAGCACTCCTCACACCCGGATTAGGCTTCAGCCTAGACTTCCCTGCTCAGCTGCTTCAAGGGCTCTTCCCCTATCTCAGAGTCTTCTCGCCTCTTCCTGCCTTGTAGGCTTCCGTGGGGTTAGGGTAAGAAGGGATCTGAATTCTGGCTTTGCCATGCTACCTCCTGGTTGCTGTCTCAGCGGCAGCCTGTGTGTCTATCTGCTCTTGATCACCAAGGTCTGCGTGCAAACCTGCAGGGCTGTGTGTCCGGCTTTGTGAAACCCACTGCATTTTCTCGTCCTAATGTGGTCCAGTCTTCAGGGACCTTTGAGACACCACAGCTCAGCTAACCTCCCACCCAGTGGGCACCTATGGAATGCAGACCAGAGGCTGGGAACCAGGGAAGCAGCAGCGAGAGCATACAATGACTCTTGGGAAATGTATCTTTTTTTCTTTTTTCCAAAGCGAAAGTCAAGGGATTTAGTGCTGGCAACCTTCACCCTGGGACCCAGGAGATGGACACACCCTGCTCTACAGAGGGCTCACACAGCCCCTAAAATGAGGATTGGGCTTGCTGTCATCGTGGACATATAAACAGATTCTAGACAGCTCCTTATAGTGCTCCTGGTGTGAGAAGAGACTCCTCCCCAGGGCCGGGTGCTTATGACTGTGGGCTGGGAGCTGGCCCAGGCCCCGCCCCTCAGCCACGAGGGCCCGAGCTCAATGGCTCCCGCTTGTCTCAGGCATTCTCACTCCCAGAGCATGTCACTCTAGATTCTGGCTTCTCAGACCTGTTGGGTTTTGCCAGGCACCACCATCCCAGAGGCAAGAGAGGACTCCTCCCCACCTCCCTGTGGGACCAAGTGTTATTTATGAAGTTGTTGCCCTGGGTTGCCAGGGTGATGCTGGGCCACGCCCCATACCGAGTCCACGCACTTCCCACCTTTAAGTAAGATTGGATTTTTGTTTTGGCAGCCACCACGCCTCTCCCTCTGGGGTGGCTCCCATGTGTGGGAAACTCAGGGTGTTCCCAGTTTCACTGGGCTCAGTGGATTCCTGGTCCTCCCTGATGGCTCCAGCTGGCTGTGTAGGATTTATTAAAACCTAGGCTCTGTCTGGGTTGAGTTCGAATCCCGACTCGTGGTAGCACTCATCTGGGCCAGTTGTGTCTCCCAGTCCTCTCTTAACGCTTGTGCCTGACACAAGGGTCATATAGCTCGTGTGCTGGGGGACCTTTGCCTCCCCCTGGGTTGCACAGGACCCAGAGTTCCCTTTCCCTCCTCAGTGAGCCAGAGTTAACCACAAAGAGACCTGCTTAGGTCGATGGGGTGCACACCTTACCGGCTTTAGGTAGGTCACATGTACCACAGCGTTGGAGTCACATGTACAAAGTTGGGGTAAGGCCAAGCCTGTAGTTCTAGACAATCCTTGTTCTTGGTTTCTTGTGATTCCTTGGAGTAAACTCATAGGTGGAACAGTGACCATAGGAACCAGACGCCCACGCCCTCCAGCTGAGCACTCACAGGCTGCCTAGGAAGTAGGAGCAGAAGCTGCGATCTCAGGGGTCACGGCCCCGCCCAGAGCAGCGGGACCTTGTGGAGAAGCACAGGTTTGTGCTTCACGGGCTCTTTCTTCCTGGGGGGGGGGGGGGGGGGGGGG
>CM052721.1:34035530-34048030 GCA_028551405.1 Uromys caudimaculatus
GCATTCACACAGTTGTCACGCGTGGGGGAGGTGCCGCTGAGTGCTATGGGGCCGGTGGCGCAATCTGATTTCTTCCCTTCTAGCGTCCCCAGACAGTGGAGTCACAGGGATGAGGGCCAAGGATTTGAGGATCCCTCTGTGAGCTCCTTCCCTTCAGTACTGGCTTCTCATCTGTCTTTGCAGGAAATGAGTTGCAGGTAGAGAGGGTCCCACGCATATCAGCCACTCAGTGGGGTGGTATCTTCCTTCTCCACACCCTGAAGTCTGCAAACAGGCAAGCTGAAAACTAGCCCAGGGCCCTCCCTGGACTTTATCCCAAGTTTAATACTGAGATGCTTCTCTGGTGTGCGTGCTTGTAGCTCAGACACATACCCACGGCATGGTGTGCACAGATGTATCCCGGGCCTTAACACTGGGAAATTGCCCGTTCCCAGGGCCTCTCTGCATGCAATTGTTTGTCTGGGGGCACCTCATGCCATGTGTCCTCTCCATGGCAGGTGAGAGGCTTCATCCTGTCCCCTGAGCCTGGGGAAGGAGGGCTCAGGCATGGGGCTTCCTCAGCTTGTTCCTACCTTTGACTCTCGGTCAGGGAAAGTCCTGTTCATGGTTGGCCAGGTGCCATTTAAAAAACATAATACGTTAGGTACCAGCTCAGTAACAAAATGAAAGACCCCCAACCTCAATGGCAGGACTCTGATATGCCAATCTGCAGTGTCAGAGGCAGGACCTGACACCCCAGTACCTAGTCCTAACCTCTATGGCAGGACCTGACACCCCAGTACCCAGCACCAACCTCAGAGGCAGGATCCTGATACCCCAGTAACCAGCCCCAGCCTCGAAGGCAGGATCCTGACATCCTAGTACCTCACTCCAGCCTCTGTGGCAGGATCCCGACACCCAGCTTAGAAGCAGCGGATGTTTGTAAGGTGGAACTCACTCACACTCGAGAAATTTCAGGACACTTCTTTGTGCTGCTGTTGCGTGCTGTGTTTCCAAGCTTCTCAGAGCCTAGTGTTCAAAGTTCTTGCTAGAACCACGAATCTGGCCCCCAAAGTTCACAGGTTGGAGTCTTAACCTCCAATTCATATGCTGATGGTGCCTGCAGTGGGGTCTTTGGGAGCTGGAGTGGTGACAAGGGGGTCCTGAGAGGGGGGACACATGATGGTTAGAAACATAAGAACAGGAAGAGAGGTCCAAGGTTCTCCCTTGCCTTGCCTCTCATGGAAAGGGTTAGCCACTGCTATGCAGGACACACTATACAAAACCTCCACAGACACGGTCACACTCCCAGCCAGTGTCATGAGCCAAGCAAACCTCTATTTTTCTAAACAACTCGCTCTGGGGTTTGTTGTAGCACTATAAAACAAACCAAGGCAGAGAGCTGCTTGTGATGGTCAGCCTTGGTTATCAGCCCATTGGGGCTGAGAAGTCTGTTTCCTGGCATTTAGTTAAGTATCCTCTGTGAGGGTGTGTCCAGACAGGCCCAATGAAGGGAGGAAGACCAGTCCTGAATGTGGGTGGCACCTGTCATAGTCTAAAGACCTAAGCTTGAATAAACAGGACAAAACCTGCCTAGTAACAGAATTCTCTTGCCCTCCCCCACCCCTTCCCCCTTCCTTCTTCCTCTCCCCCTCCACCCTCTGTGTGTATGTGTGTCTCCCCACCCCCTTCATAGCTGCATGCTTTGAGCTTTGAACTGAAACCTGAGCCAGCCCAATCTTTAAGTTGTTAGGTATTTTGGCCCAGTAAAAAAGGTCCATTTGAGCCATCTCATGCTAGCATGGGGTCCAGAGACCTTTGGTGGTTTGTCTGAAGCCACACAGGAGATACAACTCCTGCCGTGGGCCAAGCAGAGCAGTTCTGAGAAGGCTGAGCTCTCTGGGAGATTCACTCTGGGGTCTGGGGGCTGTCCCCATCCCTTCAACGGGTTTGGCCCTGCCTGGTTGTGGAAGGAGTCCAGGATAAGTTCACAGGCACCATCCTGCCTGTCTGTCCGTCCATCTGTCTGGTGTGTCCCCAGAGGTAGCTCTTCAGTGATGCTAATTCCCTGTTAAAGTTGAGAGGCTGAGACTTCCAGAGGTAAAAGCCTAGATGCTCTGGAGGGTATTAGGTGAGGAAGGGGAAAGACTGGAGTCTGAATCTGACTAACAGACATGATAGGAGAGACACAGCTTCCTGGGCCTGAGCAGAGGACACAGTCCCATTGACATCTTTGCCTCCCTCCCCCACCCAGTACCAGCTGCCTATTCTGTTTCTTCTGGTTTCTGGGGCAGAAGTGGCTGTAGGGTCCTTGTTAAAATGCAGCCATTTTAACTCCAAGGGAAATGTCCTGGCCCCTGTGTGCCCCCCTCTCCGACGCCCCGGCTGCACTGCCCTGGGCTGGGACAGGAGCTTGCTTCCTGCCTTCGGCTCCCAGCCATGGACTTCTCTGCAGGCCACAGCCCTGTCTTCTCAACGCAAGGCGGCTAAAGGTCTTGGGAATTTTTGTAAAACTCTTAAACCTGGCTGCAAGCCAGAGGGAAAGGGCCCTGAACGGCTGGCGCTGTCTGGGAGAAGATAGAATCCCACATTCCTGCAGGAGTCTGTCCCAGGGTGGGTGGGGGTGCAGATGGACCTCGACCACCAGTCTATGCAGCACCAGAGATGCCTTGGCTGGAGGGCCGGCTGTCCAGCTTTGGCCAGCTGGTACCCCACCAGACTGTCTGGGCAGAGCCACAGGAAGAAACAACTCAGAGAGTTGCATGACCTGGTGCAGGGTCACACAGTCGGGGAGCAGTTTCACCACCATTTATCCAGGTCTGCACAGCTAGACAAAGGCAAGCTTGCATGCAGATAGGAGCACCTGTACACAAACCACATATATGTGCGTACCCTTTCCCCAACAACACAATACACACGGACACACACACACACACACACACACACACACACATACACACACACACACACACCCCATGCATACCTGCATGGACAAACACATACTCTTAGGACTTGAAGTTATAGCTCTCACCTGGCCCATCTGGAGCAGATCCAAGGTCCTGTCCATCAGACGCTGGGATCCCTCTCTTCCTCCCTTCCTCCCTCCCCTCCTCCTTCCTTCATCTCCTCTCCACTACCTCTTCCCAGATGTTGGCTACAGCTCTGGCCAACTGGCCAGATGTGCTCAGCACCACAGGCTTCTCAGGAACTGGAAGGCTGAGGAGTCTGAGACAACCCTCAGGTGTCTATGTGACACCATCCAGCCCCAGGCGGAGAGGACCATCACCAATGAGGTCACAGGGCCACCAGGCTGTTCTCACAGCAGCCTGTGGGCAAGCTATGCACTTCATGAAAGGACTGGCAGCCTGAGGCTGAAGCCGCTAGGAGACTGAAGACTGGGTTCTGCCCTTTAGACCCTGGGTTTCCTTGTCTGTGCAACTGGTGAAACAGAATGACTGTCCCTCATGTGTCCACGGAGCACGGAGTCCAAGGTCACAGTGGGCACCTAGGCTAGAGCTGCGTTGGCTCTGAACTTAACTGAAGCAGCACCGTCTACAGCAGCACAGATACACAGGGGGATAGACAGACATCTGTCATCTTGTTAGCTGCCCTGGACTGACATTTCCTTCTACTTGGAGTGTTTTCTGTAAATTGGGTTGGGGCTCCTCGCAGGGCTCCAATGTCCTCCATATAGCATGTGCTGTTCCTGAGCCCTGGGCACTATAGTGTACCTAAGATTTCTAAAGCTACAAGTCAAGGGCACAGACACTAGGGCCTCAGGACTAGCACCTAGCCTTAGGAGTCCAGGTTCCCAAGGAGGCAGGTGGCTGATCTGTTCCCAGTCAGGTTTCTCACAAGCTGGGTGACCTTGAGCTTCATGTCTGATCTGAGTCTCTGTTTCCTCACTTGTGACGTGGAGATGACCTGTGAGGATTTATTGAGGAGCCACAGGGGATGGTGCTTAGCAGGGCTGGTCCAGGCAGCACAAGAGTTCCTTTCCCGTGAGGCAAGAGGAAGGGACGCAGCAGAGGTGAGCAGTCAACCACGCCCCTCAAAACGCACCACGCCCCCGCAAGACGCACCACGCCCAGCTCCCTTGCAAGCGCCACAGACATCTCCGGATATTTTTGCAGTCAGAAATCCCTCTAACTTGTCCTGTCAGACAGAGACCTATAAAAAGCTTACCCACACTGTTATTTTAAGGGATGCCATCACTACGTCTCTGCCTGGGGGTCTCTGCTGAACAGCCCTGGTTCCCACGGCCCGTGGCTTCCAAGGGTGAAGAGGAGGCAGAGGGCCACAAGGCTGTGCTGAGGTGGGGGGCTGCATTTTTACTATGTGAGGGGCCTCTCCACCCCAGCCCTGTCCCTCCCTCTCCTCTTTTGCTCCCAGAACCTCTTGGGAGAGTCTTTGTGGAGGAGGAAGCCATGTGGGACTGCGTTTCCCCCCAAGGTCACACGGTAGCTGGCAGTTCCCCTTCTCCCAGCTCTGAAGCCTCAGACCACCTGCTGCCTCCCCTCTCATTAAGCTCCTCCCCTTCCTCTCCCTCCCCCTCCTCCCCTTCCCGCCCCTCCTCCCTCTCCCCTCTCAATCCCATCCCCCTTCTCCTCCCCCTCCTATCCTTCCTCTCCTTTCTCCTCTCCCTCCTCCCCTTCTCTCCCTCCTCCCCTTCCACCTCCCCCTCCTCTTTCCTCTCTGACTCCTCCCTTCACCTCCTTGTTGCATCCACTCCTCCGTTCCCACTCTCCTCTAGGTCTTTCTCCCGAAGACCTCTTGCCTCACCTGGGTGTCCGTGAGACCCGCTTTCCGCCGTATCATGTTCTCTGTCAAAGCCCATTGGAGGAAGCCCAGTCTCCCGCATTGTCCTTGAGCTGCAATGACCCATCTAGGCAGAGCACCCTCAACCCTGAAGGAAGAGCACCCCCACGCAAAGCGCAGGACAGCACAGAGGGGGGCACCATGGTGCTGAGGCTTGCACTGTACTTTGGTTTAGTTCTATTGGATACTTATCCTGTGCACCATCCTTCCTGCTGTTACATACATGCACACACTTTAAACACTTGTGTACATGTACATATGTATATGTGTGTGATGTGTGTGTGATCATGTGTGTAAGTGCGCTGTGACATGCGTGTGGAAGTCAGTGGACAACCTCGGGTCTCAATCCTCACCTTCGACCTCCTCTTATGTGCTATGTGTACTCTAGGCTAGCTGGCTGTGGGACTTCCTTCCAGGGACCCTCCTGTCTGCCTCCCATCTCTGGGCAGGAACCTTGGGCTGGCAAACCCTTGCTCTATTGCGTTGAGCCCTGCGTGGGTTCTGAGCATCCAATCTGGCTTCTCATGCTTGCAAGAAAATCTCTGTGACCACTGAGATCTCCAACCCCATCCCCCGACAAACCGCAGCTGTAACTTGTCAGATGTCAATCACACCGAGGCTCCGGGCAACTGAACCCAGGGCCTTAGGCGTGTCACATGGTGCTCTGCTACCAGGCTAGCCCAGTCCAGCGTGTTTTCACACACAGGTGGTCCTGCATACGTTTTGTCAATCTGAGAGGAGCGTCTTTTCAGCCTCTAACCGCTTCTGTCCAGCCTTCCTGCTGCCTAGAGAGGTCCTGGCTCAACAGTGGTCTGGACTACACATAGCGGTGGCCTAAGAAGTGGGCCAGGAGAAGCTCATTTTGCAACCTGTGCCTCAGTTTCTTGATCTGACAGTGGAACTCCCATCCCTCCCTTATGGAGCAGATGCAGAGTAACCCCCCATGTGGGCTGCAGCTGCTTAGCCATGAAGGTGCTGCCAACACCAGGCTGCAAAGTTCCTGTGAACCCAGGGCTGTGCTGCAACTGCCAGCTAGGCCCAAGCCCCCAGCCCCGGAGACCCCGGAGTCAGGCTGCATCTCGGGGAAATGAGGCCCGGTGGCCCCTGACCCCAGCCTGCAAGAGGCTAACCCCCTCCCTGGCCCCTCGGCTGTGAGGCTGCCCACCCCGACCATTCATGGGTTTGTATTATAAGATGACTGCCGTCGCCATGGCAACATGAAAGGAGCCGATCTCATTACTGAGGCCTGGACACATTATTTTCTCCAAGGAATTTCTTCTTTTCATTATTTCCCTCCAAAGGTCAGCTGTCCTCTCAGGCGGGGCGGGGGCGGCGGGGGTGTCCACGAAAGGTGAGCCGATTCGGGGCCCAATTCCCCGGGTGGAATTTACAAGCATTTTGCCTTCTTCTTCTCTAACACCAGCTTAGAGAATTTCTTCAAGCTAGCCTTTCTCTTTAACCCCTGCGGCTCCGGCAGACAGCAGCCCGGCCATCCTTGCTAGGTTCCTGAGATCCCTCCAGAGTCTGGGCTTTTCTCCAGCACGTGGCTCCCTGCTACCATCCTAGAAGTCCCGGATGCTGAGGTCTCTGCTGATTTGCTCCGGAGGATTGCCGACACACGGACATTTAAGTCTTCCCCACGGGGGAAAAACACCCCACTAGAAGGTAACATTAATGATGGGGGAGGGGGAACCGAATCCATATCCATGTCTGGTATTCAGGGTGTGCAGCAATTTAGAGCCCAACAGACCTGCTAAGATCCCATTCAGGCTGTGTGCCCCTGGGCAAGTAGCTCCCTGTTTCTAGGCTCACTTTGCTCATCTGTTAAGCAACTCTGTGTTGGTGTGGACCCAAGGAATGAACAGAAATCATGAGCAGAGTCTGGCTGATAGCCAAGAACAGTAAATACCAAGGATTGATTATCATAGTTTGGTGTGTTTCTATTCATTTCTCTGTGTGTCAGCTGTCTGTAACTGTGAAACAAACAGCCCCGAGACTTGACACTCGTTACTGTGAAGCAGCGATAACTGGGTATTAGCTCGTGCAGTTTCTGTGGGCGGAGGCCTCTGTCTCTGTCTCTGGTGGGTTCTGAGGTGGCTGCAGCTACCGGGAAGAGGGAGGCAGAGGCTGGGATGGGTCTTTTGATATCTGGCCTCACAAGTCAACTGTATCTTGTGTCTGCCTTACTGTGTCCAACAGGCAGAATTCTGTTTCCTCATAGGATCTCCAGGAAGCTTCAGGGGCACCAGAGGCAGGGCTGCTGGAAATGGCTCCAGGTCATCATATTCTGTAAGGCAGGATCAGAGTGGATGCCCATTCTACAGAGGGAAAACTGAGGCTCTGGACAGAACGGCGATTTGTCCCACTGGCTTCCCAGATTCTTCCTTCTTTTTCAGCTTCTCTTGGAGCCAGTCATTCAGCTCACTAGATTCTCTGTCTGCCCCTGTGTGGTGGGTGCTCAGAGCTGGGGAACTCGCAGCCACTCCATGGGGATTCTAGCACGTGCAGCAGAGATGAAGATGTGTAGCTATGAGGCTGATGATGTGTTTTTGTTGACAGGGGAAAGGCTGTCTCCATCACACGGCAACAAATGGCTGCCAGAGGCAGAAGCAAAGTCAAAGTCAGTCATACAGATCTCTCTCTCTCTCTCTCAAAATAAAAACCCAATGCTCTCGCATCTTCTGCCTCCTGTGAATGATGCTTGAACTAAGTGTACAGGTTTCTAGCTGTGACTCAGCAGCCCGTGAGCAACAGGGTCACCATGACTTAGCAGGGCTTGAAGGATGGGGTCAGCTCAGGTTCTTTGGAACTGCAGAGAGGGGGAGGGGAGGTAGATTGAGATTTTGGGACTTGGAGGAAGGGCTAGGCTGGGCTGAGCTTATCCGCACCTCAAGGACCAAGAGGAAGCTTGGGCTGAGGGCTGAGGTATGGACAGCTTGCTCCTTGGCTCAGTTGGACTGCTGGTTCCTGACTAACCAAAAGAGACAGGACTTTAGGCTCGGGGCTGCTGGGATAGCAGGTGAGGATGCAGGTAGATGTTCTGGAGGGCCTTAAAGGTTCCAGCTCATTAGGTTGGGGCCTAAGGATCCGCATTGTTTTAAAGATTTATTTATTTTTGTTTTATGTGTGTGGGCATTATGCCTGTGTTTGTCTATGCACTGCAAGCACGCCTGATGTCTCTGGAGGCCAGTAGGGGGCATCAGAGCCCCCGGGACTGGGGTTAGACTTGTAAGCTGCCATGTAGGTGCTGGAAATTCAATCCTGGCTCTTTGGAAGAGTAGCTAGTGCTTAGCCTTCGCTACATCTCCAGCTCTCGCTGCCTCCACCCTAGGCATTCACCTTTTCATCACAAGCAGTGGCTACTCTGGGTAAAACACCCCACATGGAAGAGCCCGCCCTGTGGGTGTTGTTCCCTCAGCTCCGTTGGCTCCTAGTAATGTTCAGGTTCACAAGAAATTCATCTCTGGGAAGCCATCCCCAGTTCCCTCTGTCATAAAGTAGGTGATGATAGTCATGGACCTGCAACTCCCACCTTGTGTTACCAGACTCGATTTCTCACAGCCGCACAAAGAAAGTTAGGAGTCCAAGTCTTCTGCCTAAAGGTGGTCTTCCTAATGCAGTAGCAATCTATCCATCCATCCACCCACCCACCCATCCATCCAGCTAGCTATCCATCCATCCATCTACTCATTTGTTTATCCATCCATCCATCCACCCATCCACCATCTGTCCATCCATCCATCTATCATCCATCCATCCATCCATCCATCCATCCATCATCTACCAACCCATCCTAGCATCCTCCCCCCATCCGTCTATCTAGGTCTATATTGTGTGTCTTCTGCATGTTGGCTGCTGAGTCAAAGCAGTCACTGGAACAGGTGTTCTCATCCTCTCCCCTAAGTCACCCACAATATTAAGGGGAAGATGGGTCAAACAAGCCAAGACACAGCTGTATGTACGGATGTAAATTTTTCTCTTGGGAAGCAGACTTGAAGAACTGGGAGGTGACTAATTTTGCACCAGAGAGATGATCAGGGAAGGTATCTCTGAGAAGACTTTTGGTTTAAAATCCAAAGATCAGAGGAAGCTGATTCTATGAAAGGTGGTGTCTTAGCCAGGGTTTCTATTCCTGCACAAACATCATGACCAAGAAGCACGTTGGGAAGGAAAGGGTTTATTCAGCTTCCACATTGCTGTTCATCACCAAAGGAAGTCAGGACTGGAACTCAAGCAGGTCAGGAAGCAGGAGCTGATGCAGAGGCCATGGAGGGATGCTGCTTACTGGCTTGCTTGCTTCCCCTGGCTTGCTCAGCCTGCTTTCTTATAGAACCCAAGACTACCAGCCCAGGGATGGCACCACCCACAATGGGCCCTCCCACCCTTGATCACTAATTTAGAAAATGCCTTACAACTGGATCTCATGGAGGCATTTCCTCAAGGGAGGCTCCTTTCTCTGTGATAACTCCAGTTTGTGTCAAGTTGACACACAAAACCAGCCAGTACAGGTGGGGAATGCTGTTCTGGGGCTGGGGGTGGGGGTGGGGTGGTGTGGCATGTGTAAAGGTCCTGGGGCAGCTAGATCCAAGAGTATTCATACTGTGGGAGGAAGCTCAGTGTGGCTGCAGTGCAGCTGTTGAGAGGCAGAGCACTGTGCTGTGGGTTGTGTGGCCAGAAATTGAAGATCCAAGAAAATGTTGTTTTGGGGTCAGCCCACCCATTTCCTGGGAACCTTCTGGTAAACACTACCATTACAACTGCTGGCTTTGGGCCTTCCATGGTGACTACTCCAGGAAGCCTTGCTTGCATCTCCAGCCTCAGTCCCCTTCCCATGTGCACCTGATCACAATGCACCAATCTATTCAGAGAACCGTACCCAGAGGCTGCTTTTCTGGATGGTGACCCTTAAGAAGGGGAGGCTCTGCTTAAACCCATGCCCTCACCCAGTGCAACCCCATGTGTGCAGCATAGTGGGTAAAGAAGAGCTTGGGTTTGGGTTTCAGATCCCAGGTCTGCCTTCGGCAGTTTGAAAGACTCCTTAAGTCTCATGCCTTAGCTTCTCCCTACCAGCAGTTCAGGGTGGGACTCACTTTGGTCCTCAGTCTCTCAGCTTCTCTGCTGGGGGACTTCTGGTCTTAGTGCCTCTCACACTGGAGGTCTGTGTGAGTTCGTAGACATGGTGATTTTAATGAAAGGAGCTGGGCAGCTCCAGGCTGAGAACCCGGCTGAGACCGCAAGAGGCTGGTTCCCTTGGGAAGAGATGAGGCATGCTATCCTGAGGGGCAGTCTGCAGCCATGGACGAGATATGTCCATCTGGTCTTTCTGTCCATCCATCTATCCAGGAGGAAATTATGACCCAAGCACTGGGAACACACCAGTGAGTCACCTGCCACCTCTGACCTGTGAGCATCTTCCAGAATGAGGGTAGGGTGTGCCCTGTGAGCTACTGACTGGTGTGGGAACCCATGGCTCATTGAGCTCCTAACCCCAACATGTAAGGATTGGAGAAGGAAAGGCTCAAGGATGCTGGTGGAGTCTGTCCCCAGCCTGTCATGTTTTTGGACCTTGGCTTGGAGACAAAGGTGGCTTCCTCCCTTCCTTCGGGGAGGCTTCATTACTGACTCCTGACCTGCCTCTTCTCGAGAGCAGGTCCCATATCCTTCCTTCTGAGTGATCCTGCCTGGTAAGAAGGGGCAGCAGTGAGGAGCCCAGCAGAACCGAGCCCATGGCTCCTGCTTCTCAGCCTGGCTAGGCCATCTGCAGGAAACCTGATTGCTCCCTCATGGGACCATCCTTCCTCTGTCCCCAGAGAGATCCCACTCCTTCTCTTCTCCCTCCGCTCCTCCTTTCTTTCCTCCCCCACCTCTGCCTTCCTCCTTTCTCCCACGCACTGCCTGACCCATCAGATGTAAGCGTTTGCTGGTTAGACTGCAGTGGCCAAGAGCAGACTATCTGGGTTGGAGATGGACTTCCAGCTCACACGGCTTTGGGGACTTCCTCCAGCGCTCCAGGCTTTAATGTCATCGTCTCGAATGAAGGTTCTTCTGGGGATGAAATAAAGTAGTCGTTGGTCGTTGGTCTGTCATGACTGATAGATGAGTAAATCCTGGAGACTTCAGAACGGAAGCCAGAGGAAACTGCCACCCTGCCGAGCTCTGGAGCTGCTGGCAGGCAGAGCCCTCTCTAAGTCACTACCAGACAGGCTGGCAGGAAAGTCTGGAAGAATATGGGTTTAGTGACAGGAATGTCCTAGAAGGGATGTCTCCAAGTCTAAGCTCTGCCCTTGGACCTCAGGTGCAAAGAAAGTGCAGGTTCTCATAGCTTCCCCTCTGGTGCCCAGCCCTCGTGAATCCCACCATCAGCTGGGTCCTCTTCAGAGGGAGCCTGAGGCATTGTTCTCATCAAGGGCCCAGAAAACACAAGCTTTGGTGCCGAGAGCCCCCAACCTCCCCCAAACACGGTGATTGCTAAAATTTGCTTCGTTCTGATTTTGCCTCTTGCTGGCTGAAGGACTGGATTTTATACCAGGTCAATTTCAGACCATTTGATATTGATATATGAAGATCCCAGGGGATTACTGAATGCATTTCTCATCCTGCCTAGATAGTATCATAGGAGGAAAATAGGATTGACTGTTAAGGACAAATTGAGAAAGACATGGCCATTTAAGATAACTCCTTATCTGTATACAAGCAAATGGTATCTGGGAAATAGACCACCAGTTGACAGCAAGAAATTCTACTCTGGGCTCTTCACCCACTCTCTCTTCTGCCGTTAACACTCAGGGATTATCCCATTCTCCTGAGAGCCCTATCCTGAGGCCCCTGCTGGAGGACACTAGAGAAGAGGGTTTTTGGAGACATTATTCTGAGAGGGTTGGGTGGGAGGGGCTGAGATTGTCCATGGGTACTCTGAGGAGTTTGGGATGGAATGGCTTTGGATGTGACAGATCTCCCTAGCAGAGCCTCTCTCAGGTGATCATGTGACTTGAGGATGGAGGATTGGATTTACCACATGGTGAATGAATGGTCTTTGGGGTGGTCTTTTCACTCTTCTCCGTCAAGAATACCAATGAAGGCTCACGCCTGTGCCAACACTTCCCTGAGTCATGAAGTTGTGGAAACTTCCTGGACACCCAAGATGTCCCCTGTGCTGGTGGGCATAATGGTCAGAGAAGCAGATATATGGCTCCAGGTCCTGCTTCCACAATCCTGCTTCCTTCAGTGTTAGGAGCTGGATCCTACAGATCCTTTGATTGGTCCCATTAGTGAGCATGTATGCTATGGGTTCTTGAAGGGGTCAAGGGTCGATGTGGGTCTACCACAGCCCTCCACGAGCAGATGCATGTTTCCATCTTCATCCTCCCCCCCGCCCCCAAGCAGGGTGGGTTTCATAGAAAAAGGGATTCTGGAGACCAAGAGGATCCAGGAGGCCTGGGGTCTTCCAAGTCAAAGCTCCGGAAGCTTCTGATGCCAGACCCATTATTCCCCAGGTCACCATCATAGTTTATCTTCCCCATTGCTGTGATAAAATACCCTGACGAGAAATGTTAAGAGAGGAAGGGTTTATTTCAGTTCACGATTTGAGCCTGCCGCCTCTCACGCTGAGAAAGTCTCGGTGTCTTAAGTTGCTACTCACATTTCAATGGGTGAGGAAGCACAGAGGGGGTGTTCAGCTCACCCTCTCCTCTTTATCTTTCAGA
>CM052721.1:34050530-34079246 GCA_028551405.1 Uromys caudimaculatus
AAGGACACGTGTGGAGGACAGAAATTTCTCAAGCCATAGCGAGCCTTCTACTGCCAGCCTCTGATCCTTGGATCTTGAGCAGCAGCTTGGAGGATCACATGGTCCATCTTCCTCTGACAAGTGAGAAGCTTGCAGTGTAGCTGCTGCCTGGAGCTGGGTGTGCTGAGAGGGGCTGAAGATTCTTGAATTTCCTGGGACCTGGCTGTGAAACACACACTCCTGGATGGGGAAGGTAGCTCTGGGTCAGGCTTCCTCAGAGTTATAAGATCTATGGATATAGACCTTACAGAGCAGGCCCTCCATGTGCAGAAGGTCTGTGTCTTTAGAATCATCCAACCGTGGACCTCCCTCCTTCTTGTATCTTTACTGATCTTGCACAGATGGTTCCCACAGCCCTCACACTGCGTCACAGCAGACTGTCTAGGGGAGATCTGAAGGATGCACGTGACTTCCAGTGTGCCCCAATGCTCATGAGGACCGGAGTGCTCACAGAGGCTGGTGTCATGGGAAGCCTCCCTCCCCCTCTCTCTTTCTCTTTCTCTCCCTCCCTCTCTCTCTGTATGTTTGTGAAGAAAGGAAGAAGGGAAAGAGGGAGAGAGAAAGGAGGAAGGAAGGAAGGGAGGAGGAGGAAGGAGGAAGAGAGGAGGAGGGACGGAAGGGAGGAGGAAGGAGGAAGAAAGGAGAAGGAAGGAGGAAGGAAGAAGGAAGAAGAGAGAAGGAAGGAGGAAGGGGAAGAAAGGAGAAAGGAGGAAGGAAGGGAGGAGGAGGGAGGAAGAGAGGAGGGAGGAAGGAAGGAGGAAGGGGAAGGAGGAAGGGGAAGAGAGGAGGAAGGAGGTAGGGGAAGAGAGGAGAAAGGAGGAAAGAAGGAAGAAGGGAGAAGGAGGGAGGAAGGGGAAGAGAGGAGAAAGGAGGAAGGAAGGGAGGAGGAGGAAGGAGGAAGGGGAAGAGAGCAGAAAGGAGGAAGAAAGGAGGGAGGGAAGGAGAAAGGAGGAAGGAGGAAGGGGAAGAGAGGAGAAAGGAGGAAGGAAGGAAGGAGGAGGGAGGAAGAGAAGAGGAGGAAGGAGGAAGGGGAAGAGAGGAGAAAGGAGGAAGAAGGAAGAAGGGAGAAGGAGGGAGGAAGGGGAAGAGAGGAGAAAGGAGGAAGAAAGGAAGGAGGGAAGGAGAAAGGAGGAAGGAGGAAGGGGGAAGGAGGGGAGGGAGGAAGGAGGTAGAGAGGAAGGAAGGGAGGAAGAGAAAGGAGGAAGGAAGGAAGGAGGGAGGGAAGAAGGGAGGGGAAGAAAGGAAGGCTGGTTTATTCTGGGTCAGTCCAGTGTGCAGTCCATCACAGTGGGAAGTTGGGTAGGCAGGGGCATGGGGCAGTGGGTCACAGTGCTCTGTATTCAGGAAGCAGAGGGAGATAGATGCTGGTGCCCGGCTGGATTTGTTCAGCCATGGGATGGTGCTGTTCACATTTTGGGGGATCTCTCCACATCAGTAACCTAATCTTGAAATGCCCTCACAGACAAACTAGTCGCTTGTTGCTGCAATGATTCCAAATTCTGTCTAACCGACAAGATTGTCTGTCCGTTTGTGCTGGCTAGTTTTATGTCAATTTGACACAAGCTAGAGTCATCAGAGAGAAGGGAGCCTCAGTTAAGAAAATGCCTTCAAAAGATCGGGCTATAGTTAAGCTTGTAGGGCATTTTCTTAATTAGTAATTTATGGGGAGGGCCCAGCCCACTGTGGGCGGGGCCAGCCAATTGTGGGGGGGGCCATACCTGGGCTGGTGGTCCCAGATTCTAAAAAAAGCAGGCTGAGCAAGCCATGGGGAGCAAGCCAGTAAGCAGCACCCCTCCATGGCCTCTGCATCAGCTCCTGCCTCCAGGTTCCTCCCCTGCTTGAGTTCCTGCCCTGACTTCCTTCAATGATGAACAGCAATGTGGAAGTGTAAGCTGAATTAACCCTTTCCTTCCAAAGTTGTTTTGGTCATGGTGTTTCATCACAGCAATAGTAACCCTAAGTAGGACTGTATCTATCTATCTATCTGTCTATCCATCTATCTATCTATCTATCTATCTATCTATCTATCTATCTATCAATCAATTATCTATCATCTATCAATTATCTATCATCTATTGTCTATCATCTATCTATCTATCTATCTATCTATCTATCTATCTATCTATCTATCTATCTATCTTATCATCTGTCTATCTGTCTGTCTATAGTCTGTCTCTACTCTCCTTTTGCCATCTTTCATCTGTCTGTCCATCATCTATCTATTCATCGACTGCTATCCGTCACTCTCCTCATTGCTGTGGTAACATGCTAATCAACAGGGATTCTGTGGGATGAAGGACTCATTCTGGTCGGGGAGGTGTGGGGGAGGTGTCCTGGCAGCCGCTGGCTCATATCTCAGTGAGCAAGGAACCGTCTGCTCTCTCCAGGCCTTGGTAGGCTGATGAAGTCATTTACGCTGGGGAGATCTGTCCGCCTCCCTCCAAGTCTCTTCCAAAGCTTCCTTGTAGGTAGGCCTGGAATTTAAATAATGCTTAACCAGCAACCTGGATGTCCCTGACTCATTTCTTAACTAATGGAAGTAGTCTTCCATTTAGGAGGAACTGCTTGGGGTCTGTCCAGCTTCCAGAATGACTCGAGGCCTGGGTGGTCCCAGTCCTGGGGGCTTCAAGAACTCTCTGCCAGGCTTGGTGTGGCCCTATTGTGGAAGACAGGGGCTCTGGTCTCATCTGTGAACGCAGGAAGCTTCAGGTGGACCTGACAGGCATGGGATGGGAGGGAGTATGGTGGGGTGTGGTTTGGGTGTGGGTGTGAAGGGGGCATGGCCCAACATAGGAGGAAGTCATAGGTGGACCCCAGTGCTCCAGGGAGACCTGCCTTGGTATGAACTGGCTTGCCTGTTCCCTTCTAGCCTGAAATGCTAACAAGGTCCAGACAGCCACTGGTCATACAAGACAAGGTACAGAGAGGCTTTGACGTCTGGACAGTCAAGGCTGGTGACAAGCAATGCAGGAATATGGCCCCCCACATCCTCAGATCACCAAATCACAGGTGTGGCGTGTCTTGAGAGTGGAGGTCCGGGTGATAACAGGACCTGGGACCCTGTCCACAGGCACCAGTTACCTGCCAGGCACAGCCCTGTAGGTGGCCACCCTTTGTAAACAAGCTTCCAGTGGACACGCAGGTGCTAGAAAGGACACTGCAGCTCTTACTCAGTTTCCAATGGTGGCATCTGGCAGGCACTGGAGAGAATACCCTAACCCTGGTTGGGGAGAGCCAGCACTGTCAGGGCACAATGCACCCCCATTGGGACATGGTTCCTGTGTTCCCTTGTGTGCACCCACTTCCCCACCCGAGCTCCTGCAGCCTCAGGTTGCTCTGCTTCTGTTCATCTCCACTCCAGCAAAGGCACGTGGGCAGAAGCAGAGTTTGAGTGTTTGGGTGAGTCTCTGGAGCCCTAGGATATTATCTTTGTCCTGGCAGAGTAGTATTCCCTGACATGACTGTGCTTCCATTTGTCTCTCTGTTTACCTGCTGAAAAGCATGTAGGTTGGCTCCCGGTTTGGGCTTCTGTGAATAAAACTGCTATAAACACTTCTGTACAGGTTTTTACGGGAACATAAGTCTTTGTTTCTCTGGGATGCTTGCCCAGACATGCAACGGCTGAGCTGTTTAGCAGCCTGCTTCCCTGCCTGATATTTCTGTCTTCAACTTATGAGTAGCCTTTTTCCCCTTGTCCACACTTCCTGTAGTCCCAACCTCCTAGCCCCCACTCTTTATAGTCCCTACTTCCTTAGTAAGTCAACTAATCCCTGGCTCATCAACTTCCCCAACTCATCCCCAGCTCTCTCTAGTGTTTGGTGAAATCTTGACTTTATGCTTTTGCTACAGGAAGCAGGAAGTTCCCCTGGCTTCAGGCAGTGTGCATCTCCGCAGCGAGCCTCTGCTTTGTGGTTGAGAGTGATGTTTTTGAAAGAATATGAGATCCTAGTGGCCCATTTCACAGATGAGGGAAACTGAGGGCAGAGAGTGACTTGCTCAGTGGCCGTGAGCGCCCCCATACTTCCCCTGGCTCCTTGTCTTTCTGAAGGTTTCTTACAAGTCACACTGACTTACTTGAGGACCTGTCCTGATATTTTACCTCACATGTGTTCTCCAGAGGCCTGGCTCGTTGGGCTGTATTCTTGGCAATCTGGACAGCTGGCTTCTCAAGGACAAGTTGTCACAGCAGAGTTCTGGGTGAGCCCTGGTCACTGTGTATACACAGCCTTCATTGTACACAGCCAGCAAACTCATAAATTCCCTGAATGGGAGGGTGTGGGCAGACCAGAGGGGATATACTTCATACCAACTGGTCCTTGACAGAGAGGACCGTGTGAGATCCCACTGTGTGCCCCCTCTTCCCCATCCTGGTCCCTCTTTGCACTTCCCAGTCCTCCTAGGATGACACATCCTTTCCCAGAATCCACTTGTGCTATGGCTGATTTTATTTTCTGAAAGAGGGATCTGTCAGACCAGGAACAGACAAATTCAGTGTCTGTGACTGCATGTGAAGGGCATCACAGACTGATGCACACACACACATGTGCACACCCACAAGAGTGAGCACACAACAGAGAGAACACACACACATGTGCACACCCACAGGAGTGAGCACACAGCAGAGAGAACACACATGCACATTCACATAGACATGCACGCACACATACATTCAGGAGTGGGCATGCACCAGAGAGAACACAAACCTCCCAAATGTGTGATGATAAATTAAAAAAACAAAACAAAACAGAAAGGATAAAAGAAATAAAGGGGGAAAAAAAACCACCCACCCACAATCTCTGGAAACTGCAGCTGTGGAGACACGGCCAGCGTCACTTGCTGATCGTGAGGCTGGTCCCTTTGTGGAGCAAATCCTCCTGTTGGCAGTTACCTTTCAATCCCCCGTCTGTGGCCGGCCTGATTTTTATTCAGTGTTCTATTCACCCTGTGTGTTAATGAGCAGGGGAGGGAGGGCTGAGGCGGTGTCTAATAGGCTGAGCGACAGGCTGTCTGCAGCGGCCCTTATCTGCGGCTCCCAGCGCTGTCTGCCATCCTGCCTCAGCCCAGGCAGGCTGTGGACACCGCCATGGATGTGCTGGGTTTTAAATTATGTATGGAGGAGAAAGATTTGACAGCATCCTCCTTCTCGGGGAGGAAAGGGCAGGCCATGTTTTGTGTGTCCTGTGATCCACATGCCCAGCTGTTTCTTTCACTTCTTTTACTAAGCATCTACTACTCTGTGTCAGAAAGCCTTGCTGGGTGTTTGGTGCTGGGTGCTAGGTGCTAGGTGCTGGGTGCTGAGTGCTGGGTACTGGGTACTGGTATGGATACTCACCTTTGAACTCTAAGGTAGATCCTGGCTAGTTCAGGAGTCAGGGAGGAGCCAGCTTAGACCCACTGACTCTTGGGAGACAGTGGATCTCAAATCATTTTGCTAGGCTCCCTCAAAGCAGAACCCAGTCTTTCTCCCCAACAGTCTCTATGGGCAGCTACTAGTTCTGCACAGGCCACCCCACCCAGGCTGGTCTCTCTTAACCTTAGGCACTCAGCCTCCCCCCCAGGCCTCTTTCCCTCCCCTTCCCCAGTGCTAGTAGGTCTGGTTAGCTTAACCTCTGGCACACCCAGAGACCACTACCCCCTATCTCCCACTGATGCCTTCTATCTGCTTGCTCCCCTCCTACTCATCCTCCTTCTGACAGGGCCCCTACAGTGAGTCCGATTCACAGAGCAGAGGGACACCTTGCTGCTCACAGCTGACTGATAGCACATATCCCATGACCCTCCAATCCTGTGGTCTTTAGTCTACCATAGAGTCCACTGTTCCTTGAAGGTGCTAGCCACGCCCCCTCATCCCTCTGCCGGGAATGCACCATTCCCTGTACTACCTTGGTGGTCACCTTGTTAAGGCTCTTTCCTGGAGATCCTCCCCCAGCCTCTCCCAGTCTGCACCAGAACTCACTCAGAACCTCACCCTGCCCTCCTACGATTGCAGGCCCCTGAGAACAGTGGCTGCATCCAGCCAACTTACTGTGCTCTCTGTGCATGAGTGGACACGACTGTCCAGGCCTGTCCTAGCCAGTCAAGCTATGTTGTGGATCATGCCTGGGGCTAGGTCCATTGATCTCCAAGCAAAGCCCCTAGGGCCGTGACACTGGTGTCCCTTAAAGCCAGGATGGGTTGGGGAGTCCACTGTCCCCCTGACCTCTCATCCAGTCACTTAGCTGGGCAGCTTGCAAATCTATTTTCTAAGCTCAGTTTGAGATCAGTCTACATTCACAGGGTACAGAGCACAAACACTGGAAGCTAGGCTGTCCCTCACACCCCTGTCCCACCACACGTGCTCAGGCTGCCACAACTCAAAGATCATCTCTATTACATAGAAGGTGCTTGTTCTTCCACGTGTCTGTGTTGCCCTATTGCGTGGCTCGGCTTCATTCATTCATTCATCCGGCCCTCTGCTACTGGGTATCTAGACTGTTGCTAGTATTTTGCTGTGATTTAAAACACCCCGCTAACTATCCTTGTGTATCTATTAGCAGGCAACTTAAATTTCTTCTCTAGAAACACCCATCTATCCCATGGATAACTGAACCCCATAGATGACACCAGCGTAGGAGTGGCCTGGCTGATAATTCGGCACCTTGGGAGTCTGTGAGAAGTTGTCACCCATTCCAGGAAGTCTTCCTGGGCTCTCACACTGGACCAGAAGCCTCTTCAGGGTCCCCGCTTATCCCCCAGCCTATGGCAGCTCACAGTATTATTATGAAATTGGGTCAGTTTGAAGTCACCCACTCCTGACTACAAATGTCATTGAGTCAGCAGCCTGAGCTGCCTCTGGGTCCTCATCGTTCATATCCCTTGCATTACTCTAGGGAGACCCCCCCCTTGATCCCACTCTCCTCCTCAGGAAGGAGACGGGGCCTCTGCCAGCTGTTCCCAGGGGCTCAGGTTGGAGCCCCTGTCCTCCCCCTTGAATAAATAATAATTGTTAGAAAAGGCCTGTGGATAAATTATAATCCTGACCCTCATTTGAGTGCAAAAAACTTTAGCCCACTGCCAAGGAAAAGTCAGAATTTGCATTTAAATAGAGAATGTTAGAGACTGCACAGGGAGGCCTGGTCCCCACAGGCCAGAGGAAGGGGACCGGCACAGCCCATGGTGAACCTGGTACTTCAGGGGTTCCTGGCTACCTGGGGAATACAGGCAAAGCGTGTGGTGTGGCCAGGCGGATGGCATGGCTGCCCTTCATTCTAAACCAGTGAACTAGAGCCTCCTTCCCCACATGCAGGGGACTGACAGGCAGGCATGCAGACTCAGGGCGAGCGGGGACTCACATCTGTGTGATGCAGGCTGCACAGAGTGTGGTTTAGTTCCATGGACAAATGGCTCCAAGCTTAGCCACCTGTCCAGTTCCCTGGTCTCTATGAGCCTCAGTTTCCTTATTTGTATCAGAGATCCACACACAGCAGCGGAACCACACACGCATCCTTGTGCCTACTTTATGGCACGGGAGACCACTGTTCAGAGCGGTTAAGAAACAGCCTAGGATCACACGACCAGAAAGCAGCATCAACAACAAGTGCCTGTGTGAGTTAGACTGTACGAAGAAGGATGTACATGCGGTTTTTAGTATAGGTGAAACTGAAGCAAGAGCATACACCACTCACAGTGCTGTAAGAGTACCTGACCGGGGGGGGGGGGCTCAGGCCACTGCCCAGGATGCCCCGGACAGAGGGCAGAACCAGGTGGGCTCCTTCCCTCCGACAAAAAGCCTTAGGAAACAAACAGCACCAACAATAAACCCAAACCAGCAACCTAGCACTGTGCCTGGATTCCCTTCACTGAAGATAAAGATTGAGCAAAGGGATGGAGTATCTGCCGTGAGCAGCTCAGACCTGCCACAGAACTGGGGGGGGGGGGGGAGGAAGTAGTAGTAGTAGTAGTGGAAGAAGGAAGAGGAGGAGGAGGAGGAGGAGGAGGAGGAGGAGGAGGAGGAGGAGGAATAGGAAGGGAGGAGTGGGGAGAGGGAGGGGGATGAGGGAGAGGACAAAGAGCACACCCAGCCATCAGAACCCAGCACTTCAGCTACACACACACACACACACACACACACACACACACACACACACACCCGCAGGCCAGGATAGGCCCTTGGCCACATGAACTGTTAACTGTGGTCCCATTGATTTCAACTGTGATGTGGGGGTCCCTGCAGGCAGCACCTGGATCCTCCTGGTACCCAGGTGCCTCCTGGCATAGAGACCTTACTCCCAGCCAAGGGTGGACCGAGAAGTCCAAGGAGCAAGCCGTAGATGGGGAGGGGTTGGGAGATGTCACTGATTTCCCAAGCACTCCCCCTCCTGGGTTCCAGTTGGTACAACTAGTACTCTCAATCCATTGTCATCTTTGGTTTCGTAAGGAGGGAGCATGAAGGTCTTCACTTCCTGTACTGTAGTGGGCTGGGCAGCCTGCTCCAACACTACTGTGAGTGGGTCATCCTACTCTAACTCTGACACATACCAGACATAGAAACGGAAGCCCCCACTGGCCCATGGGGTGTGTCTGAGGTCATACTAGGATCTGTGGTGAGCCTCCCAAACAGGTTTCACGAACGCCTACCCTGGGCAAAGTTGCTCAATGACTTGGGGATGTCACCTGACCAGGATTGCCTAGACGACCACTCGTCTGCCCCGTGGGACCCCCAACCCAACCCTAGTCCTTCTGGCTGAGCCCCAAAAGGCAGATCAAGAGAGAGAAAGAGCCAGAGCAGCCTCAGATCAGCGTGCATGCTGAAGATGGGGGAGTCGGGAAGTCCGTCTCCTACACTGCTGGTCTCAGGGGACCGTCCATTTTGTTATTGGTCCCTCATGTGAGGCGATAGGAGCTGTATGCAGAGCTGGTGATCTTGATGACTGTAGGCTCAAAGAAGCTGTGTGGAAGATGGCAGGCACCTGGGGCTGGACCAGGGCGGATTTGGTCAATCACCAGCACTTGCTAGCTTTTATTGCAGAGGTAAGCATGGTCACAGATGGTGGAGATTGCAAAGCTGAAGCTTTCAACACTGGCCATGTGACACTGGCCACGTAACAATGGTCATGAAACAATGGTCACGTGGCACTGGCCACGCGTCACTGGCCATGTGACACTCACGTAGTTGGAGTTAGGTGGGGAATGCTTTGGCTTCAGCAGAATAGGAAGACTTAGAGTTTGGGTGAAGAGATCAGGCCTCACTGAGGCCTCACTCTGCAGTAAGGCAACACCATTGTCTTCTGAGCTGCAAGATTTGAGCAGCATCCTCCAGAGGTACAGCCTGGGAGCTGTACAGGGTTTGTCCCAGCTCTGAAACCTCTGCAGCCCTACACCTCCTAGCAGGGGGTGGAGGTAACCCTGTGGTTGCCATGGTGATTGTTCAACTGTATTTGCAGCATCAGAGTCACCACTGACTGCATGTGGCTCTGGGAAGGAAGACAGAAGTTTGGGTCCCAGCGTCAGTTTTCTGGATGACCATAAATGTGTATTCGCTCTTGCTGTGCCTCAGTTTTTGAATCTATAAAGTGGGCCTCCAGTTGCTATCATCTGCTCCTTGAACCCCAGGACAAAGATTGGTATGTGGGACCTACTTGGTTCCTCCCAGTGTCCCTGCCCAGAGGGTCATAAAGACTGTGGGTGAATCTGTGACCTCACGCTGTGTCCTAGCAGCTGGGTAACCAGACAAAGGGCCCAGGAAAACCTGTTACAGCTCAGTGAAGAATCAATGAAGCAGCTGGGAAGGTCAGAGGCAAAGCCAGACCTGCTGTGGGAAGGGACAGCTGTCATTCCCCAGCTCTCCTGGATTCCAGCGTGCATGCGTGCATGCGTGTGTGCGTGCGTGCGTGCGTGCGTGCACCTCACCAAGGGACAGAGTTGATGCTTTGTCAGGACTGTTTGTCAGAGCCTGGTTCTCAGCAGATGCCTGGGAAGGAGCCTGCATTGAAATTCCTGTCACAGCCTTAGAAAGGTGGATGGGTGCTATGCTTGCCTCCCAGAACCCGGAGCTCAAGGGCGGAGACAATTTACATTCATTTCTTCTTTCGTCATTCATTCATTTTTTTCCATTCCAACCCTTCCCCTCATTTCTGTGTGGACTGAATAGACCATATGTCTTTCACATCTTCCTCTCATCTCTATGGCTTTCCCTGGGCACTTAGGGGCGTCCTAGCCTATGTTTCTGCCTCTGGAAATGAGAATGGTAAGTGTCCAGGCCAGATCAGGATGAACCCCTTTTTCTCAGGCAAGCAGGCTCAGCATGAGCTGGTGCCTCAAGAGGGAAGGTGGGAGCAACCCCACCCTACAGGGCAAGGTCCCTGCTCAGGCCCCAGGCAGTGTGTGAGGGACCCAGGCTTTGTGGAGAACTGGCTCTAATTCTTCCCTCCCGTTACCTTCTTCTGCTCCCCTGACTCTAGCATGCTTGTGGCCTGGGCTGGAAGCCCCACCCTGGGCAACTGCCCCTGAGCTGTGTTTGCCACGTGGGAACCCAGATGCAGAGTCTCCTGCTCTTCTTGGTTTTCATCAGAATGGACCATTTTCTCTAGGGGTCCCCAGCAAGCAGCATTAGCACCCCAAGAGCAGGACCCCCTTTAGCTCAGCCCTGGGTGAATATATCTTTTTCTTGACCACAGCTTTCTCTGCCACATGATGGGTTGTCAAATGGCCACCCGCAGCCTTTGAGACTACATAACTGTTTCCGTAGATAAACTAATGTCACTCTAACACAAGGGCCCCTCTGGGGGAGTTTTGACTGAATGTTTGGCACCAACTGGTGCTCGCCCCCAAACCCTGTTTTCCAAACCCCATCCGTTCCAAAGAGCCCTGGGCCCATGGAGAGCCTCCAGCTCCTTAACCTACTGGAAAAGGTCCCAGGCAGACTCCCCAGTTGTCTCCTTTGGGGTTCATCACGGTTGACAAAGTACCTCCATTTCCTCTGCCCCAAATATATCTCCTCGGTCTAGAAGCCTTGACAGGAAGGATCGTTTCCCCTGTGCTGGGGTTCAGATATCATTGACCGCTGAGTGGGGGTCTAGGAGTGGTGTGGCCACGTTGAGGTGTCCGTCATACTAGGGGGCAAAGCCTGGTGGGACAGTTTGAAGGGTAGATGGTGGTGGCTGGTAGGAGAAGGTAGAAGATTATACCCACCTTAGCACAGAGTGAGGCCCTGGGCTTCGTAGGAGGCTCAGCATTGCTGGGAGCAAGCCCAGAAAGGCAGGGTTCACAGGCAGGGCGGTCTTGACAACAGTAACCCCAAGGCCAAAGGCAGAGGAAAGAAACGAGCATTCCACGATGTATATTTAGGAGGCTGGATGACGGGAAAGGAAATCAAGTTAGAGACTGAGAGTTCGCAGCCTGAGCAGATCTCCAGGCCCCGGGAGAGGTTGTGGAATCCAGATGTGGTTGGGACTGCAGAGGGGGAGGGGGAGAGGGGAGGGAGGCTAGGCCTGTTCACAATTAGCCTTGATTTTGTGTGATGACATTCAAATTGTGGGCGAGCATGAAAGCAGAGTTGTGAGGACCCGGCTGTCCGTCGGCCCCGGGACTAATCCAACGTGAAGGGCCCGGGCGCAGGCCTGGCACCACATGGAAGCACTTTGGGAGGGTTTGATGTCCCGCCAGCTGAAGGGGGAACCGTGGCCCTGGCTGAGTGGGCCTCTTCCCCATCCCACCCCCTCAGGACCGGCTGGCTCTGGCGAGAGGGGTTAAACCTCGAACACACCAGAAGGTTCCGGGGCTGTGGGTGCCCTCACTAGTCCAGCCCTGAAGGCAGCAAGGGGGCCATGTGGGGCCCACGGAGCCGGGCCTGGGGCGCTGGGCCAGCGGCAGTGGCTGACGTGGTGTGGGATGGTGTCTGTGAGCTATTTTCAATATTTCTAATATTACAAAGATGAGGTAGCCCACATGCCAGGACTTTGGCAGGCAACGGCGTTTGTAACTGGGCCTTGGCTGCAAATTTTGGGATTTTATAGGAAACTGGGGGGCCAGGAGGCCATTTGGGTCTTGGGTCACCTAGCAAGAGTTCCGGCTCATGGGAAACCATCTTGTGAAATGAATTCAGAGAGATTTGTCATCCCATTGTCTCCACAAAGGGTTGACCGTTGGACCTGAGGAAAGTTCGTGGAGGGCCCAGAACTCAGGCCCACAGGACTGACCAGGTTACTGACCTCAGCAGTAACTGGAGAGAATCTCTGGTCTTCCACGAGAAAGAGGACTGGATTCTCCAGGGTGTATTAAATGCCAGGGACAGCAGAGGCCACCACTCTTCCTGCACCGGAGACCCAAGCTCTTAAGCAGACTGCCGTGGCCTGTCGGCCTCACTTCCTGACACCACCATTTGTATCATCCACTGGCGTTTTGTCCATCGAGATGCGTGTGTGGCTGGAGATGTGTGGACCGTTCCTTCCATCAGCAGGGGCCACCCCTTCCAGACACTCTGCCCGGCCCTTCCGTCACTAGGGATTGACTGCTAGGCCCCTCCCACAGCTCCCAGAGTGCATAGAAGAGGAAGGTTCTTCACTCAGTCCCGTGACCCTGGAGGTCCCCGGGGAGACAGGGAAGGGCAGGGCATGCAAGTTGATGGAATGTCAGGATGTAGAGGTTTGGGAACGGTGATGGCCACCCCAAGCACGCTGCCTAATGAGGTACAGCACGAGCTCACCCATGATTCCTGCCGTTTCTCTCTAGAAAGAATTCCAGATCCTGCATGTGAACAGCTAGTCACATGTTAGTGTGTGTGTGTGTGTGTGTGTACATCTGTGTGTGTGTGGTCTGGCTTGTATAAGTGCGTGTATATGTGTCTAAATGTGTATATACGTGAATGTATGTGGTGTGTATCACATGTGTATGTGTGTGTACACGTGTGTATACTTGTGAATGTGTGTGGCGTGTGTATACACATACATGTGTGTGCTTGTGTATACAAGTATACATGTGTGACTGAGTGTGGTGTGTGTGTATGTAGTTGTGGATGTGCATGGCACGTATGTACATGTGAACATATGTGGTATGTGTATGTGCGTAGAGTCGGGCATGTATATGTGCATGAACTTGTGTGTGGTGTGTGTATACATGTGTATGTGTGTATAGTCTGGCATGGGTATGTGCACATGTGTGTACACATGTACATGTGTATGTATGTACATGTGTATATCTATCTGTGTGTGTGTGTAGGCTGACATGTGTATATGCACATGTGTGTATACATGTATACATGTGTACATGTGTATGTGTGTAATGTCTGGCATGCATATGTGCACATGTGTGTATACATGTATATATATGTACATGTGTATGTGTGTACATGTGTATATCTATATATCTACATATCTATATGTGTGTGTGTGTGTGTGTAGGCTGCCATGCGTATATGCACATGTGTGTATACATGTATACATGTGTACATGTGTATGTGTGTAATGACTGGCATGCATATGTGCACATATGTGTATACATGTATATATATGTACATGTGTATGTGTGTAATGACTGGCATGCATATGTGCACATATGTGTATACATGTATGCATGTGTACTTGTGTATGTGTGTAATGTCTGGCATGCATATGTGCACATGTGTGTATACATGTATATATATGTACATGTGTATGTGTGTACATGTGTATATCTATATATCTATATATCTATATGTGTGTGTGTGTAGGCTGCCATGCGTATATGCACATGTGTGTATACATGTGTATATATATATGTACATGTGTATGTATGTGCATGTGTGTACATGTGTTTGTGTGTATAGTCTGTACAGTCTGACATGTGTATGGTATGTGCACATGTGTATACATGTGTATACATGTACATGTGTATATGTGTGCATGTGTACGCATGTACACGTGTTTGTATACATGTGTATGTGTGTATAGTCTGGCATGTGTATGTGCACATGTGTGTTTGTGTGTGTGAGTGTTTACATGTGAATATGTCTGAATGTGTGCTGTGTTTAGAGCTGGAAGCCGGAGGTTGAACTAACCAAAGGCTTGCTCTGGATGGCGGGGGTGACTTCTGCGGCCGTGACCTGAGGTCTGATTTGTCTTACCAGGTGTTACTGGAGGAGGGGATAAAGACGGAGAAGAAGGTGAACCTGGCACTGTGGGTGAGCGTTGAAGATGTGCTGAGGAGGAGAGAGAGGCCAGCAGGTGTGCACCTGAGGGGGTGATTCTGAGAAGGACTGAGGCTGAGGCAGCTTGCCTGCACCTTGTGTGGGTAGGACACACACACACACACACACACACACACACACACACACACACCCCTCCCCTGGCCGATCCCGCCTCATATCTAAGCATCTTTGGACGATTCAGTTCCTTCTCACATACTAGTTCTGGAGAGGCTGTGGACAAACTGCCTGTCACATCCATGGAGCTGTGCACACCTCACAGGGTCACACAGTGAAGGAACAGGTAGGTTCCACATCCTCCACACCCCACAAAGAGGCCACCACAGGCTTTGCCAGGAGCCCCACAGCTTGAAGCTCTGTTATGCTGGGTGTTCGCCTGGTGTGGTGCCCTCGGTAGCTGCCCCATGTGGAGCCCGGCCGGTGACTTGGCCAGAGCACTGGGCTTCTAATGATAAAGCCAGCAGTACTCACTACACGCCCTGTCTCCAAATACCAAACTACTTCTTCCCTAGTTACTTACGAAAAGAGAAGAAGACGTGTGAGGCAGGTGTTGAGGTAAAGTATCAGAAGACAAGCTACCCGTGGGAAGCCTGCAGTCTCTGCAGCAATGGCTCCTTGCTGCCCAGGGGCCCGGCTCACGGTCTGGCCAGCTCTTTCTTCCTCATTCCTTTGTTCTGACTCAACATAAATGGACTTGCACACCTTTGTCTCCTCATTGTTTGCTTATCTAGTTTGTGCTTTGTTTAGGCAGTGGCTTTATACCTCAGCCTGGAGGTGCTGGGATCCCAGGTTAAACAACTCTTGGAAGAACCCGGATTGATTTCTCTGGCCTGCTATTGTGGACACACCGTTGTTTCTTGCTGCAGGGTCATGAGTACACTGCATATGTGCTTCTTAGGTGCGGCAGCCAGATTCTTCTCTGGGGTATTTTCAGAAGTGATATTGCTGGCAGGGTGGGTTGGGGCATCTCTTCCACTGACACCGCATTGCCAACCTGTTTTTCAGGTGGCTGTGCTCACCCACACACCCTCAGTTTGCTGATTGTTGATCTTCAAACTGTATTGATTTGATAATATCCCCCACCTGGGTCAACAGCCCCTCAGAGATACAGCCACAAAGACGCAGGCCAAGGTGACCTGCCCATATATGTGGGTGTGTGTGTGGTTCATTTCAAAGGCTGCAATGGCAGAACATTTGTTTAGTTCTCAGAATAGGCTGGGCACCTGGATACATGTCAGCCCAATTTGATCTATTAAAGCAGGAGGCTGGGACTGTCTTCCACACCTGTGATCACTTGGATCTGGAATGTTCCCCCAAAGGCCAGTGCATTAAGGGCTTGGTCCTCAGGGCAGAGCTATTGGGGAGCCTGTTAGGGGGAGTCTCCAGGTAACTGAGGTGTGGGCTGAAGGGACTAGGTCCCCTTGCTCACTTGCTTTTGTAAGGTAGTAGGCTTGCTTTGCCACCCACTGCTACCATAGTGTGCTGCCTGGGCTAAAGTCACAAGTCGGTGGGCATAGCCTGAAACCTCCAAACCTTGAGCCAACCCAGATTTTACACAAGCCATTCACCCCTGGCATTAGTTATAGGAACATATAATCCCCATTTGCCCAGGCAACTCACCCAAGGCCACGTGTCTGGGATTTGAACTTAGGGGTCTATTTCCCACCATCTTGGCACATACTTGTGTCTCCCACACGGGACTCTGGGAGCAATGTACAGTATGAAAACTTAGTCTTTCTGCATAGGAGGGGTGGGCCCAGGCTAGGAGCCTCCTGGGCACCTGGAAGCTTGGAGCCACACGCCTTACCCTGGCATGCAGCTGAGGGACAGGCTGAACTCACAGAAGCCCCAGTACTGATGTGCTATTAGTTCGTATGTCTTGGATGCACCTCACATTGACTTGCAGCCTTGAGTGAAACCCACCAGGCTGTAGGGAACTCACTCTTCTCTGTTGTCACTGTGTGGAACCTCAGAGACCCAACTGTGCAAACAGGCTCCCTAATTTGCTCTCTGAGTTCCCGGTTGCAGCATGGCATGCGGAAAATTAATAAAAACCAAACTTCTTGTACCTAGTGAGCTAGCGAGGCCTTTTCCCGAGCAGCTGTGTCCCTCGGCTGTCTCCCTCACAGGCTCACATTTTATCTCCTAACAGGTGGCACTGTTAGGAGGTGGGGCCCTGCTGCGGCAAGCCACCAAGAGCAGACTCAAGAGAGATCCTGTCTCCAGCTTCCGGCTGAGCTGTCTACTTCCTGGTCCATCATGGTGTGAGCAGCCTCGACCACTCATCAGTATCCTTGAATCACCTGTCTTCCCTCCACGATGGCTCTCAACTCTCAGAAACCATGAGCTGAATAGTGACAAATCTTCCGTGTCTGTTGAGTATTTTGGTCGGTCCAGAGAAGTGAAATGGATCCCCCTGCCGTGTTTCAGACTCCATGCAGTGCTGAGAGCAGCCTGCTGGGTCACACATGCTATGTCTCCACCACGAGGTTCTGTTTCCTTACTGTGTTTTCAGCAAAGGACTTGGTATTTCCCATTTGTATCCCCTCCTAACAGGGAGGTGCTCTCTTGGCCCTGAGATCTTGCACAGCGATCTGTCCTCACTGGGAGTGGGGAATGGTAACTGCCATCCCACTAACACACAAGGGCCCGTGTTCGAGGGGTGGCACCTGCTACCTAGAAGGGACTATCGGCATGTCCATTTTATAGATAAGGAAGCTGGCATTCAGAGGGACACTGACCCCGGCAGGAAGCTCGTGGTGAGGCCTGGATACAAAGCCATCCAGGTGGCTTCAAAATGAAGCACCTCGCCCCCACCCCTCAGGCCTGTGGGCCTTGGTTGGATGCACACAAGGGAAGGCTCAGGAAGGAACCACACGGTGGTCACCCTCTTAGGACACGGGCTTGTCAAGTAACGGGTCTGCCAGGCCTCTTGACCGCTTGACCTCTGCTGAGCCTGGAGTGTGGAGACCAAATTTTCAACAGGCTCTTCAGCAAGAACAAAGTGTCTTTGAGCAAGACTTTTTCTTTCTCCTGCCTGTCCTCTCCTCAGCATTCCACCTCTTTAATTAAGCTGCTTCCCAGCACCCCTCCTTCCTAATTCACACCCTTCTTCGGCATTCCAGTGTTTTCTCCCTCTGAAGTGTCTTCCTTTCTAGACTCTTTGCTCCTCTTCCACCCTAATGCCTCTTCTTCAGCTTCCCTCCTTCCTGGTGACTCTTCCCACTCCCTCGCTCCCTGGTGAACACCTGAACTAAGTTTACTCGCTTTGGCAGTGCCTCTCTGGCCTCGGGGGCCTGTGTGCCAGGGATGGGATCTGCAGAGTCTCTGGGGTAGAGAACCCCCACCCCCACCCTCAAGATATTCGGAACAGCTCACCTGAGATAGCCGACCCCCCAAGGCAGTGGAGTGGGAAACTTGCTCCAGACCCTTATTGGTCAGTGAAGTGTTGGCCAGAGCTCTACCTCCTTGGGCCTCAGTTTCCCCTTTCTAATGGTTAGGGCCTTCTTTATACTCTTCCTGGTGCTGGTGTGCAAAGTGGAGTCAGAGCAAGAATCCACAGGCTTGATCGGTGAGTGGCTTCCTCTGGCTGCCCTGTGTGGTTCCCTGGCCCCTCAGGGGATGCCAGCCTGGCTTCACCTACCCTTTGTGACAGACCTGGCTGACACTGTTAGGATCAGAGCCTGCTCCATCTGCTCCACTGCTCTCTCCCCCAGCCTCCTGTGGCTTTGTGTCATAGCTGGAAGCAGATGTCAGGGTGCAGTGTGCACAGAGATGGACTGTACCCTCATTGAGGAGCTCAGGCAGGACAGGAGCTTCCAGCCAGCACCCCATCCCCACAGAGGCATCCAGGCTCTATGTTCTCTTCCTTCTGACTTCCAGAGTCCAGACTGTTTTCTAAGCACAGTCTGGGGGAGTTCACCCTCGCTTAGACCAACAAGAGCCCTGTGACTGGCTCTGTGATTGTTGCCATTTCATAGATGAGAACAGTGAGGCTGAGTGGCAAAGCATGAGTCCCAGGACCATGGACTATGCCTCCTTTATCTGCTCTCTGCTCTGCCTTGAGACTGTGCTGGGCAGAGGCAGCTGTGTCTCTAAGGCTCAGAGTGAGTTTCTGGAGTAGCCAGAATGGCCGAGACTGAGCCACCTTGGATTCTAAGACCTCCCAGGTGGGGAGGCCTTGCGTGTTCACTGCCTTCCTCTGCTTTGCCATGGAGCCTGGTGACTCTCTGGCACGCTGTTTGCAACTGCGATACCAGTGAATTGGGTCAGAGCTGATGGAGCACACACAGAGGCAAGGTGGATGGACAGTGGGACAGAAACTTGGGTCTGGGGTTCTTATTCTGCCCCTAAATCTTTTCCTTTGACCTTTGGCAAATCCAGGTTCCATCTGGGCCTCGGTTTCCCCATCTGTAGAATGAAAGTACTGATATAGATGGATATGGATGCATGTAAGTCTTTTCACATTCTGCCAGCTTGGGGAGCCTTAAGCCATCATGAGAAATCCACTTAATCCAGTCCTACCTAGGTGTTTAGCGTCCCCTTTATGAAATTGGGAGTGGGGCATGTGGGCAGTGAGGAGTGTCCATGGTCCCTGGAGCCTGATTTCAGGTCTCTGATCAATCAGAACATGTTTGTAATACACATTTCACAGCACCAATCCTGATATCCAGCTGCTTGCTTGAGTCCAGGCCCACATGCCAGCTCAGCAGTTCTCAAGCTGTGGGGTCACGACCCCTTGGGGGGGGGCAACGCACCTTTCACGGGGGTAGCATATCAGATATTTACATGACGATTCGTAATAGTAGCAGAATTACAGTTATGAAGTAGCAGTGAAATAATTTTATGCTTGGGGGTTACCACTGCATGAAGAGGTGTCACAGCGCGTTAGGAAGGGTGAGAAGCACTGACTTAGCCCCTCCTGTCCAGGTCAGGTGTGGGGTACACCACGTGGACCTGTCTAGCTGGTCAAGAAAACTTAGACCAGGGACGCTGGGCTCTGAGCTCTTTCTTAGAATGCTTTCTGTTGCTAAAAGAGAACACCTGAGGCTGGTGACTCTTCAGAGAAAAGATGTTGGGTTAGTTCTAAGTTCTGGGGAGTCTGAGCATGGCAGGGGCATCAGCCTCTCTCCTGAGGGTTCCATTAATCATGCATGAGGGCGGGGCTCCAGGACCAAGTCCCGCCTCTTAAAGGAGCCACCACCTTTAGCAGGCTCTGGCATTTGTCCCCATCGCTCTGGGGTCCGCTGTGTGACCCAAGACTGCTTTCCTGTGAGAACACTCCAGTTGGAACCAGCATAGACAGAAATGCCGCGGGGAGCACCGTGTGTGTCTTTCTAAGAGGCTCTGCTGTACTGTCTTGGCTTTCGGAAAAGTCCAGAATCCAGGTCCCACTTGGACCTGCCATACGGTGGTGGTTAGAGACATGGAGGACTGCCACAGGGTGGTGGTTAACTGGGGTGGACTGCCACAGGGTGGAGGGGAGGACTGCCTTTGAAGCACAATGCATCATGTAGCTTCTCCTCTAACATGAGCACAGAACTTCATCAGTGTGACATCACGATGGGTGTCCCGTGTGCAGTGACATCATGCTGGGCGTCCCGTGTGCAGTGGCTCCAAGCAGGGTCATCGCCCTGCCCTCTCTCCATAGCACAGTCTCTGGCTGCTCTAAAAGGTTTGAGTTTGGGAGTTAGTGTCACTACATAGCCCAGGCTGACTTAGAACTCAGATTCCCCTGCCTCAGTCTCCCAAGAGCTAGAAGAGCAGGTATGCACCATCTGCCCAGCCAGTCCCCAAACACTTTTATTACTCTGAAAATAAAATCCTGCTTTTAGCTAGGGCTGTCATCCCCACCCCTGACCACCTCCAACCTCTGCTTCTGTGTGTGTGTGTGTCTGTGTCTCTGTGTGTCTCTCTCTCACTGTCTCTGTGTCTTTCTGTCTTATTCTCTCTCTGCCTCTCTGTTTCTGTTTCATTGTCTCACCATCTCTATGTATTTGTCTACTCTGAATATTTCATAGATTGGGATCAATTACTGTCATGTTTTTATTTATTATTTTTTAAAGACAGGCTCACCTACAGCCCAGGCTGGCGTCAATCTTACTATATAGCAGAAGCTGACCTTGAACTCCTGGTCCTCCAAGACAATAGGTGTGTGCTACTATTTTTATTGAGCATCAAGCTTTCAAGCTTGGTCTCATTTTTGTATAAATTGCTTCTTTCCTTTTGATGGCTGAATAGTATTCCTTTGTATGGACATACCACATTCCTTTTATTTACTCAGCAGTCAATATTCAATATTTATATTGTTAGAAAGGCTCAAACAACAAAGAGGGTTTTAATAAGAAATAAAGGTTGACCTTTAAAGTGGAAACTTCTGCTTTCTTTGGAGATTCAGTTAGGTTATATCGATGTTTTGCTGGGGTAGACAGGTGAAAAAATATTTTGCTAAAGAAGACACGTGAAAGAATGTTTTGCTGAAACAGGCACAGGTGAAGGGACACGTGATGTTTAGAAAAAATATAAATATGACCTCACAGACGGTGGGAGCTCGAGCATCGGCTTGCCTTGCCCCACACCGGTATTCTTCTCTGACGACATGCATCTATTGGTTCGCCTTACGTTGTGTTGCTGAGCTTAGATTGTGGTGACTTCATGGACAGAGACCCATCAGAGAACTTCCCGTGAGGTTCCTGCAGCTCATTGGCCAGCCTCGTGGGGTCTGAGCCGACCTTGCTCATTCATGTGTGGTGTCTGCGAGTGGACCGGACTGAGAACAATGAAGATTGAACTCACCCCCAAGGTCCACTTCCCCTGTACCCTAATAACCTTTCTTTCTCACTACCTCTGGTGGGTGGTGGGCTAGAGGGGAGGTTGAACGCTTAGTGACAGACTGCTGTGGTACCTGGATCAAATCGTGACACAAATGGTCCTCCAGACATCTTGCCTGCAGTTGGATCCCCCCCCCCCCTTCTGAGAAGTCACTGGAGAGGCAGGAGTGGAGTCCATGGTGGCTGGAGACCAGCCCTATGTGTGGTTTTACTGGGGCTCTTCACCACACTGTGGTCATCCTTCAGCTACCAGTTTGGTTGTGACTGGGGATCTGGAATGGTACATCCCAGAAGGCAATGGTAAAGTCTCCTCTTGGGAGACTCTTCTTGGTCTCTCTCCCTTCTCCACAGAGCTGCAAATGGCGCCAGTTGGTGGGGTGTGGTGTTGTTTAAGTGTTTCTAGCTCCCATTCCTTGACCCTGAGGGCTGCTGCTTCTTGGTCCCTTGGTTTTTTAAAATAATCCTCTCTCCTTTTGTCAGCTGGCATGTTCCCTTCTCAGAACTTCCTGAGATGCTTGCAGACATGGTGCGTGCTGGGGCAGGGGTCTTGTGGGCCAGGGAGCCGGGCCAGGGCAGGCCACATTCTTCAGGGGTTAGGTTTCTACAGCGATCAGCTTCCCTGTCTCTCTGCCTAAAGAAAACAAGCCCAAATCCAGAGCAGGTGGCCCGCTGGTCCTCTCACCTGAGGACACATGACCGGCTGCCCTTGGGAAGGCAGATGCAGCCGAAGGGCTGTAGAGTCACCCATGTGACCCCTGTGACAGCTTCAGACTGTCTACTGATCAGTAATGGTGCAGGGCAGGCATCAGGGATGTGGAGCTCTGTAGATGCCCAGGGCCCATGTCCTACAGACCTCAAGATGGCTGTGATACAGGCTGACTACACCCATTTTCTCCTCTGTCTGGCAGGATCTAGACCAGCCTGCCCAGGGCTCATAGCTGTGACAAATATCTTTTGGGGTCTGTCCCATTTTTTCTTGGGAACTCAGTTTTTCCAGTCGCAGGACAGGGCAGCATGGCTGGCCACAACATGGACTGACTGGGTTAATCCTGCCAGCACACCCCAGGTTTCTCCTCTGAACACCTCAAAAACCCATCCCAGGCCTCAGGGTAGTTGCTCATGCCTGTGGCAGGGCCCTGGTCAGCAGTAGAAGCCCTGGCAACTTGGAGGTATAATTCCTGGATCTATTTACACTGATAGTTCTCAACCTTCCTAAGGCTGTGACTCCCCAGTACAGCTCCACATGTTGCAGTGACCCCCAGCCATAAAATCATTTTCCTTGCTACTTCATAACTGTAATGTTGCTGTGTTATGAACTTTATAATGTCAACATCTGACATGCTCCTAGGTGATCTCAGTAGAAGGATTGTTGGATCCCCCTAAGGTGGGAGGGGTCGTGACCCATGGGTTGAGTACTTCTTGTCTAGACCTTCAGAATCAAAACTCTAAAGTATGCCAGTGGGCACTCCCCTCCCCCAGGATTCCAAGGCTCAGAAGTCTGAGCCCTGATGACCTCTGGGGTCCCAGGAGGCAGGAACTGAGGGGTCAGGTCTTCATGGTTCCTTTGCCCCTTCCCCCCATACCTGGTTTGCCCCCTCCCCCCGAGTAAGTTGCTATCCTATGCTTGGCCTCAGTTCTAGTGTCTGTAAAATGGGCAAGAAAGAGCTTTAAGCCACTCTACTGTGTATGAGGAGGTAACTATGGGTTCTCTGGGCAGTTCTGAACTCAAGTAGGGACCAGGGAGTTGTTACCCACGCCTCAATCCCTGCTACAGGCTGTAGAAGCTCCTCTGGTTTATTTTTGGTAACTGGTGAATAAAGACAGTGGTGAAGACAGTGTTGGGGTTTTCAGGCCTCTTTCTCTCCTCTCTGAAGAGTAATCCTTACGCATATTCTTCAACCGCGCTGACCACTGGCTTCTTCATCTGTGACGTGGAAGAGTGGGGCTCCTGATTCAGAGTTGTCAGTGGAATAACTCAGGGCAAAGAATCACTGGGGGTTTGGCTGGGGCAGTAAGACATCCCGTGGTCTCGACTGCCTTCTTCTGCAAGGCAGGAGTCAAAAAGCAGGAGACTCCTGTCCTCAGAGGATACCACCAGGGGGGATGCTGAGGGACCAGTGGGGCTAACCGGGGTGTCTGAGCTGTGTCCCTACCCCAGGCTCTTCTGAGGCATTCTGCTGCCCCGAGGGTACCAGGCAGCTGCAACTTGACCGATGAGGAGGATCCAGGCTGCATATCTGACCCCACTTAGATTTCACTGTCAGACCTGCTAGGCCCCATATCTAGAAATGCCCAGTGTGTCTGTCAGAATGGGGGAGGGGGGAGTTCAGATGGCCCGTGTGTGTATTTTGTGAGCTTCTCTGTGCCCAGGTTTGCTCCAGGCTCTGTGGACAGCAGCTATGAAGCCAGGGAAGGGCAGCTTCTGCAGGTAGGCTCCTGGGGTGGGGAGCAGGCCTCCCACAGTGGTAAGTCCACAAGCCACTGGAGCAGATGGAAACCCAGCATAGAAAGTCGTCCAGAGACTTGAAGGCCTGAGAGAGGCAGGAGATGGAGGGGGATGGGGGACGGTCTTCCTTCTCCCCATGTGTTTTGAGTTCAGGGCTGGCTGGGCTCAGGGCTGGCTGTTTGCTTTGGAGGGGCCTCTGGTTAACCCCTCCTTGCCTGGCTTGAAGGCTGGTAGTCTAGAGAAAGAGGGGGGCAGCTGGAGCTGGGTATGGTGGTCAGCCTGGGGAAGCCACCAGGACTGGAGTGGCCTCACCTTCTGCTGAGCTGGCAGTTCACCCTGGTGTTCAGACCTGTTTGCTTAAGTCTCGCCCACCCTGCCCCAGCTCACACTGACAATAAACCTCCCCTGCACATCAACAATGCTCAGACAGTCTATAGGATACCCATCTCACAGGGTAGGCAACTGAGGCTAGGGCGCATAGCTCCCCTGTGTTCACAGGACAGGACGGGTGGCAGAGTTGGGATGCAAACCTGTCATCTGGCTTTGGATCCATGCCTTTTGCTGGAGGGTGGGGGACTGTTTTCACCTCTGCCCCTCCTCTAGCCTGGGAGCAGACCTGAATCTCATTCTCCTCTTGGGGACCAACTACTACCACCACCTCCTTTGTGACCCTTGGCCAATGCTCACCCTGTGAGAGATGATTGAGCAAAAATAACTTAAAAGTGTAGTGTGGAAGGATACCCCCCACATGGACCCCAGGAGAGGAAGACACTGGAGTAATACTGGATGCCTCCTGGGGTCCCTTTAAGCCCCATCCCCCTTAAAGTGTTAAGGAACTAGAGAAGCTGACCAGAAGAGGGAGTACTCACCCGTGCTCACTGGTGCTCACCAGTGCCCACCACTCACCCTGACAAACCCATTTCACAGATGCATAGGAAGGCAGCCAAGGTCGCGCCATTTGGCCAGGCCCAGGTGGCACCCTTTCAACACTGCCACCACCCTGGGTCCTTCCTGTCGTCATCAGATTTCTGTACAACTGTGCACAGAGCGAGTGTGCACCCAAGGTTTGCAGGCAGAAGGAACACGAGGAAGGTGACTCACAGCTCCTTCCATCTTCTGTGGTAGAATCATTCCCACCTGGGCCTTATTCCTGTGGAGTGGAAGTCTGTGGGTGGGGCAGAGGGATAGATGCAGCTGAAGCAGGAGGCAGGACCTTTGTTCGTTCACTTGACAAATAGGAGCCCAGCTGTGTGCTGGAGACTGAGACACAAGCCACCAGGCCCATGGGGATGCTGCCAGGTGCCCTGCTGTCCTCATTCCCCTCAGGCTCCTGGCCATGGTGTGAGTCTGGACATGTCACTCTCCATCTCCGAGCCTGTGTCTCTGACTCTACAAAGAAAAGATCCATCTTTTCCCAAAGATCCTTTCTGCTCGCTCTGTAGATGTCTGGATGTTGTCTCCCCTGCTGGACTGCATTTCAGTGCAGGCCTAGAGCATTGTTGATTCAGGGTCTCTCACTGAACTTGGGGCTCAGCAGTTAGGCAGACTGGGCAGGCAGCAGCCACAGAGGTCTACCTGTCTCCATCTCCCGGCACTGGGGTTATGCTCAGGCCACCACACTGGGGTTTTTGTGCTGTGTTGGGGTCTGAACTCTGGTTCTCATGCTTGCACAGAAAAGACTTGCCCACTGAGCATCTCCCTGGCTCTGAGAACTGTTCTGTGAAGGACTCAGGCAGTTGTGTTGGTGACAGGAAGGCTGTGGACTGCCAGGTGTGCTTGGTGCCTGCTCAGTGCCTCTGTGCAATGTCTCAAATTCTTCCCCAGAGTGATTCTGCTCCATAGCTGGAAACCCAGACATGCCGCCTGGATTCTCAGGGAGCATGTTTCAGACATGCTCGGAGGGTGATGTAGAGGAGACAAACCAGGGGGTCACTTGGAAAAAGGCCCCTGTGGAACTACAGGTCAAAATGAACTCCTATGTGGGGTGTGTGTGTGTGTGTGTGTGTGTGTGTGTGTGTGTGATTTGTGTGTTGTATTTCTGTGTGTGATGTGTGTGTATGTGATGTGTGTGTAATGTATGTGTGATGTGTGTGTGTGTGTGTGAGGTGACATGTGGAGGTCAGAGGACAGCTTTGTGGAACTGGTTCTGTTCTCACACCTTCATGTGGGTTCCAGGATTGCACTCAGCCACCAGGCATCTGTGAAAGGTGTCTGCCCACTGAGCCATCCCACCTGAGCCACTCTTGGTCCCACAATTCATTCACATACCAGTTCCATAGGTCTAAGGAGGTCAGGCCCATCACAGCGTGGCCACGCCCTGGTGCCCACTGCTGTCTCAGCACCTCCTCTTCCTGCTGCTGTGGTACCTGCACTGTCAAAAGCGACTTACAGTTTACTTTGGCTCATGCTCCATCGCTGGGACCTGAAGGCAGCAGGAGCCCGAAGCATCTGGCTAACGTGACACTTGCAGTCAGGAAGAAGGAAGAAGGTTGACGCCCACCTTGCTTCTCCCTTCCATTCAGTCCAGGCCTAACCCAGGGAATAGTGGTTCTGGGACTTCCCACCTCAGTTAATATAACTAAGAGAATCCCTCAGGGCAGGCCCAGAGGCTTGTCTCCAAGGTGAGTCTAGATCTCATCAGGTTGATAGTTGAGACTGAACGTCAGTCATGATGGCTTAGAACAGGGTGGTGGTTGGGAAGGAGAGAGCAAAGAGAGATCTAGAAGGTGTATCAGTTACCACAGCCATAAGAAAGCTGTGTAATAAACATCCCCTAAACCAGTATCTATGCCGGTCACAGAGAGCCATATGGCCGAGCCACCTGGAAGGGCACCGTGAGGTGACACGCCCAAGATCACGGCCCCTCCTGCTTTGTGCTCTGAGGGGAGGGCTAGGGCGAGGCTGACATGTCCATGCCCAGCTAGGTGGCCTGTTGCCCCCTCGCTCATGGAGACCCTCTCTGCCCCTGGGGTACCATGCTCTCTCTCCTCCGGCCGTGCCGATCCCCGCCCAGACTGGCATCCCGTCCGTCCGTTGCACACAGGGAAAGGGTCAGGCGGAGGGATCTGCCTGAAGTCACACAGCTAACCCAGGAAGGCTGAACCAGATCTGTGATTGGCCATCATGCACCTGAGAGTTCGTCATTTCCTCCCCCAAACCATCCTGTGGCCGTTTTTAGGTGATTCCGAAGGTGTCTGGAGAAAGTCACCTGAGGCTGATTTCTGAGTCTCCTCCCCCTCCCTGGCTCTCACAGACGTGGCCAGGCAGAGATGTCCTGTCTCCAAAGTTTGCTGATAATAAGGAGCGGTATCTGGAAGAAACTGGTTCTCTGAGGCATGGTGTCTGTGCTCGTCCTGGCCCTCACTTATGATAGGTGGTTGGGGGGAGGGGCCCCAGCATTTTGAACTTGGCATTTCCTGTCTGTAAGATGAGAATCCTCTTTCCCTGGAAGCCCATGGTTCAAGCCTGCGTAGGTCCATGGTGTCAGGTGACACACTTTCTACCCGAGGTGTCCTCTTTGGGCTTTGAGTGGCTCATCAAGAAGCAGGCCCAGTGCCCTTCACCCTTTGGGTTTAGGGCTCACTTAAATGCTTCTCCTCCCCTGGACCCCAATGCTGAGCCCCTCCCACAGTCCCTGACTTACTTTGCCGTTGAAGTGGATAGAACGGGAAGATGGCCTCCCATCTCACAGAGCTTGCAGAGGTCAGACTGGGCTTCCAGAAGAGACCGTGAGTGTCTCGCCATCTTTCCTATTGTGTTTAACAAGCTCACCTGCTTACACAATGCAGAGCCCATGGGTGCAGTGGAGTCAAGTGGGGCCGCCATGTCCAGCCCAGCCATTTCAGTGCTAAGAGGAATCTCTCCCACAGGCATGGTTGATCCTTCTGGATCTTTCCCGTGCTCACGTACATGCCCAAGGGGGCTTCTTCCCAGGGCTACACAGGCTCACAGCATCTCAGCCTCCAGTCCCCCTCTCCCCTGTCTCTGTGTCTCCTTGTAGTCCAGCAGCAGGTGACTTCCTCCTAAGGACAAGAACTTTTTTTTTTTTTTTTTTTTTTTGGTTTTTCGAGACAGGGTTTCTCTGTGTAGCCCTGGCTGTCCTGGAACTCACTCTGTAGACCAGGCTGGCCTCGAACTCAGAAATCCACCTGCCTCTGCCTCCCAAGTGCTAGGATTAAAGGCGTGCGCCACCACTGCCCGGCTGACAAGAACGTTCTTAAAGCCACCATCTTTCTTCTCATGCGCTGCTTAGCACTGAGCTGGCAGGGATTCCCCGTGTGAAGGGGAGCCACACTGGAGTGAGCAAACCCATACCCAACTTGGCTGGGATAAGTTAAATATTTCTGCAGGACACCATGGGTCTCCCAGATGTGGTTGTTAGCATGGCCTGCCCTCCCTCTTCCAAGCTCAGGGCTCGTGGCTGTCAGGTAAAGCATCAGAGAGGCAGAGAGTCCGTGGTGTATATTTTTCTGGCCTGACCTACAGACCCAGCTCACTCCACCCACAGGGTTCCACAGGATTGGGGCTGCTGCAGCCAGCACCCTGGAGATGATTCTTACAGCGTGTCTGGCTTTCACTGTTTCAGACAAGCCTGTGTGTGTGTGTGTGTGTGTGTGTGTGTGTGTGTGTGTGTGTGTGTATCAGGGGGGGACTCATGCACCCCATGTCCCTGCACTCTGTTCCAAGCTGGGCACCATGGTCCACAGGCGGGTGGGCTCTCTAGACAACGCCCAGTGAGCGAGGCTGATGTGGTGCCTCAGCCAGTTCGAGAGAACCCATTGTTCTGCCCCCTGCTAATGACAGGCCTGGTGGTTGAGCTGTTTGCTTGTGTCATTTGGTGGGCGTAGCGCAGGACCTTATTAGAGTCTGTTCCGTCGTGGGGTTTTTGTTTATAGGGTTGGAATTCTCAGACACTCCTAGCTTCATCTACTTGCTTTCGGGGGGGGGGGGGAGATGTGAGACAGAGACACGCTGGAGCGAGATGATGGAACAGGGCTGAGACTCAGGGACGAGGAAGGATGCAGAACATGAATATAAAGAGGATTCTGAGAGCTTCCGAGGTGGAGAGACTCACAAAGGAGGGAGAGGAAGGAGGAGTAGGGGAGGGGAGAGCAGAAGGGAGAGGGGGAGAGAGAGGAGCAGGGAAAAGGAAGGAAGGAGTGATAGGAAAAGAGGAGGGGAGGAGGGAGAGGAGAGAAGGGGAGGAGGGAGAAGAGGAGGGAGAGGAGAGGAGGGTGAGGAAG
>CM052721.1:34079346-34099923 GCA_028551405.1 Uromys caudimaculatus
GAGAATGGTAAGGAGGGAGAGGAGGAGGGAGAGGGAGAAGAAGGAGAGGAGGAGGGAAGGGGAGGAGGGAGAGGAGGAGGAAGAAGGAGAGGAGGAGGGAGAGGAGGAGGGAGAAGAAGGGGAGGAGGGAAGGAAGGAGGGAGAGGGAGAAGGGTAAGGAGGGAGAGGAGGAGGGAAACGAGGGAAAGAGAGAAGAAGAACGAGAAGAAGGGAGGGGAGGAAAGGAGGAGGAGAGGGAGTGTGGGCACATGTGGCTATCCTTCTAGTGCCCCATGGATCTCTTCAGTTAGGATCAGGTCCTTCCTTCTCTCCTCCAGCGGCTGCAGCCAGGGATGGGCGGGTTTGGACCGCTCAGCTTAGCTCCGTGGCCAGACAGCCTGGCTGGTCTGTTTGAAAGGCCTTTCGTGCCTCCTCCCCATATCTTGGGGCTCTTGGCTCCGAACTTACCCCTTCCAGCCAAGGAAGAGATGAGTGTGGTGTGCGGCCCAGGCTCTGGGCCCCAAGGACAGACGTCAGGAAATAGCTGAGCTATGATGCGGCTCCCCTCCAATCTCATTTCCATAATGTTTGGGAAGGAAAAAAAAACATGGGGCTGCTGAAGGGGGGACTGGAGTGTGTGGATTTGTTTGTTTTCTCAGGAATCAATCCCGTTCCCAAAGATGTTGCCTCTAGACCCGAAGAGCCCCCATCTTCTGGTGATTATGTGTGCTGCATGTCAACATGTCGTGTGTGATTGTGGGTGTGCACCTGCGGGGTGTGCGTTCAGTAAGTCAATCAACAAACGGAATCCTGGGTGTTCATTACTCATTCCTGTGGTTCATGTTCCCTTTTATAGCTCTCTCAGGCACGAGGGAGTTAGCCTAGATGCCTCCCTATCCAGGAAGCCCTCTGGGAGGGACAGTGCTGCCTTCCCAACACTGTGGATACAGTTGGATTCTAAGCAGCCCCAGGCAGTCTTGGCCCTTGTAAAGCCTCTTCTCCTCCCTGGTTCACAGGTCAAGGGCTTTGAATATTCTTATCTGCCCTTGACCAAAGACGCTGCCCCCTGCTGGGACATTCTGGGCTCAGGGAGCCTGTCTAATTTTCAGTCCTGTACGCCACTGATTTATTTTTAATCTGTGAACATTTTACATGACGCTTGGTGGCCTCTTGCGATGCCATCGTGTGACACAAGCACTGGCCAGTGCGGGTCTAATTTTAGATAGTTGCTGTCCTGGGGACTCTTCCAGGAACCCAGACTGTTGTCTGTGGTGTTAGGTAAGACAGACGTTCTGGGGAGCATTGAGGTGCTCCCGGGAGGACTCTTATTCAACCCGTTCAACATTATCATCTCTAGTGCCTTTATCCTGACAGGTCTGGTGTGAAGCCAAGCATTTCAGGTCATCGGATTTACCTGTCAGTTACAAGCATTGAGTACTCAGTATTCACTAGGCACTGAGGGCATGGTGGAAGTGGGGGGAGCTACTGCAGCCCACCCTGCTGAGGACCCCCAAGTGAGTCAGGACAGCCTTGGCTCAGTCTGCCCAGAGCCCTGCTGTGTCCACACAAGAAGCTGCTGAGTCGCTGTGTTTCCTATGGCTCTGGGAAAGAAGCTGTGTCTAACAGAGGGGAAGGCACTTCTCCATGAAGGGAAGATGACAGGCAAGATGAGTAGTCACAGCACACAGCCGCTTTCCCGTGTCACCCTGTTCTGGCCTGCTCGCCCCATCCCAGTGGTGAGCACCAAACTCAAACGCTTGTCTGAGGGAATCTGCCCTGGGGAATGGGAGGCAGGAAGTATTGGGAATTCGGGCTCTGCTGAAGACACTGCAGCAAGGCTGAACCCTGCGCTGCCCAGGTCTGCCTCCTGCCTCCTGCTTGGCATCTACAGCATCTGAGGTGATTGTCCTCTTTCACAGATTATTCCCGCCCTGCCCTAAGGCTTCCTGCCCAGAAGCCCTCATCAAGGGTGGAGAAGAGCAGAGAGAAGCACACAGGACCAGCAGGCTGTAACCCTGAAATGCCAGGTGTCACTGGCCACACCATTTGGTCCATGCAGGAGGGCTGCCATGGTGGAACATGGGCGGATGAGAATGCAGACGCCAGGGGGAAACCCAGAGCCCAGACTGTTCACACAGCTCAGTCCAGCCTGCTGTGTCGGGATCATCCAGGGATCTGTGACTCAGTTTCCCCGGGTATCACTGAAGCAGAGTGCAAGGAATGTTTTCTTACGGTTACTGAGTCTCTTCCCCTTGGGGGCCCATCAGATCCCCTGTCCCAAGATGAGGTGTGGATGGCCAGGAAGGGGCATGTGTGGGACTGTGACATGGCCAGGCAGAGGCTGGGTAAGGGGTGTGGTTTCTCCCTTGAGGCCAACAACCGTCAAGAGGAGCCATGTCTATGAGGGAATTCTAGAGTCAGTTAATTGAGGTGGGAAGACCCACTTTGGATGTGGGTGTCAGCATCCCAATGGAAGGGATCCTGAGCCTCACACAGAGGAGAAAATGAGCTGAGACCAGCATCCATCTCTCTCCACTTCCTACCTGTGGATGCAGTGTGGCCTTTGTCTCATGTTCTTGGGCTGTGGCCTCCCTGATGGACTGTGAGCCAAAGCAGACCTTTTCTTCCCAAAGCTGTGTTTGTCACAGCTATGAGAAGGCCAACGGAGAAAATGACAACAGAGTAACCCGTGACTCAGATACCTGAGAGTGCCACCCGAGGGTGGGAAGAGTGGGTTCAACCCGGCTTCAGAGGCTCAGCCCGGCACGGCGGAGGTCCTGGTGCACACTGCCACTCACACCTTCAGGGGGCAGAAAGCGAGATAGAGAGATACGGAAGCCACCACCAGAGGCCTGCCCACTGTGATGTGCATCCCTTCGAGGCCCTGCCTCCCGAAGCCTCCACACCTCCAAAAACAGGGTCGTCATCTGGGAACGAAGCCACTTGGAAAAAGAGAGCCCCTGAGGGACATTTCATATTCAGACCCTCACACAGGGCATCCAAGAGGAGCAAGCTGCACACCAGGAGGAAAGAGACAGTCACTTAGACCTGACAGACACTGAGCTGCTGGATCAAGCCCTGCTAGGGAGCAATTGATTCTGTGTCCTTCACAGGTAACCTGTGTGCTGAGGATATTAGGCTGGGGAGTTGTGGCTGAGTTCTTTAGGCTAGTTTGGAACACATAATCCTTCTGCCTCGGCCTCCCAAGCATTGGGTGACATCCTGACATGCCCCCTGTACTGGCGGGTTTTATGTGTCAACTTGACACGAGCTGGAGTTATCACAGAGAAAGGAGCCTCCCTTGAGGAAATGCCTCCATGAGACCCAGCTGTAAGGCATTTTCTCAATCAGTGATCAAGGGGGGAGGGCCCCTTGTGGGTGGTGCCATCCCTGGGCTGGTAGTCTTGGGCTCTATAAGAGAGCAAGCTGAGCAAGCCAGGGGAAGCAAGCAAGCCAGTAAGAAACATCCCTCCATGGCCTCTGCATCAGCTCCTGCTTCCTGACCTGCTTGAGTTCCAGTCCTGACTTCCTTTGGTGATGAACAGCAATGTGGAAGTGTAAGCTGAATAAACCCTTTCCTCCCCAACTTGCTTCTTGGTCATGATGTTTGTGTAGGAATAGAAACCCTGACTAAGACACCCTCTCATGGCTGAGTTCTAGGTTTCTTGGGGGTATAACTTACTGACACTTGACATTCTTTAGTACAGTTCTGTATGTGTTTAGATCATGTCTTGTCCCATGTCCCATCCACATGGCAGACAGAAGGCCACCCACTCCCCTTGTCCTATCTTGTTCTTCTTGAGGTTTTGGTCAAGGCCAGTTTGAACTGAGTTCTTCCTGAGGGGCCTCTCGCATGTCCCATTTCCCCCACCCCCAGCCATCTCTCCTCTCCTTGTCTTCCCTCCACCTCCTCCTCCCTCTCCTCTTGGAGAAATCAGCTTAAGGTTTCCATGTGCTTAGGTACCCTGTCACCAACAATCCTCAGTCAGGTGTCCATTTCCAATATGGAGTATTGGTCACCATAGCAACAGTGGTGGTTGCTATCAGTAGGGATTCTGCCCTTTTAAGCAACTTTCCCACACTTGAGAGGGGAGCGGGTGTTGGGGGGGGAGACACACCCAGATCTTAAGATCTGCATTTGATGGAAGGTGGGTGCCTTGCATCCACTATCATGTGGGCAACCAGGGTCTGTTCTTGGTCTGTTTGCTGGACCACTGGTAGTTAAAGGGAATGGGAACAGGAGCTTCCATGGTCAGATTTGGCCTCCATAGTCAGATGCAGCCACCATGGTCAGATGCAGCCTCCATAGTCAGATGCAGCCACCATGGTCAGATGCGGCCTCCATGGAAGGGCAACTGTGAGGTACCTGGATTCTGATGCTGCCCTACTGTGTGCCAGGGCAGTCCCTTCCTGAGTACTTCTCAGTAGACACTTTCTGCATGACTGAATGTGCAATGCGTGTAGGGTGCTCTCACTGCACGTGGGGGTTTATAGGTACAGAGTCCTGGCCTGGAGGCCAACTATAGGGCCATAGTGCTCAGGCCTCCGGTTGTGTAATTGGGGAAACTGAGTCACAGAAGCACACTCTGTCACTGAAAGTTGCTCAGTGACAGCCTTTCAACAGTTACCTGTGTCCACCTGGTGAGAAACAAAGTTCTCTGACCCCTCTGACCGCTACCCCTGCCCTGTGGACGGGAAATGAGGCCCTGCGCACGCAGCCTTCTCCTCCCTCACACCAACTGCTCCATGACCTGAGGGTGGAGGACACCTGTGTTCCCCAAGAGGTGCTCTGTCCTTTCCCCTTTGGGCAAAGGGAGGAGCAGGCAGGCCTAGGTCTCTGGCACCCCATACTCTATAATCTGAGATGATTGTCTATTGGTTCCTGAAAGAAACTTGTTTCCTGCCCCCAAGAACTTCCTGTTTCCTGTCTAGACATTCCACTTCCGCCTTCCTTCTTGCTGCACAGAATGAGGCTAGAGAGTAGAGAGGAGGAGACCCTTGCCTGGGAGCCCGCTGGGGGTCATGGCACAGACCTGTCTTGGAGCAAGACAACGCTACCTCGGGTCCTAGAATTCTCCAGCAACTGCGTTCCCACAAGGGGGTGGCCACACTCCAGAGCAGAGATACCCTGCCAGGGTCACTTGGACACAGCATTCCCTAGGTCCAGGTTCAGTCCCGGGGGGGGAGGGGACCTCCATTCTTTGCTGCAGTCAACAGATGAGAGAGAGAGCAGGAGAGTTGGGCATAGTCACCCTGCCTTCCACCTTGCTCCTTTCTCTAGGGCCTCAAAGAATTAGCAGCAAATGGTGGAAGAAAGTGGACAGTGGTGTGTCCTCAAACTCAGCCGCACACTGGAACACCCCCTCTTGGCTCTGGGAGCCCCACTCCGTAATTGCTGGGCCCCCCTCAGCCACGAGTCACCACCCATTTGGTCTGGGATGGGCTGAGAAGTTGAGTTTGTAACAAGGTTCCCAGGAGGGACACCAAGGCTGCTGACCCAGGACTGCTGGGCCGATAGCTTCAGCAAACATTGCTGGGTTTTTCCAGGTCCCGGAGCCTTCCCTCCCATCCCTGCCACCCACGAGATCCTTCACCAGTGGCTGTCACCGGGGTGGTACAAACTCAATGTCCCCAGGCTTCCTGGAAAATCCCCAAAAGAGTTGAATAGAAGTCTCTGAAGCAAGGTCACTCTTAGTCATCCAAGCTGAGGCTGGGTGGAGGTGACAGGTCCCCTCTAAGTTCCTGTTCCCATGCTCCCTCACACTGGAAGACTTGCCAGGCAGCCCTGATCTGTCCCATCCAGGGCTGCCCACTGTGTCCTTGATATAAAGGCAATTTTCGTCCACAGGTCCAAAGGCACAGGTCCTAGACCTTTATAATTAAATGTCCCAGTGATGGTCAGCCATGGAATTCTGGTGTTGTGGGGCTGGGGGGGGGGGGTCACTGGCTGGCAGCTGTGAGCTGTGGCCATGATGGCCGCAGCCTGTGGAGGACAGAGTGGCTGTAGGAAAATGGGCATGCAGAGAGCCAGGGCTAGCCTGGGAGCACACCCATCCACCCCTACATGGTACAGGCCAGGAGTGGGGCAGGTGGGGCCACTCGGAAACTGTTCTGTCCTACCTCAGTCCCTCAGGCAGGTGCCCCAGATTCTCTTCTCTCCCCCTCCGATAAAATTCATCTACTTTTCCCTATCTGGGGTTGACACACTGGTCTAAGTTGTCTCCTCTCCCTCTCCTTCCGTGTTCCTCAGAAGTTTCTGATCTCACTGGTATCTCTGCCACGGACAGAAGGATAAGCCCAGGCTAGCCCTCCATTCCTGGGGATGAGAGCCCGGAAAACACTCGCTCCTGATACAACTCTTCTAGCTGAACTCGGGCAGAGTGCCCACTCGCTCTTAGACTCCCATAGAGTAGTGGTAGCTCTCACGTATACCTGAGTATCAGTTAGCTGCTGTCACATGGCAAGCATGACTCGGGTCCTTCTGGAATCTCATTTTCAAACCTTTCTCTGGCACCCAGGTTCATACTGACTCCACGGAGACTCCTTGTTTCATAGCCTGTTGGTGACAGTCAACAAGGACAGACCCAGGACCTCGTGGCTCCCATCAAGACTGGCAAGGCTGTCATGATCACCAGGATTAACAAGCAGAGCTGACCCGGATAGAGAGAGCCTAAGGACAGACTGCACAAGGCACAGAGGAACACACACCTGCAAAGGCGCTCTCCTGTGCCTATGACTCATACGTGCTGGACCACAGTCCCGGGACTATTCCTGTATGTACCAATGAAACAAGGACCCTGACTCAAGGCTTTGAGGATCTCAAGGGGTTGGAGGACCTTTGAAATATTGAGGGAGTTACAGAGGTCATATCCACAGGAGGGCCTGTGTCTCAAGACAGCTCCCGGGGAACTCTGATGCCCTCCTGGGCTCCACAAAGCTAATCGGGCCTTTTCTCCACAGACCTTTTCAGAGTCTTTAATATGCTAATGCCCTCTGGGCCTCCCACTAGGGGTTAGGAAAGCCCAGATACCCAGCAGTAGAGACCAAGGGAATCTTTTATCTGGGACTCTTTTGTGGAACTCTGGCAGGACAGGCCTGCCTAGAGTAGGGTCCCAATCAAATCAGTGTGCTAGCTTCTTGTCAGTATCCTCATTTCTGGCTTGTGTGGTAAAAAGAAAGAACGGGCGTTGTGTCTGTCTGCCTCCTTGCGGATCATAACCAACCTCGAGTCTGTCTCTGCTATTCCTTTGCCTCGGTCACCACCACTCCCTCTTGCCCCACCCTCAGATCTCTTCCCCCACTTTCCCTCCCTGGCCTGGCCCTCAGCTCCTTGCACAGAAGCGGAGGTTGGAGGTGGGCAGTGGGGAGTCTTGAAGACAGCTGCAGGGAAGAGTCTGTGGGCCTGCGGAGAGGAGATGGCTCCGATGACAGCCTCACCCTGGGCAGGACAAAAGAAGAAGAGAGAAAGGGGACAACCGGAGTTTCTTTTAAGAAATCTTTGTGCAGAGATGGTGGAGAGGGGGAGGCAGGTGAAGGGGGGTCTTCCTGGACTCCCCCCCCCCCAGGTTCTCTCCCTCAGGAACTCACAGTAAACACCCTCTTTCCCTGGGAAATCAAAGCTGGGCTCAGGCGTGCAGGCGGCAGGAAGCCTTGGGACAGTTGAATCAAGACCTGGTCACATTCCAGGCAAAGTGGGTTCCCTGGTCTCCACCCAGTGCCAGGCAGGCCTCACTAGCTCTGGAGCGCCCAGACCACCATGATTTTCCTTGGCTGGCTCCCCTCCCTCTCTGCAGCTCAACAGCTTCCGAACTTCGACAGTCACAACCTTGTGGTTGTGACAAGCACTGTGGGACTGCTTTTCCCCAGGCTAGCTCCCACTGGCTCTTGAGTGTCCTCTGGGGTAGGAGGGTACAGTCCCCAGGTCCCCATTACAGCCCCGTCTGCCCGGCAACCTTTGCCTGATCCTCTCAGTTGCCCAACTATCCATGCCCCAGGCCTGGCACGAAGAGCAGGTCAGGGCTGGCTGCACAGGCTCTGTGAATGGCTGCCCTGTCTGGGCCACACTGTTCCTCACCTGGGCTGTGCTGTCATGTCCTGTATGAGGCTGAGGTAATGGTGTGCCTGGTAGCAAAATGGAGACCCCATCAAGGCTGACCCAGTCCAGCTGCAGGCTGAGCCAATTTTTCCAAGGACGGCCGAGGACCAGTCCTGCCACGTCTGGTCCTGTTGCCAACGCAAACAGGGATGCTGGCGGGGGACCCCGGTCAGAGCACAGTACAGAGGGTCTCTTCACTCCACAGCCCTGGCCTTCCCCTCTCACATCCTGCTCTGGCCTGGGGCCTGTGCTGCCCCAGAAGAGCAGCTGAGACCTAGTGAGTCGGTTGTCACAGATCTCCACAGGACGCCTGGGTCCCTTGAGGTTAAAATGGAAAGACTGGGATGTCACCTGTCCAGCCTCCTCCCCTGGCTGACAGGAAAGGGAGGGAGAGAGGAGGTGGATCACTCAGTGTCCGGGGTACTCATTGATTCTGGCTGTGTGTTCAGGTTGGAAGCAGGAGTTTGGGAAATACAGAAAGATATGAGAGGCCATCGGACTGACAATGTCCTGTTGCTGGGGAAACTGTGGGCAGGAGAACAAGGTGAACTTCCCTGCAGACTCTGCAGGGTTAGGAAAGCAGCTTGCAAGCCACAAGGGCCTGAGGAAAGGAGGACAGAGTGAGGGTGCTGTGTACCGGCCTACAGTGCCTTTCACCTCCTGTTTGCCTGCACAGGTGAGGCTATTTTGGGGTACTCTCTCTTCGGTGTTCAGGTGATCTGGCTGCTTGGGATTTCTTGGGGTTCACCCTCAGACACACTTAAGGAGTAGAATCTAGTTGGAGGCATAGGTATCCTATTCCTAGTGAAGATTCAGGGACCCTCATGGATGAGCTGTCTGGGCATTTTGGGTTCATAGCTTTCCCACAAGAGATGCTTAGGGGATAAGATGGACTGTGCCAGGGAGGATGAGGGCATGCTGGTGAGCAGTGTGCACATTGTAGGCAGTGTGAAAAGTGTGAGCAATGTGAACAGCATGAGCAGTGTGGGCAGTATGAGCAGTGTGCGCGTTGTAGGCAGTGTGAGCAATGTGAACAGCATGAGCAGTGTGAGCAATGTGGGCAATGTGAGCAGCGTGGGCAGTGTAAGCAGTGTGAGCATTGTAGGCAGTGTGAGCAATGTGAACAGCATGAGCAGTGTGACCAGTGTGGGCAGTGTGAATAACATGAACAGTGTGAGCAGTGTGGGCAGTGTGAGCAGTGTGAGCAGTGTGAGCAGCGTGAGCACTGTAAGCAGTGTGGGGAGTGTGAGCAATGTGAATAGCATGAGCAGTGTGAGCAGCGTGGGCAGTGTGAGCAGTGTGAGCAGTGTGGGCAGTGTGGGCAGTGTGAGCAGTGTGGGCAGTGTGGGCAGTGTGGGCAGCGTGAGCAGTATGAACAATGTGGGCAGTGTGAGCAGTGTGGGCAGTGTGGGCAGTGTGGGCAGTGTGAGCAGTGTGAGCAGTGTGGGGGAGTGTGGGCAATGTGAGCAGTGTGGGCAGTGTGAGCAGCATGGGCAGTGTGAACAGCGTGAGCAGCGTGGGCAGCGTGGGCAGTGTGAGCAGCGTGAGCAGCGTGGGCAGTGTGAGCAGCATGAGCAGCGTGGGCAGTGTGGGCAGTGTGAGCAGTGTGAGCAGTGTGGGCAGTGTGAGCAGCATGAGCAGCGTGGGCAGCGTGGGCAGCGTGGGCAGTGTGAACAGCGTGAGCAGCGTGGGCAGTGTGGGCAGTGTGAACAGCGTGAGCAGCATGAGCAGTGTGGGCAGTGTGAGCAGCATGAGCAGCGTGAGCAGTGTGGGCAGTGTGAGCAGCGTGAGCAGCATGAGCAGCATGGGCAGTGTGAACAGCGTGAGCAGTGTGGGCAGTGTGAGCAGCGTGAGCAGTGTGGGCAGTGTGGGCAGCGTGGGCAGTGTGGGCAGTGTGAGTAGCGTGAGCAGCGTGAGCAGTGTGGGCAGTGTGAGCAGCGTGAGCAGTGTGGACAGTGTGAGTAGCGTGAGCAGTGTGGGCAGTGTGGGCAGTGTGAGTAGCGTGAGCAGCGTGAGCAGTGTGGGCAGTGTGAGCAGCGTGAGCAGTGTGGACAGTGTGAGCAGCGTGAGCAGTGTGGGCAGTGTGGGCAGCGTGAGCAACATGGGCATATCAGTCCCATGGTGTGAAAAGCAGTGTAGACACAGTTGTCATGAGCACCCAGGAAGGCCCTGTGGACTTGGTCACTGAGGCAGTGGGCATGGAGGGAAGGTGACACAGTTCACAGAGGCGGGGTTTCGGTCAGGCTAGCTCCACACGCGTGGGCCTCTGTAACACGCAGGGGTGTGCGTGGCTGGCAGAGTGCCCGTGTCAGGGCCAGAGAACAAGAGAGAGAGGAGGAGATGCCGCAGGGAAAAGACACAGCAGATCTCTTAGTCAGGCACAGCCCGTGACCTACAGAGCACTCGTGAGGCCTTACAGGTCCTACCCTCCAGTAACACAAGCCAAGGCCCAAGCCGCCGACACGTGCAGACACACTGTAGGGTGTGGGTGTCTCAGTTGTTCCCCGCTGTGACAAATGCCTGACCAGAGCAACGAGAAGGACAGAGGGGCCATTGTGGCTCACAGCATAGGGTGTGTCTGTGTGCTGTTGGTCATGATGGAAGCCATGGCCACAGGACAGTGAGGCAGCTGGTCACACAGTACACAGTACACACCTCACCCCAATGCACACAGTACACATCTCACCCCAATGCACACAGTACACACCTCACCCCAATGCACACAGTATACACCTTATCACACATGCACACAGTACACACCTCACCACACAGACACACACTATACACACCTCGCCACACATGCACACAGTAAACACCTCATCCTGCATGCACACACTTCACACCTCACCACACATGCACACAGTACACACCTCACCCGATGTGCACACACTACATACCTCATCCTGCGTGCACACACTTCACACCTCACCACACATGCACACAGTACACACCTCACCACACAGACACACACTATACACACCTCGCCACACATGCACACAGTACACACCTCACCCCCACAGACACACACACTACACATCTTATACCCCCCCCACAAACCCATGCACACACTATATCCCCCAACGTGCTCTACAACCATACACACTACACACCACGCCCCCACTGCACACAGTACATATTCACTCTCTACCCAGGACGCCCCATATCATTTATTTCTGAACCTTTCCAGCCCTCTCCCCACTTTCTCTGAAGGGAAATGACGTCTTTGAAAGGGGAGCTTCCGTATTCCACCAAACTCCCGTGGGATGCTGAGAGTGGCGTCCCAGCAGGCTGCCCATTCCTGGGCCTTCGATGCCTTCCCTAGGGGAGGCATCCTACACGCCAGCCTCACCCTGGGGTTTCTGTCCTCTTCATGGATTCGCCCGACACAACTGAGGAACGAACGTGAGGCTCAGAGATAGCAAGGTGGCCCAGCACTGGCTCTCTGTGTGTGTGTGTGTGTGAGAGGAGTCAGGTCCCCAGCGGGGGTCCTGCTTGCCGCTGACTTACAAATGGTCAGTCACTCAGGGCTCCCCTCCCTAACTTCCAACTTCTCCACAAACTCCAACTGCCCACCTCCAGGGCCCTGCCTCTAGCTCCCTGCTCCTTCCAGAAGACCTGGGAATTCTTTTCTGGCTTGCCAGCGGGAGGCCGGCTCCTGCCTTCACTTTGTGCCCCCCCTCCCCACACCCTCCAGCAGCGGCACCCCCCCCTCGGGTCCCCAGGTCTCCGACGGGACTGAGGGAGGCGGGGCTTTGTCAATGCCTCTTAGCGATTGGAATGTGCCCTCTGACCCCACCAGCTCCTCCCCGGGAGCCGCGAGGAGGCTCCTTTCTCTCGCCCCGGCACTCTGCTTTTGGAAACAAATGCAGCCTGGCTCTCTCTGCGGTTGAAAGGCCTCTGTTTAGGAGCTACTTGGGTTTTTAAGTCCTCCAGGCCTCTAGTGTTTAAAGGACCCCTCTGTTGTCCGCTGTGGATGGGCTGGAGTTTCGTGCTGGGAGAGGAAGAGGGGCCCGGCCTTGGGGAGGATGGGGCTCCGGCCAGAGACCACCCAGCAGTGTGACACAGGTCTCTGAGGGCTCAGGCAGGGCTGAGCCAAGTCCTGCGGGAGGTTGGATGGAAGAAGGGAGAACCGGAGAGGAGAGGGGCCTGAGCACGCCCACTTTAACCCTCTCTCCCGAGCAGAGGGATTCCGCGGCGCACACTCTGCAGTAGCACAAGGGCTTCTTCAAGCTGTCCTCACTTCCTCCAAGGGCGCTGGGATGATTGGTACCTGGGCAGGCAGTGTGAAAATCCAGGACCGCCGCTTTGTCCGATAAGCAGGGCAGGAGCCATGCTTGGCGTGCTCCATCCACCCTTAGCGCAGACTCTGGGGCAAAGGCCCTTGGGACTGCAATAGGAAGAGCGTTGGCAGTGGCACAGGAGCAAAAAACATGGCTGAAAGCTTTGGAGCTAGGCAGTCTGGTTCGTTTTCTATGTCTGGTGAAAGATTGCTGTGTGACCTCAGGTTGGCCACATTCCCTCTCTGAGCCCCAGCTCCCTTCTCTGTAAAGTACACTTAACCCAAACTCCATGGAGACCTCCGTGGAGGTGGCTGCCCAGTGAGTGAGATCTGGAGTATTGGAAGCCTCAGTGAGCTTCGAGCCACAGAGCCCTGGCAACAAGGTGGCCTCAGGGCCCCAGGAAATAGAGCTAACCACCGTTGACTCTTGGGGTCACTGCACACAGGACCTTCTGAACAGCCCTGTTTGTCTAGGCGGTGTTGGCCACCTACAACAAGGCTTAAGAAACATTATTTATTCCCATTGTGTGTGGCAGTCTCCCAGCGTTTGGGAAGCTGAGGCAGGAGGATCCTAAGCCTGGGTTACCTGGTAAGACCTCACTCCAGGGGTTGGAGAGAGCACCGGCTGCTCTTAGAAGACCCCAGCTTGGTTCCCAGCACCCACGTGATAGCTCACAACCATCAATAACCAGTCCCAGGGGATCTGACGCCCTCTGCTGGCCTCCACAGGCACTGCATGTACATCGTGCGTAGCCACGCATGCAGGTAAAACAACCATATACATAAAATAAAAAATAAATCTGAAAAAAAAAAAAAAAAAAAAAAGGAGCCCAAACCAGCAGCAAACAGCAAACTTCCCAGCCCTCGGTTTCCTAACTGGGGATGAGAAGAGTCCCTGTCAAGTCACCCAACCTGCAACCATGGGGCAGAGCCGCCAACAGTCCAGATTACAGCTTCTAAGGATGTTTGTCTTGGGTACTTTTTTCTATTGTTGTGATACGGCTTTATGACCAAGGTAACTTATAAAAGAAAGCAATTAATCTGGGGGCTCACCATTCCAGAGGGTTAGAGGTCATGACCATCACGGCAGGGAGCATGGTGGCAGGCAGGCAGGCAGGCAGGCAGGCATGGGGCTGCAGCAGTAGCTGAGAGCTCATGTCTGATCCAGGAGCAGGAGGAAGAGAGAGCTAACTGGGAATGGCTTGGATTTTTGAGACCTCAAAGCTGACCTTCAGGGACACAACTCCTCCAAGGCCACACCTCCTCCTTCAAGGCCACACCTCCTCCAGCAAGGCCACACCTCCTCCAACAAGGCTACACCTCCTCCAACAAGGCCACACCTTCTCCAACAAGAACACACCTCCTGATCCTTCCCAAGCAGGTCCACCAACTGGGGACCAAGCAGTCAAGTATGAGCCCTTGGGAATCATTCTCATTCTAATCCCTACCGTATCAAGTGAAGCCCTTTAGTGTCTACTGTGACAGACTTATTCAGATGTTCTGACCCTGCTGGTTGGCTCTGTGTCCTTGGGTCTGTGGTGAGGCTGAATGCCTTGGGGGAAGAGGGGTAACACACGCATAGCCAATCAAAAGTGCCCATCCCAGACTGGGGATGTGGTTCATTTGGTAGAGTGCTTGTTGGGTTCTCGTGAAGCCCCAGGTTTGATCTTCTGCCCTACACGGACCCACCGTGGTGGTGGGTCCCTAAGCTCAAGGTCATTTTCAGCTGTATAGTTATTCTGAGGCTACCCTGGGCTACATGAGACCTCCTTGTCTCAAAAAAGGAGAAAAACGCTAGGGAGGTTATGGGGGAGGGGGAGAGAAGGAAGGAAAGATAGAAAAACGGGAAGTCTCTCTCAGTGGGCAGGAAATAGATAGAGGGGCTGTGGGAGGAGCCAGGAGACACGACTCTACTCTTCCTACTTCCTGTACCTAGGCCTCAGCCCCTCCCACCGTAGCTTCATCTGCCAATCAGCGCTGATGAGGTTGCCGCCCTCAGTGTTTGCTCGCATCTCAGTGAAGGGGACACCCAGCCTTCAATACCTGAGTCTGCTCGAGGACATTTCAAATCCAAAGGGACCTCTATCCTGCCTGCAGGCCTATCCTCCAATGCTGCAGTCCCTGAGCCCCCACCTAGCTTCTCTTCTGCTTCCGGGGTATCCAGAGCAGACCCCACACTTCCCCTCCACTTTTCTGCAGCAAGTCCCTGCTTCGAACCCACGGAGCCTGCCCTGTCTGCTGCTAACATTGTTTCTGTTCTTTGCCGATACATAGCTCCTTCCTGACCAGGGCCTCTGTAGAGCTGTTTCCTCTGCTGGATCATTCTGGTTGCTGTCACTGGTCTGTCGGAGGCTGCCCTGGCTCCTGCTCCTTCATAGTCTCACTCCCATAGTCCCCTTTATTCTTTATTGCTCAAGACATGAGTTTTTATAAACTCCTATGCTACCCTCCTGAGCCCTTTGTAAAATGTACATCTCCATGATAGGCTAGCATCCATGACTTGTCCTCAAGTCTAGATGACAGGCGGTAAAGAGGTCTGATTTCCATGAAGAGGAAGGAACAGCTGGTGCCTTCTGGATCCCTTGGTGAGGGCTGAGCCTCTTGCTTGAGCCTGTTGCCCTCTTGATGGAGACGAAGTCTGGACATATAGTGGCTCCATTTCACAGAAGAGGAAACTGAGGCTCAGGGGAAGAAGGGGTTTGCTAGAGCCATGCAGCCATCCAGTGAGGAGCAGAGCAAAGCCTAGGCTGGTGTGAACTCCTACCCATACCGATGTGCCCATTTCCTTGATGTGTCCCCAGCCGTGTGGCCGGCCAGAGAAGCAAGCAAGCAGGTCTCTAGAGGTGTTCTGAGGGGATCCCTCATCTGCTTCTGTCTTCCTATGCCCTCTTTCAGACATTTGACCCAAGTACCCTTACCCACATCCAGCAGAGTCAAGGTCTAATTGTGTCCCAGTCTGTTTAGCACAGGGTGGTGTTGGAGCCTGGTGAGGGTGCTATGCCTGGAGTCCTGGCACTCGGAAGGCTGAGGCAGGAGGATAGTGCGTTCCAGGCTAGTCTGGGCTGCCCAGGAAGAAAAATAAAGGCAGGGGAGTGGTTTAGCCAACAGAGATCACTTCCTTATCCTTCTGACCTGCTACGGCCTGGGTGCCTGTGGCACCCTGTGCCAGGCCATCAGTACTTGCCCACCTGTACCAGAGAGGGTCGGGGCTCACTCCTGCCTGCCCAGCTCCACTGCTGTGAGTCCCAGCTCATGTCTGGGTGACACTGCGTAGCTGTTTGTGATCACAAGTCCTCTTGGAACTCCAGCCGCTCCTTGGAAGACAAGGCATAGCATGAGCACAGAGGTCGGTCCCAGGAAGTCAAGGATCCACAAGACAGTTGAGCCCCCGACCTGGCATGTAGCCAGGGCCTGGTCCATACTCACAGAGGCCCCTGCTCACAGGTCTGTTTCCATACCAGGCCAAGTCACCGTCCTCTCTTCAGTGTGGGGTCAAGCCAGGGCACAGGTAGAGAGAGGGCAGAGGAGGAGATGAGGGCAGAATTTGAATTCAGGCAGCTCAGACTCATCACACATTGCTTCTGTGCGGTCACTTCGGGAGGCACTGGGATGTAGTGTTTGCCCTGGAGGCTTTGGACTAACATTCTCTGCTGCTGTTCATGTTCATGTGCTGTGTGTGTGTACGTGTGTGCATGTGTGTGTGCGTGCATGTGTGTGCTTGTGTGTGTGTCCATGTGCATGTGTGCATGTATGTATACCTGTGCATGCGTGTGTGTGTGTGCGCGCACGTGCATGTGAGCATGTGTGTGCCGTGTGTGTGTGTGTGTGTGTGTGTGTGTGCACGCGTGCGTGTGAGCATGTGTATGCCTCATGTGTGTGTGTGTGTGTGTGTCCTTTCATGGTTGTTCTCCCAGCTGGACAATGCTTATGTTTTCCTTGATTTTAAAATAAATGAAAACATGTCTGTGGATCCTGGAGGAGGAGGCAGCCTCAGCGGACACCAGCTGAGGAAGGATTGGTGACGGGGTGGACCTGGGCAGAAACAGAGTGCATCATGGGACACGGGTGACGGAGCTGAGTGAGGGTGAAGGAGGCCCAATAGATGGAGCAAGGCTCCTTGAGACCTCTCAGTCTTCAGCAAGACCACTGCAGAGGCCCCCTCACCAAAGTTTGCAACCTGTGCTTCCTTGAGGAAGGAGTACTTACCAATGTCCAGTAGTCAAAGGACCTTAAGGGACCATCATCCCAGGAGACGCAGAGGTCCATAAGCCTAAAGACAAGTGTCCCAACAAGAGACAGGCATAGAAACATGGAGGAGGCTGTGTCATGGTCATCAGGAAGGCTAGAGGAACATGGCCATTAGCCACGGAGTGCCCTGGGCCACCAGGAGGGGCAGAGCTAGGCAGGAGCCCCGTACCAGCTTCCTGAAGACACACAGCAGCATCACCTTGATTGCAGACTTGTGGCCTCAATGACTATAAATGAGCAGCCTGCAGGCCATGGTGGCCAGTCACTGACATCTCAGCACAGGGTGGGATCCACCAGAGAAGGGAGACCCCAGAGCTCACTGAGACCTAGGGGATCTAGAGCCCAGACTCCAGAACCCCTCCCCAGCCTGCACTCCCCTGGACCAGTGAGTGCTCTTCCCAGAGACCTTTGCCAGTCCCCGTGATTTCACTTGGGGGTGCACATAGGGAGCTTTCCATGGGGACAACTGGTCAGAAGGCTGAATGAGGGTTAGCTGCCCCATCCCGCCTGTGTGACCATGGACGTGTGGCTCAGTTTTCTATCTGCAAAATGTGAGTGATCTGGGAAGGAAGGATAGGGACACAGGGCTGTCTGCAAGGCACCTGGCTCGAGGCCAGCTGTCTCTGCAGAATGGTTGTCTTTAGCATTGGCCGCTGTCCCCACAGAGTGCCATAGTAGCCAATGCTACTAAGTGCTTGCTTTGTCCACCCAGCTGTCACCACCTTTGCTGAATATCTACCCAGCTCTTTCTCTTTAGAAATCCCTGGCTCATGCCAGGACAGCATCCTCTGGGACCTCACGCTGACTCTTGGACACCATTGCTGTAACACAGATGGTGAAACTGAGGTCCGGGAGGCTCTTGCTTAGTGTTACACTTGCCCTCAGCTTCTCACTCACTTCATCCCTGGGATTCTATCATCCTGGTGCAAACACAGCCGAGCAGCCTGCCTAGGAGACAGGTCTCACACAACCTGAGACTCAACCTTTTCCCACAGCTAACATTCAGCTCCTGATGTCTTTGGTCATGTCTGCTTTTGAGAGAAGTCCAGAGCAACAGTGATGGCTGGACAGAGTGGTAGGGAGCAAGGGTACACACGAGCAGGTCCAAATACCAGGCAGATGTTACAGCAGCTCCCACTATGAAGACCAGGCACACCCTGGCTGGAATGAGGGGCTTCTCCCTAAGGCCTCCTGCCCAGACAACACCAGGGATGGGCTGGGTCAACAGGGCTGCTTCTGACAGCCTGCTCAGGGCTGGTGGCCCAGTGCTGCCTGGAGGACCACCCAAGAGCTTCCTGCCTAGAGAAACAATCGGGCCCAGTAGGGCAGCATGGGGAGGTTCAGGTGATGATGGACGGAGACCCAGGGCCAGTGGTGGCTGCCACAAGGGACATTTGAGGAATCTGGATTTTATTCCCAAACCAGTGGGAAGTCGTAGACACCGAGGAATGGCTTTAAAAATACAGCTCTGACTGCCACGTTGGAAACAGACCACAGTGGAGGGCAGAGGTAAGGTGCCAGAAAGAGCCAGCACGCGAGCTTGGTCCGTAAGTGACAGAAGATGGGAGGAAGCGGCCATCAATTACGTAGATTTCGAAAGAGGAGGGGGCACGGGGCTTCCCGGGGCGGGGCGGGGCGGGTCTGGGAGGTGGTGACCATCTGTGGGAAGGCAGAGTCAAGGTGAACCGAGTCTCCTGAGGGGAGTGAGACCAGTTGCCAGTCTCCATGCAGCCTGCTGTGGCTGGAAAGGAAGTGTCCCCAGAGGCTGCTGTCAGGGAGTCTGGGAATCACTCCAAATGACTCCAGAAGCTGTAGGGCCGGGCCGGGCTGGGCTGGGTCGGGCCAGGCCCGGGCGCGGCAGGACAGGGCAGGGGTGGTCCCAGGAAAAGGAGCTTGTCTTGCCTGTCCTTTCCTGTGAGCTTCTGTCCCCCTTGTCCCCTGCGAGGTAACCATTCTATTTCCAGCCCTCAGTGCAGGCCACAGGCATTGAGACCTCTGAAACTGTGAGCCAGACAGGTCCCTCTTCCCTCAGGGTGTGTCTGTCCGATATTTTGCCACGGAGATGGTGGCTTCATAGAGCCATGGGGGCCTAGTCCTAAGTGGGACTCCAGCAACTTCGAGTCAAAGATGTGATCAGGGCCCAGGGATGACAGGATCGTCAGGTAGTGAGGATCCAGGACCCCTGTCGAATGAGGAGGGATGGAGACCTACCTCATGGATGGGGGGGGGGGGGGGTGAGTCAGCGCCCGGCCTCTGAGTGTGCAGAAATGGAATCAGAAGATCCAGGGGCATTCCTGGAAGACTCTCAGTCAGGGGTAGTCTGAGGGAACTTGGGTTGAGAAGACAGGGCCTGTAGGATAAACACAAGGACCCCGGAAACACCACGCGGGATAAGAGGCCTCATGGCCGGCGGAGGAGGCTGGGAAATGGGGACCAGTGCGCATGCGCACCTGGACTTGAATCGGGTTTGTGCCCCTGTGAGCCCCTCCCTGAATGCGTGGGACCCACAGCTGGATTTAGCCAGTAAACACACACACACACAGACACACACACACAGAGACACACACACACACAGATACACACACGGCAGTGGCATGGGATACTCCCTTCTTTGGAGAGGTGTCTGTAAATGGTCTTACAGCTGTCAGCAGAATGGCCCTGCTGACATCCCGGGGAAATCCTCAGTCACTCAAACTTCTGGCAGGAAACTGCCCTGGTGGCATCACAGGGACACCCTGAGCACACGCTCTGACTAAGCTAGGCCTAGATTCCTGACCACAGACGCTGTGAGAGCCACGTGTGCTGTTTTAAATGACCATTTCTGACACAGCCAGGGTGACTCAGGTAAAGATATCAAGGTGTATAGAGAATCTAAACGCAAGCCAAAACTAAAAATAAAAAATATCCGACTGTTCTATATGGCACTGTAAGGTGACTTTATAACCCTGGAAGGAAGACACCTTAATTATAGATTAAAATCATAGATGCAGGATGAATATGACTGCCTTGAATTTTAAAACTTCTTCCTAACCAAAGTCATCATGAATAATTACAGAAAGAGATATGGATATGTGCATAATGGAGAGTTGGCTGGGTCCAGAATATGTAAAGAGCTCTTGTACATCAATAAGAAAAATGATAATGAACACGGTAGGGCAGCAGGACAGTGAGTGTTTCAGCCTTGCCTGCAAATTGGAAATGCAAACAGAAATCACAAAGTGCCACCCACCCACATGACAGAAATGGCAAGCCTTGAGGCTATCAGCACCAGGGAGCCTGTGAGGAAGTAGGCCCCCTGTGCTGGCATGAGTGCTGCCATGGTGCCCATCTGTGCTTTGACAGCAGAATAGAGGAGTCCCTCTGATCCACAGGGGAGACCTCCCAGGACCCCCAGAGGGTGCAATGTACAATCTGTTTCTTGCCTAAAAGACCAACCTGAGATAAAGAAGGCATAGAAAAGCCAACAGCCACAAAGTCTGATTAATACAGAACACGACGGTGTGTGGCTAATACCCATGCTCCTGTATCCACATATCAACATCCTCCTCTCCATGATCACCATCCTCCCCACTTGGTCATCATCCTCCCCTGTGGTCATTATCTTCTTCCCATGATCACCATCCTCCCCACTTGGTCATCCTCCTCCCCCATGGTCATTATCTTCCTCCCATGATCACCATCCTCCCCACTTGGTCATCCTCCTCCCCCATGCTCATTATCTTCCTCCCATGATCATCATCCTCCCCACTTGGTCATCCTCCTCCCCCATGGTCATTATCTTTCATGATCACCATCCTCCCCACTTGGTCATCCTCCTCCCCCGTGGTCATTATCTTCTTCCCATGATCACCATCCTCCCCACTTGGTCATCCTCCTCCCCCATGCTCATTATCTTCCTCCCATGATCACCATCCTCTCCACTTGGTCATCCTCCTCCCCCATGCTCATTATCTTCCTCCCATGATCATCATCCTCC
>CM052721.1:34100023-34134056 GCA_028551405.1 Uromys caudimaculatus
CCCCACTATCATCAACCCTGGAATGATCAGCATCCTCCCCCTTCCCCACCATGGTGAGCACCCCCCCCCCATGATCACCATCCTCCCCAAATGTCATCATCATCATCCTCTGTCCCCCAAGCTTGGTGACTGATTTCCACTCCAGAACTCTTGGAGATCAGCTTCTTGTTTGGTGTTAGCGAGCTGCAGCACACTTCGGTCTGGGCTGGACTTCCTTCTTCCCTTCCTGCGGTGCCTCCGCCCCGCTGCTGCCAATGCTCAAGTTTCTCCTTGCTTCTTGAGGACCGGCCCTATGCCTATGCCTAGAGCCACATGCTGTGGGTGGTTCACACTGCAGACCGACGTAGAACGTTTCTAGGGCCGCAGAACAGTCTTGGGTGTTGTGGTTCTGTGCTTTCGGTCTTTCATCGTGGTTTTTAAAAAGTAGGGTCCGGCGGGGGTGCAGGGGCGGAGGGGTGGAGGGACAGCCGGTGGTTTGGCAAACATGGAAAGAGCTAGGAGGAGAGAGGCCCAGAGGGGAAGAGGCCTGGGAGGACTCGCTTGCTCTAGTAATGGAGATGCTCAGCAGAGGGGATGAAGAAGACAGGGCAGGGAGGAGATGCGGTCCTAGGAGCTGGGCAGGGCAGGGTCCCTGAGGCCACTGCAGAGGCTCCTGCCCCTCCCCCTGCAGCCCCCGCGGTGGAGATGAATACCGCCTGCTCAGCTTGTCACGGAGGTTTGAAAAACATATTAATCACTTTAACAAATATTAGCTCAGAGCAGCAATAAACAGTCCAAGAACGCCCTCTCTGTGGCTGCGTTACAATGAAAAATATGCTAATAGAGATGCCTAATTGATTGTGTTTGAGAGACTTCAGTGAGCCAGAGCCTGGGTCTCCCCAGCCCAGGACGCCCAGCCCCACAGTTACTTTCTTGGGGGATGAGTGTCCAATAAGCATCGTGGTCGGCCTTGTGGGTGTCTCAGGGAGCTGACACACCAGTCATAGCTCTGTGGGTCTCCTGTCACCTCGCAAGCCATGATCCAAGCTCAGGGTGGTAGCCCTCCTTCCCAGAAGGGGAACCTGAGGTTTCAAGGAGTGAAGGCTTGCTCGGGGTGTGTGGGTAGCCAAGCAGGGCCCATGCAGACTTAGATCCAGGACCTGTGTGTGTGTGTGTGTGTGTGTGTGTGTGTGTGTGTGTGTGTGTGTGTGTGTTCACTATCTTGGAATCAGAAGAACCGGCCACAGAAGGCTCTGGAAGCATTCGTTCACTGTGCTATTAATCTGTGGTAGCTCATCGTACTGGGTTGGGGAAGGGGGAACCGCAGGGCTCTGAGAGCTTCTTGTGGACTGCCACTCATGTCTCTCCTGACCATCTATCTTCTACCTTCAACAGTGTGGCTTCCACAGACTGCTGATTGCTGGGGGAAGGGGCGGAGACTAAGGAGCTTCTGACCCCACCTCCATCCTTAGCCTACAGGACTGCAGGCCCGAACCCTATCTTTCTTCCTCTCTTCCACCCTCTGCCTGGTCTAAGATCCAGTAGTTGTGTCCAAATTCCAGCTCTTACCACTCACGGCCTTCTGTAAACCCTGGAGACACATGGCTGGGACCCTCTGTCGAGCTCCTGAGGCCCCTGCTTTCCCACGCGGCGCAATGCAGCCTAGCTGAAACTTTGTAGCAGTAGGTAGGCAGCGCACACTTAGGTCCTCTGGGCCCTTCACATGAAAAGGGCAGGCCTGGAGGAAGGACATTGTTTGTGTACCACTGTTGCCTCGTAAAGAATTCTGATTTTTAAACAATTAAGAAACACTTGGAGTCTTAGGAGAAACCTGTGAGCTGGGTCCAGGCTACCCAACTGTTGGGGACCTATGTTCTTCCTGCCTTCTGTGTCCATTGCAAATTTATAAAGATGTTTTGTTTTTACACTTTTTTTTTTTTGGCAGATTTGTGGTCAAGGCAGAGAGCAGAGGTTGGAAACACTGAGCCAAAAGGTCACAGAGGATCCAGCAACATTAGGAAGCAGCTACAAGCCTCAGGCTGGGACAGACTGTCTCCTGCTGGTCAGGCTGCTGGTTGCCAGATGTAGGTGAGTTGGTGTCATGATGGGTGTATTTCTTTTGTGTGCTTGCTTTTTGTTCTGCTTTATTTTTGATAAAAGAATTGTCTCATTGTACAGTACAGGCCAGTCTGGAACTTGTCACCCCCTGCCTTAGTTTCCCAAGTGCTAAATGGCAGGCATGTATTGTCACACTCGACTGAAAGGTACAGGTGTATAAACCACAGTACGTTTATGTGGCTTGTGGGTTGTCTTAGTCAGGGTTTCTATTCCTGCACAAACATCATGACCAAGAAGCAAGTTGGGGAGGAAAGGGTTTATTCAGCTTACACTTCCATGCTGCTGTTCATCACCAAAGGAAGTCAGGACTGGAACTCAAGCAGGGCAGGAAGCAGGAGCTGATGCAGAGGCCATGGAGGGATGTTACTTACTGGCTTGCTTGCTTCCCCTGACTTGCTCAGCCTGCTTTCTTATAGAACCCAAGACTACCAGCCCAGGAATGGCCCCACCCACAAGGGGCCCCCCCTTGATCACTAATTGAGAAAATGCCTTACTGCTGGATCTCATGGAGGCATTTCCTCACCTAAAGCTCCTTTCTCTGTGATACCTCCGGCTTGTGTCAAGTTGACACAAAACTAGCCAGTACATGGGTGGATGTATATATATAATGTGTCTGTGCTTGCTCAACAGGTACATATATATATATATATATATATATATATATATATATGTGTGTGTGTGTGTGTGTGTGTGTGTGTGTGTGTGTGTGTGTACATCTGGCTAATTGATGCCTGTATATAATACATGTAAATGCCTGGGCAACAGGTACGTGTGTATATGACATGTATCATGCGTGTATGCCTATTGAGGTTGCGGTGTGTACCCCTGGCTGATAGAAGCATGTTTATTACATACGGTATATGCATGTGCCAGGCCAACAAGTGCATGTATAATTTATGATGTATAGATGTTCTTGGGGGATCTATTTTATGTGTGTGGGTGTTTCGCCTGCATGTCTTTCTGTGCACCCTGCGCATGCAGTTCCTGTGGAGGCCAGGAGGGGTTGTCATACCCCCTGAAACCAGAGTTACAGGTGGTTTGAGTCACCACCATGTGGGTGCCGGGAACGGAACGTGAGTCCTCTGGAAGAGCAGCCAGTGCTCTTAACTGCTGTGCCGTTCATTTGGCCCTGAATAATTAACATTCTGCATCGGCTGCACATTTCCTTGTGTCCTTTTCCTGTCACACACAAAGCCAGGGTTGCAGCTCCTATGTTATAATGTACCATGGATGAGATTGCAAACGGAGCCTGCTCCCATGTGTGTGCACTGCCTGATTCCAGCACTGCCTGGAGCAGCAGAATCTGGTGTCTTTCACATACCAGGAGGGTAGAGCTAGAAAGCTTATGTTGGGACCTTTCCTCTAGACCACTGAGAAGGACTGTGGGACAGACACGGACCCATTTCCCCAAGTGCAGGAGGGGATCTTTGAGCTTGCCCCTTGTCTCTGAGAACAGAGTACATGTGAGGATATCATCAAAAGCATATGGAGAAATCTGGGTGGTGGGCATTCAGTTGTAATTCCTCTGTCAGGAGTCTACGGCAGGAGGATTGCTGAAAGCTGGAGTCCAGCTTGAGCTGCATAGTGAGTTCTGGGCCAGCCATGTTACAGTGTGGTATATTGTGGAGAGAACAGGCTGTAGAAGCAGCTCAGGGGGTAAAGTACTTGCCACGTGAGCACCAGGGCCTGGGTTCAGATCCCCTGCATCCACGTAAGAAGCAGATTCTGGCAGTATACACCTGTAAACCCCGGGCTGGGGCAGCAGACACAGGCAGACTCCCCAGAGCTCATTGGCCATCCAGATGACCTAATTAGGCTTTGGCTGCTGTCATGAAACACCGTGACCAAAAGTAACTTGGAGAGGAAGGGGTTTATTTCATCTTACAGCTCTTGGGTCACCTTTATCGCTGAAGCCAGGGCAGGAACTCAAGCAGGGCAGGAACCAGGAGGCAGGAGCTGAAGCAGAGGAATGCTGCTCACTGGCTTGCTCTCCATGGCTTGCTCAGCTTGCTTACTCATACAGCCCAGGTTCACCTGCCCAGGAGAGACTTCGACCACAGTGGGCGGGCCCTCCTGGGGCCCTCCCACATCAACTGTCAATCAAGATCATGTCCTGCAGACTTGCCTATGGGCCAATCCTATGGAGGTATTTTATCAACTGAGCTTCCCTCTTCCCAAATAACTCTAGCTGTGACAGGTTGGCCAAAGCCAACCAACTTGGAGACCAGGCTAGCCACATCAGTGAGCTCCAGGCTCTGTAAGAGACCTTGTCTCAAAAAGTGATGTCAAGACGGATAGAGGAGCCGGGCAGTGGTGGCGCACGCCTTTAATCCCAGCACTTGGGAGGCAGAGGCAGGTGAATTTCTGAGTTCGAGACCAGCCTGGTCTACACAGTGAGCTCCAGGACAGCCAGGGCTATACAGAGAAACCCTGTCTCGAAAAACCAAAAAAAAAAAAAAAAAAAAAAAAAAAGACGGATAGAGGAGGGCAGCGAATGTGGACCTCCCTGCAAATACATGTGTGCATATACGGTTGTGTACACACACGCACACACACACACACACTAGTATGAACGACCTTCTGGAAGGACACCTAGGCAGCATGGATTGCCTGTGAAGTAAGACTGCAACCCTTGGGGGGGGGGGGGGCGGGCTTCATTCTTCTTCAGCTCATTCTTGGCGACCTTGTAATCAAGGGTAAAACACCTGCCTATATGCTCAAAACCTGGCAAGCTTCTGTGTTTCCTGCCCCTCCTTGAATCCTTGGATCTAAGTTGTACCCAAGACCATAGCTTCTCTCCGACCTCAGTGTCTTGTGCTGGCAGAGGCCCACAGCAAGGCTGGCTGCCATATTGTGGGGGTGACAAAGTCCTCCCCAGGTATAGCCCATCAAAGCTTCCTAGCCCCTGGGTCACCTGTCGGGGACAAAACTCCCAGAGAAGAGAGATTTCCAAGCAGCTTCCGGGATCCCGAGCCACCTGGGTGGGTGCTCGGTGTCTTAAAGTCCCAGTTTTCTCACTTGGGAAAGGGGTGGCTGTGGTACTGAGGGGCCACATGGGCTGTGGTGGGTTTCAATCAGATTGGTTGTGATTGGCTGTGGTGGGCTGTGATAGGCCGTGATGGGGGCTGTGGTAGGCTGTGATTGACTGTGATGGACTTTAGTGAGCTGTGATTAGCTGTGATGGGTTGTGATAGGCCATGATGGGCTATGGTGGGCTGTGATTGGCTGTGGTGGACTGCGATGAGCTGTAATTGGCTGTGATGGGCTGTGGTGGGCTATGATTGGCTGTGATTGGCTGTGATTGGCTGTGATGGGCTGTGATCGGCTGTGATGGGTGATAGGCCGCGATGGGTTATGGTGGGCTGTGATTGGCTGTGGTGAACTGTGATGAGCTGTGATTGGCTGTGATGAACTGTGTTGGGCTGTGATTGGCTCTGATAGGCTGTGGTAGGCCATGGTGGGCTTTGGTGGGCTGTGATAGGCCGTGATGGGCTCTGATGGGCTGTGGTGGGCTGTGGTGGGCCGTGATGGGCTGTGATGGGCTGTGATGGGCTGTGATTGACTGTGATTGGCTTCAGGGAGAAGGGAAGGAAGAAAAGCCTCCAATTCCATGAAGAGACTCTTAGAAAGATGGGGACAAAGGGAAGGTATTCCCTCTCAGATGGACCAGGGCTGCCCCATGAGTCAGCCCCTTCCACTCCCATCTGGGTAGTGAGGAATCACCACCCTTAGTGTCCAGCCCTCAAGCTGCTACAGGATCAGACTCAGCCCATCTAGCCTAGGCCTCACCAAACCAGGTGGGCGTGTCCAAGCTGAAATCCACAATCCTTCTGGCAGGTGGGGGAGGGGGGGGGAGGGCTCGGGAGAAGGTGCTGTTAGGTCTCAGCTCTCCAAGCCGGAAGTTCGGAGCAGGGCAGCTCACCTCAGCTCTGAGATGCACAGTGGAGAATCCACACAGTGAGGAGCAGCCAGCCGCTTCCTTTCATCTCTGCACAGAGTACTGCGGACAGAGGCTGTGTGAGTTCAAGTGGCTTCTCAAGGACCCTGCTTGGAGAAGGGCCTCAGGGTCAACACTGTAGCTTTCTGAGCATGGGTGCACATCATTGGAGGCTCAGACTCTGCCAAGTCACCTCCTGGAAGACCCCTCGACCCCTATGCGACTGATCGTATTGTTGCCCAAACACTCCCCAGGAAGTCCCCAAACTGGCACTTTTAAAAGGAAATGCCATTTTCATGGCATGGATTAAGCATTCTAGAAATAGATCCAGACCCTCCCCTAGGCCCCTTCCTCCTCTCTCTCTATTCTGGCCCATTTTCTGCTGTGTTCACTGACAATCTGAGGCCCATAGTAGATGGCACAGAGAAGTTATTTAGGTCTCAGACCTGGAGATGAGAGGTCAGGGAGAGAGACAGAGGTACACACACACACACACACACACACAGAGAGAGAGAGAGAGAGAGAGAGAGAGAGAGACACACACACAGAAAGAGACAGACACAGAGACAGAGGTACAGAGAGAGAGAGACAGACAGACACACAGAGAGACAGAGACAGACAGAGACAGAGGCACACACAGAGACAGAGACACACAGAGAGACAGAGACACAGAGTGACAGAGACAGAGAGACACAGATGCAGAGACAGACAGACAGACACACACACAGAGTGAGGAGAGAAAGAGGAAAGAAAGACACACTCAGAGACACAGAGACAGACAGACACAGATACACAGAGAAAGAGAGCAAGGGAGAGAGAGAGAGAAAAAAAAAAAGAATAAGTTCCCATATCCCAGCAACTTGCCTGGCATTACTTTTCCCATGGTGCTCTACTTCTCCCATAGTGCTCTGCCCACTTAGCCTGGCAGAAGCTGTGTGAAGCATTTGCTCTTTTCCAGGGTCTGATTCACAGTCATCCATCAGTGTACAGCTGTCTGCAGGAGACAGGAGCATGGCTCAGCTTAGAAAGACTACTATGGGCTTCGTCATACAGAGGAAGGAAAGGTGACCCAGAACCAAGACAGCTCTGATGAGCTGGGTTCTTCCTGGAACTTCTGTCTTTTCTTCAGTAAAAAATCCAGGCCTCCAGCCTCTGGGCTTCTGCTAGGCTTCTGAATCAAACACCCATGGGCTTGAAGGATGTGCCAGGCTGTGCACATCCTAGAGCCCACAGCCTACAGCCTACAGCCTACAGCCTACAGCCTACAGCCTGCATTCTACAGCCTATAGCCTGCGTACTACAGCTCTGCAGTCATGAAGCCATTTTACTAGACACTTCCTGGCTCAGAGGTAAGTGACCTCCAGAATCCTGGTGATCCAATGTAGACATGAGGGGACATTCCTAGGGTGTCATCAGTCCTGGCTAATTGATTTCAGCGTCTCGTCACAGCTGTGGGGTAATTATGAAGGAAGGTCTGCATAATTACCAAAGCCAAGGATTTCATTATTAAAAACTCTCATGTTTGTTATTAACCAACCCATTGTGTGAATTTGGATTTTATCTTTTGGTTAAAAAAATGTGCGCAGAGATGGCCACAGAGCAATGCTAAATGTAGGGGCGGCTTCTGAGGCAGGGATGAGGAACTAGTAAGATTATGAAGGGTGCTGTGCTCAGTTAGCATCCATCACTGTGCTGAACCAGTCAGTACCCAAGACCCAGTGTCCCAGGCCCAGACAAGGAGTGCTACCTGTGATCCTGGGGGCGTCTTTATCTTGGCATTCACTGTCTCTCAACCCACCACTCATTACCCTACTACCTGTCATCCACACACCCTCCCCCCACTTATTCATCCATCCATTTATCTACCCTCCATCTGTTCATCCATTTATCCATCTACCCATTCATCCATCCATCCATCCATCCATCCATCCACCCATCCATCTGCCCATCCATCTATCCATCCATCCATCCATCCATCCATCCATCCATCCATCCATCCATCCATCCATCCATCCATCCATCCCATCCATCCATCCACCCACCCATCCATCCATCCACCCATCCATCCACTCATCCACCCACCCATCTATCCATCCCTGAACCCTTCCACCCATCCATCCATCCATCTGTTCACCAATCTCCTCATGCATTCATTGATCATCCACTCAGAGTATCTACCCACACTCCCTGCCCCATCTCATCCTTGTCCACTTGTCTCCCTTCATTCATTTATCCAGCATTTCCTCTGCTCCAAGCGCTCTGTCAGAGAGCAGATCCTTAGTGTGGGGGAAGTCGTGTGTGTGTGTGTGTGTGTGTGTGTGTGTGTGTGTGTGTGTGCGCGCTCTGAACATGAGAAGGGGGAGTTGGCTCTCGGGTCACATGTGAAAGCACACAAAAGTGCTCTGATGTGGACAGCCCTATGGTGAAGGACTGGTGAGGGCAGTCTTGCTCACTGGACAGGACCATTGGACCTTTCTTAAAGGACAGCAGCTGGGTGGGGCAGAGAGGAGAGCAGCAGGTGGAGAAGAGGTCTGAAGCTTGTCTGGATGATGGTTGGGGTGTGAGATGTGGCCAGGAATGTCAGCAGGGGACAGACATATGGACTTGTTCACTTTTTGGATCATTGTTTATAAGGATGGAGCTCAGCCAAAGGTGAGGTGGCCAGACTAGTGTGTCTGCAGGACAGCTGGAACCAGACCTTGGAGACTTGAGTCCTGGGACAGAGGTGGGGGGTGCACCTGTGGGCAACCTGTGTGCCAGAAGCTAGATCGAGACATGAGTGGCTAGCATCTTGCTTGGTGGTGAACAACAGCAGAGCCTGCACCTGAAAACCCAGTTGGGCAGGGTTTCTAGACTGCCTGCCAGGTGCTAGACATCAGAGAACCAGTGATCACTCATCTGACAGCTTGTGGTGCAGCAATACATGTCCAGTCTCCTGGCTGCTGACGGCCAGAGCTGTACGCTGAAGGCAAGGCGGGAGCTGGAACTGCCTAGGTTGGCAGAAGTCGTATCAGTGTAAGTCTCAGTGGCCGGGCTAGCAGGGTTTCCCCACGCCCCTTTCTAGGTTCCCCCTCCTTCCCTTCTGGTGCTGTGGATGGAGCCCGGGGCCACTCCTATGCTATGTATGTACTACACATGGATGTTTATTGTGAGCCCTGGCTCCCATAGGAGTTCAGGCAGAAGTGACATGGTTAGACCACACGTTAAGGGAGCTGATGTGTTGGTGGGGTGAAGGGGCAACCTGAGGCCAGGCCTGCTGAGGAAGCAGCTGTTGGTATCTAGGGCAGAGGCTCCTGTGCACACTCACTGCGTGACCCTGAGCCTTGGACGTGGGTCCTCATACTTACTGCCATGTGAGGCCTGGAGAAGGTAACGGGAGTGGTACAGGGGACAGAATGGCAGTCCACACCATCATCGGGGGTATGGTGGTGACCTCTGACCTCTGAGAGCTAGGTTTCCTTCTTCGCCAACTTGAAGCACTGGCCAGCATTCCTGCAGAATTCTGCTGCAGAGAGAGCAGCTGGGGCCTCTTGTTTGAAAACAGTTAGGGATTCCAAGACTCACACAGCACCCAGCCCAGCCATGGCCTCTTTGACAGGTTGACAGAGAGAAGTCCAGCAAAGGGAACAGCATGTGCGTGGCTGATGGGGAGCAGAGAGCCAAAAATTCCAACAGTCCTAACCCCCAGCAGCTGTGGCCAGCCCTCAACCCCAAGCAGTGTTTCTGCCTAGGACATCCTCCGAGGTTCTCCTCGATTCCAGTATTGGGCAAGGGGTCCAACTGGACCCAAATGCATCCTTCTCTAGACTGGAGACCTGCATTCACCTCCCAAGGACTCACAACCCAGCACAACAGGCGCAAAGCTGGTGCTGGGTGCAGCAGACCTGAATCCCACCTGTCACGTCAGGATCAGAAGGTGCCTCCTGAAGCAACAGGCTATATAAACCAGTGTTTCCCAGTTGGCTCTTAAAGTTTTGCACGGCATATTTTATGTGTGTTTATATTTTTCAAAAAATCCCCAGCCCTAAATTGATTGAAAAAATGTGTTGTTCTGGAAGAACTGAGCTGCCTCTCTAGCGTGCTGTGCTCGGAGAGACTTGGACGGCAGAGATGTCACATAAATAGTTGTGCGAGGTTGCTATGGCGACTGGAATCTGAAAAGCAGACAGCCTTTAGGGATGCTTTTCCTGGTCACTGGGGGGAGTTTTCCGTGAGGTTCTTCCTGTGCCTCGGTGTGAGGGTCAGGCTCTGCCCTCTCCTAGAGTTAAGACTGAGCACATGGTAATGAGGGTGGTGTCATGTGACCCAGATGTACCGGCTGGCCCTCTCTGGGCTTCAGTTTCTCTGTGTGTAGAGTGGCTGCCTGAGATTAGGAATTGCAGTTCCACAGCTGTTGCTCTGGAAACTTGACCTTCACAGCAGCCCTTGGCGTTGGGTGTGCACATCTGCATAGAGAGATGGGGAAACTGAGGCCCACAGTGTCACAGAGGATGGATGACCATAGACAGCCTCAGAAAACTACATTTCCCACAGTTTTCTGCGGTACACTCGGCTGCCCCAGCAATCAGCTGGGGCCTTTGGAACACTGGCTTGTCAGAGAGAGAGAAGCCCTGTGGGGTCCCATGGGGGATGGAGGCGGGATGGTGTCTGGGTTGGGGACAGACAAGGCTCAGAAGGGGAAACTTCCAACAGTGGTCAGGAGAGAAGGAGGCAGGTGTACATGCTGAGCTCAAAGACATGTCTCTCACACCCTACTTGTTTACACATTCCCTGTTTATCTATCTATCTGTCCATCTGTCTGTCCATCTTTTCACTCATCTGTCTATCACCTATCATTTATCATCTATTAATCTATCAACTATCTATTTACTTAACTATCTGCCTTAGTTGGGGTTTTACTGCTGTGAGCAGACACCATGGCCAAGGCAACTCTTATAAAGGCAGACATTTGGGGCTGACTTACAGGTTCAGAGGTTCAGTCCATTGTCATCAAGGCAGGAACATGGCAGCATCCAGGCAGGCATGGTGCAGGAGGAGCTGAGAGGTCTACATCTCCATCTGAAGGCTGCTAGGAGAATACTGACTTCCAGACAGCTAGGATGAGGGTTTTAAAGCCCACACCCACAGTGACACACCCACTCCAACAGGGCCACACCTGCTCCAACAAGACCACACCCCCTCCAACAAGGCCACACCTACTCCAAGACCACACCCCCTCCAACAAGGCCACACCTACTCCAACAGGGCCACACCCCCTCCAACAAGACCACACCTACTCCAACAAGACCACACCCCCTCCAACAAGGCCACACCTACTCTAACAAGGCCATACCTCCTCCAACAGGGTCACACCTCTTCCAACAGGGCCACACCTCCTACTAGTGCCACTCCCTGGGCCAAGCATATACAAACCACCAGACTATCTATATTTAATATTTATCTATAATCTAACATCTAACATTTATCATCTATCATCTATTATTAGCTATCAATCATCTATTATCATCTTTGACATCTGATTCGTTACGTTAACTCTGCTATTGAAAAGCAACAAAACTTTCTTGTTTTATATCTTTGTGCTTCCCTCCCCCTCCCTCCCTCCCTCCTTCCCTCCCTTCCTCCCCCTCCCTCCTTCCCTCTCTCCCTCCCTCTCCCTCCTTCCCTCCCCCTCCCTCCCTCCCTCCCTCCCTCCCTCCCTCCCTCCCTCTTTCTTTAATCTTGCCCCTGACTGTCAGAAAGTTCTCTGAGCAGCAGGAGTGACACTGACAATAAGGACTGTCATGTGGCTGGAAGGGTCAGAGCACGGAGTGTTACCTTCCTTCCAATCCAAGGCCAGAGCCACATCCCTGATCGTAAGTGGAGACCCGTGGGATGTACGTGGCACAGTTTGCAAGGATATCCCAGGCCCAAGGGCCTGAGGCCCTGGCCTGTCGCTCCTGAGGCTAGCAATCTCCCTAGCTAGTAGAGACCAGTGTCCTTTCTCCACAGACCGTACCTTCCTGCAGAGCGAGGTGTCACAGCTGTGGATTCTGAATCTCGTACAACTCTTGGTGCTATTGCCTCCAGCCTGTGACCTTGGGCAGCTGATACTGAGGGCTCCAAGCCTCAGTTTCCACAGATGGGCACAGTACTTCCTCTGACAACTGTTTACCCCGTGAACCCCTCTCAGATTTGACCTCCCTGGGTGGCCTGGAATCTGTCTGGTGATGGGTGGGCCCAGCAGGACTGCCATCCGCTGGGTTGAGTTTCACTGGATCCTGGTGCTATGAATCAAGTACAGATCCCTTTGTGCTAAAAAGAGAAGGTCCCCTGCTTGTGGTGACAGTGTGGATGGAGAGCTGAAGACACACTCTGTGCTGTAGATGCTGCCCCAGAAAAGGTTCCAGAAGGAAGGAGAGTTAGGGCCAGGCTTCCAGCTGTGGCCAGGGATTCAGGGAGAGAGAAGGCTTCTCCACCCCTCCCTGGGGCCCCCTGTGACTTCTGCCTGCTGCTCCAGAGAAATTGGGGTCCTTGTCTCCCTGAGGGGTGGTGGCCTCAGCTTCCTGGCCAGGAGGCCTGGCAGCTGCCCTCCTGCTGAAGAAGCTCACTGGAGCAGCACCAGCCTCGGGGAATGCACTGGCAGCCGCGCAGGACTGATAACCCCAGAGACCCAGGCTAATCTTGTTCTCACCTGTTTCCCAAGATGCACTTTGCTTAAGAAAATAGGTATTTTTTTTTTAATTACATGAGATGATGAGAGAGGCTTGATAAAAAGGGGGGATGGGAAAGCTGCTTGATTGAATTTTACTTCCCAGGATGGGGAGGTAGGAAGCAGGTTCCCTCCAGTTTGCCCTCCCTTCTTGTTGTGGAGGGCAGCCAATGAGCAGACTGTAGCATATCTTCAGCCTTCGGGGGCCACAGGAGCTCCTCTTTTGCCCCAGCCTCACTTGACCTGGTCCTCTTGTCTGGTAGAGTCCGTGTTTGTCCTCAGCTATGGAGGACTGGGCTGTGAAGAGGAGTGGTGCTGTCCCTGTGTCCTGTTCCTGTGTGTGTGTGTGTGTGTGTGTGTGTGTGTGTGTGTGTGTGTGTGTGTGTGTGTCTAACTCCCTTCTTCTCCTGCTCTCTTACCTCACCCCTTTCTGCTCTCAACTGTGAGGCCAGGTTTCTGCCTTGAGGTGGAAATCATGCCAGAGAAGCCCCAGCACCCAGGGCACTTTGAGGACATGTCTGTTTAACAGGGGACAGTACTATACCTGGTCAGATCTCTATCCTAGGGCCAGCGTCTAGTACACTGGGGGTGGGGGGAGAGGACGTGCAATTTGTAACTACCTCAGCCCATGAAGAACAGAGGCAAACTTCTCCAGGGGAGACATATGTCCCCTGTAAGTAACAAACAAATACATTCTCAAGCACATAATTACCCACAGTGATAACTACTGTCTGCAAAGGCAGAGAGGATCATGGGAGACTCAAGTGGGACAGAGTGTGTGGACAGAGTCAGAAGAGATGGTTCACACAGAGCCAGTGAGAGCGAGCCTGTGCAGGGAGCCTGTGGTATAAAAGTTTGGTCTACTCCTGGGCTTGGGAGGCCATGACACTGGAACAGTGTGTGATTTGGATACAGGACAGCTGAAGTTGGGTTTGCTGTCTAAGAGGCTGTGGGAAGAGCTTGGATCGAAATCTATGCCTGAGACTCCTAAGAGGTGCCCCAAATGCCTGGCACAGGATTGGGAAAATAGCAGAGGGTCCCTCCTGAGTCCTCACCTAGCTCAATGCCCCTCCATCCCAGCTGCCTCAGCCTTCCTTCCTGTCTGTGCCTTGCCACCCCTCCAATCTCTATATTAGGTTGCGTATAACTCCTGATCGACCCACTGGCTGTCACCAGGGCTTGTCATGCCTCATCTGAAACACAGTGGGGGTCAACATCTGGCCTGGCAAAGGTGAAGCTGTCTCCACCCAGCTGCCCCTCCAGTCCCACCCTCACTCCAGTGTAAATAATCTCCCCAAACAGCCCAGGCACAGGGATGCCAGAGCCTCACTGATGGTCTAGCACGTGTGACAGTGGAGAGGTCTGGATGACAGGGGGAGGGGAGTGCTTACACAGCACACCTGTTCAAGGGGACAAAAGTGGGAACCAGGCTGCTAGAACACTCCACCATGGCTGGTTTGATGCCTCACATCCCTTGGGGGTGAGAGGGAGAATCACCCCCAGTGGAGACTAGGCAAGAATGAAGGGTGTCACAGAGACACTTCCTGGGGGAATGAAGCTATGTCCAGGGCACCAGCTGTACCTGAGTTCAAATCCGGCATCTTCCTTCTCCTTGGCAAGACTGAGGGCACGGGGAGAGGCAGGGAAGGAAGAATATTCCAGGGAAGAGTGCTGCTAATCTGGCCCCTGCTACAGACACTGCTGAGCACCTCCTAAGGACGCACAAACAGTAGACCTTGCTCACAAGGAGTTGTCCACTAATGTTCAGGTCATGGTGGCGTCTCTCATTTAGGAGTTTGTTTGGCTTTTGGTACCTCCTATATCAACAAGCTCACATGTCTATTCACTGGCAGTCACATTGCTATCTAGGTGCAAGCATCCAATCTCTCCTTCCACCTCCCTTGCTTCCTCCTGCTTGGTTCCTGCCCTGCCGAGGCAAAGGGTATTTGAAGGAGGTCATGTGTGCTATTGATTGCCATAGAAAGAGGGTGGCTGCCTGGCCTCAGTCTTGGAACAGACCTCTATCTGTAGATGGAACACTTGTTTGTGCCTGTTCACACTGCAACCTGTTGGGTTCTGCGCACAGGTCTGATGGGCGGGTCCCAGAGTGCCCATCAGAAGCTGCCAGGAATGGACTGTACTGCTTCCCTTTGCATCCTGACCCCTGCTGGGGTCTCGTTTCAAGTTCCTCCTTAATGAGATTTGTGAGTCTGAAATCTAAGACAGCTCTGCCAAAGAGGCCCCCAGGCTGTTCTCAGCAGAAACACTGCAGGGGGCGGGCAGGCTCACACATTCACACTGAGGTGTGAACTGGCTGGAGAGACTGCTAAACCGCTAAAGCCTAATAGCCCGGTGAGATCTATCCAAGGCTGTCACCTTCCCGCTGGCCCTGCTGGGCTGGAAGGCAGAGGGGATGGGGCAGCTCTTCTTTCTCTCCTGGGTTTGCTTTTCCCCCATTTTGTGCAATTGGCTAGGGAATTGGCCTTGCCTTGGGGAATTGCAAAAGGAGTTTTTTTTATTGTGTCTGCACTCAGCATACCGCTCAATAAATGTGTCTATGAACACATGGACAGATGGACAGAGAAATGGATAACTGGACATCTAGACTGGCAGATGAGTGTACATATGTACAACTGTATGGACAGATGGACAGGTAAGTGTGTGGACAGACAGGTGCCGATGAAGATATGTGGACGGACAAGTGGACAGGAGGGTGAGCGGCCAAGTGACATATGTACTCATGGACAGACAAACAGATGCAGGATGGACGGACGGATACATGGAAGGAAAGATTGAGGGTAGATGGGCAGACAGAAAACGGGCAGATAAATAGGTAGATAGAAGGATAGATGAAGGATGGACAGACATACGCATGGTGCCCTACTTTGCTGTTTGTTGCTGAGGTAAATATCATGACCACGATCAACTTAGGAGAGGAAAAGGTTTATTTGGGTGACACACACCAACTGAGGTCTATCATGAAGGAAGTCAGGGCAGGGACCTGGAGGCAGAAACTGAAGTAGATGCACGGTGTGTGTGTGTGTGTGTGTGTGTGTGTGTGTGTGTGTGTGTGTGTGTGTGTGTAGTATGTGTGCGGGTGTGCGTGTGTGTGCACATGCATGTGTGCTCATGTGTGTGTGTGTGTGTGTGTGCACGTGCGCGCGCGGAAGCATATGTGTGCTCATGTGTGTGTGTATCTGTGTACATATGTGTGCATGTGTAGTGTGTGGTGTGTGTGTGAACACAGATGTGTGTGCATGTGTGTGTGCTCGTGTGTGCGTGCATGTGCGTGTGTGGGTGCGCATTCTGCTTACTGGCTCTCCTCATGGCTTGTTCATTCTGCTTTCTTATACAACCCAGAAACACTAGTTCAGGGGTAGCACTCCTGAGGCTGGCTCCTCTGGGATCAATTATCACTAACGATGAAGTCCCACAGACTTGCCTACAGCCCCGTCTTATGGAGGCATTTTCTCAGCTGAGGTTTCCTCTTCCCTAACTTGTGTTAAGGTGACAAAAAAAGATGGGCACTTGGAGAACTGTCCAGATGAAGAGAAAGATAGACAGATAAATGAAAAGACGGATGGACAGGAAGAAAGGGACATGTGTCTGGATGGGGAGGGTGGTAGTTAAATGGAAGACAGATGGACAGAGAGACAGATGAGTAGGCAAACGGACAGGTGGGTGGTCGGCTGCACAAGAGCCAACAGCTATGTGAGCCGTCACTCTGGGCCCCTTGGTTCAGTCTGTGACACCCTTGGGCTGACATTGACCATCTAAGACCCTGGGCCGAGCTTCTGGGTTTGACACCCACTTTCTGAGCATCCTCCAAGTTCCAGGCTCTGCAGAACGCTGTTGTCTCTGACAGGCCCGGTGGCCCCGACTCTGACATCTCGGTTGGGATCCTGGAGTCTTAGATGCATGGAGCAGGACAGGAGTTGCTGGGCATTTGGGTGTGTGCTCACCTCCATCAGTGTGCGTGCCTCCGTCAGTGTGCTCACCTCCTCTATCAGTGTCTCACCTCCTCCATCAGCATGCTCATCTCTTCCATCAGTGTGCTCTCCTCCTCTGTCACTGTGCTCACCTCCTCCGTCAGTGTGTTCACCTCCTCTGTCACTGTGCTCACCTCCTCCGTCAGTGTGCTCACCTCCTCTGTCACTGTGCTCACCTCCTCCGTCAGTGTGCTCACCTCCTCTATCAGTGTCTCACCTCCTCCATCAGTATGCTCATCTCCTCCATCAGTGTGCTCTCCTCCTCTGTCACTGTGCTCACCTCCTCTACCAGTGTGCTCACCTCCTCTGTCACTGTGCTCACCTCCTCCGTCAGTGTGCTCACCTCCTCTATCAGTGTCTCACCTCCTCCATCAGCATGCTCATCTCCTCCATCAGTGTGCTCTCCTCCTCTGTCACTGTGCTCACCTCCTCTACCAGTGTGCTCACCTCCTCTGTCACTGTGCTCACCTCCTCCGTCAGTGTGCTTGCCTCCTCCGTCAGTGTGCTCACCTCCTCTGTCAGTGTGCTCACTTCCTCTATCATCAGTGTGCTCATCTCCTCCATCAGTGTGCTCTCCTCCTCTGTCACTGTGCTCACCTCCTCCGTCAGTGTGCTCACTTCCTCTATCATCAGTGTGCTCACCTCCTCTGTCACTGTGCTCACCTCCTCCGTCAGTGTGCTCACTTCCTCTATCATCAGTGTGCTCGCCTCCTCTGTTGATGTGCTTGCCTCCTCCATCAGTGCTCACACGTGTATTTACATTTTTATTTACTCCTTATCTACCATTGGCCTTCTGCTCTCCAGCTAATCATCCATCCATCATCCTCAGAAAACTTATCAGTCCTCCCATTCTTCCTCACACCCAGCCAGCTTCACACACACCAGTAATCTATCTTTCCATCCATTCTTCTTCCCATCCATCCACCCACCCATCAATCCATAGATCCACCCATCCATTGACCCATCCATCCATCCATCCATCCACCCACCCACCACCCACCTATCCATCTGTGAATCCATCCATCCAACCATCCATTCATCCATGTATCCACCCATCCATCCATCCATCCATCCATCCATCCATCCACCCATCCATCCATCCACCCATCCATCCATCCACACATCCATCCACTCATCCATTGACCCATCCATCTATGGATCCATCCATTCATTCACAATCCATCCATCCATCCATCCATCCATCCATCCATCCATCCATCCACCCACCCACCTATCCATCCATGTATCCATCCATCCAACCATCCATTCATCCAAGAATCCATCCATCCATCCTTCCATCTATCCATCCATCCATCCATCCATGCATCCACACATCCATCCATCCATCCATCCATCAATGCACCCATCCACACATCCAACATTTCCAGTCCTCCATGGCACCCAACCCTGACACGTCTCCTGAATTCCTGTGCTGGCCCATGTAAGACACTTTAAAATGTTTGAGTGTCATGTAAGTAAATGTCCTACTTTTCTATATCGGCAAAAAAACCACCAAGATCACTTATAAAAGAAAGTCATTAATTTGGGGCTCACAGTTACCAAGGGTTAGAGTCCATGACTATCATGGTCGGGAACATGGCAGCAGGTAGGTGTGGCACTAGAGCAGTAGCTGATTCACATGCATGATGCAACGAGAGCTAACTGGGCCTGGCTTGGGATTTTGAACCTTCACCACCCTTGACACACCTCCTCCATCAAGGCCACACCTCCTAAACCTTCCCAAAAAGCTCTACAAACTGAAGATGGACTATCTAAATATATGAGCTTATGGAGGCCATTCTTGTTCAACCACATGGTAGAGGTGGCCAGAACAGCATGGGGTAAGGTGTAAGACAGGCAGTAAGAGAGGGCAGGTCAGACTGAGTGACAGGTGAGTCTGTGCTGCTGGCAGGGATTAAAGGGAGTTTTGAAGCCAGGAGTCCAGATCCCATTAAGCTTGGTGGTTTCTGGAAGCCACTCCCTGGGAAGCCCCTGGGAGCTCAGAGTCCTCACCAGCAGAGGACTGAGAAATAACATTGTATCGTGTCCTTGGTATGAGTTTCCTATGTCTGCTATCACAAGTGACACATTGCTTCGGCTTCAAACAATACACCTATTCTCTTAAGGTTCTGGGAGTCTGGATACTAACATGAATCTTACAGGCCAATTGGGCTGTGTTCTACTACTGTCACGAAATACTTAAAACCCTGAGCTTCTTTAATAATAATAATATTATTATTAATATATTTTCCTTAAAGCTTTAGAGATGGGAAATCCAAATCACACAGTATGAGCTCTGCCTGACTCTGATAAAAGCTCCACAGAAGATGGCATTGGGATAGGACACCATAAAAGGGAAAGATCACACAGGGAGATAGAAGAGCAGTTGGAGATGGCCAGACTTGTTCTTTTACAACAACTTTTCTGTGGGGACAAACCTGGATACCAGGAGAACCACATCGATTACTTCTGCTGGATAGGCTGTTGGTCTGTGTGAATGTTCTGCATAGTGGGCTCTGACTCTCAGAACAAGGGAGGCAGCTACATGGAAATGGCACCTCCACTGTCTGTCTGTGCTCACTGCAGACATTACTAATAGATTACAGAATTAGTCCTCTGAACTAGGCATGGCCTTGAAACAGACAGGCAACTATAATTTACTGTGCAAAGTGGGGGTACTTTGAGAATAGAAAGGGACTTGATTGATATGCATTAACAGGTGCAAGCTGTACTGGTTCCAAGATCAAGGTGTCTTGGTATCCTACTCAGAATCTACTCGACCTCATGTTACCGGCAGTCAGTTCCAATAGAATGCCAAACTCAGCACATGAGAGCCTGTTATTTACTTCTCTAGGCACCTGTGGCTGCAAGAAGATGAGACTCTGTGCCTTCTAAGGATGTTGATTCAGGTACCTGTGCTCTGTCCTCTCTAGGGTGGGTCTGCCACACGCTCCGGTTACACTCAGGGAGCCACCCCAGCAGTGGATGGTGTTCTCACTTCCTACAGGTTCCTTAGAAGGTACGTGGGAGTCCATCTTAGACCCCAGTCTTCAGAAGCCCCGGGGAGGGGGGGTGGATGGGTCTTTTCCAAGGGGTGGACTGAGAGTTTGGGAATAGTGGGTGGTGGAAGGGGTCCTGCTCAAGATAATGTCCATCCTCAGCTCAAGGTTGAACGTAAGTGTTTCTGGATGAGATTGTAGGTCATGCCATTTCTGGCTGTCTGGGGATCCCTGGAACAGAAGCAGCCAGGAAACCAATGAAACCAAGACCATTTTGAGGGTGACAGGACTTTTCCTATCGACTAGGTGGTGGTACTCCCTTTAGTGAAATAATTTAAGGGCTGCTCTTAGCATGAAGAAATTAAAACATTTATCCAGCTCCTACTGTATGCACAGATGAGTCTCAAGTTAATGACAACACGTTTTCTTACAGTTTCTAAATTTAGTGAGGAAGGGAATGTGTCCACCTCACGCATGGGCAACAAACTCACAGGTCCCTGGAGGTCAAAAGTTAGAGGTCACTGGAGGTCAGTAAGGTAAGGGTGTGTGCCTGGCTCTGTCTGGGGGCTCCTGCATGTTCCCTCTCCAGTACTCTCTCTAAAGCTACAGTTGGTAAAAGGTGTCCTTGAGAGCGTATGTAGCGTGGTGGTGTGGTATGCGTGTGTGGCCAGTGGTGGGGACCACTGACTGTGTTGGTCAGAGAGAGCGAACACAACACCCGCCATTTCCTCAGGTTGACTGTGCACCCGGTGCCACGGGGGCTGTTGGTGCAATGCTTAGATACCCAGGGGTTGGGGAGGAACTGAGTCTTCCTGAGGGGTGGCCATGCAGCAAGGCAGAGGCCAAACCAGCATGAGGACCCATCCTGCATCTTCGCTAGTCACCTACATCAATCTTAGAGGAGACCCCGCCCCCTGACCATGCCTAGCTTCCTCCCAGACAGGAAGAGCCCTCACCACCCCCTTGTTCCCCTGCGGTGTGTGGGGGGCAAGACAGCGAGGCCCTCAGTAAACTACACAGTCACTGCCCTTCATGGTGGTAATAACCGTGTAGGCATGCGAAGGGCCTGGAAGGAGGGGTGCTGTCTCCTTTCCTGCAGTGTGCAGCCCTGACTGATACGACACAGGGAAGGTGGTAGGTGCTGGCAGCCATTTGGCTCCTCTGCCAAATCTGAGGGGACCCCCATGGGAAAGGTCACAGCGGACTCTGTCCCAGTATTTCTTCCAGCCATCACTGAGGAAGCCAAGTAGATGCTAACACGGGATAGCCTTCCTAGAGACTGAGAACTAGTCATCAGAGCAGGACCTAGCACTAGAATAACAAGGAGCCAGACCCCCAACCACAAGAGACAGCACGGGCAACTCACCTAGGGCCCTAGTACCGGACAATCACCACTACTGAGCATCAGTCAACAACCTCGATGGCCCGAGTGCAGCTCCCATTTTAAAGATGGGCAAGTCGAAGCTTGGATGAAAGATTGCAAAAGGGGGCTAGAGAGGACTCAATGGTTAAGAGTTCAGAGCACCTGCTTCTCTTCCAGAGGACCTGAGTTTGTTTCCCAGCACCCATGTCAAGAGGCTCACACCAGGGTCCTATAACTCCAGCTCCTCTTCTGGCTTCCACACGCAGCTACACACATGTGCGCGCGCGCGCGCGCGCGCGCACGCACACACACACACACACACACACACACACACACACACACACACTAAAAGAAAATCTTTACAACTGTAAGAGATGGGACTGGAATTGAACCTAGGCCCCTGAGCTCTACCAAGGTGTTTCTGTTTTCTACTCAACCTTGCCTCTGCTATTCGCTTGAGCCTTGAGAACTTTGCTTCGACCTTAAACTCTGCTAAGCGTGGGGCTGGCAAGACATGTACTGGGGCATGCACACAGGCAGAATCTGGTCAGCAGCAGCCACAAGGGCTGTGGCTGTCCCTGAGTGAACTCCATGTCACGTGCTAGCAGCATGGTAGGAATCCACACTCCACACTGCGCGTCTCGCTGGCCTCACTTCCCCCGCCAGGCTGCAGACGACAGAGGAGAGAGGCTCGTGCCCAGAAAGCTGGTGCTCTCCCCCTTGCTCCCCACGAACCTCCCAAGTGAGGGCAGTGCCAGTCAACCCCTCCCTGTGGCCCATGAACATCTCTGAAATCTGTGGCACGGTGGCCATGGACATCCAAGACCCTCTTAGGTGACCCAGCAGGGACCGGAGGCAGTGAGTTCAGTCTGAGGTTTGCTCTAAGATGTGGGGAACTTCTGGGTGCATTTATCTGTTGGGGTCACCATGGGGTTGGTTTTCTTCAGCTGACAGAAGAGGTTCTAGCTGATGGCTGTGTGACCAGGGCAGGCTGCTTACCCTCTCTGTGCCTCCATTTCTGTTTCTGTAAGGAGAGTCAGAACACTAGACCAGCTCCTGCTGTTTGCTCAGCCCTAACAAGCTGAGATCCCAGCTTGGGGAGTCCTCCCTGTCCAGGAAGTCACTCTTATTCCCTGTGCTGACTTCCTAGAGAGACTTCAGCTCCTTAAGAGCTGAATCAGAGGCTCACAGTCATTATAAGCTTACCCAGAGGCTTGGGTGTTGTACTTTAAAACACTTGTGAACTTTAAAACAGTGACCTTGGTCTCCCCAGGACTCAGTTTTTCCTGCAGAGAGGTAGACAGAATGTGGTCTCTGAGCTACCTTCCCTCTGGTGACCATCTACCATGAACTCCCCACCTGTCTATCCAGGACCAGATGCTGGTGCACCTCACCCATCCATCAGCCTGACTAGAGGTGACTCTTGAAACAAAGCCCAGGTGCCTCCATCCCCACATCCCCCAAGACCACTGCTACATTGTAGCCATTTTATCAAACTGATGGCCAAACAGTAAACAAAGGTACTGTCCTGTGAACACATGCCTGCTGACAGCTTTGGTGTCTTTGAGGAGCAATAGTCCAGATGTCATGAGACAAGACACCCAGACATCAGGGGCCCTGTGGGCAGAACGGTCATGTTGGGTGCTGAGGAGATCAGACGCCAGCAGGGACCCATGCTCTGAGCCCATAGTGGGAGCTGCAGATTTTGGCCTTGGATGGCGCTGGGTGGACGTTCTATACGAAGGCGTAAGCACTGTGTGTGGGTAGAGAGGCTTTCAGAACTGTTAGGAGGTGGGTGTGCTGGGAATGGGGGGAGGGGACCCAGGCCCGGAGCATTGAGATTCCGGTCCCGCCCAGGGCTTCTGGGCTGCAGCTCACTGTGCGATCTGTTCCAACGTTTGACTTTCAACCATGACAAAACTGTGGGCAAATTAATTGTTCTCCAGGATATTAGGCATCAGAGTCCATTAATCCTCTCTGAGCCAGACGCCGGCTGAATACTAATCGCAGGGTTCCCGGCTTCCGTGGGCATCTTCCTGTCACTAGGCCTGCAGACCCTGGTGTTCCCAGACTCCCCCTGCGTGTGGGTGCCTGGGGCCTTTCCCCTTCCCCGCCACCTGCTGCCTTACTTCTCTCACATGCCAAGGACAGAGTGGGGACAGGTGGACCCAGCTTGAGCCCTCTCCCACCCCCACCTGGGCGTCTTTTCCCGGAAAGCGGTGGGACCCTGAGCAAGATTGTTTTATGCAAATTCCAATATCTGTATGCAGGCAGAGCCTCGAGGATGAACGGAGAAATAATTACCAAATTATGCATGTTGCATTGCCGTTCCTGAATCTGGAGCCCTTGAAGGAAAAAGAAAAAAAAACAAAAAACAAAAAACCAAAAAAAACAAAACAAAACAACAAACCAGGGTGGGGTGTGTGTAGGAAACAGAAGGAAGTCTGGGGCCCAGGTCACCCCCTGAAGCACTGCTGAGCCTGTGAAGCAGTGCTGCTGTGTGGGGTGTCCTGCATAAGTCACTCCCCCTCCTCCCCTCTACTGCTTCCCCATCCTCCCCACCCTTCCTTCCATTTCCACCCTTCCTTCCATTTCTGCTTTTTTGAGACATCGTCTTTCTTGTTAAGCATCCCAGGCTGGCCTTGAACTTGCAAGGCTCCTCCCCAGTGGTAGGATTACAGATGTCCACCACCACGTCTAGCCACGTTGCTTCTTGTAGCCTCTGTTTCCCCCACTTCCACAGGTAAGGCTGTCTTCTCACAGGAGCAGATCGCCTTAGCCCAGACGGGACTTAGGAGAGAGGTGGGAGTGGAGCCTTGCCCTTTGCTAAGAACAGGTGGAGGCTTCTTAGAGGAAGTGGCACCTTAAGCAGAGGTCTGACAACAGAGACAGAGGGAGAGGTGACAGGGGTGGTTCTCAGCCCCAGACTGTCCCTTTTTCAGGTCCACCTGTCAGTCAGTCTGGAAGCAGTACAGGAGGGGAATGCTCCTGGCCTGGCAGGTTAGTACCCCAGGTGATTCCCAGGCTCCACTGAGCACCTGCCAGGGACTCTCTCTACCCTAGTCAGCTGGACTCTCTATGCAATTCCTACTGCTCCCTCTTCAGAAGTCCCCAAAGATGACTTTTCCTGAGTTCGAACCTTGGCTCTTCCAATGACCCTCAGCGGGTACTGGGTCTCACCTCTCCAAGCCAGGGAGATTAGCAGAAGCTGGACTTGAGACCCAGGTCCTCAGACACTGCTTCCAAACAGATAAATATGTACAGCGGGAGGGAAGTGTGGTTCTCTCCACCACCGGCGGGAAATTAAATAATGTTCATTTCTGCTGCTGTGAGCCGGAACAAGGCTGGCCAGCGGGGCGGGTGGGAGGTGGCTTGGATTGGCAGCTTGTGGCAAGGCCCTAAATCAAAGGAGCTGATGAAATGTCTAATGGCAGAAGTGCGGCTGGCACTGGTGTAGAAATGAAGTCCCCTCTTGAAAGGCAGCTTACTGCAACCTCACCGCCAAGAACATTAAGCTCAGAGGAGTGGTGGCTGTGGCCAGGCTGGACACAGGCCAGGAGCCAGCTGGGCCCAGGAGACTCTTGGCTTTCCCCAGCTGCAGCCCGGCTGCTCTCATGGTTTGAGCCCAAGGGCAATCCCTGCTCTAACGCTGGTGGGCTTGTGCTGGAGAATGCAAAGGGAATATCCATTCGTTGGCAGGCTTACAACCCTCATTTGCCCAGGTGCGCTAACAAGACTCAGAAAAATTGCCAACATCACCCAAACTCACACAGCAGGTGCCTGGGGGCCTTTGGTGCACAAGGTGGTTTGTCTCAGTTTGGATACAAGACCCCATGGCTGTAAAGAAAAAGCCCAAGTCACCCTCAGACGGCTTGAGTCCCTTCCTTCCTTCCTTCGTTCCCTAAATCCTTCCATCTATACAAACTTTCATCCATCTACCTGTCCACTTTTCCAGCTACCCACAATTCATTCTTCTATCCATATATTCACCCATTCACACACACACGCACACGCATACATGTACACACGCACACACAAACATTTACATGCATATGCACATGCACACACACATGCACATACATGCACACACACAAATTAATCCGTCATCCATCCATCCATCATTCATCCATCCACCCATTCACCTATCCATCCATCCAACCATCCATCCATCCATCCACCCATCCATCATCCATTCATCCATCCACCCTTCCACCCATCCATCCATTCACCCATCCATCCTTCCAACCATCCATCCATCCATCCATCCATCCACCTATCTGTCTGTCCATCCATCCATTCATCATTCATCCATCCATCTGTCCATCCATCCATCCACCCATTCATCATCCATTCATCCATCCATCTATCCATCCACCCATCCATCCACCCATCCATTTGTCCATCCATCCATCCATCCACACATCCATCATACATCCATCCACCCATCCATCCACCCATCCATCCATCCATCCATCCATCCATCCATCCATCCATCCACCCACCCACCTATCCATCCACCCATCCATCCACCCATCCATCCACCCATCCATCCATCCATCCATCCACCCATCCATCCAACCATCCATCCATCCATCCATCCATCCATCCCCCCCCATCCCCCCATCCATCCCCCCATCCATCCTTCCCCCCATCCCCCCACTCATTCTTCTTTGTCCATTCATCTACCTACCTATCTATCCATCCACTAATTCTCTGCTGTGCCCGGGCACACAGTTATTGCTCTGTAAGATCGAATTTCCCACGATTAGACCCCTGGCCTGCTGGGCACTGTGGATGCTGGGCAGAGCTGGTCCAGCTGCTTTGTGAAGCTATGGTTTGGAAGGACTCGGGGACATAGTCAATGGGTCTTCACAGAATTAACTGGGCCCATAAAAGAAAGGCAGGGCTGTACAAATGAAACTCCTGCCAGGGCTTGAGGGGGACCTTCCTGTAGAGGTAAGTCAGCCTCCACCTCAGCAGAGAAACATGTCTTCTGGGCAGGAGAGAGGCTTGATGAGAGGGGTTGGGCAGTAGATGTCTCAGCATCCCTGAGGATTGAGCTTGGGGCAGGTTAGATGCTAGGAGCATGATAGTGTCAGGGTCCTACCATAGTGCTGCTGATGTCCAGCAGAACAGATGGCCCAAGAGGCAGAGCCAGGAGGGACCCAAGCTCTACCATCAGTAGCAGGACTCATTCACAGAAGCTGGGCCAGCTGAGACCCGCCTCCTGCACCTTGGCAGCTCAACAGGTTTCTCCAGAGCCTCAAGAAGGAGGCTGGGGTCTAGTGAAAGTGCGGGGTTGAGCCTGGGCTTCAAAGCCACCTCAGGGAGGAGCTGGGCTTCCGAGGTAGAAAGATGCTGGAAATCTTGCCCTGGGATGCCCGTGTGGAAGAAGCAGCACAGAGGGAGGGGGCATGAGGTCGGCGTCTGTCCATCCCTCAGTGAGTCTATCCCTCAGTTCAATGGCAGTATCTCCCCCCCTGGATTTTGCTTCCTGTCTGTTGTCTCAGGTCCTGTTTCAGAGTCCATGCCACAAGGACTGCCCGATTTTGTGTAAACCCCCAAGACCCTTTGTGATTCTCATATCTTTTTTCCTTCTTTTAGAATTCAGAATCTTTTGAAATGAAAATTGGTGCCCAAGGTTGGAGCCACTTACCTCCAGCTCATGCGGGAACCATTACGGTCTGTGGTCCGAAGTTCACACACGCGGACACACTGGACTCCATTCCTTTACCTAGGCCCGGGAGCCCAGGAAAACTGCAACCAGCTGCCGGTTGTAGCAGCGGCTGCATGGTGGGAACCAGGTTGCAGGAGGAGCAGAGCCAGGGCCCCAACCGGCTCACACTGGCCTCCTCCCTACAGGCCTACCAGCACAGTCCTGCCTGGGACCCGGCACTGGGAAGCCAGCCGTGAGGAAATGAGGAGGCGAGATCTCACCATAGGAGTAAGGCATGCAGGGATGCGTGCTAAAGAGAGTTGAAGGGAGTGGAGAGACAGGGAAAGCAGGAGCAAGTGGAGGAAAAGTTAGACAAAGGAAGGGAAAGATATGAGAGATGGTAAGGGGAGAGAGAGCCTGAAGCGGAACAAGGGTTTTAAGTGGAAACACTTGGGCAGGGAACAGGAAACACCAAATGAAAAGCTTCGAGATCCTTCCCAGCGTCTCCCCTGAAATCCCAGTGCTGGGACCCTGGGCAGGCTTCAGCTCTTCCTAGGCCTGATTTTTCCTACTTGTGCAATTTGCATGCTCCAAACACCACCACCACCACCACCACCACCACCACCACCACCACCACCACCACCACCACCACCACCACCACCACCACCACCATCACCACCTCTTCCAGGCCTCTCTGGTGAAGGCTGGAGGTCAAGATAACCGGACAGAAGTGCACATACCACTTCGGTCTGGATGAGAGTCTTTCTGGGCTACGGGAGGATTTCTCAGCTTCCACGGAGGCCATGCCAAGGCCAACCAGACTGTGTGATGACCAGACTGTGTGGTAACCAGACCGAATGTCACCCACCCCACCTCAGGCTCCTCTGCAATTGGTTCTCCCTTCTGTTCCAGAGCCCCTGGCTTGGAGACTCACTTCCATGGCCTTCTGCAGCCTGAGCAAGCCTGCAAACACCTCTCCTTGGCTCAGGCAAGAGAGGCGACACTGTCCTAGGCTCAGGACAGTGGTGAGTAGGAGGAGAACATGCATCTCAGAATCTTTTTTTTTTTTTTTTAACCTGGAAAGCTGGTGTCACTGGGTCACAGGTCACCATAAGGATCAGGGTCTGAGACGACTGCCAGTGAGGTCATCTTTGTTCCCTACCTGCTGCCACCTCTTGCCCTGCCCTGCCTGTGGGTCCCCTGTGCTGGCTGTGACACAGAAAAGCAGGGCCTGTCCTTGTCACCAGTACCCACATGCAGCAGGTGTCAGAACAAGCATGTCTACCATGCTACAAGGTCTGCTGTTCCTCCCAGGGTGCCTTTTGACCCGAGAAAGCCCCAAACTTTTGGATATGCGTCACCCCCCACACACTCCCCCCAGCTCCAGGAAGATGTGGAAAGGAGTTGGAGAGACCGACCACAGGACCCCGTTATGGGGCTGGAGAGATACAGAAACCGTGGCGTCCTTCCACGCACAGGGCACCGTGGTGTCAGCAGGATGCCTTCATCCTGCAACGACGCCCCGCAGAGCCACCCAACCCCCACCCGGGCCACAGCGCAGTCCCTCCAGAGGGTCCAGTCTAAGGTGGGAACAGCAGGAAGGTCTGCCTCCCGCTCCCTCCCGTTTCCTTCGCAGCTCCTTTTGTTCTATATTTAATTTTTTTTTGTTTTAAATCCAGTTGAAGAGCGCCGGGTGAATCACCGACGGTTATTGATTTATTATTTATGGCGACTCACATGCCGCTTTAATCATGCGCGCTGTCCTTTTCCTAGTCAACTCCGCTGAAGGACAACTCAAGGAAACCGTCTGGGCGCCGCAGATGGGCTGTGTGCATGTTTATTGTGCGCTTGCTACCTGTTGGAAGACAGGGAGCCTCTGGGTTTGGGGGTAGGAGGCGGCTCTTACGTTTCTGAGATTGGAGCTTAGTCCTTGAGGATAGGAACGAGCTGGCATAGTGAGGGTCCCGCCGCAAAAAGGCTCGGGTGCCTGTTTTCTGTTTTTTTTTCTGGCTTCTTCCCTTCCCTTTCCTACTGAGACCATGGCTTGGTTTGAAAAGTAAGTGTCTATGTCTCCCCAGCCCCCCAAAACTGCCAAAGCCATTTGCCTAAGAAATCAAACAGATTAGAAGGATGGCCGGTGCTAGCCCACAGCGTTAATGGAGCGCTGGCTGGTCCGGCAGGCAAACCATCTCCCTCATGGGGATACTGCATTAGTCCTAGGTTCTGTGGCCAGACCCCAGGAAGTTGATGTAGCTCAACAGGAGACGGGTCTAACCGCCAGAGAGCCGCTGAGGGGCACTGTGCGCCTGTTCTGCCTCTTCCTCCAGGGAACCCTGAGGACACCAGGGTGCTTGCTGCCCAGATCACGTGACTGACAAAATGGTCTCCTGCTCTGGGCACGCCCACCATGTTTGTAGCCCCACCCCTCACGTGCTCCCCAGGCAGCTGCTCTCTACAGTTGCCTCTCCCCACAAGGTTACCGTCATGGTGGGCAGCATGAGGCTGGCCCTTGAGGCAGAGGATGTTTCTAGAAGGTGAAGACTTGCATGTGCACACACGTGTGACTGTCATCATGCCACACGTTAGGTGTGAACACAAGCGAGTGAGCGCCACCTGTGGCCCAGGCATGTGTACACATGTGACAGTGTTTGTGCTTGTCAGAGATGTGAGGGGGACATTGCTTTCCCAACCATTGTTTTTTTTTTTTAACCACCCCATCTCATGACGTCACAAGCCTCGGGGAAGTGGCTGCTTTCTTCAGGACTTGGTTCCTCCCTATAACATGGGTTGAGTTGGGAAGGTTCGGAAGGAAGGGCCAGTAGATAGCAGATGCCCTTCAAGCTGGAGTCCGGGTCCTGATTGCCACCCAGGACCTTTTCTATGCAGTGACATGTGACAGGCCCTGGGTGGCATGGAGTGCAGGCCTGCACACTGAATAAAAATGTCCTCAAGCGCCGGGCAGTGGTGGCGCATGCCTTTAATCCCAGCACTTGGGAGGCAGAGGCAGGTGGATTTCTGAGTTCGAGGCCAGCCTAGTCTACAGAGTGAGTTCCAGGACAGCCAGGGCTACACAGAGAAACCCTGTCTCGAAAAACCAAAAAAAAAAAAAAAAAAAAAAATGCCCTCAAGCCTCACCTGACTCCTAGGGTCTCTGAGGGGTCACCCTATAGACCTCTGTGTTCCCCTTCCCTTTGTCTCTGGTTACCCAGGGGCTCTTAGAACTGTGGGGTTGTGGCTGCCCAGAGCCTCTGAGCTCTGCTGTCCCAGAGTAGGTGAACGGCAGGTGGGCAAAGCTGTCAGGAGTACTGGGCCTGGGGCTTTGCTTCCACCCTGGTGGTGATGATGAGAGACAGACAAGCATGGGTTGGGGTATTCTTGTGGCTGATGTCTTTCGTCTGTCTCCTGTCCCTCCTCTCCATCCCTCCCACAGGCAAGCATGGAGGGACGCTGTGTCCTGCGCTGGACTCAGTGTTCAGGGACATAGATGCGTAACGTCCGGCCTCCGGGGAGCCGAGACCGCAGTTTGATGATGATGAAGTGAGTGATTGCTGTTGTTCACAGGGGCTGGGAGAGAGAGCGCACACTCAGCACAAAGTCCACCCCTGGAGGTCAGAAGGACAGCGGACTGAACCTGGCTGGGAGAGGCAGGGGACAGCGTTCTAGGCAGCCCCTGACAGGAGGGCTGGTGGTATGTTCAGGAAAGGAAAATGGCTTGTGGTCAAGAGTTTTATAGCTGGGGTAGCACTGTTTCCCCAGGTCCAGGCAGACTTGGGGTGTTTGGCAGTGTAACTCATTGCCCCCCTTGGATGTTACACAGCAGGTGCATGGCAGGCCCCTGCAGGCTAAATCTTCAAGTGGTAGGGGTGTAAGGGCTCAGGATAGCAGCGGAATGTCCCCTCTCTCACACCATTCTGTTAACAGGTACAGTGATCTTGAGACCTCTTCTGGCAGCTGGGTTGACCTTGCAATTTGCTTCTGTCCGTAAAGGCCAACAAAGGTAAAGAGACAAGCAGAAATAGTGTCTGCTGTCTCAGGCTGGGCACAGTAGCTCCTGCAGCACACAGTGCACACACCCAGGAACCCTGAGCCACCACGAGGGAAGGCTCTGCTTGCCAGTCCTTTGCTGCTGTAACTGATAACTCATGCAATCAAGTTACAAAGAAGAAAGGTCCAGGTTGGCTCATAGCATCATGTGTTTTAGTCCCGGCCACTCTGCTGCTCTGGGGCCTGTGCTAGGGCTGAACAACTGGCTCATGGTGACAGTCATGACTTGAATCTGAACATGCCATGAACACTTAGTCTCAAGTAGGTGGTGCTATTTGAAAGACTATGTAACTTTACTTCATGGGGTGTACTGGCTGAACCAAGCCACCAGGGGGCAGGATTCAAAGGCAATGACCAACACAGGCTATTGCCTTTTCCTGGTTCACTGTGCTGTGAATGGCCTCTGCCAGGCAATCCTGCAGCTCTGAACTGTGCTGCTCCCTCTGGACACCTGAGTAGAAATAAATTTTACCCCTTTCAGTTTCCTCTGTCAGTCACCAGGTCACAAGGCAGGAACTGACACAGAAAATTGCTAACAGAGGCGAAGTCACCTTGACCGATCCCAATCATATAGATATGGCTATGGGAGGCGTGACTGAGAAGGAAACTGCACAGTGCTGTAAGCAGAGATTAATGGGCCATCCTGGTAGGAGGACTGTGGAAGATCAGACTGAGAGACATGTGGACAATAAGCACTATGCTTAGTAACTCTCAGAGTGAGGAACTCCTCACTCCAGTGGAAGCCAGACTAGAGGCTATCCATTCTACACATTGGCAAATAACTTGTCTACCTATACTTTGCTCGTTTCCTGAAAAATTTGAGTGTGGGGATAAACAGGGTGTGATCCCAGCACTTGGGGAAGGGGGAGCAGTGTTAGGTGGATCTTTGTGAGTTCAAGGCCAGGCTGGTCTACTTAGGGAATTCCAAGCCAGCTAGGACTATCTAGAGAGACCTGATTAATTTAGTGGAGGAAATTGTGGCACGGTTATCGCTAGCCACTTTTAGCCAGGTTTACAGTGAACATCGGGATTCAAAATCAGAGCAGAAAGCTACGAACCATGTTTGGTTTGGCCTGAGAGGAAGCAGGGGTGAAATAACAGACTGGGATGGGGACTGTCACAGAAGATTAAATCTGCATCATTGACAGTGGCCTTGGGGGTGCTTTAAGAAGTTAACAGAACCATGCCTATTGTAGGTCAGGTTGGAAAACTGCAAATTCACATCAAGTATTATCCATTGAGACTTTTTTTCTAAGAGAGAGCTTCCAGGGCATCTTGCTGGAAAATGGGTGTCTGTTGGGTAGTTTTAAATGCTCAGGCACTTGGAGGGGCCTGGCTCCTGCCCCAGTTCATGGCAGGTTTCAGCTTTGTATGTGCAGCTGTGATGGTTTGTATATGTTTAGCCCAGGGAGTGGCACAATTAAAAGGTGTGTCCCTGCCGGGCAGTGGTGGCACATGCCTTTAATCCCAGCACTTGGGAGACAGAGGCAGGTGGATTTCTGAGTTCAAGGACAGCCTGGTCTACAGAGTGAGTTCCAGGACAGCCAGGACTATACAGAGAAACCCTGTTTCGAAAAAAAAAAAAAAAAAAGGTGTGTCCCTGTTGGAGTAGGTGTAGCCCTGATGGAGGAGGTGTGGCCTTGTTGGAGTGGGTGTGGCCTTGTTGGAGTAGGTGTGCCATTGTAGGTGTGGGCTTTAAGACCCTCATCCTAGCTGCCTAGAAGCCAATCTTCTGCTAGCAGCTTTCAGATGAAGCTGTAGAACTCTCAGCTCCTTCTGTACCATGCCTGCCTGGATGCTGCCATGTCCCTGCCTTGATGATAATGGACTGAACCTCTGAACTTGTAAGCCAGCCCCAGTGAAATGTTGTCCTTATAAGAGTTGCCTTGGTCATGGTATCTGCTCACAGCAGTACAACCCTGACTGAGACAGCAGCATTAGCCTTATAGACATATGGAAAGCAGGCCTTCTTTTTTTTTTTTTTTTTTTTTTTTGATACTTTATTTACATTCCCAATGTTTCCTCTTTCCAGGTCTCCTCTTTGGAAACCCCCATCCCCTCCCTCCTCCCCCACCTCTATGAGGGTATTCCCCTTCCCACCCACCAGCCCACCCACTCCCGTATTCCCACCTTGACATTCCCCTTTACTGGGGACTCTAACACCCTCAGGCCCGAGGGTCTCTCCTCCCCCTGATGGCCAACAAGGCCCTCCCCTGCCACATATGTGGTCGGAACCATGGGTCCATAGATGTGTATTCTTTGGTTGGTGATCCAGCCTCCTGGAGCACCAGGTGGCTCAGGCCAGTTGACACTGTTGCTCCCTCCATGGGGCTGCCACTCCCTCGGCTCCTTCAGTCCCTTCTCCAACTCCTCCATCTGGGACCTCACTCTCAGTCCAGCGGTTACTGTAAAGTGAAACTTGGGTATTCCGGACTTTTGAGCTAATATCCACTTATCAGGGAGTACATACCATGTTCGTTCTTTTGTGACTGAGTTACCTCGCTCAGGATGATATTTTCAAGTTCCATCCATTTGCCTGTGAATTGCATGAAGTCATTCTTTTTAATAGCTGAGTAGTACTCCATTGTGTAAATGTACCACATTTTCTGTATCCATTCCTCTGCTGAGGGACATCTGGGCTGTTTCCAGCTTCTGGCTATTATAAATATGGCTGCTATGAACATAGTGGAGCATGTGTCTTTATTACATGTTGGAGCATCTTCTGGGTATATGCCCAGGAGAGGTATAGCTGGGTCCTCAGATAGTATTATGTCCATTTTTCTGAGGGTCCACCAAACTGGTTTCCAGAATGGTTGTACCAGCTTGCAATCCCACCAACAATGGAGGAGTGTTCCTCTTTCTCCACATCCTCCCCAGCATCTGCTGTCACCTGAGTTTTTGATCTTAGACATTCTGTCTGGTGTGAGGTGGAATCTTAGAGTTGTTTCGATTTGCATTTCCCTGATGACTAAGGATGTTGAACATTTCTTTAGGTGCTTCTCAGCCCTACAAATTTTCTCAGTTGAGAATTCTCTGTTTAGCTCTGTTCCCCATTTTTTGGTAGGGTTATTTGGTTTTCTGGAGTCTAACTTCTTGAGTTCTTTGTATATATTGGATATTAGCCCTCTATCGGACATAGGATTGGTAAAGATCTTTTCCCAATCTGTTGGTTGCCGTTTTGTCCTATTGACAGTGTCCTTTGCCTTACAGAAGCTTTGCAATTTCATGAGGTCCCATTTGTTGATTCTTGATCTTAGAGC